>CM060432.1:34138416-35338416 GCA_030545235.1 Helianthus tuberosus
AAGACAGTTGAAGATACATGAGAAGAACTACACCACTCATGATCTTGAGTTGGGTGCAGTTGTTTTCGCTCTAAAGATCTGGAGACACTATTTGTACGGTACAAAATGTGTGGTTTTCACTGACCACAGAAGTCTTCAGCATATCTTCAACCAGAAAGAACTCAACATGAGGCAACGACGTTGGGTGGAGCTTCTAAACGACTATGACTGCGAAATTCGCTACCATCCTGGTAAGGCGAATGTCGTAGCTGATGCATTGAGTCGTAAGGAACGTACTAAGCTTCATTGTATACGTGTTCAACCTGTTATTCAAGCTCGATCTGATATCCAAGCACGCATTTCTCAGGCTCAACAATCTTGTGTTTCACAAGGTTTGATGGATAAGGAATTTCCCTATTACATAACACCTGCTCTGGAACTGAAGGACAATGGATCGTATTACTTCATGGACCGTTTGTGGGTCCCAAGCCAGGATAATCTGCGTACCTTGCTTATGGATGAAGCCCATAAGTCTCGTTATTCTATTCATCCGGGCTCAGATAAGATGTATAAGGATCTTCGTATTCATTATTGGTGGCCTGGTATGAAGAAAGACATTGCCTTATACGTATCAAAATGCCTTACTTGTCTTAAGGTTAAGGCTGAACATCAGCGTCCTTCTGGTTTATTGGTGCAACCAGAGATCCCAGTTTGGAAATGGGAAAACATTACTATGGATCTTGTTACCAAACTTCCGCGCACAAAGAAAGGTCATGATGCCATCTGGGTAGTCGTTGATCGTCTCACTAAGTCAGCGCATTTCTTGCCTATCCGTGAGGATTTTCCTGCTGACAGACTTGCTCAAATTTATGTAGATGAAATTGTGGCTCGACATGGTGTTCCTTTGAACATCATTTCTGACAGAGATGCTCGTTTCACTTCTCATTTTTGGAGAACCATGCAATCTGCTATGGGGACCCAACTTAATCTGAGCACAGCTTATCATCCGCAAACGGATGGTCAATCTGAGAGAACAATCCAGACTCTGGAGGATATGCTTAGAGCTTGTGTGATCGATTTTGGTGGTAGTTGGGATTCACATCTTAAGTTGATTGAATTCTCCTACAACAACAGTTATCACACCAGCATCAAAATGGCTCCTTTCGAGGCTCTCTATGGTCGAAAATGTCGTTCACCAGTCTGCTGGAATGAGATCGGCGAGGCTCAACTTACTGGACCTGCCCTCATTTTAGAGACAACTGACAAGGTCAAGAAAGTTCGTGATAACCTTCAGACAGCTATGAGCCGTCAAAAGAGTTACGCGGATCCAAAACGCAAACCTTTGGAATTTCAAGTCGGTGATCGAGTATTACTTAAGGTCTCACCTTGGAAAGGTGTGATCAGATTTGGAAAGAAAGGAAAACTTGCACCTAGATACGTTGGACCATTCAAGATCAAGAATCGGAAAGGTAGCCTACAGACTTGAGTTACCTCCTGAACTTGGAAATGTTCATCCAACTTTTCACGTGTCCAATCTCAAGAGGTGTTTAGCTGATGAGAACCTCCACGTACCGCTTGACGAAATTCGTGTTGGCAAAACACTGAAATTTGTTGAGAAACCAGTGGAAATCGTGGAACGTGAAGTCAAGTGGCTTAAACGCAAGCGCATTCCTTTGGTCAAAGTTCACTGGGAAGCTAAACGTGGACCCGAGTTTACTTGGGAACGCGAAGATCAAATGAAGGCGAAATATCCACATCTTTTTCCACGAGTTTCCTCTAAATAAATTTCGGGACGAAATTTCCACAAGTAGGGGAGACTGTAACATCTGTGCTTGTAATCATTATGAACAGTTCTATTATCAATAAAACAATGTTATCTGATCCCAATGTTTGTTTGGTTGTGTTTTACATTTTTCATGTTTTGACTTTTATGTAATTTCAAACTCTACATCGCTTTCTGGAGAGTTATACGCAAACTGATGCGTAAACGTAACCAGTTTAATGCGACAAATACTCCGGAACTTCAACATATACTCAACATACCTTAAATAACCTTTACATAACTTAGAAATAAGTTTTTAAAGGCTTTGGTATGGCAAAAACAAGTTAATTCGCTTACAGGGACTAAACTTGACAAACTACGAAAGTATGCCAATTTGTACTGTAACGAACTTTCCGGAACATGAACATAAGTTAAACATACCATAAATATCCTTTACATAGCTTAGAAATAGGCTTTGAGGGGTTCGGTATGCTAAAATAAACTTTTGGGTCATTCAGGGACTAAACGTGTCAAAAAGTGCACAAGTTTGCATTTTTACGCATAACTTACGTTCTGAATACATCCGGACCTCCAAAAAATTTATGTAAGCATGACTATATTATGCTTTAGTGTTTGGCTTGCCAAAAATCCATTCGTCGCGTCATTTGGATCGTTTTTCGCGCTTGTGCGCATTCCGTCGTAATTAAGCGAACATCGCGTTCGTACGACCAAACGAACCATCATCCGGCATATTTTTGAACATGTTTCATGTCCACAATGTTTAGGCATCATTGTAGGGCCTTAAAGTTGGCTTTACGGGCCTTAGAAGTGTCGGAAATAGCCTTAAACACGTGCAGGGACTGAAACTGTCATTTTTCAAACATGTTTCTGATCTGACATGTTCAGGCGGCCCGCATTAGATTATGTGCATCCTGAAGCGGGCCGCGTGGCCCCTTCTGACCAGATTAAATGAATCAAACAGCAGATTGCAGCTGTTTAATCCTCCACCACACACTCACACTTGTCTAGTCAGCTGATAAGAACCAAATTTTAGTCACCATAACATTCCAACACATGTACGCACAAGATTCGATCACATTTTCCAAGAAACGATCCTAACGGTTCGGGTATTCCTATAAATACCCATCCACCCCATTGCAAAACTTACAAGAATTTTGATTTGAGAAACTCTAAGTTGAAACTATTGTTTCATACCTGAGATTTTTGAATCGAAATTAGCATTCGGGGACCCTTCATAAGTATTCTTTCGTTCTTTTATTGCTTTTCGAGTCTTTTAGAGTCTGAAAGTCAAACTTTGTTTGACTTTCTGCATTGACCAGTTTATGGTCAATGCGAAGTTCGTTTGAACTTCGCAACGTGAGTGTAATCACGTTGGTTATAGTCCCTTGGGACTATGCCTACTGATTACCACGTTGTCTAGGGTCGTAGGGTAAGCGATCTAATAAATCGCTTATACCTCGAACCCGACCCAGTTTGGTCGATCATTAGGATCTGACCAAACACATTAGGTGACCATAGTAGGTAGGGAATAACCTTCCGAGGTTATACCCTATGGTCACATCGTTTGAATAGTTGTATGATAGGTAGTTTATATGCCTTAGATAAATTACCAGAATACCCTTTTCATGTATAATTGGTAATTAAGCATATGTAACCTAAACTTTTGTCACATAACTGATTATGTAACATGTTTAGGCATATAACACTTGTCATAGGGCTAGTTAGACGGTCCGAACGCGTTTCACGCGAACGACGCATTAAAGTAGCATAAGCTACCTAAACGGGTCGTAATGGGTCGGAAACAATTATGTTAGGTTTCAATTAGTATGTAGGCTTTGTTAAACCATATTACACGAGTTTCTATACTCGTTTGGTTTACAAACCCTCATTCTATCAAATCCACCGATTTAGGTCCGGGTTATTAACATAGTTACCTATATTAGGTGCCGTTTGACTCCGTGATCTCTATCATTGTTTGGTTGTCACTCCAGGACTACTGAGTAATCTCAAGTGAGTACATAGACCCCTCTTTTACTGTTTTCAAACTGTTTTGGGGTAGAACACATGTGCCTACTTGTTACTTTTCTGTTTTCCTGTTTTCACATCATATACCGACTATGTTTGTTAGTACATTATAGTACATGATTTCATTACATTTCATGCTATGTATGTCCATTGTGTGCATACTTAGTACATCGTTTTACATTACATTTCTGCTATGTATGTTGACTGATAGCATGCTAGCACATTGATTTACATGACTTTTCTGCTTTGTATGTTAACTTAGCATACTTAGTACATTGTTTTCATATGACATGTCTACAACTGCTATAACATTTGGTTTGCACAAACGGGTCTTTATTACGTTCATTAACATTTGCTACGCCGCTCGGGAGTAAGTAGTGGTACCATAGGACTTGACAAATCCCATTCCTGACATCCCGGGTTTGTTTGGATGTAAGGAATGACTGAATCCGAAAACATTTCTTTTGATAACCATGACTGAAAGGGTTATCCGACTGTCTCAAGGCTTGAATGTATGCGTTAACTTACCACATAAATGTTTGTATCAATGTAACATGCATTACTCTGCAAAACATAACTTTTTGATATATTCAAAATACTTTGTTTTGTACATTTATACATTTTGGACTATATGACAATACTTTACTTACAATACATAACTTTTGTTACACATTACCTGACTACTTTTGGACTTATAAACATTTGACATGGCTTATACAAGGACGTTTGACTATTGGTTTAAACATAGACTTTATACATTGGTGGTTTGTTTAAGTGATTTAAGTAACGAGGCATGTGTAATATGATACAAATATGGTGGATACGCCGCTAGTACTTCCTATATATAAGTGTTTGTATGGTATTACATATTGTAGCGTTATTTAAATCATTTCAATTTAGACATATGACTTTTTATACAAATAACATACTTTTCACAAGACATTGTTTTACCAATCAACTTATCTTATACAAACTCATTTTAATTGGTTATTTATTTAACCATACTTTATTCTCTTATTTATACATATCATCTGAATTTATGGTTTTTCAAATGATTTATAAAACAAATCAAATTTACAAGGTTCATGACTGACTGTTATTAAACAAATTTTCTTAAACTTAAGTCATGAATCCTATTTTCACAAAACCTATGTATCTCACAGGCATTTTTATGCTGACGTACCTACTTTCACATGTGTTTTCAGGTGCTTTTCCATAGGATGACGATCATGACACTAGGGCGGACCTGTGCCTTAGAGACTAAAAACGATGATAGACTTTGTTTAATTATGTTATAAACTCTGTATTTCCTGTGTTAAGACAATGTAACTCTTGTTTAATAAATAAAATACAACTTTGTTTGCCATGGATTTGAAACAATTAATTCTGTTACAACACTCCCCGACGTTTTCCGCCACGTCTAGTATGTTATACGTGGTCGGGGTGTGACACTACTCGACGATTATCCACATATCTCGCTGTCTAATTCGAATTTATTATTTCCGTCGACTCAGCTGAACTCCAAACACACGTGGTAACCATATGAGATAAAGTAGACCTTCGCGTCACGCGAAGCCCCAGGGGTGACCCCTCGCGTCACGCGAGGGGGTCAAATTCTGAGTATAAATAGAGGATGTTGGGACTTGAATTCTGGAGTTGAAACGACGAAGAAATTCGTTATATACGCTGAGTTATAGTAAAAACAATCCGTAAACACACACGATTCACGAAGTGCTGCCGCAATACCGGGTATTAACTCGATCGCTGCTACGATTCAATGTCCGATCGATTGAAACTATCCGACCGGATGTTTAAGTGCTATTCTTTGTCATTAGTCGTGATTCCGACAGGATGTTTGAGTACCACCCGAACTCGGGGAATACTCTGTCATTCGTTGTGAATCTGATAGATGTTTAAGTGATTGCATTTTGTCATTCGTTGTGAGGGTTTTAATCTCGTGAGTTATCTTAATTGCTGTATTAAGTTACCTACCTAGTTCGTGTGCACTAGGTTACAAGGCTAAATCAATAGGCTAAGCTCTGCCTGTATAAATCTGAAATATATCAAGGCTTATCTGTAGACTAAACTTTGGCCGTATGAATCTGCATGCTTATAAAGTGAGTCATTCTCTTTTATCAAATTACTTTACAAAACCCTAAATGTTTTCCAGTTATACTTTACAATGATTAAGTCTTTGCTAATCTTAAGTTACTGGCAGTAAGTGGGGTATTGTGCACATTACTACTGTTTTATCATTTTAGGTGGGCGAACCTAAATTAGTGATATACGTCATTATTGGGTAGCAGGACTCAATAATGGTATGACCACAGTCATAGATCCGGTCGAGTGACAACTGAACCAGCTAATTATAAGATACATGGCAAATATAAAAACTCTTAATATTGTAAATTATAACAAAGGAGTCGTTTTAGTAAAAATGAATGAACTCACTCAGTATTTCCCGCTGACAAAACCTTTTTCAAACATGTTTCAGGTAATTACAGTAGATTGGAGTAAGATATGGATACGGCATTGAAAGGCTTCAAGAAGTGGCTTATTTTATTAATTAAATCAAATTAAGAAATATTGTTTTATGTAATTGGGTTTATCCCTTATTAAAGCTACCTTTGTAAAACATGGGTTTATCCCATCTATTTAATAAATAAAATCCGGTGTTTTCTAAACTCTGATATTTTTCCTAACTCACGGTCCTGATGAAATTTCCGCTGCAACATTTTTCAAAATAATCACCGGTACCACTTGGCTGTTCGCGGCTCCCGATTCCGTCCAGGGTGGGTCGGGGGTCGTGACAGAAGGTGGTATCAGAGCCACTGCTTTAAGCCAATAGGTGTTGTGATAATAATACCTAAATAAAAGAGTTAGGAGATTGATGTTAACTGGTAGCACACAGAATAACATTTAGATTTGAACTTAAGAAAAGATGCCTTAGTATAAGTTTCAAGATAAGCTAAGTACTTATGTAAATAAAGTATGATGGGTTTTGGTATACCATAAGAATGGTAATTATAATATTACAAGATATGATAAATAAGCAATAACACTTAATTACTATTAATTCTTGCTTATTGATATTACTTGGTCTAGAATAAAGATATGTTATGGAAATACAAATTTCCTTGATTCAGGATAAAAAGCCCTAATAAAAGAGGCACTTTTAAAAATCTTGAAAAGATGCTATTTATGGGAAATAGAAAATTTTCTCCGACAAGATTGGGTATGGTGTAGCAGACTCTCCAGCTTGTTCGGATATACTGAGGTTACCTCTCCGGCGAGAACCGGATAAGACGGGGTATATAATATGTCAAACAAGTGACAAGATTTCCCTAAATAGTATTATGACCTGATATCTGACTTGTTTTTGGAAAGATGAATCTGTTAAATACATTGACCTTACTAAGGGTATGTATATTACAGCATGTGAAATCTATGATTATATAGATATGTATATCTATAAGAAATTCCAAAAGTCAATTAGGAATAAAGCACAAGCATATGTGTCAATAATAAATCTAGATTCCTTTATCAAGAATCTCTTACATATATCGATATCAAACATTATTTCGTTTAACCATCTACCTCGTAACTCTTGCAATAGAAACCCTTTAAGTTAGGACACCATCAAAAGTATAAGAAATTCCAATGCATTACCATAAGCTATTAACGCAAGTAAGAAGCATGTAAAGTTGTGCTAGTGCACAAGAAAACACATGAAATTTAAATTATACGTCCACAGACGTCGAAGTATATCACACACGACTTCCAAGTCAAGACCTTTGGAAAATATAAATTGGGCACGATGACACCAATGTTAATTCCGTCAGTATAAGAACTACTAATAAAAAAGAAGCACTTTGCTACGCGATCCTACAAACGACATGAATATCGCTGAAGTACGTTGGAACAAAATTTCACAACCATCGGTGCACAGTCTAATCAGAGTCATAATTATTATCACTGAAAAAGGAGTCATATACTTTTGCAACTCCCCTATTTCATTTTATTCGACATTCCCTGGTAATGTCACTTAACAACGGTTATCACACGAAATTCCAGATAAAGTTCTTATATTTCTTTTTCTGACTTCTGCATATAATGAGTTGACTTTCGTGTTTCTACTTCCCCTAATGGTCATCATACCATGAGGATTTCTTTCATAGTAGCGAATATTGATTCATTTCATTTCTTGGTAAATCCACACGTTACACATGCATTGTTTGTTACGCATATGGTTCGTTTGATTTATGAAGACTACTGGAGGGCTTCATTCCGATTTGTTATTTTATTCAAATATCATTCCGCTTTTTGCACTGTGAACCGCATTATTGCAAAACAATGACTCTTTGATTTCAAGTCAATAAATTTCTATATATGGAAACTTATATAAGTAATTACTTTATAATATTACTTAAACCATTGAGGTGAAGAATTTATATTTTTATATATGTATAAAAAAATTATATTTGAGGTATACTCTCATTTAAGTTTATGTTTAGTTATTTATTATGGGTAATTAATATTTGTTTTATTATTATTAGTAAATTAATAGTAGTAGTATTAGTATTATTTTTAGGTACTAGGGTTATTGTCAGGGGCATGTATTGGATAGCCTAGCCTTAGTTAGGCATGGACTGATCACCTATGCTTAAATAAGGCATCACTAACCAATATCCAACCATGATAATGACTAGTTAATATATATAAACTAAGTCATCATACTTATTTAGTAAATTTTAATTATATAAAAATATTTTACTTTGTACTGTAAGGAGAAGACATATTTTCATAAAACAATACAAGAATTAGAGGGACGAATAAAATTATATAAATAATTGTCTATCACATGTTTTGTGGTAACTATATACCGTAACGCTTTGGCAAGAAAATGACCATATAAGAATAATATGGTAGTCATCAACTACGTTGGGTTAGGGGAACATTGTAATATATAAGAATAGTCCCCGTTTTCACTTATTTACAACATTTGTAAATACATTCACAACGTTATATGGTTTCAAAATGAAAATAAGTAATCACATAGAATCGACCCATTAAGTGTTATATATTTACAAAATATTTTACAAATACTTTTGTACAATAAATATTTTTACACCTTTATTTACAACTTTCATTTAATGTTATACATAATAGTGATTTCTTTTACAAAATAATAATAATAAAATATTTTGTAATGTAATAACTTCATTGCGGTGTTTTGTAATATATATTACATAGTAAATATAAGTTATTTTACATAGTATAGTAAAATACTAAAATAATATTTATGTAAAAGTGGTGACTATTTATATATAGTAAAAATGCGTAACAAATAATATATATATTACATAATATTTATATATAAGATACGGTTCAGATAGGGACACAAATAATATGTATTTGCTTTATATAATATAATGGTTGGTCATGTCAAAAACAACTTGTTCTTATTATATTTCGATCTCTAGGACATAGTATGAAAAATATGGTCACTAATAATGTACTATCACATTGTTTCACAATTAAAACAACTTGGAATTCTAAACAATGATACACTAACTCTATTGTCTTTTGGTGTATCTTTGCAATTCACTCATCTCAGCACATTGATTTTCTCATATTATAATTTGACAAATTATTTTCATGCTTTTATTTCATTTGGAACCTGTCGATTCTAAGTCTTCCTCAGTTGCCAATCCAAGTAAGCTTTCTTTTGACAAAGAATTTTTATTGATTCTAAAAATCCTTCACATTAATTTTAAAATATCTATTGATCATATATCTTTTGGCTTGAACCTAGTCACCTTGAAAATTTTATCATTTCATCTCATTCGTTTGATATCAATTTCTTGAACTAATTCGGTTGAACCATTGAATCCTACTTATTATACTACTCATATTCACAAAATTTGATATTTTAATTCTGTGTCATCTACCTTAATATTGTTTTTATTGACTAAAATATGACATAAGTCTAAAAGAAATATCGTAACCCAAATCTCGAGGACGAGATTTAAAACAAGGTGAGGAGAATGTAACATTCCTATTTTTATCATATAAGATTATAGGTTTGATTAACTTTATTAACCACTAGTAACTATTAACTAGTTTATTTTAATATAAATATTCAACCCAAATAGTTTTAAACACTATTTTATATAGTTGGTTGAAATATTATTTTAATTAATTGGCCTGAATATGAGTGACATTTTCTATTAAAATAAAAGTATATAAAAACTTATATTATTAGACGGGTAGATTAGGGGTAAGTTGACTACTAAAAATATGAAGTACCTAGACGGGCCTAGGAACCGTATAATAAATTAAACTATAAAAAATACATTGTATTTTGAACCTACTCCATTTTTAATGAAACTTGGTTCAAAATATAGACACAAATATTCTTGTTCGAATGACATATTTATTATTTTATAAAACATTATATTTCAAAAGTTATACGCACCAAATAACTGAAGCAGCTAAATTAATTATAATATATATAATAATAAAATTTAAAAACAAAACTCTACAAATTGAAAAGAAATTTATCGTTTACATGTAAATTAAATAAACCTAAATTTCATAGCTATACACATGTATTAAGTTAGTGAAATTGATGGATACGTGTCCTCCATTTCAATAAGATAAATTTAATATTTTGAAGAAATACATATGTGTCTTTAGAATTGGAAAAGAATGAAATGACAAGGATTCCAAACCTTCAGTATAAATACAAAACAATAGCAAGACTTCAACTCCCTTTTCTTTCGAAATCTCCCTCTCATCTATATTCCTTTTTTTTTTCCTACAATAATAATAAAGTGATGCCATGTTTTAAGTGTTTTAACTCCCGATCACCGCTACCCTGTCCGATTGATCTGAGCCTCATAACACATGTCAAGGCCCTGCCTGGCTAAGTTCGTTGGGGTTCTGTCTCGTGACATAGGGACAAGGTTGAATGAAGGGTACTATACTTAAAACGAGTACATTATATATTTTTAAATAGCTCAGAAGTTATACCCAAAATTTATACCAGGAGGCTTTCTATTTGAACCCTAAAGCTACAAAGTGGGTCCATTCTCTTTTCTCACTATTTTATTTCCTTTTTGTCCCAAAACCATAACAACTCTCATTAAAACTATTATTTATTATTCTATTTTGTTCACAAGGAAACCCTAATTGAGACCCTCAAGTAATCCTGCACAATCTCTAAAATTTTCAGAACAATCAGAATCAGGATCAGGGCCCCTAAAACTCAGGGGGGGTATTCCCTATTCCCTACTCGACGATTATCCACATATCTCGCTGTCTAATTCGAATTTATTATTTCCGTCGACTCAGCTGAACTCCAAACACACGTGGCAACCATATGAGATAAAGTAGACCTTCGCGTCACGCGAGGGGGTCAAATTCTGAGTATAAATAGAGGATGTTGGGACTTGAATTCTGGAGTTGAAACGACGAAGAAATTCGTTATATACGCTGAGTTATAGTAAAAACAATCCGTAAACACACACGATTCACGAAGTGCTGCTGCAATACCGGGTATTAACTCGATCGCTGCTACGATTCAATGTCCGATCGATTGAAACTATCCGACCGGATGTTTAAGTGCTATTCTTTGTCATTAGTCGTGATTCCGACAGGATGTTTGAGTACCACCCGAACTCGGGGAATACTCTGTCATTCGTTGTGAATCCGATAGATGTTTAAGTGATTGCATTTTGTCATTCGTTGTGAGAGTTTTAATATCGTGAGTTATCGTAATTGTTGTATTAAGTTACCTACCTAGGTCGTGTGCACTAGGTTACAAGGCTAAATCAATAGGCTAATCTCTGCCTGTATAAATCTGCAATATATCAAGGCTTATCTGTAGACTAAACTTTGGCCGTATGAATCTGCATGCTTATAAAGTGAGTCATTCTCTTTTATCAAATTACTTTACAAAACCCTAAATGTTTTCCAGTTATACTTTGCAATGATTAAGTCTTTGCTAATCTTAAGTTACTGGCAGTAAGTGGGGTATTGTGCACATTACTACTGTTTTATCATTTTAGGTGGGCGAACCTAAATTAGTGATATACGTCATTATTGGGTAGCAGGACTCAATAATGGTATGACCACAGTCATAGATCCGGTCGAGTGACAACTGAACCAGCTAATTATAAGATACATGGCAAATATAAAAACTCTTAATATTGTAAATTATAACAAAGGAGTCGTTTTAGTAAAAATGAATGAACTCACTCAGTATTTCCCGCTGACAAAACCTTTTTCAAACATGTTTCAGGTAATTATAGTAGATTGGAGTAAGATATGGATACGACATTGAAAGGCTTCAAGAAGTGGCTTATTTTATTAATTAAATCAAATTAAGAAATATTGTTTTATGTAATTGGGTTTATCCCTTATTAAAGCTACCTTTGTAAAACATGGGTTTATCCCATCTATTTAATAAATAAAATCCGGTGTTTTCTAAACTCTGATATTTTTCCTAACTCACGGTCCTGATGAAATTTCTGCTGCAACATTTTTCAAAATAATCACCGGTACCACTTGGCTGTTCGCGGCTCCCGATTCCGTCCAGGGTGGGTCGGGGGTCGTGACATCGAGCTACTCCAAGGGAATCGACTCTGTGCCAAGTGCGAATTCTGGCCGGAGGAGGTTCAATTCCTCGGACACATTGTAAATGGTCAAGGTATTCACGTCGATCCCATGAAGATTGAAGTCGTTAAGAGTTGGATTACACCTAAGAACCCATCTGAAGTCCGTTCTTTTCTCGAACTAGCGGGCTATTATCGACGATTTATCGAAGGATTCTCAAAGATCGCTGTGCCGCTTACCGCTCTCAGGCATAAAGACAAGCCTTTTGTTTGGGGAACTGAACAAGAGTCTGCTTTCCAAACCCTCAAGCGCATGCTTTGCAATGCTCCTGTTCTCACATTGCTCGACGAAAATGACGACTTTATTGTCGATTGTGATGCCTCGAACCTTGGTCTTGGCTGCGTTCTCATGCAACGGGACAAGGTCATTGCCTACCCATCTCGTCAGCTCAAAATCCACGAAAAGAACTATATAACCCATGATCTCGAGCTAGGCGCAGTTGTTTTTGCATTAAAGATTTGGCGACACTACCTATATGGTACAAAGTGTACGATCTTCACCGATCATAGGAGCCTACAACACATCTTTGACCAGAAGGAACTTAATATGCGTCAACGCTGATGGGTAGAACTTCTCAACGATTATGACTGTGAGATTCGTTATCACCCTGGCAAAGAAAATGTCGTTGCCGACGCTCTCAGCAGACGGAGTTATTTGCTTAGCATTCGTAAAACCCAAGCCCTATACGATCTCGAAACCCTCATCCGCGAAGCCCAGCATGCTTGTTTTAACGAGCGCACTTTGGATAAGGAAAGAATCTACCACGATGGAACTCAGCTTGTGAATAAGCTGAATGGAATATTCCATTATCTGGACCGGATTTGGATCCCCAAACGGACCAAATTGTGACAGATATTGATGGACGAAGCCCAAAAATCCCGGTATTCTATTCATCCCGGTGCTGAAAAAATGTACCAGGACCTTCGCTACAAGTACTGGTGGCCGGGCATGAAAAGAGATATCGCCCTCTACGTTGGAAAGTGCCTAACATGCTCGAAGGTTAAGGCTGAACATCAAAGACCCTCTGGCTTACTCGAACAACCCCCGATCCCTATATGGAAGTGGGAGAGTATAGCTATGGACTTCATAACAAAGCTCCCGCGCGCGCCATTAGGTCACGACAGCATCTGGGTTGTTGTTGACCGTTTGACCAAATCAGCCCACTTTTTGCCAAAACGGGAAGACTACAAGGAAGAACGATTAGCCCGAATCTACACCAATGAGATCATTTGTCGACATGGGACGCCTCGCGACATCATCTCTAACCGTGATGCTCGGTTTACCTCGCGACTGTGGGAAATGTTTCAAGCTGCTCTCGGTACAATGCTTAATCTAAGTACCGCATTCCACCCTCAAACCAACGGTCAGACTGAGAGAACAATCCGTACTCTTTAAGACATGCTCCGTTCGTGTGTCATAGATTTCGATGGTAATTGGGATGCATACCTGTCGTTAGTCGAATTCTCGTACAACAACAGTTATCATTCCAACATTCAAATGGCACCATTCGAGGCTTTATACGGAAGAAAATGTCGATCGCCAATTGTATGGCACGAGATCGGTCACTCGCAACTAACCGGTCCCGAGCTATTACAAGAAACGACTGACAAAGTCCTCCAAATTCGAGACAACTTGTTGAAAGCTCGAAGTCGACAGAAAAGTTACGCCGATAGACGACGCAAGCCCATTGAATTTGACGTTGACGACTACGTACTCCTAAAGGTATCACCTTGGAAGGGTGTGGTCAGATTCGGCAAGAAAGGGAAACTAGCGCCTCGATATGTTGGACCTTTTAAGATTCTGGAAAGGATCAGAAAATTCGCCTACAGACTCGAACTACCGGAGGAACTTAGTAATGTCCACCCGACTTTCCATGTGTCAAACCTCCGAAAGTGCCTGGCTGAGCATGATTTAATTGTACCTCTCGATGACCTCCAAGTAAACGAAACACTACACTTCGTGGAGAAGCCGGTTGTGACAACTCGAAATTTGGAACCTTTCGTTGTATGCTTGAACGTGTGACTAGTTAACTTATGTGATTAATGACAATGAACCTTTATGTGATTATGTGTTATTTGTGTGTGCTTGTATATATGCGATATGTGTATAGGTACCGAAACAACAAGGACTCGACCCGAGACCATGTGGTCTCGAGTAAACATCACGCCACACATGGGCCGGTTGGGCCGCACCTCATGTAACCCACCCGAAACCCATTAGGGTGCACTACCTAGGACTAGTATATAATCCTCATGTTAGCCAAACTAGTCCATTCTTGGACAATCCACACATACTCCTCTACACTCTCTACAAACCACTAAACCCTAAGCTTCAACATCATATTTCTCCTCCTTCTTCTCGGATCCAACCAACAACCATAAGGAACTCTCGGATCATCTCGCACACACACCCGTTTGGAAGATTCACTCACACTTTGGAACCCATACTTGGACCGGTTAGTAATTCTAGTGCAAACACATGTATTTTTCATGATTTAAGAATGATGTGTGCTTGATGTTTGAATGCTTGTTGGTTAGTGTTCATGATGCTTGTTGGTTAATGATTCTTGTTATATTTCGGATGTTGATGATGATACATGATGGAGATTATGTGATAGTATGTTATTTGTTAAGTTTATGCATGATAATGGTTAATAAGATAGCATACTTGATTTCGGATATGTAGCATAAGGAACCTATGATGTTTTGTGTTTAAATGTAGTCTAAAACACTAGTTGTTGATGTTCATATAAATCGGATTGTGTGCTCTTGAGTTAAGAACCGAAAGCTTGCTATTAGGGTGATTTGTTGATTGTTGTTCATGATTATATGTTGTGATTAAGGATATAAACCCGGAAACAAGATGAACAAGTTTGAATAAGCAATATGAACTACTTGAATATTTGATGAATGTATGAAGAACTTGATGAACATCATAAGAGCATGGTTGAATATTTGAATTCTGATTTGTTTGATCCATTTTAGGAAATTTCTAGACAAATAAACATGTTTAAGGAATTTGGTTGGTTAGTACAAACTGTTACCTGAAATCAGAATAGTACACTGTTCCGAATCAGTAGATGTCCACTCGAAACCAGCAGTTGCGACTCGAAACCAAGCACAACGAGTCGAAACCTCCCGGTTGCGACACAGATTGCGAGTCGCAAACACCCGGTTGCGACTCGAAACCACACCGGATCAGCACACCAAACCTTGTGACTCGAAACCACGGTTGCGAGTCCAGTTGCGATTCGTAACCAAAACAGCATGGACCGAAACCATGGTTGCGACTCCGGTTGCGAGTCGCAAACGCCTAGTTGCGACTCGGGATCATATGCGGATACACACTGTTGGACTTGTTTAATTATGGGCTTATTTAATTGGGCCGGACTCTTGGGCCTAGTGTACAGACTTGATATATTACTGTTGAATGTGTATGTCGATGAACTGCATGCAACGTGCTAGCATACGTGTAGAATATACGTGCACTACTCGAATACGAACCTGATTGTATGATACAACTATGATAGGACGTGAGTAGCCTCAACGTTGCTTGTTTGACTTTTCTGTGTTTTCTACCGAGCAAACCAAGGTGAGTTCACACCCTCTACAAAGCATGGGATTCCCAGGGGTCGGGAATTGGGGTTAAGGAACTGGGTTCCTCGTCCTCCTTGGGTAGGACAGCAAAGGTTCAGGAATGTAATTCCTCGTCCTCACGGACAGATAACTCGTACTAGACCAAAACTCTATCACGAAGTCCCTCCTTTTTATATCGACTTAATCGCCGGGCCAATGGCGAGCGGGTCATTAGTTAGATAGCGCTATTTAGGTCTGACAAACCTCACACCGTGCCGCAGAGGACGGGCGTGAACTAATGGATCTGGGGCACGTCAATGATGATAGACATTGACAGTTTCAGGGCACTTAAACATGACTACAGTCAGCAGTCGATATGGTAACGTGTCTAGTAGATACATGGGGTAGCCCCCACGGCCGAAATGCCAGATAACTAACACGGGGTAGCCCCCACGGCAGGATTGCCAGAGTAACCGGGAATAAACAAGTCACGTTTTTAACTATGGGGTAACCCCCACGGCAGGATGCCAGATAAAGGAAACTGTTTTCAAAACAACTTAAAACGAACACCCAACCGTGAACTCACTCAACTAGTTGTTGACTCGTTACTACATGCTTTGCAGGTCCTTAGGTTTCTTAGCGGGAGCTTGCATGGAGGAGGATCGTTGTGGGACATGGACGACTGCGTGTCATGTTAAACTTTGAAACAATTAAACTTATGTTTTGATTTAAGACTTATGCTTCCGCTTGCAACTTAACTATGTGTTTGTTTGGACACCAATTGTATTGGTTAAACTTTTATATCTTTTAACTCGCATGTTCAATATGATTGGTGGCTGGATCCTGGTCAGTCACGCCTCCAAGCGGTAGTACTCCGCAGGTGGATTTTGGGGGTGTGACAGATTGGTATCAGAGCCATTGGTTATAGTGAACTTGGTTTTAATAAAGGGGAAAATGTTTTTTGTTAAAACCAGACTATAACCTGTACAGTGCTCGACGGTCCACAACGATGCTTCACTCCACATGCAAGGCTCGACATTCTAGGTGATATGATCTGTGTATATATTGCCTACTTGTTAGTTACATAGTACATTGCTTATGGTATGCTTGGTTAGTATAACTACTGTTGCATGAACACGTGCGTGCTTACTCTATCCTATCATCGCACTTTCGCGAACCCCACTCACTCACGTTCTTCTTGGTATGAAGATCATGTCGGGACGCGTTAACATGACACAAGCCCAGTTGACGGCTCTGATCAACGAACGAGTTGCCGCAGCACTCGCAGCTGCACACGCAGGAGGTATATCCTGCAGTCCGAACTTATTCTAGGATCTTTAGGATCCTACTCTCGTGAACCAACCTTTGTGTTAAACTCTGTCTTTTCTTTCACCTACGATAGGTCAGCATGTTCAGCCGCCCGTGTGCACTTTTAAGACTTTCATGAACTGCCGACCAACTACTTTTAGCGGCACTGAAGGAGCAGTAGGTCTCCTACACTGGTTTGAGAAACTAGAATCTGTCTTCGAAATGTGTGAATGCCCTGAGGCGCGCAGGGTGAAGTACGCTACTGGTACTCTCGAGGGTTTAGCCCTCACGTGGTGGAACGCTCAAGTTCAAATGCTAGGGTTGGTTGCTGCCAACGCCACCCCATGGGAAACTTTTAAGGAAATGATCAAAGAAGAATACTGCAGCCGTGATGAGATTCACAAACTAGAGGTGGAATTCTTCAACCTCAAGATGACGGGGTCCGAAATTGAAGCTTATGTGAAAAGGTCGAACGAACTGGCAATTCTGTGCCCTACTATGGTGGATCCTCCCATCAAACGCATCGAACTATTTCTTCAGGGCTTAGTGCCGGAAATCCAAAGTCATGTGACTTCAGCGAACCTCGCCACCTACCAACAAACTGTCCAGTTGGCTCACCGTCTCACGGATCAGGCGGTGGAGCAGAACAAGTTACCAAAACGCATTGGCGCTGCAACTACTACTGGTACCTCTAGTGACAACAAACGGAAGTGGGATGGAACTTCAAGTAAGGGTTCGACTTCTGTTCAGTCCCAGTCTCAGCAGAGAAAGACTGAGGACTACAAGAGCCCTAATCAGCAATCGTCTGGTGGTGGATACAAAGGAAATCATCCCAAATGCAATCGCTGCAGCCTGCACCACAGCGGACCGTGCACCAGAGGCAACTGTCATCGGTGCAACAAGCCTGGTCACGCTGCAAAAGATTGCAGGAGCTTATACCCCGCCAATCAGAATCGTCAGCAAGCTCAGCAGAACCAGCGCCAGCAGCAACAGCAACAGGGTGATAACAAAGGGTGCTTTCAGTGTGGAGCTGAGGGCCACTTCAAGAGAGATTGTCCCCAGCTGAACAGGAACCAGAACAACAACAACAACAACAACAATAACAACAATCAGGGGAATGGTAACAATGGGAACAACAACAACAACGGCGCCAGGGGGCGAATGTCTGTGATCGGCCAAGGTGAAGCAAGGAACGACCCCAATGTTGTGGCGGGTAAGTTCCTTCTCGACGACTTTTATGTTTCAGTTTTATTTGATTCGGGTGCCGATACTAGCTACGTGTCACTAGAAGTTAGTCGAATGCTTAAGCGTATTCCAACCCCTTTGAACAACAAGCACACCGTAGAGCTAGCAAATGGTAAGAGTTTAGAAGCCACACACGTAGTCAAGGGTTGTAAACTCATTCTCGCTGACCAGACCTTCTCTATCGACCTCATTCCTATTGTCTTGGGTAGTTTCGACGTTGTCATTGGGATGGATTGGTTATCCCAACACCGAGCAGAGATTCTTTGCAACGAGAAGGTTGTCCGTATTCCAGGTCCCGCTGGTGACCCTCTCATGATTCATGGCGACAAGAGGAGTGCTGTTGAGAACGTCATTTCTCTCCTTAAGGCCCAAAAGTACTTGCGAAAGGGCCACACTGCTATCTTGGCTCTTATTACTGACACCACGGAGAAAGAGAAGAAGATAGAAGATTTCCCAGTTGTACGTGATTATCCAGAGGTATTTCCTGAGGAATTACCTGGTCTTCCGCCTCATCGCCAAGTCGAGTTTCAGATTGAACTAGCTCCTGGAGCTGCGCCTATAGCTCGTGCACCTTATCGTTTAGCCCCATCAGAGTTGAAGGAACTCTCCACGCAACTGCAAGAGCTCCTGGATAAGGGTTTTATTCGTCCTAGCTCATCGCCCTGGGGAGCTCCAGTATTATTTGTGAAGAAGAAAGACGGTACTTTCAGAATGTGCATCGACTACCGAGAACTCAACAAGGTGACGGTGAAGAATCGTTATCCTCTACCGCGCATCGACGACTTGTTCGACCAGTTGCAAGGGTCGAGCTACTATTCGAAGATCGATTTGAGATCGGGTTATCACCAGCTGAGAGTCCGGGAAGAGGACGTCTCCAAAACAGCTTTCAGAACTCGATACGGGCACTATGAGTTTTTGGTCATGCCTTTTGGGATGACAAATGCACCTGCGGTTTTCATGGACTTGATGAACCGAGTGTGCAAGCCTTACCTGGACAAGTTCGTTATAGTCTTCATCGACGACATCCTGATCTATTCCAAGAGTCGGGAGGAACATGAGCAGCATCTGCGACTTATTCTGGAACTCCTTCGAACAGAACAGCTTTATGCAAAGTTCTCGAAATGCGACTTCTGGCTTCGAGAAGTCCATTTCCTAGGCCACGTGGTGAACAAGGATGGGATTCACGTTGATCCATCCAAGGTAGACTCGATAAAGAACTGGCCTGCACCTCGTACACCAAAGGAAATTCGCCAATTCTTGGGTTTGGCGGGATACTACCGGAGATTCATAAAGGATTTTTCTAAGATTGCACAGCCTCTCACCTCACTAACGCAGAAGGGCGTTGTTTATCGCTGGGGAAACGCACAGGAGTTGGCATTTCAGCATCTAAAGGATAGACTTTGTAGCGCACCTATCCTTTCCTTGCCAGAAGGCACAGACGATTTTGTGGTTTACTGCGACGCATCGATTCAAGGTCTTGGTTGCGTGTTGATGCAACGAGATAAAGTTATAGCCTACGCCTCACGCCAACTCAAGGTTCATGAAAGGAACTACACGACGCACGACCTAGAGCTGGGAGCTGTCGTTTTTGCACTTAAGTTATGGCGGCATTACCTGTATGGTACCAAGTGCGCCATCTACACCGACCACAAGAGCCTCGAGCATATCCTCAAGCAGAAGGAACTGAATATGCGACAACGACGGTGGGTCGAACTTCTGAATGACTACGAGTGCGCAATCAGATATCACCCGGGCAAAGCCAATGTTGTGGCTGACGCCCTCAGTCGGAAGGACACAACGCCTAAGCGCGTACGAGCCTTACAACTCACGATCCATTCTAGTCTTCCCTCCCAGATACGAGCAGCTCAGATAGAAGCACTGAAACCGGAAAACGTCAGGGCTGAAGCCCTACGCGGATCGAGGCAACGATTGGAACAGAAGGGAGACGGTGCTTACTACGTAACGGGACGCGTTTGGGTCCCACTCTATGGCAACCTACGAGAGCTTGTGATGGATGAAGCACACAAGTCTCGCTACTCAGTGCACCCTGGATCAGATAAGATGTACCACGACATCAAGACTACGTACTGGTGGCCTAGCATGAAGGCCCACATAGCGACATACGTCAGCAAATGTTTGACTTGCGCGAGAGTCAAGTCGGAATACCAGAAACCATCAGGCCTACTTCAACAACCAGAAATACCTCAATGGAAATGGGAGCAAATTTCCATGGATTTTGTCACTGGCCTGCCTAGATCCCAGCGCGGGAACGATACTATTTGGGTGATCGTGGATCGACTCACGAAATCTGCACACTTCCTGGCCATTAAGGAAACGGATAAGTTCTCCACTCTTGCAGAAATCTACATCAAAGAAATCGTTTCGAGGCACGGGGTGCCCACCTCTATCATCTCGGATCGAGATGCACGTTTTACTTCAGAGCTGTGGCAAGCAATGCACAAATCCTTCGGCTCACGACTAGACATGAGCACAGCGTACCATCCTCAGACGGACGGGCAGTCCGAGCGCACCATTCAAACCTTAGAAGACATGCTTCGTGCATGTGTAATCGACTTTGGCAACCGCTGGGAAAAGCATCTGCCACTTGTGGAATTCTCGTACAATAACAGCTACCACACCAGCATTGGAGCTGCTCCGTTTGAGGCATTGTATGGACGTAAATGCCGGTCCCCTCTTTGCTGGGCAGAGGTGGGAGATAGTCAGATCACTGGTCCAGAATATGTGGTAGATACAACCGAGCAGATCGCTCAGATACGAAAACGTATGACGGCCGCTCGTGAACGTCAGAAAGTTTACGCCGACATGGGCAGGAAACCACTTGAGCTCCAGGTTGGGGAGCGGGTACTACTCAAAGTTTCACCCTGGAAGGGTGTGGTTCGTTTTGGTAAACGCGGTAAACTTAACCCACGATACGTTGGACCTTTCGAGGTCATTGAGAAAATAGGCAGGGTGGCCTACAGACTAAACTTACCAGCGGAACTCGGTGCAGTTCACAACGTTTTCCACGTGTCGAATCTGAAGAAGTGTCCATCAGATGAGACCCACGTAGTTCCTTTGAAGGAACTCACTATCGACGAGCAGTTACGATTCGTCGAGGAACCAGTCGAGATCACGGACCGGGATGTTAAGGTCCTCAAGAGCACTAGAATACCTCTCGTTCGAGTTCGTTGGAACTCACGTCGCGGCCCAGAGTTCACCTGGGAGCGCGAAGATCAGATGAAACAAAAGTATCCCCAACTGTTCGCAAACAGTACACCCACTACTGAGGCTGAAGCTACGGAATTTCGGGATGAAATTCCAGATCAACGGGGGGTGGATGTGACACCCCAGGAAAACCAGGAAAACCAAACAACTTAACTAGCTTCCTCAGTGAGTGCCTACCAAATTTCGGGACGAAATTTCTTTCAACTTGGGGATGATGTGACAACTCGAAATTTGGAACCTTTCGTTGTATGCTTGAACGTGTGACTAGTTAACTTATGTGATTAATGACAATGAACCTTTATGTGATTATGTGTTATTTGTGTGTGCTTGTATATATGCGATATGTGTATAGGTACCGAAACAACAAGGACTCGACCCGAGACCATGTGGTCTCGAGTAAACATCACGCCACACATGGGCCGGTTGGGCCGCACCTCATGTAACCCACCCGAAACCCATTAGGGTGCACTACCTAGGACTAGTATATAATCCTCATGTTAGCCAAACTAGTCCATTCTTGGACAATCCACACATACTCCTCTACACTCTCTACAAACCACTAAACCCTAAGCTTCAACATCATATTTCTCCCCCTTCTTCTCGGATCCAACCAACAACCGTAAGGAACTCTCGGATCATCTCGCACACACACCCGTTTGGAAGATTCACTCACACTTTGGAACCCATACTTGGACCGGTTAGTAATTCTAGTGCAAACACATGTATTTTTCATGATTTAAGAATGATGTGTGCTTGATGTTTGAATGCTTGTTGGTTAGTGTTCATGATGCTTGTTGGTTAATGATTCTTGTTATATTTCGGATGTTGATGATGATACATGATGGAGATTATGTGATAGTATGTTATTTGTTAAGTTTATGCATGATAATGGTTAATAAGATAGCATACTTGATTTCGGATATGTAGCATAAGGAACCTATGATGTTTTGTGTTTAAATGTAGTCTAAAACACTAGTTGTTGATGTTCATATAAATCGGATTGTGTGCTCTTGAGTTAAGAACCGAAAGCTTGCTATTAGGGTGATTTGTTGATTGTTGTTCATGATTATATGTTGTGATTAAGGATATAAACCCGGAAACAAGATGAACAAGTTTGAATAAGCAATATGAACTACTTGAATATTTGATGAATGTATGAAGAACTTGATGAACATCATAAGAGCATGGTTGAATATTTGAATTCTGATTTGTTTGATCCATTTTAGGAAATTTCTAGACAAATAAACATGTTTAAGGAATTTGGTTGGTTAGTACAAACTGTTACCTGAAATCAGAATAGTACACTGTTCCGAATCAGTAGATGTCCACTCGAAACCAGCAGTTGCGACTCGAAACCAAGCACAACGAGTCGAAACCTCCCGGTTGCGACACAGATTGCGAGTCGCAAACACCCGGTTGCGACTCGAAACCACACCGGATCAGCACACCAAACCTTGTGACTCGAAACCACGGTTGCGAGTCCAGTTGCGATTCGTAACCAAAACAGCATGGACCGAAACCATGGTTGCGACTCCGGTTGCGAGTCGCAAACGCCTAGTTGCGACTCGGGATCATATGCGGATACACACTGTTGGACTTGTTTAATTATGGGCTTATTTAATTGGGCCGGACTCTTGGGCCTAGTGTACAGACTTGATATATTACTGTTGAATGTGTATGTCGATGAACTGCATGCAACGTGCTAGCATACGTGTAGAATATACGTGCACTACTCGAATACGAACCTGATTGTATGATACAACTATGATAGGACGTGAGTAGCCTCAACGTTGCTTGTTTGACTTTTCTGTGTTTTCTACCGAGCAAACCAAGGTGAGTTCGCACCCTCTACAAAGCATGGGATTCCCAGGGGTCGGGAATTGGGGTTAAGGAACTGGGTTCCTCGTCCTCCTTGGGTAGGACAGCAAAGGTTCAGGAATGTAATTCCTCGTCCTCACGGACAGATAACTCGTACTAGACCAAAACTCTATCACGAAGTCCCTCCTTTTTATATCGACTTAATCGCCGGGCCAATGGCGAGCGGGTCATTAGTTAGATAGCGCTATTTAGGTCTGACAAACCTCACACCGTGCCGCAGAGGACGGGCGTGAACTAATGGATCTGGGGCACGTCAATGATGATAGACATTGACAGTTTCAGGGCACTTAAACATGACTACAGTCAGCAGTCGATATGGTAACGTGTCTAGTAGATACATGGGGTAGCCCCCACGGCCGAAATGCCAGATAACTAACACGGGGTAGCCCCCACGGCAGGATTGCCAGAGTAACCGGGAATAAACAAGTCACGTTTTTAACTATGGGGTAACCCCCACGGCAGGATGCCAGATAAAGGAAACTGTTTTCAAAACAACTTAAAACGAACACCCAACCGTGAACTCACTCAACTAGTTGTTGACTCGTTACTACATGCTTTGCAGGTCCTTAGGTTTCTTAGCGGGAGCTTGCATGGAGGAGGATCGTTGTGGGACATGGACGACTGCGTGTCATGTTAAACTTTGAAACAATTAAACTTATGTTTTGATTTAAGACTTATGCTTCCGCTTGCAACTTAACTATGTGTTTGTTTGGACACCAATTGTATTGGTTAAACTTTTATATCTTTTAACTCGCATGTTCAATATGATTGGTGGCTGGATCCTGGTCAGTCACGCCTCCAAGCGGTAGTACTCCGCAGGTGGATTTTGGGGGTGTGACACCGGTTGAAATCATGGATCGCTAAACCAAGCAGCTCAGACGCTCGCGCATTCCTATTGTGAAAGTCCGATGGGAAGGCAAACGAGGCGCAGAGTTCACTTGGGAACTCGAAAGCGACATGAAGGCGAAGTACCCGCAATTGTTTGTTACGGCTTCGGCCTAATTTCGGGACGAAATTCCCTCAACTAGGGGAGGCTGTAACACCCCGTGTTTCGAAAGTCAGAGTCAAAGTTAAGATTGAAGTCAAAGGAAGAAAAGATTGTTAATTGCGATCTGTCTCTCCTTGCTCAATTCCTGTTTTGACTTCTTTGACTTATAGTTAGTCTAATTTATGCTTAACGTTAGTTGTATTACGTGGAGTACTTATTATTAATCAAGGTATATTCGATATTTAACGCATGTTTAATTGCTTTATCGCTATCGCAATCGCACTCGCACCTTGAATTACGCATTTTGGTTATTGTTATATGTGTGTGTGTGCCTTATGTGTTACTTGTGCATGTTTATTTATGTTATGTGTGGTAATCAATCGAAATGCAATCGAAACTCAATCGCAATCGAATCGTAAACGCTAAACGAATATGAAATAATGATGCTTGTATGTTGATATAGTAGTTGGGATTAAAAGTAATTTGACTAGGAAACTCTAACGCATCGCAACGCTCGCAATCGCAATCGAAACAACAAAACTCGTCGCACCGAACACTCGAACCAAGTGACTGATCGATCAGGTGACCAGCCGATCGACCAGCCGTTTGATCGAGCTTTCGCTCGATCGGCCAACTGTTCGACTGGGCTACCAACCGATCGACCAGCTCCTTTCCACTTTGGGTAACCCTATAAATACCCCATGTCACCATCAAACTTTCCACTTTCGCTCTCTGACGTCCGACCAACGCTCTAACCTTGCTTTTTCTCCGATTTCTCGCAATTCCGGTAAGATCTCGTCCTAAATCTTGTACTTCCTTGATCTACACGCACTCCTGCACCTTTCTACCTTTTGAATCTTAACTTGTAACCCTGAAATCATCAAGATTCAAGGTGTTCTAGGATGACGTCATCATGTGTTCTTGAGAACTTCATGTTTTGGCCTCAATCCACCAAGAACAACTTAGATCTAACCGATTTCCACATAAACAAACAAAGATCTTTCATAGATCTAAACATATTCACAATGAAAAGGATTGAAAGATGGTTTTCCAACTTTCTTTCAACTATTTTACACTCAATGCACTCAAAACCGATAGAATCGGAGCTTGCACCGACTTCCTACTCATTCTTGTGGTTGTGTGGTCCAAGATATTGATTCTATCCATGAGGTTACCGATTTCGGGTTAAACATGGAACACCGTCTCGAACAGTTAACTAATCGGATTTGGGTGGTTCCTGTCCGATCAGGAGTACCAAGTATTGACGAGGTTTCTGTTGCTTAACACGTTATCAAAGCATCTCGATAAAACGACAACCAAGTGTAAGACGAACGGAACGACCAGGACAGAATGCCGTCCGATCGGACTGTCGTCCGAACGGATTGTCTCCCGTTCGATCTGCACCTTGGCCCCACACTTAACTTTTGTTTTCAAAACCTTGAAAGACGAACATTGAACGAAGGGCTGACCGATCGGGTTACCATTCGATCGGGTTACCATTCGATCGGACTATCACTCGACCATGTGATGTTCTGACTTCGACACTTAAACAATTTTCAACATGTTCAATACCAGCAGGTTGCCACCCGATCGGAGTACAAATCGATCGAATAACAAACTGCTGTGAACTTGTTCTCACTAAAAGTGTCCAACCAATCGGGTTGTTGTCCGATCGAACGTTCGTCCGATCGACTGACCTGAAAGGTAGGGATACTTCCATATTTTTAGAATGCTACAACGAAAACTTCAAAAGTCAAGCCATCATACACAAACACATCCTTCCCAAAGGAAGTAACAATCCGCTCGAACGGCCATCCGACCGGACGACCGTCCAAACGGACTGTCACTCGAACGACCGGCTGTCCGATCGGACTACCATCTGATCGAACTGCTGTCCTACCCACTTGCACTCTGTATCGTTTTACGTGTCGCTTATCGTTATGCTACCAATATGTTCAGGCTAATCCTACTCTCTAGCGCTCCCTTCATTCCATCAATCGCTGTGAGTATACTCGATCCCTTTTTGCTTTACGCACTTTTGGGTGTTACATACGTTACTTATACAAAATCACATCGAACACACTACGCAATACTTTAAACGCTAACCATTATCGCATGTATACGTGACTTAATGAATGCTTGTTTGTTATGTTTACACATGGAATGTTGTCTACCTGCCTTAGCAACGATAGTACTATTAGTTTGGACTCAGCACCTGTTCATTCAGGGGTTGTTAAGGACAATTACCTACATGGCTCACAGTGTTGAGTGTGTATCGTGAACTGCCTTGGGCAGTCAACCCGCAGTTATTGGTATCGATAGGTTCATGTCGATAACTAACATGCCTCATTTTACACTGTGTACGTGCTGGTTATGTGTAACGATTTCGAACTCTTTATGCTATTATCAAACTTGTATGCTCACCTTTACACTATGTGTATTGACTTTTACTTTAACGTATGTGACAGGTGCTTAGGATGCTTATTTGCTTACTTTGCTGTGAAATTGAGGCTAGGAAAGACCTAGGTCAACAATAAACAATTGTCTGTAATAAAAATCTGAGTTGTCGGAACAGAACAATTTGACTAGATCTTTTGTGTAATAATTGTGTTTTCATTTATGACATGGTATGGGACGTGTTGCTTTAAATATTTGGTAAATATAGTTGTTATGGAAACTTCCGGACAATCTGTTTCGCTCAGTGCCACGCCCTGATGTTTCCGCCATCGGTTGGGGTGTGACAGATTGGTATCAGAGCCATAACTATAGAAAATTAGGAAAGACTCGACCTAGTCTGGGTCGATGTCTTAGAGATCTAGTCTATAGTCAGGAACCAACAGACCAACTCATGCATGTCCAGTAAGGATTATGTGTGAGCGTACTTGCTATTTCTCGCTATTCTCGCCTACGCTACTCTATCACAGCACTTGAATTTTCAAATATGAATGAGCGATTAAGTCGAGATTAGGTGTGAAAACCGCAAACTCTCGACTAAATTGCTTGTTCAACTCACATTTTTATCTATAAACACGAGAAATTGCGTTGAAATAGGAGTGAAATCCATACTTTGACGCATAATTTTCGTTTACTTTATCAAAATAGGAACGAAGTTGTTAAGCCAGGGGTGAAACCCTAACCTTGACGACTTGTTCCGACCTTTACTTGGATTTACAAAACTCTCACCAAAGTCTCGACGGACTCCAATGACTTGAAGTCACGGTATGACTAAAGGGATGCGTGCCGAACGCCCAAGAATCGAGGCAAAAACACAGTCCTAAAGGTCAAAGTATGTACAACAAGTCCTTGAGAATAGTCGAATCACTTTGGATAGTCACTGTTTAATAGCCGCAGACGATCTATTTCTCGATTTTTATGTGTTTCGATTCTGAGCCCGCAACTGCTGACTCTGATAATTCGTCGATTTTATGTGTTTGTATGTGTATTTGCCTGCTTATGTGTTTTAATTTTTGGAGACTTATTCGATTCTCTCTTTCACTTCGATCGACACGCACGACCCGCATTGCTTATCTACCTCGAAACGCTGACGAATCGCTACTACCATAAGGAACCACCGTACGCTATGTTGCTTGCTATATTATTCATACTATACCACTCGCTATACTATGCGCGAACGCTCTTCTCGAATGATCATGAACTTTGAATGATAGGTTTCTGTATTCTGACTGCTCCTATGTGCTTCTAAGTGAATTACGTGCTTATATGCTTATGTGTTTCTGTGCCTTACGTGCTTATGTGCTTCTGTGATTATGTGAATCTGTGATTATGTGCCTATGTGCTTACGTGATTGTACGTGTTCCTGAGATTTAGTAGTATTAGACGTGTGAGGTGAGATTATATTATGACGTGTCTGAGACCTATGATGATGTCTGTTGCAGACAATGTCAACTGGACCATCATCTGGACCCCGTCAAGCACCAGCTCAAGCCACTGCTCATCAAGCTCTGCTCCCAGCCCCACAAGGCAAACAAGCGGCTCAGGCACCCGCGGTCAATGCCCGAGTCTGCTTCGCATGTGGTGATCCCAACCACTTTGCGAACATGTGCCCGAACAGGGTTGTGAAACAAGAGCCCCAACAACAGCAAGCCGCCCGCGCCAGAACTTTCAACATCAATGTGCGCCAAGCCCAGACTGACAACAACGTAGTCAATGGTACGTTCCTTGTGAATGGTATTTATGCATCATGTTTGTTTGATACTGGAGCCGATAACTGCTTTGTGTCGTTTGAATTCGTGAAGCTTCTTAGTCGTAAGCGCTCCCATCTCCCCTCGACGTTCAGTGTTGAAGTCGCCACCGGAAGAACTGTCGTCGTTAATTCTGTTCTTCGTGATTGTACTCTTGAGCTCAACAATCACATCTTCCAAATCGACCTTATTCTGATGCAACTCGGAAGTTTTGACGTCATAGTAGGCATGGACTTTCTTCGCGAAAACCATGCTGAAGTTGTGTGCTTCGATAAGATGATTCGATTCTCGCTCGCGAATGGTGATTTATTGTGTGTTTATGGAGAAACTGCTTAGAAAGGTCTCAAGCTCATGTCGTGTGTCCAAGCTAGCAAGTATCTCCGCAAGGAATACAGAGCTTTCTTGGCCAACATTGTAGTAGCAGAGAAGGAAAAGAAAGGAAGACCAGGCGTAAACGATGTTCCAGTGGTTCGAGAATTTCCTAACGTTTTTCCTGAGGATCTTCCCGGACTTCCGCCAAGTCGTGATATCGACTTTCGTATCGACCTCATTCCTGGAGCCAACCCTGTTGCCAAAGCTCCTTACCGACTCGCACCGTCCGAAATGCGTGAACTCTCGAGTCAGCTTCAGGAATTACTTGAGAAAGGCTTCGTTCGCCCGAGCACCTCTCCTTGGGGTGCACCAGTCCTTTTCGTTAAAAAGAAGGATGGGTCGTTCAGGATGTGCATCGACTATCGGGAACTGAATAAGTTAACTATCAAGAACCGCTATCCCCTGCCTCGCATTGATGATTTGTTTGATCAGCTACAAGGTGCTACTTGTTTCTCGAAGATCGATCTACGTTCAGGCTATCACCAGCTACGCATTCAGGATGAAGATATACCCAAAACCACCTGTCGCCCTCGTTACGGCCACTATCATTTCGTTGTTATGTCTTTTAGTTTAACCAACGCACCCGTGGTTTTCATGGATCTGATGAATCACGTGTGTAAACCTTATCTCGACCGTTTCGTCATCGTGTTCATCGACGATGTCTTGATCTATTCCAAGTCGAAAGCCGAACACACGCAACATCTCCGCTTGGTTCTCGAGCTACTCCAAGGGAATCGACTCTATGCCAAGTTCTCCAAGTGCGAATTCTGGCTGGAGGAGGTTCAATTCCTCGGTCACATTGGAAATGGTCAAGGTATTCACGTCGATCCCATGAAGATTGAAGTCGTTAAGAGTTGGATTACACCTAAGAACCCATCTGAAGTCCGTTCTTTTCTCGAACTAGCGGGCTATTATCGACGATTTATCGAAGGATTCTCAAAGATCGTTGTGCCGCTTACCGCTCTCACGCATAAAGACAAGCCTTTTGTTTGGGGAACTGAACAAGAGTCTGCTTTCCAAACCCTCAAGCGCATGCTTTGCAATGCTCCTGTTCTCACATTGCCCGACGGAAACGACGACTTTATTGTCTATTGTGATGCCTTGAACCTTGGTCTTGGCTGCGTTCTCATGCAACGGGACAAGGTCATTGCCTACGCATCTCGTCACCTCAAAATCCACGAAAAGAACTATACAACCCATGATCTCGAGCTAGGCACAGTTGTTTTTGCATTAAAGATTTGGCGACACTATCTATATGGTACAAAGTGTACGATCTTCACCGATCATAGGAGCCTACAACACATCTTTGACCAGAAGGAACTTAATATGCGTCAACGCCGATAGGTAGAACTTCTCAACGATTATGACTGTGAGATTCGTTATCACCCTGGCAAAGCAAATGTCGTTGCCGACGCTCTCAGCAGACGGAGTTATTTGCTTAGCATTCGTAAAACCCAAGCCCTATACGATCTCGAAACCCTCATCCGCGAAGCCCAACATGCTTGTTTTAACGAGCGCACTTTGGATAAGGAAAGAATCTACCACGATGGAGCTCAGCTTGTGAATAAGCTGAATGGAATATTCCATTATCTGGACCGGATTTGGATCCCCAAACGGACCAAATTGCGACAGATATTGATGGACGAAGCCAACAAATCCCGGTATTCTATTCATCCTGGTGCCGAAAAAATGTACCAGGACCTTCGCTACAAGTACTGGTGGCCGGGCATGAAAAGAGATATCGCCCTCTACGTTGGAAAGTGCCTGACTTGCTCGAAGGTTAAGGCTGAACATCAAAGACCCTCTGGCTTACTCAAACAACCCCCGATCCCTATATGGAAGTGGGAGAGTATAGCTATGGACTTCATAACAAAGCTCCCGCGCGCGCCATTAGGTCATGACAGCATCTGGGTTGTTGTTGACCGTTTGACCAAATCAGCCCACTTTTTGCCAATACGGGAAGACTACAAGGTAGAACGATTAGCCCGAATCTACACCAATGAGATCATTTGTCGACATGGGATGCCTCGCGACATCAACTCTGACCATGATGATCGGTTTACCTCGCGACTGTGGGAAACGTTTCAAGCTGCTCTCGGTACATCGCTTAATCTAAGTACCGCATTCCACCCTCAAACCGACGATCAGACTGAGAGAACGATCCGTACTCTTGATGACATGCTCCGTTCGTGTGTCATAGATTTCGGTGGTAATTGGGATGCATACCTGCCGTTAGTCGAATTCTCGTACAACAACAGTTGTCATTCCAGCATTTAAATGGCACCATTCGAGGCTTTATACGGAAGAAAATGTCGATCGCCAATTGTATGGCACGAGATCGGTCACTCGCAACTAACCGGTCCCGAGCTATTACAAGAAACGACTGACAAAGTCCTCCAAATTCGAGACAACTTGTTGAAAGCTCGAAGTCGACAGAAAAGTTACGCCGATAGACGACGCAAGCCCCTTGAATTTGACGTTGACGACTACGTACTCCTAAAGATATCACCTTGGAAGGGTGTGGTCAGATTCGGGAAGAAAGGGAAACTAGCGCCTCGATATGTTGGACCTTTTAAGATTCTGGAAAGGATCGGAAAAGTCGCCTACAGACTCGAACTACCGGAGGAACTTAGTAATGTCCACCCGACTTTCCATGTGTCAAACCTCCGAAAGTGCCTGGCTGAGCATGATTTAATTGTACCTCTCGATGACCTCCAAGTAAACGAAACACTACACTTCGTGGAGAAGCCTGTCGAAATCATGGATCGCCAAACCAAGCAGCTCAGACGCTCGCGCATTCCTATTGTGAAAGTCCGATGGGAAGGCAAACGAGGCGCAAACTTCACTTGGGAACTCGAAAGCGACATGAAGGCGAAGTACCCGCAATTGTTTATTACGGCTTCGGCCTAATTTCGGGACAAAATTCCCTCAACTAGGGGAGGCTGTAACACCCCGTGTTTCGAAAGTCAAAGTCAAAGTCAAGATTGAAGTCAAAGGAAAAAAAGATTGTTAATTGCGATCTGTCTCTCCTTGCTCAATTCCTGTTTTGACTTCTTTGACTTATAGTTAGTCTAATTTATGCTTAACGTTAGTTGTATTACGTGGAGTACTTATTATTAATCAAGGTATATTCTATATTTAACGCATGTTTAATCGCTTTATCGCTATCGCACTCACAACTCGAATTACGCATTTTGGTTATTGTTATACGTGTGTGTGTGCCTTATGTGTTACTTGTGCATGTTTATTTATGTTATGTGTGGTAATCAATCGAAACGCAATCGAAACTCAATCGCAATCGAATCACAAACGCTAAACGAATATGAAATAAGGATGCTTGTATGTTGATATAGTAGTTGGGATTAAAAGTAATTTGACTAGGAAACTCTAACGCATCGCAACGCTCGCAATCGCAATCGAAACAACAAAACTCGTCGCACCGAACACTCGAACCAAGTGACCGATCGATCAGGTGACCAGCCGATCGACCAGCCGTTCGATCGAGCTGCCGCTCGATCGGCCAGCTGTTCGACCGGGCTGCCAACCGATCGACCAGCTCCTCCCCACTTTGGGTAACCCTATAAATACCCCATGTCACCATCAAACTTTCCACTTTTGCTCTATGACGTCCGACCAGCGCTCTAACCTTGCTTTTTCTCCGATTTCTCGCAATTCCGGTAAGATCTCGTCCTAAATCTTGTACTTCCTTGATGTACACGCACTCCTGCACCTTTTTACCTTTTGAATCTTAACTTGTAACCCTGAAATCATCAAGATTCAAGGTGTTCTAGGATGACGTCATCATGTGTTCTTGAGAACTTCATGTTTTGGCCTCAATCCACCAAGAACAACTTAGATCTAACCGATTTCCATATAAACAAACAAAGATCTTTCATATATCTAAACATATTCACAATGAAAAGGATTGAAAGATGGTTTTCCAACTTTCTTTCAACTCTTTTACACTCAATGCACTCAAAACCGATAGAATCGGAGCTTGCACCGACTTCCTAGTCATTCTTGTGGTTGTGTGGTCCAAGATATTGATTCTATCCACGAGGTTATCGATTTCGGGTTAAACGTGGAACACCGTCTCGAACAATTAACTAATCGGATTTGGGTGGTTCCTGTCCGATCAGGAGTACCAAGTATTGACGAGGTTTCTGTTGCTTAACACGTTATCAAAGCATCTCGATAAACGACAACCAAGTGTAAGACGAACGGAACGACCAGGACGGAATGCCGTCCGATCGGACTGTCGTCCGAACGGATTGTCTCCCGTTCGATCTGCACCTTGGTCCCACACTTAACTTTTGTTTTCAAAACCTTGAAAGATGAACATTGAACGAAGGGCTGACCGATCGGGTTACCATTCGATCGGACTACCACTCGACCATGTGATGTTCTGACTTCGACACTTAAACAATTTTCAACATGTTCAATACCAGCAGGTTGCCACCCGATCGGACTACAAATCGATCGAATAACAAACTGCTGTGAACTTGTTCTCACTAAAAGTGTCAAACCAATCGGGTTGTTGTCCGATCGAACGTTCGTCCGATCGACTGACCTGAAAGGTAGGGATACTTCCATATTTTTAGAATGCTACAACGAAAACTTCAAAAGTCAAGCCATCATACACAAACACATCCTTCCTAAAGGAAGTAACAATCCACTCGAACGGCCATCCGACCGGACGACCGTCCGAACAGACTGTCACTCGAACGAACGACCGGATGTCCAATCGGACTACCATCCGATCGAACTGCTGTCCTACCCACTTACACTCTGTATCGTTTTACGTGTCGCTTATCGTTATGCTACCAATCTGTTCAGGCTAACCCTACTCTCTAGCGCTCCCTTCAATCTATCAATCGCTGTGAGTATACTCGATCTCTTTTTGCTTTACGCACTTTTGGGTGTTACATACGTTACTTATACAAAATCACATCGAACACACTACGCAATACTTTAAACGCTAACCATTATCGCATGTATATGTGACTTAATGAATGCTTGTTTGTTATGTTTACACATGGAATGCTGTCTACCTGCCTTAACAACGATAGTACTATTAGTTTGGACTCAGCACCTGTTCATTCAGGGGTTGTTAAGGACAATTACATACATGGCTCACAGTGGTGAGTGTGTATCGCGAACTGCCTTGGGCAGTCAACCCGCATTCATTGGTATTGATAGGTTCATGTCGATAACTAACATGCCTCATTTTACACTGTGTACGTGCTGGTTATGCGTAACGATTTCGAACTCTTTATGCTATTATCAAACTTGTATGCTCACATTTACACTATGTGTATTGACTTTTACTTTAACGTATGTGACAGGTGCTTAGGATGCTTATTTGCTTACTTTGCTGTGAAATCGAGGCTAGGAAAGACCTAGGTCAACAATAAACAATTGTCTGTAATAAAAATCTGAGTTGTCGGAACAGAACAATTTGACTAGATCTTTTCTGTAATAATTGTATTTTCATTTATGACATGGTATGAGACGTGTTGCTTTAAATATTTGGTAAATATAGTTGTTATGGAAACTTCCGGACAATCTGTTTCGTTCAGTGCCACGCCCCGATGTTTCCGCCATCGGTTGGGGTGTGACAGTTAAGTTTTACATAAAACGTCATAAATTTGGTGACAGTTCTTGTAGTATTAAAGAAGAGAGAGACTGATGACAGTGAAGATTGTGAAGAGAGATCCGATTAGGATTTTTAATTTATTTTTTTCGCTTCTATTTTTTTTCGATGTGGTTGTAATATAATTTTAGAATTGTAAAACGCGAAGATACCACAAACGCCAAAATGTATATAAAAATAATAGAACAATGAGCCATCTTTTCTAAAACGCCTTGAAAAACGCCATTAAGAGAGATTTGAAAAAATGCCATGAACGCCAAAATGTTAATACAATGAAACCATTAAAACACCATATAATTATTGAATTTGGTTAACGCCAAAAATCTTAAACCGCAAAAATAAATCAATATTGTGAAAAGCGGAATTGGATAAGCGAAAGATAAAATGACAAAAAAGCCCCTCCGCCCTTCTCTATGTCGCGTGACACGTGTTGGGCCAGGATGCGTTATCACCGTTATCACACTTTTGGGCGTTTTCGCGTGATCCCGTTTCTATATATATAAACTTATAAAAACCTTCGGGCCCTTTGAAAATTTGGGCCTCGGGCGACAGCATGGATTGATAGGCCCAATAGCCGGCCGTACCACCATCTCTGGTTTCTAGGAAAACCCGTCACCCAGTTGAGATCAAAGTCAAATTTGAGACCTGTGACCGTTAGCGCTGGATCTTCACTTAGTCGAATGTTTGTAAAAATCCCGACTAGACGCTGATTAATCTTGATTAATTCCAATTAATCCCTAGTCCTCATCTCACGTCAAGTAGCGATTACTACACCACTCCTTACCTCATTCGCATTTAAACAAGAGTTGATTTGAGTTTTCCCATTTTGACGTTTGCCACAAGAAGTTTCAAAGTACTAAAAGTGTAAGGGGGCTGTTTGGTAGCCTCTGAATGGTCATTAAGAGGCTACCTCTTAATGGAACCATTAAGAATTTTACCAATGAGAAGATAGAAGAATGTGACATGTGATGACTTACCATTCAGAGGTTACCTCTTAACCATTCAGACTTGAGGTTACCTCTTATTCATTCAGATGTTTTAAACCATTAAGAGGTAGCATCTGAATGATCACCGAGAAAGAGAGCTCCCTGTTTATATCGATAATTTGTAGGGGGCGGAAGATATTCTCTCTAAAATCATGTCTATTTCAGCGACATCAACAACCTTCAATCCACTCTCCTCACTCTACACCCTTTCCCCAATCACCACCAATCTCCCCCATTCTTCAGTAACTACTCCCCTGATTTCTGTTTTGTATCGACAGTTTTGATTCATATACTTAATGGGTTTTGTTGTTATTGCAGGTATCCACACCCCCTTTGCGCTATAATGGTGCTCGTCTTCTGGGTTTTGTTCCTCGTGCTGTTTCGTCACAAAACCAAGGTATGGTTAAATTAGGCGATTGTAATGTTGTTTATGTGGAGCTTGTTGATTGGTGGTTTAGTGGATATTGTTGTGTGTGAGTTTGTTTCTAGTGGTTTAGACTTGTAACATGTTGAATTTGAAGTGGATATAGTGTAGGCTTTTTTATAAGTGTTAGGGTGTGGACATCTGTTGTAGATTGACATGTGTTGATGCTACTTATAGAAAGTTTGATCGGATAATTCATTGACAATGGGTACATGCACTGATTGGCGTTTGTCTCAATTGCTGAGTGTTATGTGCCTTATGTCCAAGGCTTGATACAAAACTACTATCGAGCCAGGGGTCTCACTGGAAGCAGCCTCTCTGTTCCTATGGGGTAGAGGTAAGGCTGTCTACATCTTACCCTCCTCAGACCCTACCTTAGCTTTGCTATTGGTGGGATATACAGAGTATGATGATGATGTTATGAAAACCAGTACCGAAATTAAACCAATGTTTCAACTGGCAATTGACGGTTAGCAGTTAGGCTTTTGAGAAGTTAGGGAGTTACATTAGTAAGAAAACTATTAGAAACTCTATCAACAGTAACTCAGTTATTGCTGATGTCCAAGTTACTAGTGACTCTTGCATTAGTAGTTAGGGGCTGTTTGTTTAGCTCTTAATGGGGCCTTTAATGGTTTAGACCTCTTACTTACTGGTTCAACACTTAATGGTTCTGATTGTTTGTTTCGCGAGCAGATGTCTGAATGGTTCAGACATTTGCCTCTGAACGGTTAAGTATTATAATAATTATCACGCGACCCCGCCAGGGGCTCTGCCCTTTGGACCCTGCTTGGGTGCTGCCGAACGAGCATCTACACCACACCTCCTAACTTGAATCAATGTTTATTTAAATTTCTTATTTGGTCACTAGTAATCCAGCTATATAATTATGATCTTGAATTTTTCTCTTTATATTAGTAAAATGCAGTAATTAGTTGTTTGTACATGAAGCAAATGATATGAGATATTTGGGTTATTGGTTTAATTTACAGGTGTTTTCGATTCTGAATTACATTCTGTACTTCAGTTGGCTACAGGCTCTGAATTGTATGAGGTGGAAAGAATTCTTTTTGGCACAAGGTGTAATCTATTCACCCTTGTCTGTAAGGCAGATAGATTAGAAATTATTTGTGGATATATGTTTATGTTACGATCTGATTTACATTTAGTTATTACTTTTTTGATCGACATCTCCGTACACTAAAACCTCAATAAATGAATGCCTAAAAAGTATCTGTGTAGTGAGGTAGTTATATATCGATAATGATAACAATTTGGGACCAATGAAGTTTCTCATTTAGCGAATTTATTCATTTATCGAGGTTATACCGTATATCGTGGTAAATGTTCCTAATATTGAAATTTAAATCCTGTTCAATCCAGTTACTTTAGTCCATTGTTGAAGTCCATAGCAAAACCTTCCAATGTCGATTATGTGATGATCGAGGAAGACCCGGAAGAGAGAGAGGAGTTTATAAGCATTTTGGAAGCTAGATTCTTCTTCCTTGCAGCCGATGCTCGATCCTCACTGAGGTTAAAATTATGTCACTATTCATGTCTAGTTACTGACAACTCTAAAAGTAGGGAACACAATATAAATATACTTCAATCATGCATTTGGGGTGTTTGGATGTGTGTTTTAACTTTTAAGTTGGTTTTTGTGACTTGAAGAACCAGAATCCGATAATCTAATATGATTGCAAATTCAAATTGCAATAATTAGTTTGAAAACATATCCAAACGGCCCCATATCATGACTGCTAATAAGAAAATGTCCACCAAATACATCATTTGATTGGATTCATCAAATTTTATCAGGGGTTGGCGGCCAACTTACAGGAATGTTTTGCTTGGTGTGAGAAAAGAATTAAAAATACCCTGTTCAACAAAACTATCAACCGAAGATTTGGAAATAGAGATTTTCCTTCATTTGTTGCAGGAGTACTCAAGGTAAAATATATTAAAAGTATTTAGTTTCTTCATTGTTTTCAAGAGTAAGTTTCATACTTCAAAAGAGTTTAGGATTAGACATGACAATGTAGCACATTGGTGACATGATATGTACAAAGGGAACAAGAAGTCATCTTTTTTACTATGCTAGCAAATCATAGTTAAAGTTATTTTTAGTTTGTTATTGGAATGGTAAATTATAAATACAAGTTTTGTTTTGATATAAGGGGCTAATTGCTAAGTGTTGATTGATTGAAAGTACTAATCGCATTATGTGCAGAAAGACTGAATATTTGCCCCTTCTCTAGTTAGGAGTCCGCTTTGACCCTACTTGTAGTTATAAGACAGTAGAACAATCCATTATCAATTTGTGTTTTTACATTCCTTGCTTTAAAAAGGCGCGCTGAAGGTGCGAAGTGCTTAGGAAAAAGCATATCAAAACTAGGGTATGCAGGAGGTTTATATGTAAAAACAACCTATGGGATGAAGAAACTATGAAAGGCTTGCTTGATAAATACAGATTAGGGTAAAAAAGGCACGTCTCATGTAGTTGTGGGTCAAAATTGGTCAAACCTAGGGTGTGTAGGAATATGAAAAAACAACCTATGGGACATAGACGCACGCCTCATGTACGTGATCCTCGTGCCTTTCGCCTTGGCTTTTGGTACCAAAACACCTTGGAGTGTCGCACACTTTTTTTAAACCAAGTTTCTTAAATATTGGAGCCCATTGTTGCATTAGTAAGCATAATTTCACATTTTAAAGGGGAATAAGATATGATCAGTTGCTCACACAGTTCAACTAAAACACTGGATGGCTTTATGCTCACCAAATTTTCTGCATACCAACTGCTTTAGTTTTACTATTACTGAAGTTATATTACAGTTTGAACTTTTAACCAAAATACTATAAAAGTTAAGGAGAATAGTGGTTTGGCTAAAATGTTGAAATGATGCTCTCATGCAATCCCAAATTGAAAAAGTTTGTATAGGGATATTTTAACGATGTATCGGGTGACTTAATGTTAAAAACATATCGGGTGACTTATGAAAATTGTAAAAAAAACTAACCCATCCTTACAGAAAATTACCTGTTTTGACTCGTTACCCAACCCATCCCATCCCATCCCATCCACACATGTTACCACCTCTAGCTGGCATGTAAGCATGACTTTCTATAAAATTACCAATCTTTCATTCTTAGTAAATGTTTACAGCGAAGGTTCTGGAAGCTTGAAACGTGGGTCTGATAGTCTGGAAGTTGGATTAAGTCCGTGGAAGGTACAAGCATTTGCTGCTTTAGGACGTGGGGCAGAAGAGTTCATTACAATGGTTCTAAAGGTTTTACTTACTTCTCAACTGTGATTCTTTTCACTATCCTCTTTCTGTCACATTTTTCGTTCACTGACTTTGTTTTTTTGTTTTTGGGCATCTGTAAAATGTTTTCATTAATTACTTTAAAAGGTCATCGATTTGAGGTTCAAATGTACTACTTTTATTTAATAAAATTTAGCTAAAGTTTCAAACTCAAGGAATATTTCACAGGCCACTTTAAGAAAGAATACTATGAACTGTTTCGACCAGGCCCAAAATATATCATGAGCTTTAGCAGTGGCGGACCAAGGAATGTTTTCTTAGGGGTGCGGAATATTTTTAAAGATTTTAGGCCCCTAGCTGTATAAAAATATCGGTTCATAGCCAAGGTTTAAAAAGGCGGAAATGGGTATCGAGGCGTTTTCCCTTAGCCTCACGAGGCGTAAGCCTCGGAACATTATTAAAAATATTAAGAAAATATATATATCTCTCATAAAAATCACAAAGCAACACAAAACAAACAGCATAAATAGAAAATAGTTCAACAAACAAGGTTTAACATAAAACAAATATCATAAAATAGTTCGAACAACTTAAATTAGTAATGTTATGACATCTAAATATCATAGAACTCCTTTTCCTCCTCATCATCATCCTCAAAGTTTTCATCTGGCGTATTTAGATCGTAATCTTCATCAACCAAATTAATAACTCTTTTCCTTTTCCTCCTAGATGATGAACTCTCACCTTCTTCCTCATTTGACCCGCCAACTCTACCAATGCCATCTTCATCCCCACTCGGGTTGGCTATCCATTCGTCATCCGATTAGGTTTTTTAACCTAACAGATGTTTTTAAGTGAACTATTGGGTTGGCCCACCAATTAAGCCCAATAAACACTAAATGGGTCTAACATAAAGTCCAGAAAACCTAAAACTTTTCAATTTTCACAAGGTCTAGTGAGGCTTAAGCCTCACCGCCTCGCCTCGGCGCCTCGAAAAGCCTCGGATGACTGAGGCTTAGGTTTCAGTAGACCCCTATGAGGCTAAGCCTTTAAGGCGTTTTTTCATAGCCTCAGCCGAGGCGTAAGCCTTGAGGCGGGCCTCGGAAAGCCTTTTTAAACCATGTTCATAGCGGGTCGGGTCGGATCATGTAAGACAAAAGAACATCAAACTAAAATTTATAAATCATCAAAAACACGTCAAACGTCATTACAAATTACAAACATATTTAAAATTGTGCCTTACAGGTTTCCTTTTTTTTGAAATATATAAAAAATATCATCTAAAGATACTAAACACGCCATAAGTTCATTACATTCTTACTCATTGTTTCTAACACATATAATTTGCTTTATAAGTTCATAAAACAACACTAAACACTTAAACAAAATAAACAATCATGTTCAACCATAGCCTATAACTTTCAATTATATTTTTAAACATTCAAGCCCTAATATTAAATGTTGATTACTTGTAACCAATCATTTAAACAAACAAAGCTATAAATAAAACAACAAAATCATTTAACTACAAGTCTAGAACAACAAAAAAATAAAAAAAGATTAAACCCTTACACATCTATTTTTTCTCCCAATCATCACATAAAACAAAATAAATAAATAAACCATACTAGTTCTATATTGGAATTCTGACGTAACATGGGTCGGTCCAACCGGAATTTTGGTTTTTCCGGTAAAAAAAGCCACCAGGTCGTGAGCAGTGGCGTCAAGTCGCTGGGAGTTTTTTTGGGGGCGGGATTTGGAAATGGAATGGGTGGATGGGTTTGGGTTATTTTATTTAGTTCAAATTTCTTTATGTTGAGTTTGGGCTTGTGTTAATAAAAATTGATTAAAGATTGGGCTTTGATTGAATTAAATAATTAAGTGAATAAGTGGTTAATAATAAATTTTTTTTCTAAGTGGGGCGATTGAAAAATTTTCAAGGGGGGTGCCGGTGAAAAATTCCAAGGGGTGCGATTGGGATTTCCAGCGAAAAATAACACTAAAAAATATTTTTTCATGGGGTGCACCCGCCCACCCTAAGCCAAGGGTGGGTACGCCCCTGAGCTTTAGATGATTGGTTTTGGATGCATGTGTTCTTATAATTTATTTTGAGATGACTAATAGGAGGTAAGGCTGTAGGGGTGTTCAGGAGTCGAGCAATTAACAAGCCACTTATTTACCGGAGGTGCCGCCCTCCTTTACCAAAAAAAAAAAAAAAAATAACAAGCCACTTACACATGCACACACACATCCATGCATGCATGCATGCATACACACATGTGTTCCTTGAGTTAAAAAATAAGTTCATTGCAAAAAATATTGAATGACTTAACAAGCATTGAGCCCGAATCATGGTAAAATATCTGAGCCGTTGCCCTAGCTCAAAGACTATCATAAAATTCAAGCTTGAACGGTTGAACCGCGCTCTAGCCGAGCAATTTTCAAACGAGGGGAGTCCAAATTATCTGCTACTCGGCTCGGCTCGTTAACACCCCTAGCTTAGTGAGGTAGAGCACCCTCGGGCCACCATGCATGGCTCCAGCTTTTATTTCTTAATTTTGTGCATATTGAATCTTACATCACGTAGTATAAAATCTGTTTGACTAGAAAGAATGATCAGTTCGGATGTTTATTTGTTTTACCTTTGTGTTCTAGGGTGGAGGGATGTTCACAGTGGGAAGACTATACAATTTGGTAAGATATTACTCGTAAATAAATTTTCCGAGTTCCCATCTGAAGTATTCCTCTGTTGTGATAGATATCAAGTAAGTTATCGGGGAAGGTGTTCTTAGAAGCAGCCAACTATCAAATAAAGAAGGAAGTTCTCAAGGAGGTAAACATTTGACTCGATGGGAAGGTGTAATTTGTTTCTTCAACATGAAATTATTTGGGATAACTTCATATACCCCCCCTTAAAACTTGTATAATATCATATTTATCAAACAAAAAAAAATCATAATATCAAATATACCCATTTTCAAATTTATGACATTTGTACCCTTGTGTTTTTGTTTGTTACAAAATTCTGTTGTGCTTGATTTTTTTCTGCTAACGTATGTATCATATTCTAATGTTGTATGTTTTCTTAAGGGTGGACGCCTGGCAGCTATTAACTTGGAGTCAAGAGCAGCCTTACTTGCAGCAAAACAAGTGAGTGAATACGATAAGTTACTTTTGTGTTGAAATATATTTAAATCGACACATTTTGCCCCTTCACATTTTCTGAAACACATCTCATATTGCTAGTATATGTCGATGATATTGTTATTACTGGTTTTCCCTTTGTCTTGGAAACTTTTGGGTTGGCGATGAGTGACTTTGTGTATTACCAACATCGATGTGGTAAAAAGTTAATAATATTAACCGATTTATAGGTAAAGTTAGGTTATATTTTGTCTCGAACATGTCAAATGGGTTAAGATTTAGCTAAAATGGAAACAGGTCGAACAAGATAAAAGTTAGATTATAATTGTAACAAAATAGTTTCTCTAAGCATATATAACACATTAGCTAGTTAGTAAAATCAAAAGAAAATTAGGAAATAGAGTTCATAGTCAGCCCAAATCGACCTGATTGTTTTGCATTACACTAAACGTTATGGTTTTAATCCATATGCGTTTAACCCGTTACCCAACCCGCCTGCTTCACCTGTTTTGCTACCTTTACTTAATACACTAACACAAGTAAAGAACATGGAGTGCAACTAAGAGTTATTAATCAACTTTCAAACCGATCTCTAAGGAGACAATTTTGCAATTCCATCCAGTGGTATCCAGTTATGCTCAAACTGAACTTTAAGGAAACCAGAAACATGAAAAACATTAATTTATCTAACCATGATTCAAAATACAATAGGGAGTGCGGGATGCTATGGTTGCTTGTTTATTATCTATACTGTGTGTCATTTGATATTAATTTCTTTTATATTATTTATTTTCTTTAAATAGAGTTGGATGCACATACGGCAACTCTTCTTTATGATCATGATTTATCAAGCTACATGAAATATTTACTCATAATCTTCTTATGGTGATGCTAAACAGGGGCTAAAGGGCGCTGCGTCTAGATATCTTGGCGTTCGGAGCATAATGGTGTTACTTGGTCCAATGTATGCACTTATCTCCATTACTAACGCATACTTCGTTGTTATAGTTTCGAACTTGAACTATGAACACAAGCCTTAAATGGGCTAAGATAATTCAATTTTTTTTTTGTGTGTGTGTGTGTGGGGGGGGGGGGGGGGGGGGGGGGGGGATAGGTGGTATGTATGTGCAAACTCAAAACTTTTAGCAAAAAGAGGTTAAAACATGGTGAACTACATGTGTACAGGCTATGGGGAACGTTTCTGGCGGACCTTGTTATTCAAATGCTTGGAACTGATTATGCAAGAATCTTGCGTGCAATTTATGCATTCGCACAGGTACCTAATCTTTTCTCACACACAATATTTTCTGTTCCAGATTACCAAGTTTAGAAGTAGTCATTTTGACCAGATTCCTCTAATTTGCGCGTTAAATTTACCATGAATAGACTGATCTTAGGATGAAATTTTAGGGGATCAAGTTTGGTGCTTTAGATTTGTGGGATTCTTTTACCTTGATCTTAAAAGGGGAAATGATTAATCATGCATCATGTGGTGGCGTTGATAGCCGAAAGACAAGGGAGTACATGCACTAATTGGCCGTTGTCTTAATTGCCGAGTGTTATGTGCCTTATGTCCAAGGTTTGATACAAAACTACCATCGAGCCGGGGGTCTCACTGGAAGCAGCCTCTCTATTCCTACGTGGTAGAGGTAAGGCTGTCTACATCTTACCCTCCTCAGACCCTACCTTAGCTTTGCTATTGGTGGGATTTACTGAGTATGATGATGATGATTAAAAGGGGAAATACAATAAATAACTATATACTTTAACTTCATTTCTTATTTGGTCACTTGATTTTGAAAACTGGTTTACTAAAGTCATTCTACCTTTTAAAATTGATTATTTAGTGTGAATGATTATATAACCGTCTCAGAAAGTTTAATGGTTTTTGTAAAGGTTTCAAAAGTTGGATGGTTTTTGTAATTTAAAAAAAAATAATAATCAAATGACGATATTAGAAACAGTATGGAAGTGCATTGTTACATTTTGCAATCTGTAGATGATGGCAAAAACCTGTCAAGACCGACAAGACCTAAATCAAAAGAGGCAAACCGACCTGTTCGAGATTTATACAGTTCAATATACAGTTTGGAACTTGGAACTGCCAAACTGGCCGCATAAACCGGACTGACCATTTACCTTTATTATGTATTCTTTTCATATTTGGATTATGCAGCTAATCCTGTGTATAACATTAATTAACCATCTTTATCATTTTTAAAAATTTTATATAAACTAGATTTTGAACTTAAAAACAGTTAAAACCACCCAAAAAGCCAAACTGAACTGTTTTGGACGGTCCAGCTGACCAACCAACTCGGAGGTTTGGTTTGCTTTGAAACCGCAGTTAGCGGTGCAACCAAGAATTTTCCCATAAAAAATAGCCAAACCGACTGTGAACACCTCTGATTTGAATGTTACAGGCTTGTTAGACTACAGGCTATTATGAATACATAAATGTGGTTAATTATTCCAACCCTTTATGGGCTTAAAATGAATAATTAATTTAATTTAACACCAAAAAAACGTTATTTCTCTTGAATTTATACACTGTTTTCATGTCTCAGATTAGAATCTCACGAACATACAGGCTACCGTCTGATAGCAGCTGAGAATACTAACTTTGTTTAATGGTTGTTTTGTGTACATACATATATGTAGTTTGAGATGCAGACAGCTTACACGCAAAAACATGTATCGACTATTTAGCTTATAATTTGTTGTTATCATGATCCAGAACCTACTTAAAAAAAAATTGTGAATTCAAAATCTTTTATGCAAGATCAATCAACACACCTTGAGCAGGGCAGGGGTTTTGATGAAAGCTTCAATCTTGTGGTTTTGAACTTCAACATTGGTAGAAAACTGTGTCATATGATCAATGTTTTAAAAACCGGTTTTTAAATCAAACCGGATTAGGCTAAAAAATGGTTCAACCGGTTGAACCAGGTTGTACCGAGCGGTTCAACCGGGTTGACTAGCTAACTCTATAATTTCATAAATTACAATATCAACTCAAAAGTTAATCTAAAAATACATGATTACATATTAAAAGATGATCCAAAAGTAAATCCATAATAAAAAATAATTCAAAAGATAATCGAAATCATGCAATTTTCCAACTTCTTTTAAATGAAAGTGTACCATATGTTTAAGCCATTTGAGTGTTGAATACATCAACTATTTTCATTTCATACAATATTAAATAAGAATTTTTTGTTACGATTAATCATAATATATAAAAATTACGTAAGATAAGTAACATATTTCCGCCAATGGAATTACATGCAAGGAATCTTCTTGCCACTTGTCATCCACCTAACTTGTGGCCAATCAAAACACATGCAACTTGACACTTGCGAGCATGCAATGTTGTCCATGTTCTATATATAGTTGTGGGTCTTGTTTTTGAAAGAGGTAGAGAACACAAGATTGCAACAAAACTCTCTCAACTCACACACCCAAACCGGCCACCACCGCCTGCCGCCGCCGCTCTCCGCCGGTCGCCGCCTGCACCGCCGGCCACCACCGCCGAGACCCGGCTCACATTCGCGTATCTCTCGTTCGTGTAACTAGCATTCGTTCGTTGAACCTCGATGTCTCAACCGGTTATTCACTAACCGAAGGTATATCTAAACCCCTATGGTTGATATTCTATTTCGTGTTTGCATGTTGGTGATCTTGTTCCATTACGGGTATTCCTTGGTATAAAAGTGTTCATGTTAATTTTGTTACACACGCTTCCGTTGCTTAAAAATGTATATATAGTTTTAACTAGTTAAAGTTTATTTTGAATGACATATTTTTACATGTATTCTTTTGTCAAAAATGTTTTGACTAATCCTTGTAGCAAAATAAACACATATTTAATATGAACCGGGTTCATAAAATAAAAGTAAAATTATACCACGGATCCCCTTCACATATGTAATCTTCTCCTCAAATACACAATCAACCAAATTCGACCGGATTAACTAATGTAATCGCCAAGAAAATTTTGGACCAAATCGACCTGCAGGAGGAGGATTTTACACTTTGGTTGTCGACAATAGCAAACCATTTCTTACTCTGCCCTAGTTATTGTTTAGCAATTGCAGACCAAAATTAAACATGGCCCAACAGCTTAAGTATATATATATATGAAACTTTCTTTTAACAAAAAAGGCGGAGGAGGAGGATTGTCAAAGAAGATAATGATGTGGCGAGGAATGGATTGAGTTGTGTCGAATATAAACAGATGATGATAATATAACAATGTGTCTGTCTCCCTTGTTCCTATCTTCGGGGTGAATTTCTTTCTATGTGAGGAGGATAATCAAAGAGGATGATGTGGGGAGAGAAGGGACAAAGTTGTCGAATATAGAGAGGATGGTTATACAACAACAATAATAATAATAATAGTAATGTGTTTCCCTTCTTCTGGGTACCTTTCGTTCTATGTGATGATGAACATGGGCCCATCGTCTTGCGTCTGTATGGACTTGGAGCCAAGAACCAGTGCCACAATGGGTGGTCCGTGTTCTCCTGCTTGTGACTCGGTGTCCTTGCTTTAAAAACATCCACATTGTGCATGGTTTAAGAGCTTTTGTGATGCAGCATCCTTTACTTCACAGACGTCATCGTGGCTCCAAATTGGCTGGGAAGGCTGAAGGATGACAACTTCCCATAGCAAATATGTGGTTGCCGGGGGTCACCAATATCATAGGAGAAGGCCATTTCGATGAAGGGAGTATTGATAGTCATAAACGTATGAACATTTCTAAGTAGTCTCGATCTCCAAACATTTTAGAGCGGCTCTTTTCTCTTCTCCACCTTCCTCAGCCGCACACCTTTCCTTGAGCGTTTAAGTACATTTCTAAGTAGTCTCGATCTCCAAACATTTTAGCCCTCACATTTTGGGATTGCCGATGAGAAAGGTAGGGAGAAAACTAAGGTCGTGTCTCAAAAGGAGTACAAAAACCAATAAGGAACAAGAAAGCAACGTCCACGAGTATGCAGTGTTATCACTGTGATGGACCAGCAATTGTCCAAACAAAATGTGCTTGCAAGAAATCAGGACCTTACATACGTTCAACCATAGACAAACAATAATGTAACACGCTCTAGACCTCCGCAACCATTCTTCTTCTACATATGTCCGTATACACGTGTGCGTACACACAATCTTTTGAGTTGAATTTTAAATTCATATAAAGTACTTTTCTTACAATTCTTTTAAACCACATAACACACCAAACTTGTGTCACACATGAGACTAAACCGTAACAAATTAAAGGTCTTAACAAGTTTTATGCAAAATATTATTTTATATAAAAAAGGAATTAGGATGTGTATTACTTTACTATTAAAAACATTTTTCATGTTACGTTTTATTTTTTTACACTACAAAAAATTAAAAAAAAAAAGAAAAAAACTGAACCCCTTCTATATCCGATGTTTAATGGTCAATCAACACATATAAAACTCAAAACACAACACATTCTAAATGTGATGGGCACCCGGAATGTCAATCCAATGCAACTCGATTTCAATTTCACCAGATTCAACATTCCGCAATCTAAGAAGCATGTTTTGAACGATCTGACCATCTTTCCACATCACACAACTTTCTTCAGAGAGGCAGTTTGATCTCGACGGCTCAATCCGCTTTATAATAGTGCCATCTGGAACAGTTTCAGTATCTAGATGCATCTTAAGTGCCTCCAGAAATGGTTGGATGTCAAAATCTGCATCCCCCATTTCATCGTCCCTGGTAAACGTGTCATGATCGAACACCAACTGCAACATATATATATCAAGAAATGGTAAACGAGTCAGGTTGGGTCAAAAAGGTAATTTTTGACAGTTTTAACGAGTTGGGTTGGGTTGACATGGACTGAACTTTGTCCAAAAAATTCAGTTTCTTTAAAAACAAATTAGTGTGAATTATGACAAAAAATCATATAATTTAAATAATAATCTATTTTTCTAATAAGATAATTTAGGACGTTTTAAGTATTAACTTTCACTCGTTTCTTTCTAATCAATATTCTGACTTTGCCTGTTTGACCACTTATATAGATAAAACATAACTTTGATCGACCTATTTATAAGATTTATTATTATTTTTTTCTTAAAGAAGTGCTAGGTTTGTCAATATCATTTTGAAGAAATGTTATGAACAATTTAAGATGTCAACATTAATAAAAGGTTTCATTTTCGAGTGTCGGATACTTACCAATTCAATTGGAAGATCAGGATCTTCGATGGAAAGAGTCAAGTCTTGATCCCACACCGGGTTGAGGTCTCCATAGATAATGTGAGTCTTCAGCCTCTACATCAAATAAACCAAAAAAAGTATAAAGATGGTAAAAAATAAAATAACAAACATACATACATACATACAAGCAAGCTCTAATCACTTTCATTGCCCAAGCCAAACAAATGCCAAAAATCATTACAAATCTTGTTTTTTTTCTTTTTGAATGGCAAAGAAACATTTATACACCTATGTCTAGTGAAATTCAAAACCACAAGTTCTGTCACCTATCACTAGGCCAAAGGCCTATAGGTATCGCAAGCTATTTTAAAAGGAAACTATTATGCTAAAAGATAAAGACCGCCAATTAAAGGTCTAAAACATGCTTTAGTATATACAAAATTCTTGTAAGACCAAAACCAATTATGATAACAATAAGCGAATGTAACATACTAACATCCATCCCGACACACCAACCAATATTATCCCTTTATTCACAAAGAGCTCACGGATTTGTTTCTTTTCACCCGAGTGGAAACTTCCAAGAGGTGACCCATCCAGGGTTGCTCCACCCTTGGTCTTAATAAGCATGAGGTGCTTCAAGACGTTTAAGTCCCGATAGCCAAAGTGTCACGCTCAAGGCGTGAGGTGAGAGCTTCATGTATGTGAGACGTTGCTCTATGTACAACCAAATAAGCTTTATATATAACTAGAAGCCGCGTCTCTCTCATCCGTTTACATATCAATATTTTTTTATCAAGTAACCCATATATAACTCTCCATCCCTTTCGTTGTTTTTCACATATGAGCATCCTACCCTAACTTTGACCAAATTTGATCCACAAGTGCATGAGGCATCACCTCAACGCACGCTTCTTAACACCAAGGCTCCCCCAAAGCATGATAAGTTGCGGAGTTCTCTTCCCTTCCACAACTCACTCAATGCACGAGACAAATAAAACGGATGCCCACATCGACAACAAATCTGGATAACCCCCATTAACCTCTCATCCGTTAATTTCAGAACAGCATTTCATCCAGATCTTCAAACGAATGGATTTTGGGCCCCACTCACATCTCCCCCCCAAACACATACATATATATATATATATATTTCAACAATAGAATGATGCAGTGGAGTGAGTGACTGACAATGGCATGAATACAACAATAGCATGGCAAATAGTTGAGGCAATTATTTTGAAAATATATAACAAATCTTTAAACAGTGGAGTGAGTGAGTCACAATGGCAGACACACATCACTACTCCAATGGTTGTGATCTAGGGCTAATTGACATTTGTTGATCATCAGATGAGATGAGATATGAAAATGAAAGTGAGGAGGGATTACCTGTTCGCCCATTTTGAAAACGCAATAGGGATCGCTGGATCGAAAATCACGAATGACAAGATTTATGCCTCTTTTAACCTTAATTTTAAGAAGACCTAACAAATTGTCCAAAGTGTCCATTTTAAGACGACACCCCAAAACCTGTAATTCAATTCGATCTCTCCTAAAAACCAACCGCCCATACGATGATGATTACTATAACAAACAAAACCAACAAGATATCTTTCTTTGTTAATCAAATGAAATGAAATGTAGGGTTTATATTTTCTGGAATTCGGGTATACTTTGGGGATTGGGTGGATATGCATTTTGCCTCCGATTTGCCTGTGGTTGGTTCAATCTTTGGGTTTCATTTGAGCAATCGTTAATTAGTTAAACAATTACATAAATTATCTTCAAGTTCTCATTATTACAAATAAGACCCCTAGACTCTTTCTTACTCCCAAATGTCTGTCACACGTCCACTTCAAAAGGGGCGTTTAGTTCTTTGCTTGCCAGCAGTCTTTTTCATATGGGTTTCAAACAGTGAAATTAACACTACAAAACTTGGTACAGGCCGGGTTCTTAAAACTCGAACGAAAACTCGATGGGCGCCGCACTCTTAAAATCCAAATCGGTGGGCGCCGGGCTCTTATGTTTCCGAGTTTCATTAAATGAGAGAAAAGAAAAGATTTGGAAAGAAATAATTTTTAGTTGTGTTCCAAAGTTTCATTAAAGGAGAGAAAAGAAGAGAAAATGAGAGATTTTTTGTCTAAAATTAATCTTTCCAATTTGGAAAGAACCAGAGAGAAAAGAAAAGAAAATGAAAGAATCATTTCTTTTCTCTCTTCAATTTAACTCGGAAACACAAAAACTATTTTACACTACAAAAATAATTTTTTTTCGGTAAAATTTAACATTGTGAGCGAAAAACGGGCGGGGGCTAGGGCACCCCCCGGCCCCAAAGAAGCTTCGCTAGTGGTTTCAAGCGTTTGGTGATTTGGAGGCGGTGAATGCTCGAAGATGCTTACATGGAGCAACTGCGGAATCTGGACTTGGATGTTCAATTCTTATTCAGTCTTTGATCTTGTCCATGTACTCGAAATATGGAACTGTCGAGGAAGCTTATTTGTCGAATCATGGATGACGATTATTGGTGTTTATGGTAAGCCGGTTACACCTAAAAACGAAAGTAAAACCAATTTAATTTCCTAACAATATGCGAACCAAACAACCCTTACCGCCACTTTCAAAACTAAAGTTAAGAAGCTTTTTATTTGATTCCATGTGACTTTATTTTGGTCAACCCGTTACACCTAAAGTTTAAATATGAAAGTAAAAGCAAAATCTTTTTAGCCTAATAAGTATTAGCATAAAAGATAACACATAATATTCGTCACTACACTTTCCTCACCACCAGATAACAAATTAATTAACGTTCAACTAAAAGTAGGTACCATTTCGTTTCAAACATAAGCAGGTGACCCATCCAGGGTTGCTCCACCGTTGGTCTTAATAAGCATGAGGTTCTTCGAGACGTGAGGTGAGAGCTTCATGTACGTGAGGCGTTGCTCTATGTACAAGCAAATTAGCTTTATATATAGCTAGAAGTCACGTCTCTCTCATCCGTTTTACATATCAATATTTTATTTATCAAGTAAACCATATATTGTAGGAAATAGGTTCACTTTTTATTAAAAATATTAATAAAATAAATAATAACGAGAACTCGTTATTTGTGGGAAATTCTACTAGTACAATACCGGTTACATAAACTAAATAAACAAATGTAAAAATACAATTTAGTTATACCAATCTTGATTCAAGTCCACGTATTTGGAAAACTTCAACCGCACCTTCTTGTGCGATCCTTCTTGGCTGCAATAATGAACAAATTGATGTTGACGGTTGTGGCTGAAGCACGTGTTCAACACGCTTCCCTTAAAACAGATTCTGCGCCTCCTCTCAGACGGTTCTGTCTCTCAGGGTACAACAACCAGAATAGTATGTGTACTGCTAGAGACGGCACTCGCACCCGAGATAGCGTCGGGTATCATAGTGTTCTAATTTATGTGGGAAAATAAATAAATATAAGTTGGTGATGGTGGAAGAATTAGAGAGTACTCCTCTCTAAATTCTATAAAACTTTTCTCTCGTATATCTCTCTCATCTCATTTTTCTCGAATTTTTTTCTCTCATCCAACAAAGAGTCATAAGTTCCTTTTATACTCAAAACTAAAACTTCATATTTAATTTCTATTGTTTAAAGATAATTATAACCATAAAAACCTTCATTATGAGTCTAATAATTTATTATGAGTCAAAAGGATTAATTTACATTCATGACATGTTAATGTCATATTAAATAAAATAATAAGACATAGAAAAACTTATATCATGACTCTTGAATAGAGATTAAAAGTCATAAAACGACCAATTTATGACAAAGATGAATTTATACTAGAGTCACCAAATGTTAGAAATATTCACTTCAATCACCAACTTCGAGCATCGATATTCTATTCATCTTAGCTCCATTTTGGACATAGTTTGATTCATTATTATGATGCTCTCACAACATAGAACACAAACCCATAAATTATTATTTATACAACACATATATAAATATAATTATTGATGTCCAAAATATTTAGTGAAAACTCATTTTCACTAAAATTTCCAACAATCCCCCACATGAATGGAGATCGACTAAAACACACAAAATTCCCCGATGAAACCTCGACAGTAGAGTATTGCAGGATAGGTAGGTTTTGCCTTTGAACCTTCCTTTGTGAAGCACACTTAGTCTACTAGGGTTTTGTAGACGTGATATCCTTGAACAACCCCCCATATGTGTAAACGACAATATACATTCACACAATACTTTCCCTAGCCGGGCCATCCCCTCATTATCGTGTCCTATTATGGTCCTGGAACACTAGCCTGGTTCTGTGAGAGCTCTAGGCTTGCGCACCCAACAATGCCATTCGAAGCGACCCTACTTCTCTCTCACATAAGTGATTCATTTGAATCATTAAAAGCATTATGGCTTACTATGATTTCCACAAATCAATTAGCCATATATTATGCTTAGCCTCACAACAATGTCACTGAATATTATAGGAATGGACTAGGACGTATTTAAACACCCTTTAATAGTTTTAGGGGGATATATGAACACATACACTAGCTTATACATAAACATATATATATTAGCTATGCCCCCACAGTGACTACCCTTCGGTTCATGATTAAGTTGTCCTATTGAACCTAGATCTTGGGATCTCTAGTCAGCTAGGTTAGGTTTCCCTCATGTCCCTTTTCCATGGGCTTTAGTCTCATTCCACAACTTAATCTCTTATCAACCCACTGGTTGTTGGATCCAAAATTATTTGTTGACTTCGCTAAGTCAACGATGATAATTTAAATTGAGATAAGTTGTTCTAACGTGTTCTTCAATCGCTGGTCAGTTTTGCCTTTAGTCGATTCGTAAGACTTATAACTTGTGATCACAACTTAGATCTAGTTATTTACGTTGTCTTTAAAATGACATGAAACTCAATTCATGGCTAAACACGTTTCCATTATGCCTTTGGTATGTCATAACTGAAATTTACTAGATTTGAATCAAACCAATTGGCATTCAAGTCTAATCAACTCGATTGACTCCATATAACCATTGTGTACTCCACATGGTCATGTGTTTGCAATATTTATTTGGATTGCTAAAATCCTTATTGTCAAACCTCCCACATTCAAATGCAAGACACCCCCACATTTAAGTGTAATTGGATAGCATCTAAATGGGGTGATGAAAGGTTCTCCCTTTCATTTCGAGTTTGAGAAAACTTCTCAACTACCATTTCTACATACCCTAAAGGGTTTGTTTCTTAAATGGTTTCTCCCCCCACATTGCTTGCATTTTAATTAAGTTTGAGTAATATTACTCTTGATGACTTTTTAGACCCGCATGATAGGATAAAATTATCCATATCTTTTTGTCAATGTAGTCGTCCAATTATATTACTCTACTCAGATTAATATTGCTCATAAGAGCTTCTGAGCTATATCGGGTTCTTCACATATGAAACCGGATAGAATCATTATCAATGATCTATTTATTCGGTCCTCCCAAGTTATCCCCTTGGACTAAAATGAAGTTATATTTATAGTTTTGTTTTACCACAGAATCCGTTCTTATGTCATCACATATTTTGAATGTTGAAAGTTAATTTAATCTCCGTCGAGCATATAAATTAACAAGTATTAGTCTAGCATGCTTTAGACCACAATACTCTAACAAGTGAACAGAAGATGCATCATTCTGATTCTTCACAGCCTTAAGAGATAATGCACTATCTCTTCCGAACATTAGTTTCTTAGTTTAGACACAATAATGAAATTTTATTTCACCATTCCAAAACCATCGGTTTTAGGAAGGCCTCAAAACCATAGTTAACTCCATCCATTAGGATCATAACTCGTTTGCCTTTTTATCTCCAAGGCTTCACCATTGACTTCCTAAAGACTTAAACATAAGTCTTAATCCAAGTCACTTTGATGAAAGATCTTTGTATAAAATCACTCGAGTCTTGAGATATAGTCAATTAGATTGACCCTCAACAACATGACATTCACGTATGCCTATAGTGATATATACATTTACGTTGTTGTTTCATTAATACCATGTATTGGGATACTCTCCCAAATTGAGGACCAAGCCTCCACATAGTTTAAACAACATTGATGGTGGTAGAAGCATCTACAAGTCCATCACTATTGTAGATTTCCGTTATAAATTTGCTAAATTTATTAAAATCATTTACAATAATAACATATATTTCTTTCATGTGTTATATTCTTTGAAAACTTACATGTGCATTTCCATGTTGATGCTCTCAACATTAGATGACATATCTCGTTTTCGTGCATTTCATCTCAAACCATTCACCACGTTTCTTATGACGCCGTTATGCATTTGATGTTTGATTTGTGACTTATTACATAAGCCATGATCACAACCCGCTCGTTGTGTTTGTGTAAATTACTTTTTATACTTTGTATCAAAGTGTGTATCCTTTTAACAAATTATTAGTAGTCCAAAATAAATATTTATCTTTTATTATATTTTAATCCATTTGTTTATGTAAAATAAACCCAGACGGAAGTCCACCATTTTAAATAAAATAAAAGAGAACATATATAATAACGGATACACCATTATTCCTAAGGTCAAAGATCCTATTTCTCTCAACAGTTATAGACCTATCAATTTGGTTGGAGTTATCAGCAAAGCCCTTTCGAAAGTCCTAGCTAACAGAATGAGGAAGGTGATGGATGGCATTATTTCGGTCTCTCAATCGGCTTTTCTAACAGGTAGGTTTATTTTGGACGGACCTCTTCTCATTAATGAGCTAATCTCTTGGATCAAAAAGAAGAAATCGAAGGCTTTCTTCCTTAAGATTGATTTTGAAAAGGCTTACGACAACATTAGCTGGAAATTCGTAGTCAACATTCTTCATCAAATGGGATTTCCGAGTAAATGGTGTAGTTGGATCCTGGGTATTCTCAAGTCAACCAGATCGTCAGTTTTGGTGAACGGGGCCCCTACCTTTCAATTTAAGTGTGAAAAGGGAATGAGGCAAGGTAACCCCCTTTCTCCATTCCTATTCCTAGTGGTAATTGAGGCTCTATCCTGCATGTTCAACTTAGCTAGGGAAGCAGGGGCTGTTAAGGGGATCTCCACTCCAAATAACGGTCCTACCATTACCCACTTGCTTTATGCAGACGACGCCTTAGTCGTAGGGGAATGGTCTAAGGAAGAGGTGGTGAACGTGGTGAGAATTATTCGATGTTTCTATGTTTGTTCGGGCCTTAAAATTAATCTAGAGAAGTCCAATTTATATGGCATTGGGGTAGGTTCGGAGGATATAGGTGTTATGGCTAATGAGGTTGGATGTAAGTCGTATGCTCCTCTCTTTAAGTATCTAGGTCTCGTTGTGGGAGCTAATATGAACCGGATCAGTAATTGGCAACCGGTTTACGACACTTTCAGAAATCGGTTAGCCAAGTGGAAGTCCCGCCTTTTGTCGATTGGGGGTAGAGTCGTCATTATCAAATCGGTTATGGAAAGTTTACCGACATATTACTTCTCGCTTTATAAAGCCCCGAAGAAAGTGATTATGGACCTGGAAGCTATGATCAAAAGGTTCCTGTGGGGAGGCACGACGGGGGAGAATAAAATGCATTGGGTGGCATGGGACCGAGTATCGCGTCACAAAAAAGAGGGAGGTCTCGGTTTAAATAAGCTAAGCGAGGTTAATACTTCTCTTTTGATCAAATGGGGTTGGCGATTCAAGACGCAGATGAACAACCTTTGGAGGAAAGTCATAGATGCTATACACTTTTCAAGGGTGGGGTGAGAGTATATTCCATTTAAAAAAACATTGTCTGAAAAGTGGAACAAAATAGCTAAAATCTGCATTCAAACTAAGGTTGGAGGGCGTCCCATTCGCAACTTTTTTAAAGGAGTTATCGGTAACGGCAAGGAGATAAGCTTTTGGCTCAATCCGTGGATCTCCAACGATCCTCTTAGGGAGTTATATCCTGATCTGTTCAGCTTAGAGTCCAATAAAAAATATAAGGTGGAAGATAGGATCTCGATCAATGAGGGTGGGTCTGATCTGACGTGGGAATGGAGGGCTCCGATTTCAAATGTGGAAAATTGGAACAGCTTGCAACAGTTGTCGCAGTTGCTGGATTCTGTGCGGCTGTCGAAAACACCCGATAGGTGGGAATGGATGGCTGGTTCGTCTGGAGCTTTTTCGGTGAAAGAAGCAAAACGCCTCTTATATTCCGATCTCGATGCAGTCAACGGTTATATTATGGAGTAGTGCCAATTGTAACAACTCTTATTTAAAAGTCCTATTTATTACTTTAATTATACAATAGGAAACCCTAATTGAGAAACCCAAGTGATTCTACACAAACCCTAAAATTTTCAGAACAATCAGAATCAGGATCAGGGCCCCTAAAACTCAGGGGGGGGGGGGTAAACCCTAGTTACGATTATCCACATAAAACGCTGTCAAAATTGAATTTTACGAATCCGTCGACTCAGCAAGCCTACAAATACACGTAGCTACCCTATGGTAAATAGGGACCCCTCGCGCCACGCGACGCCCAGAGGGGTACCCCTCGTGTCACGCGAGGGGGTCAAATTTCGTGTATAAATAGAGGGGCTTGGCAATCGAATTTTGGCACTTGAATGACGTAAAAATACGTTTCATACACTGAGATATAGCATAAACAGGCCAAAACACACACACGATTCACGAAGTGCTGCCGCAATAACAGGGTAATAACTCGATCGCTGCTACGATTCAATGTCCGATCGATTAAACTATCCAATGGATGTTTAAGTGCTGCCCACATTAGGGTTTATGCTTTGTCATTCGTTGTTAAATCAATGGATGTTTAAGTATCGCACTTTGTCATTCGATGTGAGGGTTTAATCTCGTGAGTTATCGTAAACGCTGTATTAAGTTACTAACCGAGTTGTGTGCTTGTTATTAAATTTAGGTTAAAAGGCTAATCAGTAGGCTAGGCTCTGCTTAAATTAAATCTGCAATGTGAGTCATTCTCTTTTTATCAAATTTGCTTTCAAAATCATGTTTGCTTTCAAAGTTATAATTACAGGGATTAAGTCTTTGTAATCACCAAATTACAGCTGGTATGTGGGGTTTTGTATACATTACTTGATAACCGTCACCATTGGACAACGAGTTAGCCAAGGGGTGATATGACCATAGTCACAGACACCATCGGGCTAAGAGGCTACCGATGGATGTTCGAGTGACAAATAATGTGGGTAGTTGGTTGATATATGGAAACATTGTAATCACTCTTAATACTGTAAATTATAACAGACGCGTCGTTTTCATAAAAAGAATGATTCACCAGTATTTCCCGCTGACAAAACCTTTTTCAAACATGTTTCAGGTGATCTGTTGTGATCCAGGAAAAGTGCCGTGAAGCACTACAAAGCTTAAGGAAGTGGCTCAATATAAAATAAAGAAACATGTTTTTGTACAATAAGGATTTCTTGGAGAAATCATATGATTGTAAATTACCGGGGTTTTATCTCGAATGGTGAAATAAAATAATCGGGAAATTGCAGTTTTAAAAAGATCCTGTTGAAAATCTTCCGCTGTTAACTTAATTAAATAAATACCACGGGATTTTCTGTCCCGCGGCTCTTGAAACGGGTCAAACCGGGTCAGGGGTCATGACACCAATGGACTCAAGCAAAATGTAACATTCATGCTTGGCGTATGGAGATGGACAAGATCCCGACTGGTGTCGCACTAAGGAGAAGGAATATCCAAATCGAATATCCTTTGTGTCCTTTTTGCAGGTTAGAAGACAAAACCCCGGAGCATATTTTTATTTCGTGTATCATTGCCTCGACTGTTTGGAATGGAGTTAGCTCGTGGTGAAAAATTCCTAACATTTTCGCTTTCTCGATTATAGATCTTCTAGAATATCACTCGGTTCTAAGGGTTTCGGAAATAAAGAAGGTAGCGGTCAAAGGCATCATCATTATCGTGTGTTGGAGTTTATGGAGGGCCAGGAACAACCTTAAATTCTCTAACAAGCCGGTTAAAATTGATTCTATTATGAGTGAGGTTAAAGCTTTAAGTTTTCTATGGTTTTCGAATAGATCGAAGTTCAAAGGGATAGAGTGGAGAGATTGGTGCACATTTGTAAATATATAATTTTTGTTGTTGTTTCTTTTAGCCGTCCCGGTTTGGATCGGTAGTGTGGTTAATGAAGTTTACTCTTCAAAAAAAAAAAAAAAAAAACTGATAGCTATAGGTTGATTGGTATTCATATCATTATTATTCCTAGCATTATAAAGAAATGTAATGTCCACCAAAGATTGATTGTTATAAGAGTGAAAGTTTATGATAATAAAATTGAAATGATGATGCTTTCTCATTACTTACAATATGTTGTGAGTCATGTTTATTTACTAAGGTGGGTTTCTAAATATTTGTAGATATTTAACACCAAGCATGCAGGTAAAGAAGCTGGTAACTAGAGTTGCAAGCAAGGAGCCATGTATTTTGTAGATGAAGATGGGTGTAGGAGGTCTAGATGATATTAGGGGGTAAACACCGTATTACTGGCAAGAGGTTATTAGTTGTCTATTCCGGTTAGGTTAGACCGACACAATCTCTACCTAGTTCAACTATATTATAATTTATTACTTAACCTTAAAAACACATGTTTGGTAACGTGTACAATAAAAGTATAAAAATAAGCCACTCGTCATATAAAAAAATAGTAGGCTATCCTACAATCATAAAAGTAAAAAAAAAAAAAAAAAACAAGCCACTCGTTTCTCGTGATATAAAAATTAATAGTAAGTTATCCGTACTTTAATGGCGTATTGTGAACAATCCGATTAAAGTCACCATTAAACCCACGAATAGTACGTGTGGTCGGTTCGTACATTGCAGAGAGATATAAAGCAAATGGGTGACAAAAGCAAGGCAATAGATTGAGTTTCATAGTGTGAATTTTGCGAGATTTGGCTTGTGACTTCCTCGCCTAGTTTACTAGCTTTATTGGCTATCAGACCATGCGTAGTGGTTTGATAAACAATGCCCCCACCATGGGGCGTTTTCTGCCATGTGGCAGTCCAGTCAGCATGAGGGCATTATTGGACGTTTTTGCAAAAGTGGCGTAGTGGAATAATGCCCAATAACGCCTCATCCAATCATTACACAATTATTTAATTTTTTTTTTAAATTAAAAACTTAAAATACTTCATTAATTTAAAAAAAATACAATACTAAAAAATTACATTGCAAAATTTTAAGTTTTATAAAAGATCCAAATAAGACATTTAATAAACAAAACTTTAGGGACTGATATAGCATTTTTGAAACTTGAAATATTAAAGATATTGAAGTTTAAAACTACAGGGGCCTAATGTGTCAAGAGCAAAGTTTTAAAACAAACCACAAGCCTCCATCCTTCTTCTTCGTGACATGCAACTCAAACCCCACTTCTCCGGCTGAAATTCCGGCAAACCCCAAAAATCCGGCCAACTCAAACCCCACATTCCATCTCTCTCTCTAAACCCACATGCCCTCATCTGATTGGCCAAACATTTTCCATTTCGGCGTGTTTCAAAAAACGCCAACCTCCTTTTTTTCGCAAATAACGCCACAAAACGCCGAGGGGGGCGGCACCCGGGCGTGTTCCGGCGTGTTTGGGCAGTTTTTTTTGACAAAAAACGCCCGATTACGGGTGGTCTCATAATCTCTTTCACTATATATATATATATATATATATATATATATATATATATATATATATATATATAGGGAAAGGTTAAAATGAGAACCACCTCGAGTTGTAAGAACCAGTGAGAACCACCCCCGCGGGGCGCCGTTGACCACGAATTTTTTTTTACACCTAGATCCGTATATTTTAACACGGGGGGTAAATTTTGGGTTCAAACGGCGCGCCCGAGGGGGTATTTTTTTACGCCCAAAGTTTGGTAAAAAAAAAAAGAAAAATTAAAAAAATTAAAAAAACCCAAACTTTGGGCGTAAAAAACTACCCCCTCGGGCGCGCCGTTTGAACCCAAAATTTACCCCCCGTGTTAAAATATACGGATCTAGGTGTAAAAAAAATTTCGTGGTCAACGGCCCCCCGCGGGGGTGGTTCTCACTGGTTCTTACAACTCGAGGTGGTTCTCATTTTAACCTTCCCCTATATATATATATATATATATATATATATATATATTTCACCTAAATAGCACCTAACCTTGTCATTGGAAGGATTTAAATCCACAACACTTTTATTAGGGGTAAACACCGTAGTTGTCTATTCCGGTACAATCTCTACCTAGTTTAACTTTATTATATGTTTTTAATCAAAATTTTCACCACATGGTTAGTAACCTGTCAATGATAGTTTTATTATTACTTTTGAAACATTACCTTATACTTATAGCGTGTTAAATAAGAGGCCTCACCAGGTGACCGACCACATAAAAAAATCGCTTATCAAATCCTAGATTAATTAAATTTTAAACAAACAAACCATTTTGTCCTATGGTGGAACTTTATAGTAAATATGATTACTGTTCAAATAGTGCACCTAAAAGTCAATGGATACTGGAACTATATTGCATTGGGTCTTACAACTAAGCTGGTACTAACAAAAGTCAACAATATGCTACTTTGGTCACAAAAGTCAACATGGGTCAAAATGTTAAAGCTTATTACTAAGGCTGTTTGTTGTTATTGGATTTCAAGGAGGCATTGTTGGGGTTAAGATAGGTTTATTATGCAAATAAATAATAGAGTTAATTACACAAATGGGTCCTGTGGTTTATAGTTAATTTCGCCTTTGGGTACTAACTTTTTTTTTTAACATGTTTAGGTCTCATGGTTTCAGTTTTGTAACACCTTTGGGTACTAACACCAAAATTAGTTAATTAATGACCAAAATGCCCTTGCATTTTTTTAAGTTTATCAATGTAACACATTTGGGTACTAACACCTAATTTTATTTAAGTTTAAATCAATTTTATAAAATCTATTTATTTTCATCTTTTTATTATATTTCTTTATTAACATAAAGTCTATTTATTTTTTTATTTTCATATTTTTATTAAATTTCTTATTTAACATAAAATCTACTAGTTACACCAGTAAAATCTACTAGCTATATAGTTTTATGTAAATTAAATATCTTACTCGTTTTAAATAATCTAAACCTTACTCGTTTTCAATTTTGGATAGATAATAATAAATATAGAAACTGTATAAGTTCTAAAATAGTAAAATGTAAATGAACAAAAAAGCAAGTTAAAAAAAGGTTTAATTATATGAAAGATATTAATTATTATCAATTATATCTATCCAAAATTTATTATTATCAAAAATATTTATTATCAATTATTTTGGATAGTAATAAATAATAAATATCTTTGATAATAATAAATTTTGGATAGATGTGATTGATAATAATAAATATCTTTCATGAAAAAAAAATTAAGCCTTTATGTAATTAAGCCTTTACAATTAAGCCTTTACAAAATTAAGCCTTTATGTAACAACACGTTACAAAAAAACGAGTTAAAAAAAGGTTTAATTATTTTCATGAAAGATATTTATTATTATCAATTATATCTATCCAAAATTTATTATTATCAAAGATATTTATTATCAATTATTTTGGATAGTAATAAATAATAAATATCTTTGATAATAATAAATTTTGGATAGATATAATTGATAATAATAAATATCTTTCATGAAAATAATTAAACCTTTTTTTAACTCGCTTTTTTGTTCATTTACATTTTACTATTTTAGAACTTATACAGTTTCTATATTTATTATTATCTATCCAAAATTGAAAACGAGTAAGGTTTCGATTATTTAAAACGAGTAAGATATTTAATTTACATAAAACTATATAACTAGTAGATTTTACTGGTGTAACTAGTAGATTTTATGTTAAATAAGAAATTTAATAAAAAAATGAAAATAAAAAAATAAATAGACTTTATGTTAATAAAGAAATATAATAAAAAGATGAAAATAAAAAAAATAAATAGATTTTATAAAATTGATTTAAACTTAAATAAAATTAGGTGTTAGTACCCAAATGTGTTACATTGATAAACTTAAAAAATGCAAGGGCATTTTGGTCATTAATTAACTAATTTTGGTGTTAGTACCCAAAGGTGTTACAAAACTGAAACCATGAGACCTAAACATGTTAAAAAAAAAAGTTAGTACCCAAAGGCGAAATTAACTATAAACCACAGGACCCATTTGTGTAATTAACTCTAAATAATAATCAACATGGGTAAATGAATAGGGTTGGAGTGTTTGTTTTTTTTTTTCCACATACGAAAGTGATGAACCCAGCCATCACAAGTCTTAGATTTTCGGGTGTTTTAGATCGACAGAAGAGAGATAGTGGCGGGCGACTTCAGCCCAACGGTCGGCGTTTGCGAAACAATCGAGGCGGATGATTTTGAACTAACTCGGTACCTATTTCGTTTTCCCTCATAAAGTACTTTCAGAACTTGCTTTGTTACTTCTTACGATAAGATTCTTCCGTTTGCATGTTGTGTTTTTTTTTTTTTTTTTTTTTTTATTTATGAAGTGACTCTTGAGGTTGTATGGCAGGGTTGTAAGTCTCTTGGTTCATCTTCACAGGTGAGTGTACACAAGAACCAAGTGTAGTGCTTGTGAACACGGATACATTTTGTGGTACTGATGAATGCTTTTAAGTTTTAAATGAAGGCTACACCACAGGCAAATAACTTATCAGATGAAGAGATAGTTGCTCTAACAAAAAGAACTCAAGATTGTGGCACGGAGGTTATGGGTTCTGCTACACTCTCAATGGCGTAAGTCCTAACTGATTTTTATTTCTATTCGTTGCTGCCTGTTTGTTTATTGAGTCTTATTATTGTGTTCAAGTCTCAAGCGTGAGTTGCAAACCGCTGTGCATTCATTATAGTGTGGTTTTGTTCTTTTGCAGCAGAAAACTAGATGATTATTTTTCCCAAGTAATTGCATCTTAGCCAATATATGTTGTTATTTTTTCTTGCCTTCTCTCGCGGGACCTTTCTATTTTGGAATATGAAATCGACAGCATGAGCTTGAGAAAGTGTCGAATTTTTGTTTGCAATGCAGGAACAAATTTTCTGATGCATGTTTGAAAGGACTTAATGGGGTTCCAGATGTTATGTGTGCAATCAAATGTAACCGATTGATTACCGTTATCTAAGGTAGTTATCATTGGAAATTTTAGTGAAAATGAGTTTTTCACTAAATATTTTGGACATCAATAATATTTATATATGTATTGTATAAATAATTATTTATGGTTTGTGTTCAAACTATGTCCAAATAGAGCTAAGATGAATGAGATATCGAGGCTTGAAGTTGTATGTTTGGAACAAACAAAGATGAATAAAATGGATTAGTTTTGTCAACTTGTCCCACATAGGTGGGATGACAAAACTTAAAGTGGTTTATAAGGAGGAGCACTCCTTGTATATTGTTTCCTTAAAGGCAAACACTAGTGGGGACACTAAAGGGTGCCCTTACTCGTGCACATATGCGCGTGTGCCGTGGGCTATAGGCTGTAGTGCACTTTGGACTTCGCACACCGCCTTTGTATTTTTGTCCATGAGCGTGTGATCAGATACATGGCGGGTCCGCTTATGGCGCACCCTTGGGTAGCGTAGGCGGATGCCATGGCATGTAGCATGTCGATGCGGCGCGAGCTCCTCAGGCACATGGCGCACGTCATTGGCTAAGGCGGAGAGTGCAGGTGGCGCACACGTATGGATGACACATAACCAGGTGGTGTCCTGTTATGCGTAGTGGCATCCGTGTGGCGCACGACTCCATATGGCGTAGCTTGAGATACTTGAAGCGTGGCGCGCAGACTGGCGGATCAGTTCTAGCGCGCGCGACCAGGAAAACTGGTCAACCACTAGTGAGTTAATGTCTAAATGGTCTCAACTCATTTAATTCTGTCATGAATAGAAATGAGTGTTTCGTGTTGACCGCTTTAATCCATTTGATTGAACCTTAATATTGTATGTTACAATATTAAATATCTTGTTTAGTACAAGATTAATGAGAAATTAAAACCTATTGATTACAAGGTTTAATATCTTGTTTAATTGTCTAACTTATGACAATATTGATTGAGTTTTAATTAGCTCTTTATGTGTATGACTATAAAAAGAATGAGGGCTCATTCTAAAGATATAGGGAAATAGATACACAAAAAGAAGGTTCTTTTGTTCCATGGAATTTTAGAGAGGAGCACTCTCTAAATTATACTTTTATCAACTTCATCTTTTTCCTATTTTTCAAAAAACACCAAATTATACCCGGTGTAATCTCGGGCGTGAGTGCCATCTCCGGCAGTACACATACTGTTCCGGTTGTTGTACCCTGGGAGACAGACCGTCTGAGAGGAGGCGCGGAATCTGTTTTAAGGGAAACGTGTTGAACACGTGCCACACGTGCCACACGTGCCTCAACCAAAAACCGTCAACAATTTTGCTTGTCTTGCAGCGGAGTTTCGATCTCGTAGATGCGGTTGAAGTTTTCAAAGACATTGGCTTTGAATTAAGATTGGTACAATTTAGTTGTATTTTATATTCGTTTATTTAGTTTTTGTAACCGGTATTGTACTAATCGAATTTCCCACAAATAACGAGAGTCTCGTTATTATTTATTATTTATTTTGTAATATATTTTAATAAAAAGTGAACCTAGTTCCTACAATCTTAAAACAGACTTTCGTGAAGATTGTTGCTACAATCTTAAATACCTTCTCTACGAGGATTTAGGTTCACGAAAGTTAAAATATTTAATGAGATTTTTGTTAAAATCTTGAAAATATTTTTTGGGAAATATTTATTTAGTATAATGAGTCGGATTAATTTTATGATTGGAGTACAATCTTTAATCCGAATACCGGGTTGCAAAACGACTTTTTTGATTCAAGTTTTGGAGTTCATGGTTTTTGTTCGTGTTTAGATAAAACCGAACATATACAAAATAATATGTATTTCAATAGGTTTTTGAAATACTAAATTTTCTAATGAGCGTATTAGAAAATTTTATTTTGTAACCCCTTACAAATTAAATGTTTGTAACATTTAATTTATTTTTTAATAAGCTTTTAGTAACCATAATTGTGAGATTAATGCTGGTTTTAAAAGTCTTAAATTTTTATATTTTCTAATTAGCATTTTAGAAAGTAATTATTTTATAAAATAACTAGTTTTAATATTTTCTAACGAGCGTGTTAGAAACGTTGTTGAAAGAATAACAAGATTAAAACTTTTTATATCTCTAACGAGCGTGTTAGAATTTTATAGAATAATAAGTTTTAATATCATCCTTTATATTTAATGAGCGTGTTAGATACGATGATTGTGTAAAACTAACTTGTTAAAAGACGATTAAATTTTCTAACGAGCGTGCTAGAAAATATACGTTTAGATTTTCTAACGAGCGTGTTAGAAAATATTATTATTTCAAATAATTACCGACGAGCGTGTTGGAGACAATTATTTTGGATAATAAACCTTGTAACGGTTTCGTCTAAACTATTAAATTTCTAACGAGCGAGTTAGAAACGGATTTTTTCCACATACGTTGAAACGATTTTTATTTGTTTATTTCTAATGAGCGTATTAGAAATAGTTTATATTTTTTTTATAAACTTCGAAACAAATTTTGTAATCAATTATTTCTAACGAGAGTGTTAGAAACGATTTAAAGAGTTTGATAGTTGTTTATTTTCTAACGAGCGTGTTAGAAACGATTTAACGACTTTGTCAATTGTTTATTTCTAACAAGCGGGTTAGAAAACGTTTATTTTATATAAACCAAAAAGGGCTTATGGCAATAAATAATCGTCTAATTTTCTAATTTGCGTATTAGAATTAGTTTATCTTATAACCAACTATTTTAACGATTTGCAATCGTTAATTTCTAACGAGCGGGTTAGAACCAGGTTAACTATGATAAACTATTTAAGATGTTTTGTAATCGTTTTATATATTTTCTAACGAGCGTGGTAGAAAAGATATGTGTTCATTTCAAACGAGCGTGTTAGGAAACGTTCACTTAAGTAAACCAATAGTGAATAAATGTATTCGTTTTATTTCTAACGAGCGCGTTAGAAGCGGTTTACTTTATAAAACCGAGTATTTTGAATGTTTGTTAAACCTTTAAATTCTAATTAGCATATTAGAATTGGTTTTCATACAAACCACTCATTTTAACGATTGATGATCGTTATTATCTAACAGCGGTTAGAAATGGTTTGAATATGATAAACCATTTATTAAAACGATGTGTATTCGTTTTATTTTCAAACGAGCGAGTTTGAAATTGTTTTATTTATTAAACTATTATAAGGTTTATTGTCTTGATTTGTAATCAAAACATAAATATAAACACTTGCAAAAACGAGAAATGTTTTGAACGAATAAAACATGTCTTTGCGAATTACAAGTGATTCGATACTTCCAATAGAAGTATAACGTTTTCAACCATATAATAGTCTCGGATAGACTATTTGGTGAAAAACAACTCGATGTTGTTATAAATATAATAAGTTGCTCAACTACTTGCGAGTAGTTAATTGTAAACAACTTTATATTTTGGACAACTTGTGATTATTCAAGTTTAGAGTTTCAAGACGAAACGAGTTATACGTGTTCCATTGAGGGAGTACCTCAAAACATGACAGAACGATGTAATTGCGTTTATTTTGTTTTAAAGTGTTGAAAATAATAACACTTTGGGATTTGATGTTTAGATATCATTGGTGTATCCGTTATTTTGGACTACTAATAAGTTGTCAAAAGGATACACATTTTGATACAAAGTGTAAAAAAAAATTACACGGACACAACGAGCGGGTTGTGATCATGACTTATGTAATAAGTCACAAATCAAACATCAAACATATAACGAGTTCGTGAGAAACATGGTGCATGGTTTGAGATGAAATGCACGAAAACAAGATATGTCATCTAATGTTGAGAGCATCAACATGGAAATGCACATGTAAGTTTTCAAAGAATATAACATATGAAAGAAATATATGTTATTATTGTAAATGATTTTCATAAATTCAGCAAATTTATTAACAGAAATTTACAATAGTGATGGACTTGTAGATGCTTCTACCACCATCAATGTTGTTTAAACTATATGGAGGCTTGGTCCTCAATTTGGGAGAGTATCCCAATACATGGTATTAATGAAACAACAATGTAAATGTATATATCACTATAGGCATACGTGAATGCTTTGTTGTTGAGAGTCAATTTAATTGGCTATATCTCAAGACTCAAGTGATTTTATACAAATATTTTTCATCAAAGTGACTTGGATTAAGACTTATGTTTAAGTCCTTAGGAAGTCAATGGTGAAGCCTTGGAGATAAAAAGGCAAACAACTTATGATCCTAATGGATGGAGTTAACTATGGTTTTGAGGCCTTCCTAAAAACCGATGGTTTTGGAATGGTGAAATAAAATTTCATTATTGTGTCTAAACTAAGAAACGAATGTTCAAAAGAGATAGTGCGTTATCTCTTAAGGCTGTGAAGAATCAGAATGATGCATCTTCTGTTCACATGCTAGAGTATTGTGGTCTAAAGCATGCTAGACTAATACTTGTTAATTTATATGCTCGACGGAGATTAAATTAACTTTAAACATTCAAAATATGTGATGACACGAGAACGAATTTTGTGATAAACAAAACTATAAATATAACTTCATTAAAATGCAAGCAATGTGGGGGGAGGAACCATTTAAGCAACAAACCCTTTAGGGTATGAAGAAATGGTAGTTGAGAAGTTTTCTCAAACTCGAAATGAAAGGGAGAACCTTTCATCACCCCATTTGGATGTTATCCAATTACACTTAAATGTGGGGGTGACTTGCATTTGAATGTGGAAATAGTAGTTGAGAAGTTTTCTCAAACTCGAAATGAAAGGGAGAACCTTTCATCACCCCATTTGGATGCTATCTAGTTACACTTAAATGTGGGGGTGACTTGCATATATTGCAAACGCATGACCAAGTGGAGTACACAATGGTTATATGGAGTCAATCGAGTAGATTGGACTCGAATGCCAATTGGTTAGATTCAAAATCTAGTAAGATGTCAGTTATGACACACCAAAGGCATGGTGAAAACGTGTCCAGCCATGAATTGAGTTTTATGTCATTCTAAGACTAGGTACATAACTGGATCCAGGTTGAGATCACGAGTTATAAGTCTTATGAATTGACTAAAAGGCAAAAGTGACTAGCGAGTCAAGAACACGTTAGAACAACTGATCGCAATTTAAATTATCGTTGGTGACTTAGCGAAGTCAAAGATAATTTTGGATCCAACAACCAGTGGGTTGATAAGAGATCAGGTTATGGAATGGGACTAAAGCCATGGAAAAAGGGACATGAGGGAAACCTAACCTAGTTGACTGGAGATCCCAAGATCTAGGTTCAATAGGCCAACTTAATCATGAACCGAAGGGTAGTCACTGTGGGGGCGTAGCTAATATATATGTTTATATATAAGCTAGTATCCCCCTAAAACTATAAAAGGGTGTTTAAATACGTCCTAGTCCATTCCTATAATATTCAGTGACATTGTTGTGAGGTTAAGCATAATATGTGGTTTTATGATTTGTGTAAATCATAGTAAACCATAATGCTTTTAATGATTTAAAGGGAAATCACCTATGTTGGAAAGAAGTGTGGTCGCTTCGAATGGAATTAGGGCATAATTCCTAGAGCTCCCGTAGAACCAGGAAAGTGCTCCATGACCATTATAGGACACGATAGTGAGGGGATGGCCCGGCTAGGGAAAGTATTGTGTGAATGTATATTGTCGTTTACACAAATGGGGGGTTGTTCAAGGACATCACGTCTACAAAACCCTAGTAGACTAATTATGCTTCACAAAGGAAGGTTCAAAGGCAAAACCTACCTATCCTGCAATACTCGACTGTCGAGTTTTCATCGGGGAATTTTGTGTGTTTTAATCGATCTCCATTCATGTGGGGGATTGTTGGAAATTTTAGTGAAAATGAGTTTTTCACTAAATATTTTGGACATTAATAATATTTATATATGTGTTGTATAAATAATTATTTATGGTTTGTGTTCAAACTATGTCCAAATAGAGCTAAGATGAATGAGATATCGAAGCTTGAAGTTGTATGTTTGGAACAAACAAAGATGAATAAAATGGATTAGTTTTGTCAACTTGTCCCACATAGGTGGGATGACAAAACTTAAAGTGGTTTATAAGGAGGAGCACTCATTGTATATTGTTTCCTTAAAGGCAAACACTAGTGGGGACACTAAAGGGTGCGCAGCACCCTTACTCGTGCACATATGCGCGCGTGCCGTGGGCTATAGGCTGTAGTGCACTTTGGACTTCGCACACCGCCTTTGTATTTTTGTCCATGAGCGTGTGGTCAGATACATGGCGGGTCCGCTTATGGCGCACCCTTGGGTAGCGTAGGCGGATGCCATGGCATGTAGCATGTCGATGCGGCGCGAGCTCCTCAGGCACATGGCGCACGTCATTGGCTAAGGCGGAGAGTGCAGGTGGCGCACACGTATGGATAACACATAACCAGGTGGCGTCCTGTTATGCGTAGTGGCATCCGTGTGGCGCACGACTCCATATGGCGTAGCTTGTGATACTTGAAGCGTGGCGCGCGGACTGGCGGATCAGTTCTAGTGCGCGCGACCAGGAAAACTGGTCAACCACTAGTGAGTTAATGTCTAAATGGTCTCAACTCATTTAATTCTGTCATGAATAGAAATGAGTGTTTCGTGTTGACCGCTTTAATCCATTTGATTGAACCTTAATATTGTATGTTACAATATTAAATATCTTGTTTAGTACAAGATTAATGAGAAATTAAAACCTATTGATTACAAGGTTTAATATCTTGTTTAATTGTCTAACTTATGACAATATTGATTGAGTTTTAATTAGCTCTTTATGTGTATGACTATAAAAAGAATGAGGACTCATTCTAAAGATATAGGGAAATAGATACACAAAAAGAAGGTTCTTTTGTTCCATGGAATTTTAGAGAGGAGCACTCTCTAAATTATACTTTTATCAACTTCATCTTTTTCCTATTTTTCAAAAAACACCAAATTATACCCGGTGTAATCTCGGGCGTGAGTGCCATCTCCGGCAGTACACATACTGTTCCGGTTGTTGTACCCTGGGAGACAGACCGTCTGAGAGGAGGCGCGGAATCTGTTTTAAGGGAAGCGTGTTGAACACATGTCTCAACCAAAAACCGTCAACAATTTTGCTTGTCTTGCAGCGGAGTTTCGATCTCGTAGATGCGGTTGAAGTTTTCAAAGACATTGGCTTTGAATCAAGATTGGTACAATTTAGTTGTATTTTATATTCGTTTATTTAGTTTTTGTAACCGGTATTGTACTAATCGAATTTCCCACAAATAACGAGAGTCTCGTTATTATTTATTTTGTAATATATTTTAATAAAAAGTGAACCTAGTTCTACAGTTTCAAACCCAGCCCGAACCCGTCACAAATTGCCACCCCAATGTTGTTGATGAATACTTGTAATTAACTAATTATCATAAAATGATTTTCTTTTCAGCAAGCCTGTGGAACCCGATCGGCTGTATGAGTGCCTACCTAATTCTGGCCATCATCGGGATCACCAGATCCGAGTGGCAAGAACCCAACCCTCTAATAGCCGGACAGGCCCCACCATTGCCGAAAATGTTGTTTATTTGATTATTTACAGGTAAAAAGAACTATCTTTATTAATGCTTTATTTAAATAGTTGTTGGTAGAGGCATTAATTAAAATAGCGGGTCAAGTAGTTTGGGTAACATGTCAAATGGGGTTGGGTCAGAACACAATTTTTTTTTTCCCCGAAAATTATAATATGAAAATTAAAATAAAATTTTCTATTTTGGTTACGGTAGGGTCGAAAAACCTTTAGAAAAGAGAGCATGTAGCAAACAACAAGACATGAGATTTAGTCATGCCTTAAGAATAAGATGATCACAATCACATACTTTAGACTGCTGTTGCTGCAAAGACCGAAAGGTTCTAAGCTGGGCCGGGTTATTTTAGAAACTGATTGGGCCTGAACGGAGGGTTTAGGGGCTAGGTTTAATTTATAGAGGTGTGATGTGTGAAAGCCTTGTCTACTTAATTTTAAAACAACTAGGTTTTAATGCTGCGCGCCGCGTTGCGGCGCGACAAAACTAAGTCATCGTAAAACTATTTATTGCGACTAAATACTTGGTTGTTATTAAAGCTGTGCTATTTAGTGTCTTATTTTCAAGTTGACAAGTGGAGTTTTCATACAACAGAGCCGTTGGTAGCAAGCGAGTTAGTAACTCCTGGCGATGGCGACTATTGCGATGTCTAAGCATCCACTAACCCAACAAATAAGGAATAAGAATTGTATAAATACAATCAGAAAAACGTGTGAAAGAGGAGAAAAAGGAAGATGACGTGAAGTTATGTAAGCATAAAATGAAAAAAAAAAAAGACCCCATGATTTGAACTTGAGTCTCTTTAAAACACATACAACCACAAAACCACTCCACCATGATGAATAATCTACCTAACTTTGAAGAAAATGGATATATATACACACTTAAAAAGGGTATAGGGGAAAAAAGTCAACAAAAGATGACTAGAAGTTATGTATATTTACTATTCATGACAACCAATAAGAAAAGTTTACTATTCATTATGATGTGACAACTACTATTCATTAGCTTTGTTTTTTAATATATAGGATAATTATGAATGATATGAACAATAAAATCAATATTTAATTTTAAAGTTTATTTTCAACTAAAGGGTTAGGATCAAATACAAAGGATAAAATAAATAAGAAGGGTAAGAAGGATTCTATTCCATTGATCTTATATTTGGAGGGTTGAGATTAGTTGTAGGGAAAAAAAGATAATAGAAAGGCATAAAGGGAATCCTATATTTATGGATTTTCTCTCTCCACATGTAAGGCACATGCCAATTTCCCCATCGATTTGAAACGTTCATAACTTTTTCATACGACATTTTTTTTTAAATTTCACCATAATAACGAGCGTTTTTTTATCTTTAATATGAGTACCATATTATCATATATAAAAATAAAATAAAAAATTTCATTTTTACTGGTTTTTTTTTTTTTTTTTTGCATTGTGATAAAGGTTCAGATCATTGTGTCTTTTAACTGGGTTTTGGTCAGTAGAGTTTATATACATTGTGTTATTATCAAAACCTATAACACAATGTTAATTTGGGTTCTATCCATTGCGTTTTTATAAGAACCTATAACACAATAAATGACACAATGAAGATGGTGTTATATCTGTGTTTTCTATAAATTGTGTTATTAGTTCAGGTCATTGTGTTTAATATGTTATTCATTGTGTTTTAATATGTTGTCCATTGTGTTTTAATAATTTGTTCAATTTTTTTATTATCTTTATTCATTGTGTTTTAGTTTGTTGTGTATTGTGTTTTTAGTTTGTTTTCCATTGTGTCTTCATCTGCTCTCCATTGTGTCTTTTATCTGTTGTCATTAATTGTGTCTTTTATCTGTTGTCATCAATTGTGTTTTTATTTAGTCTGATACTTATTGTGTTATATGTTATCGTCATTGTGTTATACGTTATGGTCATTGTATTTTAGTATGTTGTCCATTGTGTCTTTATCTGTTGTCATTGATTGTGCTTTTGATCTACTTTACATTGTGTTTTACATCATGTCCATTGTGTTATTATCAAAACCTATAACACAATGTTAATTTGGGTTCTATCCATTGCGTTTTTATAAGAACCTATAACACAATATATGACACAATGAAATGGTGTTATATCTGGGTTTTCTATAAATTGTGTTATTAGTTCAGGTCATTATGTTTAATATGTTATTTATTGTGTTTTAATATGTTGTCCATTATGTTTTAATAATTTGTTCATTTTTTTTATTATCTTTGTTCATTGTGTTTTAGTTTATTGTGTATTGTGTTTTTAGTTTGCTTTCCATTATGTCTTTATCTGCTCTCCATTGTGTCTTTTATCTGCTGTCATTAATTGTGTCTTTTATCTATTGTCATCAATTGTGTTTTTATTTAGTCTGATACTTATTGTGTTATATGTTATCGCCATTGTGTTATACGTTATGGTCATTTTGTTTTAGTATGTTGTCCATTGTGTCTTTATCTGTTGTCATTGATTGTGTTTTTAATCTACTTTACATTGTGTTTTACATCTTGTCCATTGTGTAATATGCAACTGGGTTTTTGATTTTTTTTGAAAAATATAACAATATGGTACTCATATTAAAGATAAAAAACGCTCGATTTTATGGTATAATTTTTTTTAAAAACAAATGATGTATAAAAAAGTTACGGACGTTTAAAAATTGGGGGAGAAATAACATGTGACTTGCATGTGCATATTCTCTTTCATCTTATAGACAAAATTACCCTTTCCATTTAATTCCTCTTAGGATACTTGTCACTCTCTGGTGGCTTCTTACCATTCTTATTTTTAAATACTTTGTATTATAACTCAACCCTATATATATATATATATAGGGGAAGGTTAAAATGAGAACCACCTCGAGTTGTAAGAACCACGAGAACCACCCCCGCGGGGGGCCGTCGGCGACGAAATTTTTTTTACACCTAGATCCGTATATTTTATCGGGGGGTTTAAATTTTCGGTTCAAACGGCGCGCCCGAGGGGGTAGTTTTTTACGCCCAAAGTTTGAAAAAGTTTGGGTTTTTTTAATTTTTTTAATTTTTCTTTTTTTTTTTTACCAAACTTTGGGCGTAAAAAACTACCCCCTCGGGCGCGCCGTTTGAACCGAAAATTTAAACCCCCCGATAAAATATACGGATCTAGGTGTAAAAAAAATTTCGTCGCCGGCGGCGCCCCGCGGGGGTGGTTCTCGTGGTTCTTACAACTCGAGGTGGTTCTCATTTTAACCTTTCCCTATATATATATATATATATATATATATATATATATATATATATATGTAAGATCAAATAAAAAGTTGATTTTGCCTAAGTAGGATGAGAAGTAATCTTAACCATTCATTTTTCAAATCAATGGTTAAGATGAAAGTGTAGGAGAAAGGATGAGTGCAAGAGTATTTTGGGAAAATCATATTTATGGACTTTCTCTCTCCACATGCAAGTCACATGCATATTCCACCCCCATTTTTTAAACGTTCATAACTTTTTTATACGACATTATTTTTTCATAAAAATTTCACCATAAAATCGAGCGTCTTTTTATCTTTAATTTGAGTACCATATTGCTATAGAAAATATGAAAACTAAAAAAACCCACTAAAATGTGTTGTATTTCACCGTAACGGTACCCGTAAACACAAACTTGGGGTGCTCAAAACTACACACCCGACATTATTTTTTTGAATTTTTTTTTACAAATGTGTTTATAATACAAGCATCTACGTTTATGAAAAAAAATTTTGGTCCAACTCGCCCCGTATCAAAAAGTTCTCACGGTTCTTACAACTGGAGGTGGTTCTCATTTTAGCAGTCCCCTATATATATATATAGGGAGAAGATCATGCGAGAACCACCTCTTATTGCGAGAACCGCGAGAACCAATGTGAACACAACCAAAAATGCCTAAAAATAGCTAAAAATCACACAATTTTTTTAATATTTTTTATATAAAAATCGCTACTTTTCGAAGAAAAAAAAAAATTTTAAATTTTTTTTGCCACTAAAAGTAGCGATTTGAGCATAAAAAATATTAAATTTTTTTTTTTTTTTAAGATTTTTTTATAGATTGTTTTAGATTTTTTTTTTTAGATTTTTTTAGGTTTTTGGGGGTTTAGTTTTTAGCATTTTAGCTTGGGGGGGGGGGGGGGGGTTTAGGTTTTTGGGGGGTGGGGGAGGGGGGTTTAGGTTTGGGGGGGGGGGTAGGTTTTTTTAGCTATTTTAGGTTGTGTTCACATTGGTTCTCGCGGTTCTCGCAATAAGGGTGGTTCTCGCATGAGCTCCTACCTATATATATATTTTTTAACTATTTTTTCGCCCAACCTTGTCATTGCAAGTATTTAAATCCACAACACTTTTATTAGGGGTAAACACTTTTATCATAATCATACGGGTTCGAATCTTGGTGTCCGCATCCCACGGCCAAGCTCTTCGCTCTCGGTTGGGTAGTCACCCCCAGGAAGCTATGGGGCTAAACTAGCTTGTGGAGTGTGATCACTCCAGCGGTTGGGAGGACCGTGGAATATTCCCCCACAACAAGCTTGTGAGAAATTCTCGCCGAATTAGAATGTATGCATGTCTATTTGAATTAGAACGTTGTTTCATGATAGGTGTAGAATAACCCCACGGCAACGTGCAGATAGGATGCTAGTTAATATGATGTATATATATCTCGTTGTTTAACTTCAAATAAAATAAAAAAAATCACTTATCAAATCCTAGATTAAATTTTGAAATACCAATGTTATTTTACTCAAGTAAATGAAACAGCTTTAGCCATGTTATGGTATTTCATACTAGTTGGAAAAGTAATATTAATATTAATTAATACTTAGTAAAATACATTTGGAAAATAAGACCGAACGCTACGAGTCAAAGCTTAGGGCTCAACTTTACAGGTCAAAGAAAAGAGCCGAACTCTACAAAAAGTTCTTGGGAATCGAGTCAACTAGTTTGTGGCTAATTTGCGATCCTGAATATGTCGCACATCTTTGTTTTCTCAATGACAAACAAGCCATCGATGAGTTCCACAAGGACTTTATGAGCCTTTTTGGACTACAGGAGATTCGTCTACGTACAACATGGTATGTTCATTTAATAACACTATTATTTGTAGTTTCTGATTGCTAAATAGTCTACTTTTTATCAGGTGCGTTGTCAAAGAAATAACATCCAATGCCAAAAAAGCTGTAGAAATGGAAAAGAAGTGGAAGGAAGGTTATGATGACTGGATGGCAGAAAACGCTCAAGATTGGGGTTCAGAAGTTGATGCTTATCGATACTACTGGAGTCCAGAAGCTGCTGAACTGGAAGAGAATGCTTACTATTGGGAAGAGGCAGAAAAATTTGCTATGAACCTTGAGATTTCATGCGAGCATTCCAAGAACGCAATAAATTTTAGGGAATGCATTAAGGAAATCTGCCAAAGTCACACAGAAATGCTGGAATCATTTATTGTTGGTTGTAGCACTTTAGCACGTTGTTCCAAACTTAGAAAGGTAACCAACCTGTTTTATAATTTGTTTTGTTTCATGCAAGTTCTTTTTACTAACTTAGTGTTTTTTTTTTTTTTTTTTTTCTAGAATTGTGGTATGCCATCACTTTTGTTAAGAAATGGTGGGGTGTATCTTCACCCACAACTAGGAGGAGGGCCCCACAAGGATGAAATGGAACGGAGGTTTCTTGTAAGGGAGGAGGTGTTAAAAAGAAGGCTACTGTTGGAGAACCATGTAGAGGCGATCCAGAAGGCAATGTGTGAGATTAAAACCAGAGGAATCCGTGAAAAGCTCGACATGTCTCTAAGTGAGTTCGTAGAACAGGCGTATGATCTGGTTTTAGCTGTGCAAATGAATGATCAAAAATCTCTAATTTCTTTACTTATGTTGACTAAATATCTAAAATGTCACAAAGTGGTTTGGTGTAACATCCATAAAATTTTGAATAACTAAATAATATCAATTTAATCTTGATGAGCTTTGCCCAATTTGCCGCCAGGTTAGTTTGGATAACAAAGTGGTTTGGTGTAACATCCATAAAATTTCTCAACTCCCAGAGTTTTATTTTCGCTAGAATTGGATTTGTTATTCAAAATGGGGTTGCGACGCAGCTTATTTCCCATTTACCTGCCATTGTTATGTAATTTTCCTAACTTTTCTATTAAATAAAACCAATCTAAAAAGTTATGTCGTAAACTTGGAAATGAAGAATGACAAACATGGACAACTTCATCTTATCCACTTCCGGCAACCACCACTTCCAGGACCCACCAGACCACCACAACTGCCACAACTGCCACATCTGAATCATCGCCACCATTGAATAATCATATGAAAACACAATTACAACACACTTGAGAAGTAAAATGTCACACCCCGATATTTCCACGTATTACCGGTGGGGAGTATCGTGACGTAGTTGATATCATCATAGACAATTTATCACAGTTTATATACACAGCGGAAGTCGAAAGATAAAATCATTACAAACCGAATGAAAGTAATATCATTTATTACAGATGGTTGTAAAGGATCTACAGGCGGATCAAAGTTAAAAGAAAAGTTGTTCAGCAGATTTATAACATCTAAGCTTGCAAGACACTTTATTGATGCTAGGAGTAGCCAACTTATTCCGTTTAGTACCTGCACTTAGCCTTTTTGGAAAATACGTCAGTTTACACTGGAAAATACAATTAACCGACTCATTTTGAAAATTTTTAAGAAAATTGATTTGAATGCACAAGGCACAAAATATCTTTTATAACTTGAGACAATTATTTAAAAATAATCTTGTATACAGATTTAAATGTTTGCCGTCTGTCAGGGCCGGTTAGAAGAGTCGGACGAGATTAACTGACACACCACAGGTATAGTACCCACAAGGAATTTTCCTTATTGTGGGGTACCTTTTTATACATACGCAACTGTCAGGTGTATGCCTACACCCCGTGCTTAAGTCGTGGCCATTTTCTTAATAATGATGCCAAGGATATCCGGGACATGGTCATTAATGTGACAACCCTCAAATTCCATGTATCCCGTACAATTTATTAATGACAATTAAAGTGCTGGACGACTGTGTGGAATTATATAACTGCTCTCTGATTTATGTGTTATGCTTACATGTACTTGTTAACACACTAATAAAGTACAGAAAAGTTATTAAATAGTCCGTTATGATTTCCTAAGTGTTAGAAATTAAAAACGTTACAAAAATATATACATAGGACACGTTACGAATTAATTAAGCAGTTTAACGAAACAGTATCGAACCGAACAACCGGATTTTACCCGGGACATAAAAATATTGTCATTGACATTGTTTTTCTTTTTCTAAGCCAGTTAGGGTCCCCGAATACCCTAACACTCATTACAAAACACCACACACTAGTAAAAGGTTTAACCTTCTAATTAACAAACTAAACCATAACTAACTAGTTGAAAATCAACCATGAACCCCCCCCCCCCCTCTCTAACCGAGTTCGGCTCCCCATAGGGGACATCCTCTTACAAAGTTGATTATTTTAATCCCATGCTTAATATCTTCCTAGCACATGAACCATTGGTTAAGGGTGGTGTATGGTCTATAAAATGGAACAAGGGATAAACATTTTAGACATTCACAACACTTGAACAATTTCACTCCTCTCTCTCTCCTTCTCTAGATATCTCGGCTGAAACCATAGGCACCACCACCACCACTTTTCGATTTCGATCTTGCTATTTCAAGCACATACAAGGGTGAAGGATCACGCACAAGGAAGCCCGGTGCTTACGGATTGCCAAGGACCTCACTACGTTGCTATTAACCACTCGTTTCTCGTCTATTTTCTTCCCTAGCATCGAGCTAGTAGTGAGTGACTCCAAACACCTCCTTGATCTATTCTAGAGTGGTTAATAAGAGTTTTGTCGGTTGAAAATCAATAACATATAAGATCACCAACTAAAAGTCTACTAAGGTGATGAACAAAGTGGTTAATGGATGAATATGTGTGTAAATCATGTAGATCTTGTGTTGTTATGATTATTGGTTGATTATCTAATGTTTTGCTGATTAATATTGATGTGTGATGTTGTTGTGGTCACTAAACATGATTAACGGAATCAATCAAACACAAGTTAGTAAGTTAGAAAGTGAAAACAGAATCTGTCCCGGTTTTACAGCCAACTTCAGTTGGATGTAAACAGGTCATAAACTAAACGAAAAACCGATATTTTGAATCTAAAATATGTTATTATGAAATACGGTTCTAATGGCACCGGAATCGTAATTTTTGGACTTCGTTTACTATTTTTAATGTGTCGATTTGTAACAACAGCTTAAGCTGAATTTTGACAGCAATAAATGGGTGTCATACTTTCAGTCATAACCTGAGTTTTGTGATGAATCGGACCATGAAATTTGTACAGTAGATGAAAACCGATGCATTTGTAATTACCCCACTGAAATTTCATAAATCGGACACTCGATGAATTTTTAATAAATTGTTCCGTGGACTGTGGTCAGAAATACATAAATCTGAGTTCAGTCCGGAATATGAATTTTTATAAAATATTGGTAATGTACCGGACCCCGATATTTTTACACAATAAAATATGGAACGTTTAAGACATCTTGTAAAAATTTGGGAATTTTTGGAATAATTTAACCATTTTATTAAAATGTCCGAAAACGGCCGGTTTTGAATATAAATGCTGAAATGACATAAGTTGTGACTCGCGTGTCTAAATGTCGAGTATGCTATCTGTGAATGATCTAACATGTTATATATGTTATGTGCATTATCGTATGTTTGATTTTGAGTGGGGAATGGATGGGAAACTTAGATGGGCATAAACCGTTAAAGTGATGCATGTTGTGTGATAGATACGTGTAGGAACTTTGTGTTCTATTTGAAAGTCACTAAATGACTAACTGGTAATCATATTAGGACGTGATTGACCGACCTTGACCGTTAGCTATATTTGAGAATCTAACCGAGCAAACCGAGGTGAGTTCACACACTTTCTAAGGCATGGGATTCCCGGTGGTTTGGGAATGGGTTAAAGAATTAAAACTAAATCTACATATCCTCCTTGGGTAGGATATGTACGGCCATCCTCCATAGAGTGGATGCCATTATTAATCCTACGAATTCTCCTGGTGCAGAATACGTACGTTCGTCCTCCTGGTGCAGGACAACAACCTTAAAACTAGATAGACAAAACTCTATCATGAAGTCCCTCAATTTATATCGACTTAATCGCCGAGGCCAATGGCGAGCGGGTCATTAGTTAATAGCGCTATTAGGTTTAACAAACCTCACACCGTGCCGTTCGGACGGGCGTGTACTAATGGACTATGGCAAACTGTCAGTGATGATAGACACTGATGTATGGCACAACTATTGTTCGTCAGTTGTCGATATGTATGGTCTAGTAGTTCACACGGGGAAAGCCCCCACTAATTATGGATACGGTTTGGGTAAAGAAAAAGGAAATGGTTAAACATACTTTCAACTTCGGGGTAACCCCCACGGCAAATAAGCCAACGAAAGTCAAACCACGTTTTTTTTCAGAAACAACTTAAAACTAAACAACCAAACGTGAACTCACTCAACTTTGTTGTTGACTCGTTGTTACATGCCTTACAGGTCGCTAAATGCTTGGAGCTTGCACGAGGAAGAAGTCGTTGTGGTGTACGGACTGTTATGTTCCGTGCTCATTGGTTAAATCCTTATGAACTTATTAAACTTGTGTTTTGAACCTTAACTTATAAACTATGGACTTATGCTTTTGGATTTACTTTTATGCTTCCGCTGTTTAAACTAAACATGGTTAACTAGCTTTGGTCACCATTCGTATTGATTACTTAATTACGATGTTCAATATGATTGGTGGCTCGATCCTGGTCACGTCACGCCTCCAAGCGGTGGTACTCCGCATGGTGGATTTTGGGGGTGTGACATATTGGTATCAGAGCCATTGGTTATAGTGAACTTGGTTTTAAAAAGGGGAAAAGCTTTTTGATAAAACCAGACTATAACCTGTACAGTGCTCAACGATCCACAACGACGCTTCACTCCACGTGCAAGACTCGACACCATAAGTGGTATGATTTATGTTAAATTGTCGGTTAGATAGCTCTCACTGTGCATTAGATAATGTGATAATTGCTATTTGAACCTTGTGTGCTTACTCTCTAATGTTGTCCCACACTTACGCACTTTCGCGACACTTTCCTCACTTACGTTGCTTCGTTATGAAGATCATGAGCGGACGCGGAGGACGTATCAACCTCACTCAAGCCCAGTTGACGGATTTGATCAATGAACGAGTCGCTGAGGCACTCGCAGCTAATCCTGCAGGAGGTATAACCTGCTATATCAACTCACCCTAGGACGTTTAGATCCTACCTTCACAAACCAGCCCTCGTGCTTAACCTTGTCTTTTATTCTCGCGCAACAGGTCAACATGCTCAACCTCCTGTGTGCACATTCAAAACGTTCATGGACTGCCGACCTACCACTTTCAGTGGCACCGAAGGAGCAGTGGGCCTTCTTCACTGGTTTGAAAAGCTTGAGTCTGTTTTCGAGATGTGCGAATGCCCCGAAGACCGTAGAGTGAAATATGCTACCGGAACACTTGAAGGAGCTGCGTTAACCTGGTGGAAGGCACAAGTTCAACTACTAGGACTGGCAGTTGCTAATGCCACACCCTGGAATGGTTTCAAAGAACTGATCAAAGAGGAGTACTGCAGTCGGGATGACATCCACAAGCTAGAAGTGGAATTTTTCAATCTGAAGATGACGGGGTCTGAGATTGAGGCGTATACTAAGAGGTCAAACGAGCTGGCCATCCTGTGTCCAACTATGGTGGACCCTCCCATCAAACGTATTGAGCTTTACCTCAAGGGCCTTGTACTAGAGATTCAAAGTCACGTAACTTCAGCCAACCTGGGTACCATTCAGCAAATTATCAAGTTGGCTCATCGTCTCACCGACCAGGCGGTGGAGCAAAACAGGCTACCCAAACGTATCAGTGCCACAGCTACTTCTGATGCACCTACCGACAACAAGAGAAAATGGGATGGGAACTCCGAAAAGGGTTCTACTTCAGTTCAGTCTCAACAACGAAAGACTGATGACTACCAGAGTCCTGGCCAGCAATCTTCTGGTAACCAAGGACAGGGTGGATACCGAGGGAACCACCCCAAGTGCAACCGGTGCAACAAACATCACAGCGGGCAGTGCAGTAAAGGTCGTTGCCTGAGGTGTAACAAGTTTGGTCATGAAGCAAAGGATTGCAGGAGCGCCCGACCAGCAAATCAGAATCGCCAACAACAACAACAAGCCCCACAGACCCACCAGCAGCAGCATCAACAGGGAAATAAAGGATGCTTTCAGTGTGGCGCTGAAGGCCACTTTAAGAGGAACTGCCCCCAGCTGAACCAAAACCAGAACAATAACCAAGGAAATGGGAACCACAATGGGAATAATAATGGAGGCAACAATGGAGGCGGCAATGGGGGAAACAACAATGGCAATGGGGCAAGGGGTCGTGTGTTCGTGATTGGTCAGGGAGAAGCAAGGAACGATCCCAACGTTGTGATGGGTAAGTTTCTTCTGGACGACTTCTTTGTTACTGTTTTATTCGATTCGGGTGCCGATACTAGTTATGTGTCCTTAAAAGTTAGCCAAATGCTTAAGCGCACTCCAACACTTTTGAACACCAAACACGCGGTAGAGCTAGCAAATGGTAAAAGTCTTGAAGCCACACACGTAGTTAAAGGTTGTAACCTCGTCTTAGCTGGTCAGACTTTCCCTATCGATCTTGTTCCTATCACACTTGGTAGTTTCGACGTCGTTATTGGGATGGATTGGCTATCTCATCATCATGCGGAGATTGTTTGCAAGGAGAAAATCGTCCGCATTCCTCGTTCTGGTGAAGAACCTCTCATGATTCATGGCGACAAAAGTGGTGCTGTCGAAGGCATCATCTCTTTCCTTAAGGCCCAGAAGTGTTTGCGAAAGGGCCACACTGCCATTTTAGCACTCGTTACTGACATATCAACGGAAGAGAATAGAATTGAAGACATCCCTATTGTGCGCGAATTTCCTGAGGTATTTCCTGAGGAATTACCTGGTCTTCTGCCTCATCGCCAAGTTGAGTTTCAAATCGAGCTAGCTCCTGGAGCAGCACCAGTAGCTCGAGCACCTTATCGTCTAGCTCCATTAGAACTGTCCACACAACTACAAGAACTCTTGGAAAAGGGTTTCATACGTCCTAGCTCTTCGCCCTGGGGAGCTCCAGTCTTGTTTGTGAAAAAGAAAGATGGTACCTTCAGAATGTGTATTGACTACCGCGAACTCAACAAGGTGACTGTGAAGAATCGTTATCCTCTCCCACGTATTGACGACTTGTTCGACCAGTTGCAAGGGTCGAGCTATTACTCTAAGATTGATTTGAGATCAGGATACCATCAGCTGAGAGTCCGAGAGGAGGACGTCTCTAAAACAGCATTCAGAACTCGTTACGGCCATTACGAGTTTCTGGTTATGCCATTCGGGTTGACGAATGCACCAGCGGTCTTCATGGATCTCATGAACCGAGTGTGCAATCCTTACCTGGATAAGTTCGTTATTGTGTTCATCGACGATATCCTGATCTATTCTAAGAGTCAGGAGGAACACGAATAGCATCTACGACTTATGCTGGAACTTCTTCGAAAAGAACAGTTGTATGCCAAGTTTTCAAAATGTGACTTCTGGCTTCGCGAAGTCCACTTTCTAGGCCATGTGGTAAACAAGGATGGAATTCATGTGGATCCATCTAAGGTTGAATCGATCAAGAACTGGCCTGCACCCCGTACACCAACAGAAATCCGCCAATTTTTGGGTTTGGCAGGATATTACAGAAGGTTTATAAAAGATTTCTCCAAGATTGCGCAACCTCTCACTTCACTGACTCAGAAGGGTGTCATCTATCGTTGGGGTGATGCACAAGAGTCCGCATTTCAGCACTTGAAGGATAGACTTTGTAGCGCGCCTATCCTCTCATTGCCTGAGGGCACAGACGATTTTGTGGTTTACTGCGATGCTTCCATCCAAGGACTTGGTTGCGTGTTGATGCAACGTGACAAGGTCATTGCCTACGCATCACGCCAACTCAAGGTTCACGAAAGAAATTACACTACTCATGATCTGGAGCTGGGAGCAGTTGTTTTCGCGCTTAAGATATGGAGACATTACCTGTACGGTACCAAGTGCACCATTTACACCGATCACAGGAGTCTCGAGCACATCTTCAAGCAAAAGGAATTAAATATGCGTCAACGCCGATGGGTTGAGTTCTTGAACGATTATGAATGCGCAATCAAGTATCATCCGGGCAAAGCCAATGTTGTGGCCGACGCCCTCAGTCGAAAGGATACCCTACCTAAGCGTGTACGTGCATTACAGCTTACCATTCACTCTAGCCTTCCCGCTCAGATTCGCGATGCTCAGGTCGAAGCATTGAAAGCAGAAAACATCAGGGCTGAATCCCTACGAGGATCGAGGCAGCGGCTAGAACAAAAGGAAGACGGCGCTTACTATGTAACAGGGCGCATCTGGGTTCCACTTTATGGAAACTTACGCGAGCTTGTGATGGACGAAGCGCACAAGTCTCGTTATTCAGTACACCCTGGTTCGGATAAAATGTACCACGACCTCAAGACTACGTATTGGTGGCCTGGCATGAAAGCCCACATAGCAACCTACGTCAGTAAGTGCTTGACTTGTGCGAGAGTCAAGTCTGAAGATCAGAAACCATCAGGCCTACTTCAACAACCAGAGATACCTAAATGGAAATGGGAGCAAATTTCCGTGGATTTTGTTACTGGCCTACCCAGATCTCAACGCGGAAACGATACCAGTTGGGTGATCGTAGATCGACTGACCAAGTCTGCACATTTTCTGGCCATCAAAGAAACAGATAAGTTTTCTACTCTTGCAAACATTTATCTAAAGGAAGTAGTGTCAAGGCACGGAGTGCCAACCTCTATTATATCTGATCGTGACGCGCGTTTTACTTCTGAACTGTGGCAAGCAATGCACAAGTCCTTTGGCTCACGTTTAGATATGAGCACCGCTTATCACCCACAGACGGATGGGCAATCTGAACGCACCATCCAAACCCTGGAAGACATGCTTAGGGCATGCGTAATCGACTTCGGCAATGGCTGGGAAAAACACCTCCCGTTAGTGGAGTTTTCATATAACAACAGCTACCACACCAGCATCTAAGCCGCTCCGTTCGAGGCATTGTACGGACGCAAATGCCGATCACCTCTCTGTTGGGCAGAAGTTGGTGACAGCCAAATCACTGGCCCAGAACTTGTGGTAGATACCACCGAGAGAATTGCTCAGATACGACAGCGAATGGCGGCAGCTCGTGACCGTCAGAAAAGCTATGCTGATAAGGGAAGAAAACCACTCGAGCTCCAGGTTGGGGATCGAGTGCTACTCAAAGTCTCACCTTGGAAGGGTGTAGTCCGCTTTGGAAAACGAGGGAAACTCAATCCGCGTTATGTCGGACCATTCGAAGTCACCGATAAAATTGGCAAAGTCGCCTACAGGTTGAACCTACCTGAAGAACTCAGCGGAGTTCACAATGTTTTCCATGTGTCGAATCTGAAGAAGTGTCTGTCAGATGAGACCCTCATAGTTTCTCTTAAAGAACTCACTATCGACGACCAGCTGCGATTCGTCGAAGAACCAGTAGAGATTACGGATCGAGATGTTAGGATCCTCAAGCATACCAGGATACCTCTGGTCCGAGTTCGTTGGAATGCTCGTCGTGGCCCAGAGTATACCTGGGAACGAGAAGACCAAATGAAACTCAAGTATCCCCAACTGTTTAAGAAAAACGCAACCACTGCTGAGGCTGAAGCTACTGCAGAATTTCGGGACGAAATTCCAAATCAACGGGGGGATGATGTGACACCCCAGGAAAATCAGGAAAACAACACAACTTAACTAGCTTCCTCAGTAACCACGCGCTAAATTTCGGGACGAAATTCTCTTAACAGAGGGAGAATGTGACAACCCTCAAATTCCATGTATTCCGTACAATTTATTAATGACAATTAAAGTGCTGGACGACTGTGTGGAATTATTTAACTGCTCTCTGATTTATGTGTTATGCTTACATGTACTTGTTAACACACTAATAAAGTACAGAAAAGTTATTAAATAGTCCGTTATGATTTCCTAAGTGTTAGAAATTAAAAACGTTACAAAAATATATACATAGGACACGTTACGAATTAATTAAGCAGTTTAACGAAACAGTATCGAACCGAACAACCGGATTTTACCCAGGACATAAAAATATTGTCATTGACATTGTTTTTCTTTTTCTAAGCCAGTTAGGGTCCCCGAATACCCTAACACTCATTACAAAACACCACACACTAGTAAAAGGTTTAACCTTCTAATTAACAAACTAAACCATAACTAACTAGTTGAAAATCAACCATGAACCCCCCCCCCCCCTCTCTAACCGAGTTCGGCTCCCCATAGGGGACATCCTCTTACAAAGTTGATTATTTTAATCCCATGCTTAATATCTTCCTAGCACATGAACCATTGGTTAAGGGTGGTGTATGGTCTATAAAATGGAACAAGGGATAAACATTTTAGACATTCACAACACTTGAACAATTTCACTCCTCTCTCTCTCCTTCTCTAGATATCTCGGCTGAAACCATAGGCACCACCACCACCACTTTTCGATTTCGATCTTGCTATTTCAAGCACATACAAGGGTGAAGGATCACGCACAAGGAAGCCCGGTGCTTACGGATTGCCAAGGACCTCACTACGTTGCTATTAACCACTCGTTTCTCGTCTATTTTCTTCCCTAGCCTCGAGCTAGTAGTAAGTGACTCCAAACACCTCCTTGATCTATTCTAGAGTGGTTAATAAGAGTTTTGTCGGTTGAAAATCAATAACATGTAAGATCACCAACTAAAAGTCTACTAAGGTGATGAACAAAGTGGTTAATGGATGAATATATGTGTAAATCATGTAGATCTTGTGTTGTTATGATTATTGGTTGATTATCTAATGTATTGCTGATTAATATTGATGTGTGATGTTGTTGTGGTCACTAAACATGATTAACGGAATCAATCAAACACAAGTTAGTAAGTTAGAAAGTGAAAACAGAATCTGTCCCGGTTTTACAGCCAACTTCAGTTGGCTGTAAACAGGTCATAGACTAAAGGAAAAACCGATATTTTGAATCTAAAATATGTTATTATGAAATACGGTTCTAATGGCACCGGAATCGTAATTTTTGGACTTCGTTTACTATTTTTAATGTGTCGATTTGTAACAACAGCTTAAGCTGAATTTTGACAGCAATAAATGGGTGTCATACTTTCAGTCATAACCTGAGTTTTGTGATGAATCGGACCATGAAATTTGTACAGTAGATGAAAACCGATGCATTTGTAATTACCCCACTGGAATTTCATAAATCGGACACTCGATGAATTTTTAATAAATTGTTCCGTGGACTGTGGTCAGAAATACATAAATCTGAGTTCAGTCCAGAATATGAATTTTTATAAAGTATTGGTTATGTCTAGTAGTTCACACGGGGAAAGCCCCCACTAATTATGGATACGGTTTGGGTAAAGAAAAAGGAAATGGTTAAACATACTTTCAACTTCGGGGTAACTCCCACGGCAAATAAGCCAACGAAAGTCAAACCACGTTTTTTTTTTCAGAAACTACTTAAAACTAAACAACCAAACGTGAACTCACTCAACTTTGTTGTTGGCTCGTTGTTACATGCCTTACAGGTCGCTAAATGCTTGGAGCTTGCACGAGGAAGAAGTCGTTGTGGTGTACGGACTGTTATGTTCCGTGCTCATTGGTTAAATCCTTATGAACTTATTAAACTTGTGTTTTGAACCTTAACTTATAAACTATGGACTTATGCTTTTGGATTTACTTTTATGCTTCCGCTGTTTAAACTAAACATGGTTAACTTGCTTTGGTCACCAGTCGTATTGATTACTTAATTACGATGTTCAATATGATTGGTGGCTCGATCCTGGTCACGTCACGCCTCCAAGCGGTGGTACTCCGCATGGTGGATTTTGGGGGAGTGACAATTAACCCCCCAAAATCCATATACCAAACAAAACAGATTAAAACGGGTTATGCAAATATATTAATCACAATCCGATTTAAAACAGTTACATACCCGACCAAGCGGTATTATTATAATACCGTATCCCAAGCCCGTATAACGGAAAATAAGTTAAAAGTATTTACCTGAGCAAGTATAAATCACAATTAGCGAGTGCAAGTATCTTTTACTGGTCTCCTAATCTGGAACGAAGGTCTTAATTAAGTCTAAACTTAGACCGGTTAGTTTTAAAGGAAGATATACGGTTCAAAACGCACGATTAAGCGATGACCGGATTAGAGTGTAGTTTAGACCTGACAAGTTTGTGTACTTGTATAATATGGGTAAACTAAACACATTCTGGATTTTGAGATAAAAATGATAAGGTTTGACCCGTTTCGGCTAATTTATGCAAACTAGTTACATAAACCGCATCGAACGCGAATAATGCGTTACGGGTAACCAAATGAGTCATGAACAGGTTTCCTAAGTTAATATGCCATAAATATGTTGTGATATCAGTAAGATACCTTCCATTATGCCCAAAATGGATTTAAACTCAAATTATGCCCCATAGGGGTATTTTGGTCATTTTAAAGGTTATAAAAGAGTTTAAATACTAATCTGAGTTTCAGGTCTGATATAATCAGTAAAAATATTTATTTTTATAAGTCATAACAGTAGGGTATTGCATATATGTGGAATTTATCTTTTATAACCAAACTAAGCACCGTAGGGGCATTTTGGTAATTTCACATAAGCTTTAAAGGTCAAAATTTGAATTATGAGTTCAAAACTTTTGCTTACTGTTTAATTATAAAAATTTACTTAAAACATCAGTAGGTATTAAGTTTCATATGCCAAAAATAGTTTTAACTCATACTATGCGCTTAAAACGCGTAAAAGTCGTTTTTAAGCGATTTTCCGGTTTACATAGGAAATCTGAGTTTTTGATCAGTTTATAAAGTTCAAAATATTTTATTTATCATATAAAATCTGTAGCAAAAAGTTTGGTATCAATATGTTATGTAAAACCCATTTTATTCAAGAAAAGGGTATCCGACAATTACCGAATTATAGCAAGAACCCTTTGTTATGCTCAACTTAAAAATAAATAAAAATCTTCAAAAATCCCAAAATATTATATTACATCTGTGGGTAAAAATTTTACTGTCAAAATTTGGGTTTAGATAGGCTTTGTGCTAATTACATCGTTTAATTAATAAAAAGCTTCTTAATTACGATATTGAGCATAACTCCTAATCTAGACCTCAAACTGATGTCAAATTTTTAGGACAAGTTTATAAATCAGTAATAAAGGTTTTTGTCCTCTCACATTTTCAAAAATCTCGTTTTAAGGTCAAAAGGGCATTATGGTCAATATTTAGGCATATAACGGAAACGTGCATATGAATCGAATAACTAATGAACCAAGTTGTATAACCTCAGAGGGTTACACTAACCTATAACCTGGTCCTAATGGAGCTCTAAGGCATTTCTAAAACATGCTACATTGGGTCAGAACTGAAAGTCAAAGCAAAAGTCTACTTTTATGATTTTCGGTTCCGAACCGAGCTTAAACTGAAAATTGTCGGGTTGAACATGTTTAGACATGTTCTTACATTAATTACCAAGTTATACAAGTGATAAAACTGGTTTCATGGCTTCTACATTGTTAATTATGCTTTTATTTGAAATTTAGCTTTCTGTTGACTTTTTATAATCAAGTTTGACCCGACAATTGACATAGTTAGAGTGGGAATCAGAAGGTGCCCTTTTAAGGGTTTTTTACCCACATAATTACCAACTCAAAGCTACTTTCAATTCGAGAATTGACTGGACCATTAGTGATTAATCACTAAGTCAAACCTTAATTACGACGGGTTTGACTTTAGGCCATTAAACTAATAAAACTGAATTAAGAAAGGTCAAGGAGGCTTACTGAAGTACTAAGCACGACTAATGACCCTCAGGAAATGATCTTGAGCTCCAGGAGACTCCAGAAGTTAAGTTATGAATGTTTTCAAGTGAGTGCCCAAAATGTTGCAACAAGAGTTCTTTATATAGGGGTTTTAATAGATAAGATCATGCCAAACAAGTCTACAGGTGTTCCTTGATCAGTTCCAGGTGTCCCTAGGCATGAAAAACCACTGGTGCAGCCCCTGGAATGAAAAACAAGGCTTCAAAGGCGGTGGAACTGGCTGTACTCGCATCTGTGCATGAAATCTGTCCAGGTCAGGTCGTCGCGTTGCGCGACGGCAGAAGGGGGAGGTGGTGGCGCAGTGCCACCATGTGGCTTACCTGATCATCTGTAACACCTCGAAAATTCACGTCCTATAATGTATTGACACGTGTCATAAGTTTGAACGTGTGAAAGAACACCCTAGAGGGACTAAAGTTGACAAACTTGAAAAGTATATGAAAATACGAATTCTAAATGTCAACAGCGAATAATATACTTCATAATAACCCTTCATGATGTTTTACCATCACACGAATAAATCATGGATCATACGAAGCTAAAAGTGAGAGATTACAAACTACAGGGGTTAAATGTGTCAACATGTTTAAGTTATACCTCTGAGTGACCTTTTGACAAACCCGAAGCTTTGTAACGGTTAATTATGCTCACTAGAATGCACGATATAAATTTCATAAAGTTTCGTTATCGTATGAGAAAGTTATGATCAAATCCGTATGCGAGGGGTAAAGCGTTAACGTTGAAAGTTATGACTTTTCGGGTTAACCGGAAATGTCCAGGGACTTGGCAAAGTGGGTATAAGTCCTAAAGCCTTTGTAGGTAAATAAGAAGGGGTCAAATTGCAAGAAATAAGTCGGTTGCCCTTTCGAATGCTTGAAAGGCCAAGCTTTTGCATTCTGCCTATTTGTTGCGCACCGCAACAAATATTTGTTACGGTGCGCAAGCATGTTGCCAGCGACAGAAAGTTGCTGTTTGCTGTTTTAAACGCATTCTTGACCTTTTAAACGGTTTTCCTCATATCCCTTGGCCCCTAAACAACCCCTAAACACTTAGGGACACTTGTTAATCAGTTGTGGGCACTTACTTGTGTGTCAACTTCTTATGGTGATTACATTCACTATATAAGGCCATGAGTTGCAACTCATTCCTCACACCTTCATTCTGCAATTGAGGAGCCTTCTGGAGCTTCAATGCAGACCCAAGTCCTTTCTAATCAAGCTTAGGACTTCAGTAAGTTTGCTAATCCTTTCTTAATTAAGTTTTAGCTTAGTTTTAGCTTAAAAGTCAAACCGTCGTAATTAACGGTTGACTTTAAGATTAATCACTAATGGTCAAGTGATTAGTCGAAGTGAAAGTAGTTATAAGTTGGTAATTATGTGGGTAATAAACCCTTAAAAGGGTTCCCCCTGATTCCCACTCTAACTAGGTCTAATGTCGGGTCAAACTTGTTAATAAAAAGTCAACATGATGCTTAGTTTCTAATTTATGCATAATTAGCAATGTAGAACACATACAACCTGTATGATCATTAATATAACTTAGTAATTAGTGTAAGAACATGTCTAAACATGTTCAACCCGACAATTTTATGTTTAGACCCGGTTCGGAACCGAAAGTCGCAAAGCTTTGACTTTTGCTTTGACTTCAGTTCTGACCCGCTTTAGTATGATTTGGAAATGCCTTAGAGCTTCCTTAGGACCAGGCTACATGTTAGCATAACCCTCTGTGGTTGGTTCATTGATTGACCCATTCGTTTACGCGTTTCCGTTAATTGCTCATATGTTGACCATTATGCCCTTTTCACCTTAAGACGTGATTTTTGAAAAAGTAAAAGAGTAGAAACCTTAATTACTGATATATAGACTTGTATGCAAAGTTTGACATCAGTTTGAGGTGTAGAATAAGAGTTATGCTCGTTAGCGTAAAATTAAAGCTTTATGTTAATAAAACGGCATAATTAGCGTATAGCCTAGTTAAGCCCTCTTTTTGATACCAAATCTTTTACCCACTGATGTAATATATTATTTTGGGATTTTTAAAGATTTTTAATAAATTTTAGGCTGAGCATAACTTATAGTCGTAGGCTTAATCCGGTAATTGTCGGTTTTGCCCTTATGGGCCATAAAATGAGTTTTACATATCTAAACGACTCCAAACCTTTTGCTACTGATCACATATGATAAATAAATTATTTTAAGCCTTTTGGAAATATAAAAATATCAGATTTAAGTATCAAACCCGGAAATGGCCTTTAATAGCCTTTTTAAGCGTTTTTAACGCATATTATGTACTAGAAGTATTTTAAACATACAAGGGTTGATACCTACTGATATTTGAGGCAAATTATAATATTTTAACAGTACGCAAAGGTTGTTAAACTCAGACTCCAGTTTTGAGCTTTTCGGCTTATGTGAAATTACCAAACTACCCCTACGGGGCCTAGTTTGTGTTTAAACACGTTTCGGGCATAATGAAAGACATCTTACTGATGTCACAACATATTTGAGGCATAATTAACTTAGGAAACCTGTATATAGCTCTCATGAATACCCGTCACGCTTATTACGCGTACGGTTCGGTTTATGTAACAAGTTTGCATAAATTAGCCGAAACGGGTCAAACGTTATCGTTTTTATCTCAAAATCCAGAATGTGTTTAGTTTACCCATATTATACAAGTATCCAAACTTGTCGGGTCTAAATCACATCCTATTCCGGTCTTCGCTTAATCATGCGTTTTGAACCGTAAACCTTTCCTTAAAACTAATCGGTCTAAGTTACGACTTAAATAAGACCCGTTAGGAATTTAATAGGTTAATAAAACCTTCGTTCCAGATTGAGAGCCCCAGTAGAAGTACTTGTGCTTGCTGATTAGAATATACGGCTGAGTATAAATTGCATTGCTAGCTCAGGTAAACACTTTTAACTTATTTTCCCTTATACGGGCTTGGGATACGGTATTATAAAAATACCGCTTGGTCGGGTGTAGAAACCTTTTAATCGGAGATGATTAAATTGCATAATCCCGTTTTAATCTGTATTGATTGATAACAAATAACATTGGGGGTTAATGACCGTGTCCTGGATATCCTTGGCTCATTTTAAAAAGTGAATGGCCATGACGTAAGCACAAGGTGTAGGCAAAACACCTCCTGTTGCATATGTATAACGTATACTCACTCGTAAGGGTATCTTCTTGTGAGATTATATTTGTGGTGTGTCGATTAATCTTGTCCGGCTTGTATTGTATAATCACCGGCCCTAAATGTTGGACAACCATGTAAATCGGATACAAGATTTTTATTAATAAAATTGTCCCAAGTATAAAAGATTAATTTTGCCTCTGTGCATTTTAATCCAGTTATAAAAGATATTTTGTGCCTCGTGCATTCAAATCAATTTTTAAACTCTTTTCCAAAATGAGTCAGTTAATTGTATTTACCAGTGTAAACTGACGTATTTTCCAAAAGGTTAAGTGACAGGTACTATGCGTAATTGGCTGGGAGCTCAGGGCGTCATTAGGGAATCTTGCAAGTTCTAGATGCCTAAAGTCTGTTGAACAGTTTTCTTTTATTGATCCGCCTGTGGATCCTTTACCTTCCGTTGTAATACTTTGACATTAATTATATTCGGAATGTAATATATTTATCTTTTGCTTCCGCTGTGCATTTATATATTGTGTTGTTTGACTATGATGATCTCAACCACGTCACGATACTCCCCACCGGGCCCACCGGTGACACGTGGAAATCGGGGTGTGACATCATCAAGTTTCAAATAATGACATTTCACCACCTGGACCTTCTAAAACGTAATTTCTTACATTTTAAGCACATTTAACCCATATAACTTATATTTCTATGATCCATGAGATATAACCAAACATCGTTAGGTCCGGTTTCGTTAAACGATAACCGAAAACACAAGTTTTTCCTCGTTGATGCTTCTCTTAATTACGAAAGTTAACGTATCTTCCTCATACGACATCGAAACCTTGTGAATTTTTTTATCACTTATTCTTGGGAGTATAATTAATCGTTACAAGGCTTCGGGTTCGCTAAAAGGTCACTCAGAGGTATAACTTAAACATGTTGACACTTTTAACCCTCGCGTCTTGTAAACTTTCACTTTCTTCCACAAACGGTTTCATATGCTTCATGATACATTCGTTTTAAGGGTATTAACATTGTGTAGGGTTGTTAAAAGGCATAATTATCAAATGTTGACACTTTGAATCCTTATATACATATACTTTCTTCGTTTGTTAACTTTAGTCCCTCATATTCAATTTGTTACACGTTTAAAGTCCATGACACGTGTCGATACTATATTGGACATGATTTTACGAGGTGTTACATCCTCACCCCCTTAAAAGAAATCTTGACCTCGATATTTACTGAAATAAATGAGGGTACTTCTCTTTCATTGTGGACTCTACCTCCCACGTATACTCGGGACCTCTACGGGCATCCCATTTAACCTTTACAATTGGTACCTGCTTCCTTCAAAGCTTCTTAACATGTCGATCCTCAATCGACAAAGGTTTCTTAACAAACTTCAGGCTCTCATCTATGTGCACATCCGTATGTGGTATGACTAGTGATTCATCAGCTAGACATTTCTTCAGGTTGCATATGTGGAATACATTATGAATTCCACTGAGCTCTTCAGGCAGGTTTAACTTGTAAGCTACTGTTTCGACACATTCGATGATCTCGAATGGTCCTATATATCTTGGGCTTAACTTGCCTTTCTTGCCAAATCACATTACCCCTTTCCAGGGTGATACCTTCAGTAACACTTTGTCACCAACCTCGAACTTCAGAGGTTTACACCTTTTATCTGCGTAGCTTTTCTGCCTATCCCTGGCAGCTTTGAGACGATCTCATATCTGTACAATCTTATCTGTCATCTCCAGGACTATATCAGGCCCTGTTAGTTGGACATCTCCAACTTCTGCCCAACAAACGGGCGTTCTGCACTTTCTTCCATACAGAGCTTCAAAAGGTGCAGCTTGAATACTGGAATGATAGCTATTGTTGTATGAGAATTCAATCAATGAAAGATGATCATCGCAACTTCCTCCTAAGTCAATAACACAATCTCGTAGCATATCCTCGAGTGTTTGAATAGTTCGCTCGCTTTGACCATCCGTCTGAGGATGATAGGCTGTGCTGAAGTTCAATCGAGTGCCTAGGGATTGCTGAAAGCTTTTCCAGAAATGCAATGTATACCTTGTATCCCTATTAGAGATGATAGACACTGGCACTCCGTGGAGAGATACAATCTCGTCTACGTACTGCTGAGCTAATTTATCTGAGCTATGTGTTTTCTTAATAGGTAGGAAGTGGGCTGACTTAGTCAGTCTATCCACTATAACCCAAATAGTATCATTTCCTCGCTTTGTCTTTGGTAACTTGGTGATAAAATCCATAGTCACCATTTCCCACTTCCAGGTGGGAAGTTCAGGCTGTTGCGCAAACCTGACGGCATTTGGTGTTCGGCCTTAACCTGAGCACATGTCAGACATTTGGCTACATAAGTGGCTATAGATTTCTTCAAACCTATCCACCAATAATTTGCCTTCAAATCCTGGTACATCTTATCACAGCCAGGATGAACAGAATACTTGGAGTTATGAGCTTCTTGAAGAATTACATCCCTAAGTCCTCCATAAGTTGGAACCCATATTCGTCCATTTAATCTTAGGATTCCATCATTGCCATATGATAACTGTTTAGCAGTTAATCCCAGCTTTTCATTTGGATAGTTAGCTTCTAATACAGCTTCCTTCTGAGCGGCTAACAACCTTTCATTCAAACTGTTTTTCAATTCAATGCTTTTGGCATTGATTCTAATGGGCTTAACTCTTTCCTTCCTGCTCAAAGCATCGGCGACTACATTCGCCTTGCCTGGATGGTATCGTATTTCACAATCATAGTCATTTAAAGTCTCCATCCATCGTCGCTGTCTCATGTTCAGATCCTTCTGATTAAACAGATGTTGAAGGCTCTTGTGATCAGAATAGATCACACACTTGGTACCATATAAATAATGCCTCTAAAGTTTTAGTGCAAACACAACTGCACCCAACTCCAAGTCGTGGGTGGTATAATTTTTTTCGTGCACTTTTAGTTGTCGGGAAGCATATGCAATAACTTTACCCTTCTGCATTAGCACACATCCCATGCCAGTGTGCGATGTGTCGTAGTAAACCACAAATTCTTCAATTCCTTTAGGCAATGTCAACACAGGAGCATTGCTTAACTTCTGTTTAAGAACATCGAAGGATTCTTGTTGCTTAGGACCCCAATCAAACTTTATATTCTTCCTAGTCAACGAAGTTAGGGGTGCTGCAATCCTTGAGAAATTCTCAATAAAACGCCTGTAATATCCTGCCAGGCCTAAGAAGCTGCAAATCTCTGTGGGCGTCTTTGGTTCTTGCCAATTCATGATAGCTTCAATCTTAGCGGGATCCACCAGGATACCACGCTCACTAACCATATGTCCAAGGAATTGGACTTCCCGAAGCCAAAATTCACACTTTGAAAACTTGGCGTAAAGCTTTTCTTGTTGAAGAAGTTTAAGAATACAACGAAGATGCTTCTCATGATCAACCTGATTTTTCGAATAAATAAGAATGTCATCAATAAAGACAGTGAAAAACTTGTCCAAGTAGGGTTTGCAAACGCGATTCATGAGGTCCATGAATGCTGCTGGTGCATTAGTGAGCCCGAAAGGCATCACTAAGAACTCGTAGTGACCATATCGAGTTCTGAATGCAGTCTTGTGCACATCTTCATCTCTAACCTTCAGTTGATGGTTACCTGACCTCAAGTCAATCTTGGAGAAGTAACTTGCTCCTTGCAATTGATCGAACAGATCGTCGATCCTGGGCAATGGATATCTGTTCTTGATTGTAACCTTGTTTAGCTCACGATAATCAATGCACAACCGCATTGATCCATCTTTCTTCTTAACAAAGAGAATAGGTGTTCCCCAAGGAGATGAGCTAGGTCTAATAAATCCCTTTTCCAATAAGTCATCCAGTTGGGTTCTTAACTCTTTCATCTCAGTTAGGGCTAATCGGTAAGGTTCTCTTGCAACAGGTGCTGCTCCAGGTATAATGTCGATCCTGAACTCCACTTGCCTATCTGGGGGTAAACCAGGTAGTTCTTCAGGAAATACATCAGGGTATTCAGAAATGATAGGGATGTCTTCAATCTTGGGCTTTGGCTCATCAATAGTCACCTGTTCCATATAAATGACACAACCCTTCTTCATACACCTTGACGCCTTAAGCACAGACACTTGCTTAGGCAACCCATACTGAGTATCTCCTTGTATGGTAAGTGGCTCACCATACGGAGTCTTGATCACCACTTGTTTCTTGTCACAAACAATCTGGGCTTGGTTATGAGATAACCAATCGATGCCTATTACTATGTCGAAACCAGCTAATTTCAAAGGAAGTAAGGATAACGGAAAGGAGTGGTTCCTAATGGATATAAAACATCCATCTAGCACAGTTGAGGCAGTTTCTTGTCACACCCTGGCTTTGCGGAAGCGTGGTTAATTTTGGTGTGACTTCTTAATACCATAGCTTAATCATAACAAGCTATATGAATTTAAAAACCATGCAAGTCATCCATTAAGTTTTGAAAATCAAAATACAGTACCATTGTTTTTAACCAACAACCATGACCTTGATCAACATTACAAACTGAAACATAACATAAACGTGATTTAGAGACTGTGTCTTGTCCAGGTAAGAGACACATCCCCTAAACCCTGATGACTTCATGACAATATGCAGCGGAAAACGTTCCATACCGTGCCAGATCCGTTTAATTTCCTGAAATACATGTGAGTTGAAAAATCAACAATAATGTTGAGCGAGTTCATGTGCAAGTGAGTAAGTAAAACACTTGTAAGTATAAAAGTTCCCTGGTATGTAGCAGTGTAAGAGGACTTGTGATCACCAATGGTTTGCAAGGCCATTAGTATGTTGTGAAATGCAAGTAAGAAAGACACACCCTAGCCGATTTTGCGTTGGGTACCAAGTCACTCCGGGTCCGTTCTGTTAGTCCTCCGAGAGGCCTGTTCTGTTGGGCCGGGAGCTGGGCTCGCTACACCCAGATAGATCTACCGCTCGAGTCCCTCGGTGTTCTAACTACCCATTCACATGATCTAAACCTCCTTACGTTATTCATACCGTGTATAAAGTACTTGTAAACAAAGTAACATGTATTTCACCCCCGCGGTTAAGTAAACTGAAAACAGTTAGAGAAAAGGGGGACATGAACTCACAGTGAATGCGCGTCTCTACCAAGTGTCTCCAATACAGTAAGCTGTGCAACGACCTACAAGTGCTAATTCTATTAGACGGACGGCCGTGCTTTAGCTTTATAGTTTAAGTTTTTGGGGAAATAGTTAGACAACTATTTCGTGTTTATTTTCCGTATACACTTGGTAGTTATTCTTCCCAAGGATGGGGGATACAATACATGTGCGTAAGTTACGTTTTATCAAACTTGTGGTAATGTAATTACCGGTGTAACTTATATGTTTGTGGAAGCGTTCGCAAAGTTTTGGAATCATTAACGCTTGTAAATATTATTTTCACTTTAAAATAATATTTATGTATTTCACAAAATAATCATAAACAGTGTTGTGACAAATATATTTATCACGTTAATCTTTGTGAAAATCCCACCTCCGAATATTTAGTAAAATATAGTGCTGGCGAAATTTATGTTTTGAAAATATGTCCAAAAATAGTTCTAACACTTGTTGTGTAAATAATTCTAAGTGTTAGGTTTTTAGAAAATTTCGCCAGAGTTTCCTCTGTAACTGGAGGTGGCCACGCTTTCAAGCGTATCATTTTCTTTTAACAAATCAATTCAACAATCTTCTTTATTCAATCAAACAATTTCCGACACATCAAACTAGTCGACAAGTATGTAAATGTGCATAATCGCATGAACTTGTAGTTTTTCCACATCTTTAATGTAAATCACCTTTATATATGTAGATCTTTATATAAAGTAGCTTTGATCTTGTAAAAACCTCGTGTTTAGAGAAATCCGTCTTTACAACTTCTAGTCACTTTTTCCCAAAAATAGATATTTGTCGGATCTTTTCATTTCACAAGTGTCTACACACTTGTGGTTTATAAAATCATATTTATTAGTGTAAGATCCATCTTTAGAAAAACATGATTTCTTTAAAGTGTGGTCTTTCAAAAATACCACTTGCGGATACGTAGATCCGCTAGTTTTAAACACCATTTTACCGGTTAAATCACTTTTACACAAGTAAAATATTTCTACACAAGTTCATGTATTTTGTGTGGTAGAGTTTCACCTTTAACCCTTGTATTTAGTCAAAAACGAGCTTATGTGAAGATACATGATCTTACAAAGTCGGGTTAAACGATGTTCCGAGCTACCACATCATAGATCGGGTCTCAATAGTCACATATTTCAAGTCCTACGACTTTTACACAAGTTATATGCTATTAACCACCATTTTAAGTATTTCACTAGACTTTAATGCATCACAACTTATGTTTTCGATATTTAACCGACATAACCTCTTTTAACCACTTTAGATGAGTGTAAAAACAAGTTTTAAATGGTATACCTCTAGCTCGGGGCTAGGGAAGAATCGTGATGAAAAACGCGTGGATAAAAGCTAACGGTTGAGGTCCTTCGTGTTCCGCTTGCTCCGAGGCTCCTAATATGCGACTTGTGAAGTGCGTATGATGATGGAATGGCAAGAACATGAACCGAAAATATGATGGTGTGTGGGTTGGGGTTCGGCCGTGAGCCACAAAGGAAGAGAGAGTGGGTTTTTGTTGGTGAATATATGATGGTTAACTCATGTAGATTAGTGTTATATATAGGAAGATTAGGAGGGTATTACCCATAGGTTTATATGTCACCAAGATAATAAGCATAACCAAATAAAATAATGAGTCTTGTACCATGTGTGTCCCCATGGTTTTGGGGCCGGTTCCATTAGGGGGATGGGTTTAGTTCGGTTTTAACTAGATTAGTTAGGGAGTGAGTTTAGGTTAAGAAGGTTAGTTTCATGTTTAACCTCGTTAGTTATATAAAGCGTGTTATGACGGGTGTTAGGGTAATCAGGGACCCTAACTAGCTCAGAAAAATATATTTAGTGAAGATAGTAATATTCTCATGTTCCGGGTAAAGTCCGGGTGTCCGGTTGGATAGTAATCCGTTAAAGTCTTTTGTAATGCTTTAAAGTGTCGTTATTAACATTTTTAGTGACACATCTTGTTTCCAACACTTTAGAAAGTGTCTAGTGTTATTTTCTCATTTTCTGGCACTTTACTAGTCAGCTAGAAGCTGGATTAATCATTAAAGTGCTGTGTTTGGTACTTAAAGTACGTTTTTGGCACATCCGAATCAGTGTATCTTATCCTAGAGACGCGGTAACACAACCCTTATATTCCTACACTCACTACCAGTGTAGCCAAAATATATGAGGCTCTTAACAGGCCTTAGAGGCAGTGTCTGCCTGATGCTGGTTATATCAGCATGTTCACTGTGTATCCGTTTAGTGCTACTGTGCTTTTTGTGTATCATGTTTGTCACTAGGGTTCAGTATGTAATCAATGTAGTGACAGCAAATAAAGTATGATGCAAGTAAGTGCATGTATCAGTATTCAGGTAGCAGTTTATCAGCTAGTTCAATCAAGCACGGTAATCAAGTAGTAATTAATCATTAATTAAGTTGTACGGATACCTGGTTTAGTGCGGGTTGTCACATTCTCCCCCCGTTAAATAAATTTCGTCCCGAAATTTAAGTTCTGCTTGTAGAAGCAGAGTTCTTAGGAAATAAGTGGGGGTATTTCTCTTTCATCCGGTCCTCACGTTCCCATGTGAATTCAGGACCATGTCTGGCATTCCAACGAACTTTGACGAGTTTGACACTGCTCCGGCGGGTCTTGTTAACTTTCCAATCCGTGACCTCGACAGGTTCTTCAACGAAGTGGAGCGTGTCGTCAATATGAATCTCGTCGGTAGGAATGGCAACGTCAATTTGAGTTGGACTTTTCTTTAAATTGGATACATGAAATGTATCGTGAACACCATTTAGTTCAGCGGGTAGGTCCAACTTGTATGCTACCGTCCCAATTCTTTCTAGAATTCTAAAGGGACCAATGTAGCGTGGATTTAACTTTCCACGCTTTCCAAAGCGCGCCACCCCTTTCCAGGGTGATACCTTCAGTAAAACCATTTCTCCAACTTGAAAATCCACATGTTTTCGGTTTGGGTCCGCATAGGCCTTTTGTCTGTGGCGAGCGGCTTCGATGCGTTTAAGAATTTGCGCGATCTTGTCTGTCGTCTCTTGGACGATCTCGGGACCAGCAAGTTGCCTATCACCTGCGTCAGACCAACATAGTGGTGATCGGCACTTGCGTCCGTATAGGGCCTCAAATGGCGCGACACCAATACTGGTGTGGTAGCTGTTGTTGTATGAAAATTCGACCAAAGGTAAGTGTTTATCCCAGCTACCGCCTAAATCCATAACACATGCCCTCAGCATGTCTTCCAAAGTTTGTATCGTTCGCTCGCTCTGGCCGTCAGTTTGCGGATGGAACGCAGTGCTCAGATTCAATTGTGAGCCGAAAGATTCTTGGAAAGATTGCCATATCCTTGACACAAACCTTCCGTCTCTATCAGAGATGATCGAGAGTGGTACTCCATGACGTGCTATGATTTCTCTCATGTAAATTTCCGCAAGTTTGCTAGTACTGTCTTTCTCCTTGATTGGCAGAAAGTGTGCGGACTTTGTTAGGCGGTCAACAATCACCCAAATCATATCATGGCCTCTTGGCGTTCTTGGCAGTTTTGTAACAAAATCCATTGAGATTTGTTCCCACTTCCACTTGGGAATCTCAGGTTGTTGCAGAAGTCCCGAAGGCTTCTGGTATTCCGCCTTGACCTTAGCGCACGTTAAACATTTGCCCACGTAAACAGCAACGTCGCCTTTCATCCTAGGCCACCAATAATAGTCTTTGAGATCCTGGTACATCTTATCCGATCCAGGGTGGATAGAGTACCGTGACTTGTGCGCTTCGTCGAAAATAACTTCCCTTAATCCACCAAACAGAGGAACCCAAATCCTTTTCTCAAAACATAACGTTCCTTCCTCGTTTGGTGCCAAAAGCTTCTCCATTCCACGGAGATATTCTTCCTCAAGGTTTCCCTCCTTGAGAGCTTCCTTTTGTGCAGCACGAATGCGCAAGGAAAGATCGGTTCGTATAATCATTTCCAAAGCTCTAACCCTTATGGGCTTGATTCTTTCTTTACGACTTAGGGCATCGGCGACTACATTCGCCTTCCCTGGATGATATTTTATCTCGCAGTCGTAGTCGTTTAGCAATTCAACCCATCGTCTTTGCCTCATATTCAACTCCTTCTGGTTGAATATATGCTGTAGGCTTTTGTGATCCGTGAAGATTGTGCACTTCGTACCGTACAGGTAGTGTCTCCAGATCTTTAAAGCGAAAACCACTGCGCCAAGCTCTAAATCGTGTGTGGTATAATTCTTTTCGTGCACTTTCAGTTGGCGTGATGCGTAAGCAATGACCTTTTGGCGTTGCATCAACACACAACCCAATCCTTGACGCGATGCGTCGCAGTATACCACAAAGTCATCAGTACCTTCTGGTAGAGCTAGGATTGGCGCGTTACAAAGCTTATCCTTCAATATCTGAAATGCTTCATCCTGTTTGATTCCCCAATCAAACATCTTGTCCTTCTGCGTGAGGAGCATCAAAGGTTGAGCGATTTTCGAGAAATCCTCGATGAACCTTCGATAGTAGCCAGCCAACCCCAAGAATTGTCGAATCTCGGTTGGCGTTGTAGGCGTTTCCCAATTTTTGATTGCCTCGATCTTTGCGGGATCAACATGAATTCCATCCCCATTAACCACATGTCCAAGAAACTGGACTTCGCGTAGCCAAAACTCGCACTTGGAGAATTTGGCGTACAGCTGTTCCTTCTTTAGCAGCTCCAATATGGTTTTAAGATGCTGCTCGTGTTCAGCCTTCGTCTTTGAGTAAATCAGGATGTCGTCGATGAATACAATCACGAACTGGTCTAAGTATGGCTTGCAAACCCTATTCATCAAGTCCATAAAGACTGCAGGTGCGTTTGTCAAACCAAATGGCATAACGAGGAACTCGTAGTGTCCATAACGAGTTCGGAAGGCTGTTTTCGGGATACTTTCATCCGGTATCCTTAATTGATGGTATCTAGATCGAAGATCGATCTTAGAGTAGAAGCTTGAACCTTGAAGTTGATCGAACAGATCGTCGATTCTTGGCAGAGGATATCTATCCTCGATCGTTAGCTTATTCAGTTCTCGGTAGTTGATGTTTATTGAAAATCATCGTCCTTCTTTTTGATGGGTAAAAGATGGGATTACCCCAAAAGGAAATTTTTGGTCTGTTATCTTCCTTCTCTAGCCATTGCTAACATTTCTCTGTCAGTCCTTGCATTTCCGAAAATGTAAGTTGCTATGATGCTTCGACTACGGGTGCAGTGCCCGGAATTAAGTCGACGCGGGATTTGACAAATCGTGAGGAGATGATTCCGGCAAGTCTTCGAGGAAGACTTCGGGGTATTCTCCAATCACGAGGATATCTTCGAGTTTTGGTTCTTTGACTTCCTTTTCCACAACATGAGCCAAGAATGCAACACATCCTCTGTGCGAGACTTTTCGGGTCTTCTTTGTCTGATAATCCGTAGGAGCGTATCCTGCTCCATGAGTTACGATAATTTCTCCGTTCGTTTTCGGGGCGCGGATGACAATCTCCGCATGGTTGTTCGCCAACCAGTCCACCCCAATCATCACGTCGAAGCTTCCAAACTCAACTGGCAATAGATCTTGCGTAAACTTACGCTCTCCGGGTTCTATCGTGCCGATTCCAGTTACTGCGTTGACTTCCACTAGCTTCCCCCAAGCTAGTTCTAATGGGTACTGGAATAATTACTCACTCGCTACGTAAACCAATTATGTCCTTGAATACTAGAGTTGTGAATCGTAAAATTTGCAACAGTAGTTGGCAATACGGATGCATAATATTGAGTAATGTGGGACGTACCGCTATCCATGCTTGGATCTCTGGCGTGCCTCCCTAGCTCCGACGGGGAGCTTTCATCCTTGCGCCTGATTGTCTTCGGGCAATATCTTCTGAAATGCTTTTTGCTTCCACAGTTTAAACATCCTCGAGCACGCTTCTGTTCATCACTCATTCTGCCTTGACAATTAATGTTGTCGTTGTCCCCTTCGTGATTCTCACTACCATCCTGGCCCCCATTACTAAGTTTAGTATTTTGCCAACAAGTTTCCTTGACATGTCCCACCTTGCCACAGTTACCACAATTCCCATATTTGCATCGCCCGACATGATAACGTAAACAATTGTCGCACTTAGGTAGGATACCCTTGTAATCTTTTCCCTGTGGGCGACTTCCAAAACCACCACGGTTATTATCTTTATTCCCAAATCCTCCTTGGCCTCCCCGACCGGCAGGGGCCCAACAAGTGTCCTTCAAGTGACCACGTTTCCCACATACTTCGCATGTTTTCAGTCCACATTGGCCAGAATGATGACGCTGGCATGTGTTACACTTGGGCAGAGTGCCCATATAACCCTTTCCTTTGTTCTCATTATTCGTTCGGGTACCTTCAGTGAGCTTCCTTTTGTTCTTTCCGGATGACTCTACCTGAGTCTCCTTGTCAGGGTCTGCAAGTTTTTCTAGTCTAATTGCCTCCGTAGCGAGTGCCAAACCCATCTTACTTGCAGCATCAGTTGTTGGTGGCGTTGATGTTGTCATCAAGCTCAAGACTTGAGGCGCCAGTTCCCAAATGAATTGTTCCAATTTCTTCAGTTCTGGTTTTACCAGGTATGGAACAATTTGTGACAGATCATGGAGTCGTTGCACGTACTCCAACACCTTCGGACCTTCCATCATTAGGCTCCGAAATTCATCTTCCCACTTCTGGGTTTCCGTGTGGGGGCAATACTTCTTATGCATCATTCCTTTCAACTCATCCCAAGTTAACGCGTATGCTGTAGTTAGGCCCATTATTCGAACCTGAAGGTTCCACCATAATCGAGCTCCATCTTGAAACAACTCAGAAACGTATGGGACCTGTTGTTCTGGCGTACAGCCACTCATTCGAAAGATGGATTCCATACTTTCAATCCATTTTACAAAAGTTATGGCACCCCCAGTGCCGTTGAACTTCGGAGGCTTGTAGTTGAGGAAGTGCCAGTAGGAACAACCGTTATTTTCTGAGGTACTTCTGATAGGTTCGGAGCGTAGGGCCTCGTGCTGTGCTATAGCTGCAGCAATTATCTCTTTAAGTTCTGCCTCAGAGGTGGGCATGCGCATTTCGCGTCTTGGCGGCATCTTCTAAAAGATGTTTCGCATAGGTTAGGTTATAGCAAGTGAAACGTACGTATGCATTCAACAATACCAACACATAGCATCTCATGTTATCCACAAGTCAATCACTTAACCTCTTATGTTATAGGACATAAACAATTGTTTGAACATCGCATGTGATGAGAATACTGCGATTGTATTGCCACAATTTGAGACCACAATGTAAAGCTCACAAGTACACCACCATATCATACTACGTCAATGACTTAGTAGGGGACGACCCTAGACAAGTCGTGCGATCGCTGGTCATGTTCAGGAGTCTCTGGTTCGTCCTTTTTCAAGTTTCAGGACTCCACGTCAAGTTTCTGAATTTCTGTCCTAAAACAACATTTCTTCTCAATCGTTTCCTTGAGCTCGTCCCAGCTCAGTGTATAAGCAGTGTCTGTGCCAAGGGTCTGAACCTGGAGGTTCCATTAAGAGAGTGTGCCATCTAGAAATATCCCTGAGATGTAGGTAACACTCTGTTGGGGCGAACAGTTACTCATTCTTAGAGTGGAGTCGGTCTTTTCGGACCAACGAACAAATGCAACGGTGCCTCCGGTTCTGACAAAGTTCAAAGGCTTGCAGTTCAGGAACTGTTTATAGGTGCAGCCAGTTGGAGGGTTATCTCTAGTAATGCCATCGTTGTACTTAGAGTGGAGGGCTTTATGTCGTGCATTTATCTGTGAGATGCGTTCTTGCAGCTCGGCTTCTGTCCTTGGCAATGTACTGGTGTTTGTGTCACGCCTGGGTGACATTCCCTTTTTGTCGAAATAACGTGAAGCGGGTTGGACAATGTTTCAATTGTCTATGGGGTAAGCCTTCATGTAATCACCCCATTTCACACGCAAATATACTCACTGTATAAGTGGGGAAATAAATTCCCGAGCCTTCACATAGGCTTGTCAATTTGGCTTGTTGCTTGTAATAGAATGAACTCGAGGCTACATCGCCTAGGTCATTTGTGTTTAGGTTATTTCCTGCTGCATTGGTTATCATTAGCTTGGCCTGCAGAGTCCACCAGGATTCCTGTGCACTACAAATCGTTATTACGTGGGCCCCCGTAATAATAAATTGTCTTGCACAGTTACCCCAAATTTTCTCTCATCCAAGCAGATGATCAATCAAGGAGCAACAGCCGGTGCATTGGCATGAACAGGGTCATACTCCAATGCGGGGTCAGGAGCAATGCCTGGCTCAGGGGCCACGGCTAGCTTCGAATCAAAAACTCCATCTCAAAATCAGCTGGATCAACAATCACAGGGGTTACAGGATCCCCCAAGGGCTGGTCTAAGTGCATGAACTCAATGTCATGGTCTGGATCAACACCAGGCGGGAAAAACAGAATTGTCCTCATAATCGCGATCAAACTCAAGGCTGTGGGTGGGATCCGGTGCAGCTGATGATGCCATATCAGGGTCGGCGTCGTGTAAGTGGTGCTGCATTCCCTGTATGTGCGAAGACGCGGATGTCAGAGACTCAAATGAGTCTGGGATAGGGGAATGAGTTTCCCCTGCAGGAGCGTCCGCATGCAGTAGTCTAATGCTAGCAGCGAGAGGGCTTTGCCCTCAAGTGGGTCCTCCTCTTAATAGTTCGACATCGTCTTCAGAGGCAATGTCTGGGGCATATCAACAATGAGATAAGCGGCAAGGGGCACAGGAGCAGGGATCACCGCCAGTGGCAAATTCCCAGCAAGATGGCCATCAGTAGGCTCTGCTACGACTTCAGGCAGTGCACAAAGGGCTGAAAGTCGTCATTGTTTGTGCCGGTAGTATCAGAAATGTACACCTCGTGCTTTGTTGAACTATGTCGTCTGATACTATGGTCATGGGGTTCGTAGAGCCCATCTTTCTAGTACTTGATGAAAGCATAACGTTTGTAACACAAACACGTATAATAATCAATCATATAATCAGTTAATCACATAAGTCACCAAGTAAGGTATCACATACTTCTCCTAGTCTTACTAGCCAATTTCATCCAGTCTACAAGACTGCTCTATCCTTCACTTAAACCAAACCTCGATCCTCCAGATCGATCCTATAACAAACCAACGTGCTCAACTACCTTGATCATCTCGATCCTCCAGATCGATCCTCAGCCCTCCAAGCTGAGTCTATAATTAGTAAAAAGGTGCTCAACATTTGTTTGTAAAAAGTTGTGGATCTGGACTTAAGTGGTATGCAGAAAAATGTTTTCGTGAGAGCCCTAGTGATCATAGTCTAGACTCGAGAAAGAATCCTAGTTCGCTATGATCAGAGCTCTGATACCAAGCTGTCACACCCTGGCTTTACGGAAGCGTGGTTAATTTTGGTGTGACTTCTTAATACCATAGCTTAATCATAACAAGCTATATGAATTTAAAAACCATGCAAGTCATCCATTAAGTTTTGAAAATCAAAATACAGTACCATTGTTTTTAACCAACAACCATGACCTTGATCAACATTACAAACTGAAACATAACATAAACGTGATTTAGAGACTGTGTCTTGTCCAGGTAAGAGACACATCCCCTAAACCCTGATGACTTCATGACAATATGCAGCGGAAAACGTTCCATACCGTGCCAGATCCGTTTAATTTCCTGAAATACATGTGAGTTGAAAAATCAACAATAATGTTGAGCGAGTTCATGTGCAAGTGAGTAAGTAAAACACTTGTAAGTATAAAAGTTCCCTGGTATGTAGCAGTGTAAGAGGACTTGTGATCACCAATGGTTTGCAAGGCCATTAGTATGTTGTGAAATGCAAGTAAGAAAGACACACCCTAGCCGATTTTGCGTTGGGTACCAAGTCACTCCGGGTCCGTTCTGTTAGTCCTCCGAGAGGCCTGTTCTGTTGGGCCGGGAGCTGGGCTCGCTACACCCAGATAGATCTACCGCTCGAGTCCCTCGGTGTTCTAACTACCCATTCACATGATCTAAACCTCCTTACGTTATTCATACCGTGTATAAAGTACTTGTAAACAAAGTAACATGTATTTCACCCCCGCGGTTAAGTAAACTGAAAACAGTTAGAGAAAAGGGGGACATGAACTCACAGTGAATGCGCGTCTCTACCAAGTGTCTCCAATACAGTAAGCTGTGCAACGACCTACAAGTGCTAATTCTATTAGACGGACGGCCGTGCTTTAGCTTTATAGTTTAAGTTTTTGGGGAAATAGTTAGACAACTATTTCGTGTTTATTTTCCGTATACACTTGGTAGTTATTCTTCCCAAGGATGGGGGATACAATACATGTGCGTAAGTTACGTTTTATCAAACTTGTGGTAATGTAATTACCGGTGTAACTTATATGTTTGTGGAAGCGTTCGCAAAGTTTTGGAATCATTAACGCTTGTAAATATTATTTTCACTTTAAAATAATATTTATGTATTTCACAAAATAATCATAAACAGTGTTGTGACAAATATATTTATCACGTTAATCTTTGTGAAAATCCCACCTCCGAATATTTAGTAAAATATAGTGCTGGCGAAATTTATGTTTTGAAAATATGTCCAAAAATAGTTCTAACACTTGTTGTGTAAATAATTCTAAGTGTTAGGTTTTTAGAAAATTTCGCCAGAGTTTCCTCTGTAACTGGAGGTGGCCACGCTTTCAAGCGTATCATTTTCTTTTAACAAATCAATTCAACAATCTTCTTTATTCAATCAAACAATTTCCGACACATCAAACTAGTCGACAAGTATGTAAATGTGCATAATCGCATGAACTTGTAGTTTTTCCACATCTTTAATGTAAATCACCTTTATATATGTAGATCTTTATATAAAGTAGCTTTGATCTTGTAAAAACCTCGTGTTTAGAGAAATCCGTCTTTACAACTTCTAGTCACTTTTTCCCAAAAATAGATATTTGTCGGATCTTTTCATTTCACAAGTGTCTACACACTTGTGGTTTATAAAATCATATTTATTAGTGTAAGATCCATCTTTAGAAAAACATGATTTCTTTAAAGTGTGGTCTTTCAAAAATACCACTTGCGGATACGTAGATCCGCTAGTTTTAAACACCATTTTACCGGTTAAATCACTTTTACACAAGTAAAATATTTCTACACAAGTTCATGTATTTTGTGTGGTAGAGTTTCACCTTTAACCCTTGTATTTAGTCAAAAACGAGCTTATGTGAAGATACATGATCTTACAAAGTCGGGTTAAACGATGTTCCGAGCTACCACATCATAGATCGGGTCTCAATAGTCACATATTTCAAGTCCTACGACTTTTACACAAGTTATATGCTATTAACCACCATTTTAAGTATTTCACTAGACTTTAATGCATCACAACTTATGTTTTCGATATTTAACCGACATAACCTCTTTTAACCACTTTAGATGAGTGTAAAAACAAGTTTTAAATGGTATACCTCTAGCTCGGGGCTAGGGAAGAATCGTGATGAAAAACGCGTGGATAAAAGCTAACGGTTGAGGTCCTTCGTGTTCCGCTTGCTCCGAGGCTCCTAATATGCGACTTGTGAAGTGCGTATGATGATGGAATGGCAAGAACATGAACCGAAAATATGATGGTGTGTGGGTTGGGGTTCGGCCGTGAGCCACAAAGGAAGAGAGAGTGGGTTTTTGTTGGTGAATATATGATGGTTAACTCATGTAGATTAGTGTTATATATAGGAAGATTAGGAGGGTATTACCCATAGGTTTATATGTCACCAAGATAATAAGCATAACCAAATAAAATAATGAGTCTTGTACCATGTGTGTCCCCATGGTTTTGGGGCCGGTTCCATTAGGGGGATGGGTTTAGTTCGGTTTTAACTAGATTAGTTAGGGAGTGAGTTTAGGTTAAGAAGGTTAGTTTCATGTTTAACCTCGTTAGTTATATAAAGCGTGTTATGACGGGTGTTAGGGTAATCAGGGACCCTAACTAGCTCAGAAAAATATATTTAGTGAAGATAGTAATATTCTCATGTTCCGGGTAAAGTCCGGGTGTCCGGTTGGATAGTAATCCGTTAAAGTCTTTTGTAATGCTTTAAAGTGTCGTTATTAACATTTTTAGTGACACATCTTGTTTCCAACACTTTAGAAAGTGTCTAGTGTTATTTTCTCATTTTCTGGCACTTTACTAGTCAGCTAGAAGCTGGATTAATCATTAAAGTGCTGTGTTTGGTACTTAAAGTACGTTTTTGGCACATCCGAATCAGTGTATCTTATCCTAGAGACGCGGTAACACAACCCTTATATTCCTACACTCACTACCAGTGTAGCCAAAATATATGAGGCTCTTAACAGGCCTTAGAGGCAGTGTCTGCCTGATGCTGGTTATATCAGCATGTTCACTGTGTATCCGTTTAGTGCTACTGTGCTTTTTGTGCATCATGTTTGTCACTAGGGTTCAGTATGTAATCAATGTAGTGACAGCAAATAAAGTATGATGCAAGTAAGTGCATGTATCAGTATGCAGGTAGCAGTTTATCAGCTAGTTCAATCAAGCGCGGTAATCAAGTAGTAATTAATCATTAATTAAGTTGTACGGATACCTGGTTTAGTGCGGGTTGTCACATTTCTAAGGTACCATCGGCCAACTCTACTTCATATTTCACGCTTAGGGTTTTAACAGGTAAATTCAACAACTTACAAAACTTATCATCTACAAATGACTTATCCGCACCCGAATCAAATAACACCCTTGCATAAACATCATTTATAAGGAAGGTACCTGTTATCACATTATCATTCTGAACGGCTTCTCGTGCATCCATTCGAAAGACCCTTGCATTGGTCTTTTTAACTTCTTCAGGCTTTTTGGCATACTTAGGGCAATTGGTCTTGATGTGCCCTTTCTCATTGCAACCATAACAGGTCGCATCCTTCAACTTCTTGCAATCCAAAGTCTTGTGTTCTTTGGACTTGCAGATCCCACAACCAATCGGCTTCGACTGCGACTTTGATTCAAACCTGCATTTCCCGAAATGATGTTTCTGGCAGGTCTTGCATTTAGGCTTCTCATCCACTTGCTGGTTACCCTTGTTAGACCCAAAATTCTTCTTGTGGTCTAGGTTCCCCCTATGCTTCTTGTTAGAACGACGTGAGTTATCATCCTTACGTTTCCTTTTTCCTTCTTCAGAAATCTTAAGCGATTTCAGCCTGATTGCATCCAGAGTAAGGGATAAAGACAAATCAGCTGCTGACCTAAAAGTAGTAGGTCGAGACGCCTTCACATTAGCTTTGATCTCCGGGGCTAAACCCCCAATAAAACGAGCGATACGTTTTGGTTCCGGGGTAACCAAGTATGGAACCAATCGAGACATGGTATTGAAACTGGTGAGGTAAGTCTGGCAGTCTAAGTTCTTCATGACTAAGGTCAAGAAGTCAGTCTCGATCTTCTCAACTTCGTGTTGAGGACAGTAATTTTCTTTGATTAGGGCAATGAACTGCTCCCAAGACATGCTATACACGTGGACTTTTCCTGTAGCTTGAATCAGTGATCTCCACCACGCTAGAGCTTCTCCCTTAAAAGATTGTGACACAAACTTCACAATATCTTTCTCTGCACAACCACTAATATCAACCACGGTGTCCATCTCGTCTAACCACGTCATGCAGTCAATAGCTCCTTTTCCCCAGTGAAGTCCCTGGGTTTGCAGGAGACGAAATACTTATAGGAGCAGGTTTTTGCACGTGGCTCCTGATCAAATACAATCTTCTTAGACTGAACACTATGCTGATTTGATGAGTGTCGGTCATCATCCTTCTTTGACTCCTGATGTTTAGGAGGTGGCTTACTAGGAGCCTCAGAGTGAGTCTTAGGATGTGATTTGGAATGGGGTACAGATGAGGTCTTGCTTCGAGTACCACTTGATTCATTGTCTCGTCTATCCAGAGCTCGAGTAACGGCATTGTCTATTAATGCCTGTAATTCTGCACCAGCTATGTTGATTCTGGTGGTATCATGATTTTCCCTTGGGTGACTGTTGATTTCTTCAGACTCTGCCATGTAGCTTGATTGCTACATAAAGTGATGACAATGATTTATTTAGAGGTTTATAACAGAATTATTACCTCGATAATTTATTAACCATGGTATTAATAAACCATATTGGTTAATTTGATAAATATATTCATTCAGGATTTTAATTATAATAATCCTCAGTTATAATTAAAATATAATAATAGCACAAAAGGCCAAGTCACAAGGACAAATTTAAATTATAAGCCAAGATTTTATAGGATCGAGGCATTAAGGCTTGAATCATAGTTCATTACCTTTTCTTGACAGGGAGTCGTAGACTACAATTGTCTTTTGTCTCAAAGGACAATAAATACGGCCCGTAGGCATTTCATCACTAATGGATGTTTCATATTTGATCACCTTAATCGATGATTTGAACCCATGATTTCTGGATCATTAGGTTTGGAAGAATCCATTATAAGGATGACTCGTGTGATTTTATCGAATCACATTTGTCAGGAGTGCTAACATGTTTTCAGATGTTAACAAGGATTTGAATCTTTTGAATAGGTTTTACCATCTTGGCCATGTCTGAAATGACATGTAGGCTAGGTTATACCTTTAAGATTCTTTTTAATATTTAACGCAGAGCAATCATAAATTGAGATGTTTTTGGACATATTATATATGTTTAAAATCTCTAAAAGGAACTTTTCATAAAAGTCTTAAAATCACAACAATGCCCTAAACGGTCCTTTTAAAGAAATAGCATTGTCCATGCAGGGACTAAAAGATAAATATATCCTTATAAGGACTATTAGGGAAAAGAAATACAATAAGAGAAGTTTCTTCTTCATCTTAGTCCTGAAAGTCTCCTCCTTGGTTCACTGTGTGCGGTATGGTTACTGAAGGTTTTGGCGGGTAGTCGAAATCCTCCATGCTAGGGACCTTAACAGAAGTGGAATCCACGGATTTTATGGTTAGCAACTAATATGGATCACGGATAGGGTCAGGACTGGTATAATCCAAGTTTGGGATTCCAAGACTTGGAGGTAAGAAATATGGATCATTTGGGTCCATAGGTATCATTTTCGGAGTGGGAGCCTCAGGGACTGCTAGTATGGGCTCCTCTGACGTCGGCTTTTCAATTGAAGTTTCAAAAGTCTCAGGTAAGGAGGTTGGAACAGGGTTAATGGTTTCAATTGGTTTGATTTTGGGAATGGGTCCAAAAAGATCCTTCCTCCATACTGGGCGTATGATTATTCGAGCTGTGGTACGGAGCTTACCGCTCTTAAACTTCGGGTTTGAAGAACTTCCACCAATGGCAGCTTTACTCGGTGACATGTTCCTGAAATGCACAATTATCGAAAATAATATATACTTATTAAGGATGAGATTATTCCTAGTTCAAGTCTAGACTCGGAAGTTGAGGAATGTGCAAACCGTGTCATTGAGATTAAACACAAAAGGCTAGTGTTTAATTCACTCAATGTTAGCTCTGATACCAACCTGTCACACCCCGATATTTCCACGTATTACCGGTGGGCCCGGTGGGGAGTATCGTGACGTAGTTGATATCATCATAGACAATTTATCACAGTTTATATATACAGTGGAAGTCGAAAGATAAAATCATTAAAAACTGAATGAAAGTAATATCATTTATTACAAACGGTTGTAAAGGATCCACAGGCGGATCAAAGTTAAAAGAAAAGTTGTTCAGCAGATTTGTAACATCTAAGCTTGCAAGACTCTTTATTGATGCTAGGAGTAGCCAGCCTATTCCGTTTAGTACCTGCATGACGTGTGCGTATATATACATAAAATTGCAATGAAATTACACACGATTTGGTTTTAAATTTATAAAAGTGATTATTAATTTTACATCAAAACACACACGAAAGAGGCAAGTGTACCCCGTCATATATGTAGTAAAGTATCGGTAAGAACCAAGTATCGATCCACGGAAATGGGCGGAGAAATAATACTAGACCTTTGTCACTAAACTACCGGTAAAAATATAAGTTGTTTGATTTTAATTTAACTAAAGTAAGCGTAAACAAATACATATAAAAACATAATATATAGTAGATAAAAAGCCTTGCTAAATACACAACCACAGCATGTCAACTAAGTCAGTTTTGGCACTAGAAGCATTCGGTCAATTTTCCAATTTAAAACAATTAGTATCCCTTTCGGGAATCCTAACATGACAATCATTCGGAAAGCTAAAACGATAAACACACTTTAACCACCTAAAATTGTTCTTTAATGCACAATTGATAAATGTCTGTAAAAATCTCTTAAAAATAAGTTAGTCAGCCGTTAGGATTATTCTAACCTCACTTAATCAAGGAAAGCGACACCGATAAACACAATGCAACCACCGAGACAAGCATAAACTAGATTAAATCACAACCGAGTTCATTTTACAAATCTTACACAATAATTCACTAAGATAGCAATTTTGGCCTAAACTACTAACTAAGCTAACAAATCATGGCAAGAATTTATAACGACACCATCTAACCCGTTTAGGCCCTTACGTGACGGCAAACTCTCTTGATTAACAATAATTACATTTTATTAAATCACTAACCATTTCTAGTATCATGATGCATACATTTAAACCAAGTTAAACTAGTTAACCAAATTCAAAGTTTACTAATACAAGATTAATTAAGCTTCATTTTTCAACTATCTTAACTAACCAAGCACCAATCATCCAACATAATTACTTATAATCAAGAGTTCAATATCAATAACAAGGTTGCAAACTAATCATCAAAGATAATCATAGAAAATACTTCAAATGTCATTACAAACAAAGTTTAACATACTAATGGCTATAATCTAGCAAGGGATTGTTGTGTTTTTGCCCAAAGGCTACAATAATACATAAACATTAATCTAAGTACTTGAAAGATTAACAAAAACATGGAAAGATTAGAAAATCAAACCATAAACAAGTACTAGACTAAGGATCCGGGTAGTAATCGAGCTAAACGAGACAATGTGGCTTGAATCCGGGTGAAAGCTAATGCCTCCGGAGCCTGAAAATCGCCTGAGAAGCTCTCCAAAAATCCAGAATATCGAGCAGAATGTTTCTGCTGTGTTTTTATACTTTTTGCTATTGCACGGTCGTTCTCCATATGGAACGACCGTGCACTTTATGCAATTATTGGGGATGGGTCACCATACTGCATACGTCATCGGATCGTTGACCAGATTCGAAATCGCACGACCGTTCTTTGTGTGGAACGGTCGTTCAGTTCCGGGTTACATGTTGCACGCCGAGTCGCACCGATCGTTCATCACCGAGACTCTGCTAGTTCACCGGAGACGCACGGTCGTTCCTCAGGTTGAACGCCCGTTCTTCACCTAGTCGCTTGTTTTCCTGGAACGACCAGTCGCACCTCTCGTTCATTGCCGAGATGATCAAGTTTGTCGGAGATGCACGACCGTGCCACAGGTGGAACGGTCGTTCCACAGGCCCAGTTCAGAATCCTTAACAGAATGTCCGCAGCTTCGTCGTTTTGTCCGGAAAGTCCTCGTTTTTGCTATCATCTTGTCTGGAATGCAGTTTTAGGCCTGTAAACACAAATGTAGATAAATAAGTATCCGAATGACGGTTTTACGGCAAAAAACGCATAAAATAGGGGTAAAACGGGGGACTAAAATATGTGTAAATTAACGAATATCAAATCTCCCCACACTTGAACCTTGCTTGTCCTCAAGCAAGCTAAACTAAAAAAACAATAAAAGACATAAACAAACAAGAACGATAATTTACACACTATTTTATTGAAAACTAATATATAAACGGTTTGCCGGTTTGTCGAAAGACAACATCAAAAGATTCAAACCCAACAAGCATATGCAATTTAAAAAGCGACAACCAAAAAGCCGTGACAAAACATTTAATTGACTCATATGTTAATCTTCACACAACTCACAATGTTCACACACACTCGGTTTTATTTATGAAACATACATAAAATGTGCATGCGTAAACACTCAACGCCTAGTCAATGAAATGTGCAATATCATAAGCTTGTCATAAGATCTCGTCTCCACCAACTAACATGCAAATAAGTGTAAATCAAGAGGTCTTTACGGGTTATAACGTTAGGCTTGGGCGAAGGGTATGGAAGTGGACATTTAAAATGGCGAAAATGGTTAAAACTCAGTAGTAGTGTTTAACTAGCAAGAAAATAATACAACTATACAAACAAACGCCTTAAAAAGGCGACTAAAGCGCAATCGAGCTAATCAACTAAATTTTAACATTTAAGCATTCAAAATTGCTCGATTTCTATCAACTTCACCCTATTTTAGGGTGTTTTATTTTTGTTTTTTTTTATTTTTTTATTTTTTATATAAACTATACAATGAAATATAAACAAAAACAAGCTAGTTAAACTAATATTTTAACCGAGTTTCAACACTAAAAAGGTTTAAAAACATAAAAAGGCTAAATTTGGTTAAGTGGGCGATAATGTGGGTAAACAAAGGTGAACGGGAAGGCTCGACATGGTTAATCCTAAAGGGTAATATAAGGTGAACGGGAAGCACAACACAAAGAACAAGGTACACAACAAAGGGGTAATCTAAGTGCCTCTATCACGTTTACACAAATCCGCACGTTCATGGTCTTAACAAGCATACTAGTGACAAGTTCTAAATTGCACAAAACATCCGGCTCACTCCTATATCCGAAATGAACAAATATATAACAGTCTAAGCTCAAATATGCTCACGTAACGGAAGGAATGGGTAAAAGTGTGAAAACTATCATGTAAGTCTTTCTTTGTTTGTCACGCTTTCCGGTTTCCTTTTTCAAAAATATTTTGCTTGTCGAGTTTTTATCAAGTCCGATGCTTTCTAAAACATAACCAACCGGTTTATTTACCAACATATATACAAAACACAAGAATTTTTAAATGATTTTTCTGATTTTTTGTTTTTTTAAAAAAAAAAAGAACAAACAAAGTTAAGTTAACAAAGTTAACCCCCTCCCCACACTTGAACTTCGCATTGTCCCCAATGCGAGACCCGAAATATAGAGAAAGGGATCAAAAATACTCCCCTCAAGATGATGTTGGTGCCACGAGACTTCCGAAGCTGAATCTGGTACGTGCTCCGGTCCAAGATCCGATAGATAAAATCTGCAAGTATGTCGTGTACACCCAAAATATAACAGAAAAAGAAAAAATCAAACAACCATAATGTACAAAAATACTAACATCCAAACAAAACACAAAGGAAATTGTCTGAAAATACATATCCGGGGTGTTTTAAATAAAAGTCAAAATAAACACCCAAATAAAAGTAAAGTACTGAAACATAAAACACCACCAAATGCTATCATCACCGCCAACTACTCATCATCATCATCATGTCTCGTGCCAGATGGGCCCTGATCGCCATAGCCAGGGGGGTTCCACGGTGGGAACTCCGGCGGGTGCTGAAAATAGTCGGGGTATGCAAGATGCATCTCCCCGAAAAGATAAGAAAACCCCGCAGACACCCCCTGGTATAAAGTATCCTGGCGATGCTGAATCTGGTCATGTGTGGCCCGAAGCTCTGCCTGACTGGCTCGAATCTCGTCCTGGCTAGCCCGGATCTGGTCCTGGCTAGATCTGATCTCGCTGAAGTAGGTACCATGCTGCTCCTGCGTCACACGCATATCCTGGAACTGCTGGTAGAAAGTGGGCCAATCCTCATGCTGATGAAATGCATGGTGCTGCGGCGAGTGTGGTGGTGTCGGTGGCTGGTGCTGGTGCTGCTCTCCCATCTCAACGTCCTCATCCTCCTCCTCATCTTCCTCCTCATCTGGAGGTAACGGGTCCCAGACCTCGCCATTCAATCCCCTCAACCTATCTCCCCTCTCAAGCTCTACAATCACCCCCATGAACTTCAGAGACCGGATATCAATATGCACCCCCTCGGTAATCAACGTGAGACCCCTAAGCACCCCCGGCGTCATATAGCGCTCATTATACGCTATCTCGGTTACATACGAACCGCCATGTATCTCACTATTCTGGGTCCGCCCCGAACACTTGACAAAGTACTCAGCCATTCGCGCGGTGAGGTTGATTGGTGCTTTGTCAACCAACGCATATAGAAAGAGCAAATCAGGTGTTGGACAGTTACCTTGACTGTCCATGCGTCCGCATATCGAATTGCTGAATACATGGTGCATAACTCGCACCAGAGGGTCTCGGAGTCGCGAAGCCTTTGACATCTGTGGGTTGTAGGGGTCCCCAATAGCGTTACGTGCCCAGAATGCATCCCGCGCTGCATCATTCGGGAAGTTGAACCGATCGTTGAAGACGTCGGGATCATCCATGTCCTCCCGCGTATAAATCCCAAGCCTCCGTCCCAAACGACCCACCGACCATGTATGCCATCGCCTACATAACCTGAAGGTTACCCGCTCCCTGTAGCGGAAATCGGGCTCTGTATGTGCAACCGGTCTTTCATACTGATACGATGCGAAGAATTCAATAGTCAACTCCTGGTACACGGGTCGGTTGCAACCGACCAAATTTGCAAGCGTGCGAGTCATCATTTCATCAAGCCGATCATACTGGTTAAGTTCACGCATAACTTCCCAATCTAACCAGCGGGGGACTCCAAACTGCCCCCGTCTCGCCCACAATGCATTGCGCTTCGCTATGCATAACGCTTCTTTCTCAATGTTGGGGTCAAACTGCAGGAAAGGGTGATCCATCTGTAATGGGGAATATTGTTAGAAAGACAGAAACAGGAGAGAAAAGAGTTGAAAACAAGCGAGCAGCCAATTATGAAGAAACTGTCTAACTGAACTGGGCGAATGGCACGGTCGTTCTCCGGGACGCACGGTCGTGCGTCACCGAGAACTAACAGGCCAAGCCCAGCGATATCGAGAACAAGCCGGTGAGGCACGACCGTTCCACACGAGGAACGACCGTGCAACTCCGAATCTGCAGACTTCGACCCCTGAACTTAGAACAATCTGAACTTTTACAAAATTTCAACAAGTATTGGGTCAACAGGGGTCTGAAAGTCAACCGGGTGTTCACGATACTTCGATTCAACAAGGGTTAGGGTTTCGATTTATTTATGAAGAGAACCCTAAAACTTCCTTGAAGAATCGGAAGAAAACTACACTAGAAAGCACGAAAACAAGAAATCTAACACTAGAGACGTACCGTGCGAAGTTGGGTGTTAGATCGTGCGAAAAATCGTGCGATATGGTGAAAAATCGCCCTGGAACGGTCTGCAGCGGCTAGGGTTCGCGAATGATGGATTTTGCAGCAGATAATGGTATATATAGTGTGCAAAATGACCAAATTGCCCTCTGCCTGTGGCACGGTCGTTCCTGGTATGGAACGGTCGTGCGTCACCGACGTCGCTCAAACCCCACAGCGCGTTCTCGGAAATGCACCGAAGGTGCGATCTGCCGTGCCGGCTTCCTCGGAATCGCACGGTCGTGCGACCCGAGGAACGGGCGTGCATCAGCTGCAGATACAGATTTCTGCAGAAGCTATTTCCAGCACCCATTTCGGCCGTTTTTCGCCGTTTTTTCGACACACCAACTGTTCTAACAATATTGCAATACAGAACCTTCGCCCGGTACGTACGGAAACTAAACAAACTAACGAAAACTATCTAACTAACCTAAATTACGCTAAAACTACAAAAATAAATAAAAGGACAATTTTGCCCTTATAGCGCCAAAGACGCTCCTGCTGCATTTTTGTCGGCGAGTCAGCAACGTAGACTCATGCTAAATTTTTGTCGACGAGTCGATAGCAAGACTCAAAGCTAAAAACTAGAAAAACAACTAAAAAGACTAAACTACCCCTAAAGCGCAAAATACGCTCTTGCTACATTTTTGATCCGCGAGTCAGTAGCGTAGACTCTCTCCTCCCCACACTTATGATGTGTGCGGGGTTTGGAGTTCAATCACCTCCACCGCCGATTCTATCAGCCCGGCAACGTACAACTTCAACCGGTGACCATTTACCTTAAATGTAACGCCATCCGCGTTCTCTACTGCAACAGTACCATACGGAAATACTTCCTTAACCGTGTATGGTCCTGTCCAGCGTGAATGAAGCTTCCCAGGAAATAAGCGCAGCCTAGAATTGTACAGAAGAACAAGATCACCCGCTTGGAATTCTTTATGGTCCTTCAAGCGTTTGTCGTGAAGTTTCTTCGTGCGCTCTTTGTAGAGTATGGAGCTTTCGTAGGCTTGGTGCCGCAATTCTTCCAATTCATGAATTTGGAGAAACCGGGCTTCACCTCCGGTTTTTAGGTCCAAATTCGCGGTTTTCAATGCCCACATAGCCTTGTGATCCAACTCAACAGGTAAATGGCATGCCTTTCCGTATACCAACCTAAAGGGGGTGGTCCCTATAGGGATCTTATAAGCTGTACGGAATGCCCATAATGCCTCATCAAGCTTGTCCGACCACTCCTTGCGGTTCGCTCCAACCGACCGCTCAAGGATGCGCTTAAGCCCACGGTTCGTGACCTCCACCTGCCCGCTCGTCTGCGGATGATAGGGTGTGGACAAACGGTGATGCACACCGTATCGGGACAAAGCCTTTTCAAGCTGTGTATTACAAAAATGAGTCCCTCGGTCACTAATGAGCGCTTTCGGAGCGCAAAATCGGGCGAACAAACTCTTAAGAAACCTCACAACTACTCTGGCGTCATTAGTGGGTAAGGCTTGCGCCTCCGCCCACTTTGATACATAGTCAACAGCCACGAGTATGTACTTGTTTCCACGTGAGGGGGGGAATGGTCCCATGAAGTCTATCCCCCAAACATCAAAGACTTCACATACCTGTATCCAGTTCTGGGGCATTTCGTCGCGTGCCGATATGTTCTTCGCCCTCTGACAAGCATCGCACGCCTTCACCCAACCCTGCGCGTCACGGAAAATGGTCGGCCAGTAAAACCCGGAATCCAACACCTTCTTCGCGGTGAAGTTGGCTCCGTGGTGGCCTCCGGTAGGTCCCTCATGACACTGGCGCAGAATATCGGTTGCCTCAGACCCAGATACACATCTCCTAATCACCTGATCAGCACCCACCTTGAACAAGAAAGGGTCGTCCCATATGTAGTGCTTGAGATCCGAAAAGAATTTCCTCTTTTGCTGGTGAGTCAATCCTTTGATCAAAATCCCACAAGCAAGATAGTTCGCAAAGTCGGAGAACCATGGCGACTCATCGCATATCTCAACAACCATCAAAGACTCGTGTGGGAATTTGTCATTGATTGAATCCCAACGTGAGTCCTCGATGTCTCTGTGCTCTAAACGAGACATATGGTCGGCAGCTACATTCAAAGCACCCTTTTTATCTTGTATCTCAATATCAAACTCTTGCAGCAACAGGATCCATCTGATTAGACGCGGTTTAGCATCCTGTTTGCTGAAGAGGTATCTAATGGCTGCATGATCAGTGTATACAACGGTTTTCGAAAGCACTAAATACGATCTAAATTTATCGAATGCGAAAACGACCGCCAAGAGCTCTTTTTCAGTCGTGGTGTAATGCTCTTGAGCGTCGTGAAGAGTTTTGCTCGCATAATAGATCGGATGGAAGTGCTTTTCCTTCTTTTGACCCAGAACGGCCCCTATAGCGTAATCACTCGCGTCGCACATGATTTCAAAGGGCAGACTCCAGTCCGGTGCGACTAAAATAGGGGCCTCAATCAACTTCTACTTGAGGAGGTCAAAAACCCTCAAGCAATCATCTCCAAACACGAACGGAGCATCTTTCTCTAACAAACGGGTCATGGGTCTGGCGATTTTAGAAAAATCTTTGATGAATCGCCGATAGAACCCGGCATGACCGAGAAAGCTCCGTATAGCACGAACAGAGGTGGGGGCGGAATTCGTGATATAATGTCGACTTTAGCTGGATCGACTTCCATGCCCGCGTGAGAGATTTTGTGTCCCAAAACTATGCCCTCCTTCACCATGAAGTGGCATTTCTCCCAGATCAGGACCAGATTGGTCTCCTCACACCTCTTCAACATTCTTTTCAAATTTTCCAGACATTGATCAAAGGAATCCCCAAATACCGAAAAATCGTCCATGAACACCTCCATGGAATCCTCAATCATGTCGTGGAAAATTGCGACCATACATCGCTGGAAAGTAGCCGGCGCATTACACAGCCCAAACGGCATACGCCGGTAGGCGAATGTACCGAAGGGACAGGTAAATGTGGTCTTCTCCTGGTCCTCAGGAGCGATAGGAATTTGAAAGTAACCCGAGAATCCATCCAGAAAACAATAATATAACTTCCCTGACAGACGCTCCAACATTTGATCAATGAATGGAAGCGGGAAGTGGTCCTTGCGGGTGGCGTCATTGAGTTTCCGATAATCAATGCAAACCCGCCATCCAGTGACCGTCCTGGTTGGAATGAGCTCATTCCAATCGTTTATGACCACAGTCATGCCCCCCTTTTTAGGCACTACCTGCACAGGACTGACCCAAACAGAGTCGGAAATGGGATAGATCATACCAGCATCTAACAACTTAATCACTTCCTTTTTAACGACCTCTTGCATGTTCGGGTTCAGTCGCCTCTGGTGCTGCGCACACGGCTTGAACTGATCCTCCATAAGAATTTTATGTGTACAGAAGGAGGGATTTATATCTTTTATGTCCATGATTTTCCAAGCGATTGCTTTCTTATGAAGTTTCAACACATTAAGCAGTCTGCTCTTCTCTTCTCCCGCCAATCCAGATGAAATAATGACAGGCAAATGACGCTCCTCATCAAGAAATGCGTACTCTAGGTGCGGTGGGAGCTCTTTAAGCTCCAAGGTAGGAGGATCTTCGACTGAAGGCTTCGACTTCACTTCACTCTCGCGATCAATTTCTGTGAAACGATCCGGACTCTGGGGACTATCATCACCACTCTGATAGACTGGCTGCTCTAAAAAGTGGCCCTCCTGCGCAATGCCATCTAAGTCCCCACACAACAGATGTGTGTCCGAATCTATCTCCTCGATCGTACCCTGGAAATGCGTGCTCACATAAGTGTCGATGATGTCAACATAATAGAGCGCGTCGTCCTGACTCTGAGGATGCTGCATAGAACGTTTAATGTCAAACGTCACATGCTCATCATCTACTCGGAGTGTGATCTGGCCCGCCGCCACGTCCACAATCATCCGGGCGGTATTCAAAAACGGGCGTCCGAGTATCAGAGGCACTCTCGAGTCCTCATCCATGTCCAGGATAACAAAATCCATGGGAAATACAAACTTGTCAATCTTAACAAGCATATTTTCTACAAACCCGCGTGGATACTTGACAGAACGATCCGCAAGTCGAATACTCATCCTCGTAGGTGACGGCTCACCTAGATCCAACTTTGTAAAAACCTTATAGGGCATAAGGTTTATACTCGCTCCTAGATCTGCTAACGCATTACTGACAGACAGATTGCCTATGAGGCAAGGAAGCGTGAAACTGCCTGGATCGCCCATTTTTGTAGGCAGGCGATTCTGGAGAATAGCAGAGCAGCTTTCATTCATAACCACACAAGACATGTCCTCGAGTTTTTGCTTGTTTGAGAGGATGTCTTTCAGAAACTTCGCATACTTTGGCATCTGTGCCAAAGCTTCAACAAACGGTATGTTTATATGCAATTGTTTAAACATTTCGAGAAACTTACCATTTTGTTCATCCATCTTCTGCTTCTTCAACCTTCCTGGATAGGGCACTGGAGGCTTGTAACCTGTGACCGGCTCCTGGACTTGTGCTGTACTTGCTGGGCGTAGCCTGGCATGCACCTCATCCGGTGTGTCGGTCGGGACCGCTTCAGTGATCAATGGTGAGTCCGATATGACGGGTCCGGTAGGTTTTCCACTCCTGGTCATCACCACATTCACATCTCTATGCGGGCCCGGGTTTGTCTCAGTATTGCCCGGGAGACCACCCTGGGGTCTCTTTGACATCATCTGTGCCAGCTGACCAACCTGATTCTCTATGTTCTGAATCGAGGCCTTGTGGCTCCTCATTTCTCCCTCATGAGAGAGAAAACGATCCTCGCTCTGCTGATAGCGTTTTTCAGCCAACTGATTCGCGCTCGAGGAGCTAGTAAGAAGCTGGGACATCATCTCCTCCAGCTTAGAACTAGATTGAGGGGCCTGCTGCTGGGAACTACTCCCAGAGCCCTGATTCTGATGCGGGTATGAACGCTGTTGGTAGGATTGGTTGTACTGCTGGAACTGCTGACCCTGACCCTGATTCTGCGCTGGAGCGCGCGGAGTGAATCCCAAAGGATTTTGATTGCCTGTGTTCGCACGCCACCCAAAATTTGGGTGATTTCTCCAACCGGGATTGTAGGTGTTACTGTAAGGGTTGTTCTGCGGCCTAACTTGATTACCCACGAAATCTACCTCTTCGTGGCCCTCGTATCTGACTCCCTGAAAACATGCCCCAGGCTCGTGTGACACACCACACTGGTCACAACCCGAGCCCGCATGCGCAATCATCTGGGACCTGTCGAATCTCGATGCGAGAGCCGAGATTTGTGCGGTAATGGCCGTATAGTCGTCTACAGCATGCACTCCTGCGCGGGATCCTGATGATGATGTAGCCCGACTTCTATCTCCTTCGCGGCGAGAGCTAGACTTCAATGCAGCCTTTTCAATGATATCGTAAGCCTCATTGGGCGTCTTTGTCCCCAAATCGCCTCCTGCATTCATATCTAATCGCTCCTGCGTGTTGTAGCTCAGCCCCTGATAGAATGTCAAGACTAACTGTCTCTTGGTGAACCCATGATGTGGAACATCAAGTAACAGATCCTTGAATCTCTCCCACGCTGCATGCAACGACTCCCCCTCATCCTGACGAAAGGTCACCACTCGGTTCCTTAACTTGGTTGTCTTCTCGGGTGGAAAGTACTTTTTCATAAATAGCTCCGCCAACCCATTCCAGGTCCTGATGGACCCAGCTGGCAGTGACATAAGCCACGCTCTGGCTTTGTCACGCAGTGAGAAAGGAAACAACCTCAACCGAACGGCATCTTCCGAAACATCCCGCATTTTAAACGTGGAACACACTTCAAGAAAAGCCGCAATATGTCGTCCGGGATCCTCATGTTCGCGTCCGTCGAACTGCACCGAATTCTGCACCATATTAATTATACTAGATTTAATTTCAAAATTAGGTGCATCAATAGTAGGTCTAAGGATACTCGGCTCCAGGCCTGTCGCTCCAGGCTGATTAGACTCATTCAACGGTTGATTATCGTCTGCCATGGTTATGTTTCCTCCTGTGCCCTCGGCTTCAGCAGGTACCACCGAATCCGGCCCGCCAGATGCGAGCAATAGCCCAACCGCACGCCCTTTCGCGCGAAGACGCCTCTGAAGATCACGTTCGGGTTCGTCAGACGGTTCAACAAGTTCTGGAGCGGGGGTCGAGAACATCAACCTGCAAACGAAAATTCGACACGGTGAATATTTTATTAATTAAATAATGCTGTTTTTTTTTCAGCTGAATAGAAGCAGAAAATTATTAGAAATGGGCTGAAAATTTTATAAAAATCCGAAAATGGGCCCGAAATTTTATAAAAAAAAATTCAACACAATAAATAAATGAATCGACTAATACAAAAATGGCTTTAGGGTGCCGAAAACCCAAAGAATAAATGAATAAATAAATCCGGATCAAATAAATAAATGAAACAAAAATAACGCAAAAATGAATAAATCGAATAAAACAAGAAATATTAACAAATAAATAAACAAATAAATAATCAAGAAATTATACACAAATATTAACAAGTATATACACCGATAACCAAATGACTCGGGTCGTTCCTAAAACTCGCCATTTCCCCGGCAGCGGCGCCAAAAACTTGACGTGTGCGTATATATACATAAAATTGCAATGAAATTACAAACGATTTGGTTTTAAATTTATAAAAGTGATTATTACTTTTACATCAAAACACACACGAAAGAGGCAAGTGTACCCCGTCATATATGTAGTAAAGTATCGGTAAGAACCAAGTATCGATCCACGGAAATGGGCGGAGAAATAATACTAGACCTTTGTCACTAAACTACCGGTAAAAACATAAGTTGTTTGATTTTAATTTAACTAAAGTAAGCGTAAACAAATACATATAAAAACATAATATATAGTAGATAAAAAGCCTTGCTAAATACACAACCACAGCATGTCAACTAAGTCAGTTTTGGCACTAGAAGCATTCGGTCAATTTTCCAATTTAAAACAATTAGTATCCCTTTCGGGAATCCTAACATGACAATCATTCGGAAAGCTAAAACGATAAACACACTTTAACCACCTAAAATTGTTCTTTAATGCACAATTGATAAATGTCTATAAAAATCTCTTAAAAATAAGTTAGTCAGCCGTTAGGATTATTCTAACCTCACTTAATCAAGGAAAGCGACACCGATAAACACAATGCAACCACCGAGACAAGCATAAACTAAATTAAATCACAACCGAGTTCATTTTACAAATCTTACACAATAATTCACTAAGATAGCAATTTTGGCCTAAACTACTAACTAAGCTAACAAATCATGGCAAGAATTTATAACGACACCATCTAACCCGTTTAGGCCCTTACGTGACGGCAAGCTCTCTTGATTAACAATAATTACATTTTATTAAATCACTAACCATTTCTAGTATCATGATGCATACATTTAAACCAATTAAACTAGTTAACCAAATTCAAAGTTTACTAATACAAGATTAATTAAGCTTCATTTTTCAACTATCTTAACTAACCAAGCACCAATCATCCAACATAATTACTTATAATCAAGAGTTCAATATCAATAACAAGGTTGCAAACTAATCATCAAAGATAATCATAGAAAATACTTCAAATGTCATTCCAAACAAAGTTTAACATACTAATGGCTATAATCTAGCAAGGGATTGTTGTGTTTTTGCCCAAAGGCTACAATAATACATAAACATTAATCTAAGTACTTGAAAGATTAACAAAAACATGGAAAGATTAGAAAATCAAACCATAAACAAGTACTAGACTAAGGATCCGGGTAGTAATCGAGCTAAACGAGACAATGTGGCTTGAATCCGGGTGAAAGCTAATGCCTCCGGAGCCTGAAAATCGCCTGAGAAGCTCTCCAAAAATCCAGAATATCGAGCAGAATGTTTCTGCTGTGTTTTTATACTTTTTGTTGTTGCACGGTCGTTCTCCATATGGAACGACCGTGCACTTTATGCAATTATTGGGGATGGGTCACCATACTGCATACGTCATCGGATCGTTGACCAGATTCGAAATCGCACGATCGTTCTTTGTGTGGAACGGTCGTTCAGTTCCGGGTTACATGTTGCACGCCGAGTCGCACCGATCGTTCATCACCGAGACTCTGCTAGTTCACCGGAGACGCACGGTCGTTCCTCAGGTTGAACGCCCGTTCTTCACCTAGTCGCTTGTTTTCCTGGAACGACCAGTCGCACCTCTCGTTCATTGCCGAGATGATCAAGTTTGTCGGAGATGCACGACCGTGCCACACGTGGAACGGTCGTTCCACAGGCCCAGTTCAGAATCCTTAACAGAATGTCCGCAGCTTCGTCGTTTTGTCCGGAAAGTCCTCGTTTTTGCTATCATCTTGTCTGGAATGCAGTTTTAGGCCTGTAAACACAAATGTAGATAAATAAGTATCCGAATGACGGTTTTACGGCCAAAAACGCATAAAATAGGGGTAAAACGGGGGACTAAAATATGTGTAAATTAACGAATATCACTGCACTTAGCCTTTTTGGAAAAAAACGTCAGTTTACACTGGTAAATACAATTAACCGACTCATTTTGAAAATGTTTAAGAAAATTGATTTGAATGCACAAGGCACAAAATATCTTTTATAACTTAGGACAATTATTTAAAAATAATCTTGTATACAGATTTAAATGTTTGCCGTCTGTCAGGTCCGGTCAGAAGAGCCGGACAAGATTAACTGACACACCACAGGTATAATACCCACAAGGAATTTTCCTTATTGTGGGGTACTTTTTTATACATACGCAACTGTCAGGTGTATGCCTACACCCCGTGCTTAAGTCGTGGCCATTTTCTTAATAATGATGCCAAGGATATTCGGGACATGGTCATTAACCCCCCAAAAGCCATATACCAAACAAAACAGATTAAAATGGGTTATGCAAATATATTAATCACAATCCGATTCAAAACAGTTACATACCCGACCAAGCGGTATTATTATAATACCGTATCCCAAGCCCGTATAACGGAAAATAAGTTAAAAGTATTTACCTAAGCAAGTATATATCACAATCAGCGAGTGCAAGTATCTTGTACTGGTCTCCTAATCTGGAATGAAGGTAATGCAAGTATCTTGTACTGGTCTCCTAATCTGGAATGAAGGTTAGTTTTAAAGGAAAATATACTGTTCAAAACGCACGATTAAGCGATGACCGGATTAGATTGTGGTTTAGACCCGACAAGTTTGTATACTTGTATAATATGGGTAAACTAAACACATTCTGGATTTTGAGATAAAAATGATAAGGTTTGACCCGTTTCGGCTAATTTATGCAAACCAGTTACATAAACCGCACCGAACGTGAATAATGCGTTACGGGTAACCAAATGAGTCATGAACAGGTTTCCTAAGTTAATATGCCTTAAATGTGTTGTGATATCAGTAAGATACCTTCCATTATGCCCAAAATGGATTTAAACTCAAATTATGCCACGTATTTTGGTCATTTTAAAGGTTATAAAAGCGTTTAAATACTAATCTGAGTTTCAGGTCTGATATAATTAGTAAAAATATTTATTTTTATAAGTCATAACAGTAGGGTATTGCATATATGTGAAATTTATCTTTTATAACCAAACTATGCACCGTAGGGGCATTTTGGTAATTTCACATAAGCTTTAATGGTCAAAATTAGAATTCTGAGTTCAAAACTTTTGCTTACTGTTTAATTATAAAAATTTACTTAAAAAATCAGTAGGTATTAAGTTTCATATGCCAAAAATAGTTTTAACTCATACTATGCGCTTAAAACGCGTAAAAGTCGGTTTTAAGCGATTTTCGGGTTTAAATAGAAAATATGAGTTTTTGATCAGTTTATAAAGTTCAAAATATTTTATTTATCATATAAAATCAGTAGCAAAAAGTTTGGTATCAATAAGTTATGTAAAACCCATTTTATTCAAGAAAAGGGTATAACCAACAATTACCGAATTATAGCATGAACCCTATGTTATGCTCAGCTTAAAAATAAATAAAAATCTTCAAAAACCCCAAAATATTATATTACATTAGTGGGTAAAAAGTTTAGTGTCAAAATTTGAGTTTAGATGGGCTTTATGCTAATTACATCGTTTAATTAATAAAAAGCTTCTTAATTACGATATTGAGCATAACTCCTAATCTAGACCTCAAACTGGTGTCAAATTTTTAGGACAACTTTATAAATCAGTAATAAAGGTTTTTGTCCTCTCACATTTTCAAAAATCTCGTTTTAAGATCAAAAGGGCATTATGGTCAATATTTAGGCATATAACGGAAACATGCATATGAATCGAATAACTAATGAACCAAGTTGTATAACCTCAGAGGGTTACACTAACCTATAACCTGGTCCTAATAGAGCTCTAAGGAATTTCTAAAACATGCTACATTGGGTCAGAACTGAAAGTCAAAGCAAAAATCTACTTTTGCGATTTTCGGTTCCGAACCGAGCTTAAACTGAAAATTGTCGGGTTGAACATGTTTAGACATGTTCTTACATTAATTACCAAGTTATACAAGTGATAAAACAGGTTTCATGGCTTCTACATTGTTAATTATGCTTTTATTTGAAATTTAGCTTTTTGTTGACTTTTTATAATCAAGTTTGACCCGACAATTGACCTAGTTAGAGTGGGAATCAGAAGGTGCCCTTTTAAGGGTTTATTACCCACATAATTACCAACTCAAAGCTACTTTCAATTCGAGAATTGACTGGACCATTAGTGATTAATCACTAAGTCAAACCTTAATTATGACGGGTTTGACTTTAGGCCATTAAACTAATAAAACTGAATTAAGAAAGGTCAAGGAGGCTTACTGAAGTACTAAGCACGACTAATGACCCTCAGGAAATGATCTTGAGCTCCAGGAGACTCCAGAAGTTAAGTTATGAATGTTTTCAAGTGAGTGCCCAAAATGTTGCAACAAGAGTTCTTTATATAGGGGTTTTAATAGAATAAGATCATGCCAAACAAGTCTACAGGTGTTCCTTGATCAGTTCCAGGTGTCCCTAGGCATGAAAAACCACTGGTGCAGCCCCTGGAATGAAAAACAAGGCTTCAAAGGCGGTGGAACTGGCTGTACTCGCATCTGTGCATGAAATCTGTCCAGGTCAGGCCGTCGCATCGCGTGACGGCAGAAGGGGGAGGTGGTGTCGCAGCGCCACCATGTGGCTTACCTGATCATCAAGTTTCAAATAATGACATTTCACCCCGTGGACCTTCTAAAACGTAATTTCTTTCATTTTAAGCACATTTAATCCATATGACTTTTATTTCTATGATCCATGAGATATAACCAAACATCGTTAGGTCCGGTTTCGTTAAACAATAACCGAAAACACAAGTTTTGCCTCGTTGACGCTTCTAACCCCTTAATTACGAAAGTTAACGTATCTTCCTCATACGATTTCGAAACCTTGTGAATTTTTTTATCACTTATTCTTGGGAGTATAATTAATCATTACAAGGCTTCGGGTTCGCTAAAAGGTCACTCAGAGGTATAACTTAAACATTTTGGTACTTTTAACCCTCGCGTCTTGTAAACTTTCACTTTCTTCCACAAATGGTTTCATATGCTTCATGATACATTCGTTTTAAGGGTATAAACATCGTGTAGGGTTGTTAAAAGGCATAATTATCAAATGTTGACACTTTGAATCCTTATATACATATACTTTCTTCGTTTGTCAACTTTAGTCCCTCATATTCAATTTGTAACACGTTTAAAGTCCATGACACGTGTCGATACTATATTGGACATGATTTTACGAGGTGTTACATAAAACAAAAGGAAAAAGAAAGAAAAGATTGAGAAATAAAACAAAAAGACAAAAGAAAAAAGAAAAAGAAAGAAGAGATGAAGTGTTGTAGCCAAGACTCTCAATAGAGGAAGAGATAATGAGAGCGGCGTTTGTTTGATGTAGGGTTTTATTGCTTCCCTTTAAATACACAAGCAAGAACCTTAAAAGTTCATCCCACTCTTTGCATTTTTCTTATATTACAAACTAGGCTCTTCAATAAATACATACCAGTTATAACAATTCCAAGACTGTTAGGATCGGAGGCTCTTATGAGTGTGTTTGTTTGTATAAATTGAACAATCAATGAATATGAAAACATCTAAAGTGCAGCGGAAATGAACAACAAACTTTGCAAATACAATCATAAAGAGAAATGGATTTGATAAACACATGGATTGCATCAGTCGGAAGATTACAAAGTAAATCAAAAGATTGCAAAACATGCTTACAAATAAACTCCCCCTCAGCCTGATACTTCAGTGGTTGATTGCACACAAGATGAAAGGATTGGACTAGAGGAGAAGAACTCACTCAGTCAATCAAATGTAACAGTACAGAGTACTGCTCCATTTATAGACAAGCCAAACCACTGGGGCATCTCAGCTGACGTCACCATGAAAGCGACGTCTAACAGCCTAACAACCTGTAACAACTGTCCCTATACAAACACTGCTATACTTAACCACTGATTATACATAAGACAAGTAATACACTAAACTACTGCTATCTTCTTTCATCAGTACTTTCCTCAAAGTTGATCAGTCCTTGAGTGGGCAGTGCTTTGTCATCAGTAGATAGGACCAGCAGTGTTTACTTCTTCCGGGCTTTGTCAGCAGTTTAAAGGATGGCAGCAGTTGTATACGGACAGTGGATAGAGAACCATCAGATGCTATAATCACTTTCAAGGGGAAAGTCTAGTGTAATCAGCTGCTTATTAAGAATCCACTGTTGTGAACCAGTTTTGGCTTTCATTATCTGTTCCTCTGGTAGGGTTCAATCCCAATAATCTCCCCCTGGAACAGATAATTCCAAAACCCTTCATTATTCTGGATTTTTATTCTTCATCAGAAGTTCCTTAGCTTGTCTTTTAAAATTTTCTTCAAAGTCCTTGGAACTTGAGTCATCCTCATCCCTGCACAGTGTAAGTTCAAGGAGATCCTGCAAATCTTCAACACCAAGACCTAGTGCTTCTTTCCTTGATATGTACTTCACTTCACCATTGGATCTGACCAGGGTCAATACATGGGTCTTTTGATCAGACATCCACTTTAGTACTTTTGAACCCAATGGGTTTCTTGGGAGAGATTTATTTTCTGATGAGCTTGGAGATTTTGGTCTTGTAAAGAATTGTAGAGCAGTATCTTGAACTTCAGACATTTGTTTGAAAGCCTTTTCTATGACTTCATTTGCTGCAGCTATGTCTTCTGCAACTTCTTTGTCAATCTGTTCTTGTCTCTTTTGTTGATCTAGCTCAATGTCTGAGATATCTGCTGCTGATTAGGTGATGCAGGTTTGGTAAATACCCTTTTAACAAGATCTTGAAGTTTTACTGAGCTATCTTCTTTTAGATCCATTTTCTTGATGGCTTCTGTGAAGTACTCAGCTTCCTTTTCTTTTGCTTCTTCACTGGTCAGCAGTTTTTCTTTTTCTTGATTTTCCACAAGGATAGGGTTATCTGCTGATGTGATTAGTGTTTTAAGAGCATCAATCTGCTGTTCTAGCTTTTTGTAGTCAGGCTTCTTAGAAGTGTCTGAGACTGTTATTCTTCTTTTCTTAAGCCTTTCATAAGCTTCGTCGGTATACTGCTTTGTCCATTTTGCTATGGCTTCAGCAGTATCCACCTTAGCATCAATCAGTTCCTGTTTTTTCCTTTTGTACTCGGATGTAAGATCAGCAATGAGCTTTTTATATTTGTTCCAATTTGGAGCTGTCTTCTTCTTTCTTGGATCATTTTTAATCCTTTCAATTCTGTTTGCTTCATGCTTTAAGGCAACCATTGGCTATTCTTCAAATTGGTTTTCTTCAGCTTGATAGAATTTTTCTTTCATGATGTATGCAAGATAACTTTTTCTCATTTCTTTTCGTTGATCTGCTTTTTCTTTGCTCAGATCTTGTGCATAGTTTTCCATCAGCTTGACTTTTGTGAGCAAAAATTCCAATTTTTCAGAAATGGCTTCATCACCTTGATCTTTGCATTCAAGTTTAGCTCTAATCTTTGCTTGCCTTGCTTTCATCTCGAGATATTCATCCGTGTCTTCTGGGACTATGAAGCCTATGAGAGAAGGAAATCTTCTTTTTGAAGGATCATCCTCGGTGTAAAATTGTTTCATCTCATTTTTCACAGCTTCTAGTTCCAGTGGATATTTAGCAGCAACAGGATCATATTTTTCATCAGTTGCCTGAGTTGTTTCTCTTTTTCTTTTGTGAAGCTTTATTGGTGGAGGTAATTTTGGTTGTGATGTAGGAATGGTGTTAGCAGTGGTGGATGATTGACAAACAGCTGTTGAAACAACTGGTGTTTCATCCTCTGTTGTCATTACAACTACTGATGTGTCAGTAGATGTCTTCTGCTTTTGAGCAGGGGTTGAAGGTGGTGAAGTTGTTTTTGGTGGTGGTGATGGAGAATCATCATCAGGAATGAAAACCCTTCTCCTTTTTATTATAGGAGAGGCAGATGATGTTTTGGGTGGATTAGTGGTTTGACAAGCAGCTATTGAAACAACTGGTGTTTCAACCACTGTTGTCATTACAACAGATGTTGTAACATCTGTTGTCTTATGCTTTTTGGCAGAAGGCGATGGTGGTGATGTTGGTGGTGGTAAGGCAGTGGTTTTGGTGTGTGTTGTAGTGGTGTGTGTTGATGAGATGGCAGCTGTTTGGCTAGCAGTTTTTGAAACTACTGTTGTATCAGCTGTTTGGATGGAAGTTTGAGATTTTGTGGTTTGAGATTTGGAGCCTTTTGGAGGTGGTTTAGATGTCTGTTTTTCTTGTTCTGGTTCAATATACAGGCCATCTTCTATTCCCTTCTTTTTCAACTTGATTTTCTCCCCCTTTTTAGCATTATCTGGAAGGGGGTTATCCATGAAGAGGATAGTGGAAGGAACTTTTCCTATGGTGCTTTGGATATGAGCCTTGATAGCTTTGATGTCTGCTTGAGTATCTTTAAATCTTGACTCCACCATGTTTGTCAGCATTTTTACATGTATTTCATGCTGCTGATCAGCCATTTGTTTTTATTTTTCAAGCAGGGGTTGAAATAAGTTCCACAACTCATTTGCAGCAGGTGCAGGTTGTGCAGGTGCTTGAGTTGGAACAACAGTGGATTGTGCTTTTTGAGCTTGTAACAGCTGTTGCACCATATCCTTTATTTCATCAACTGATGTTTCAAGTTTTTCAACTCTGCCCGTCAATTCTTGATATTTTGAATCATCATCCAATTTAATGGAATCATCTGTTTCCCCACCAGCAGTGGTTGTATCAATGTGTGACTTAGGAACTGAGTCCCAAAAATCACCCATTGATGCCCCTTGTTCTTGGTTCTGGGGTCTTCTTTCTTCAGCACTTGATAAACCTTTGATGGTACTAGTAGTCAAAATAACTTCACTAGTGGTTATCAGTGGTGCTATAGAAGAAATTGCCTTCAAGGGAGTCTTATTAATGAAACAACTGTCCAAATGCAGATCTGTTGATCCAACACTTGTAGATGCTGCTCCATTTGAACTACCACCATGAGTTACTTGTAACTCAAGGGGTGTAACCTCCTCAGTTGTTGCTGGGATAGCAGAGGTATAAGCATCAGACCCAGTCACTTGTTGGAGTATACTCTCAGTGATAGGTGATAGAGAGGAACTGGTTTGTGTCTGAGCTATATCAACTGCATGCAACAAGGGTATTATTGATTGTGGTAATGTGATTGGTGAGGGTATGGGTGTTGAAAGAGACATGTCCTTGGGATCAGGACTGAGGAAGATGGATCCGATTGGGTCCAGAGCTTCATATTGTGGGGTCCCTGTGCTTACAACCTGATCCTTTTGTGAGGATGCAGGAGGAGTTTGAGGCAATGGTGGAGATCTTTCTACCAACTGCTGTGAGGAAGTAGCAGCAGTGGTTTGTGGTGACATTTTTTTTGTCACTGACAGTTGCTCTGGGAACTCATATTCCAGAGTTGCCTTTGTTTTGGGTTTGGTGGGTTTTCTGGATGTCTTCTTTTTGGTCTTTTTGGTAATGGCAGGTGTGGGTTTCAAAGCAGTGGTTGTGCTGCTATGATCACCTGGAGCAGTGGGCTCAGCAGCAGATGTCTGAGGAGCAGTGGTAACTGCTAAATTCTGCTCAGGCACCTCTGCTTTTGTTTTTATTGGTGCCATCATTCTAGAAAATGTTTCAGTTGTTAACCCTTTTATTTGAAAATAGACACCCTGTTTGAGCAAATTTTCATTTTCTTTTCCAAATTTTTGTTTAAAATAGTAGCTTAAAAATCTTGGAAAAAGTAAAAATGCTTTGCTATCAACGTTTTTCACCAAATCATCAAAGATCTCCTGGGAATAATTAAAATTTTTATTGTTTAAAATAGCATAACCCAGGCATTGTATCTTTGAAGGTATTTCATTAAAAGCAGTTGTTTTATTTGAGAAGCACATCAAAAGTGTGTGGAATAAAAACCTAGGTGCAGAGGGAAAGAAACCTTTTTGTAAGGTATCCTTCTTTGGTTGTTCTGCACATCCCCTTTTTAAGAAATCAGTTTTCAACTCGGTTTTATCAAAGGAAGTTTTACCTTTCTGATCATCGAGTTTAAAGACTTCTGAGATCGATTGCGGAGTAATTTGGATCGCTTTACCCTGTATGGAGGAGTTGATGGCTACTACTTTATCGTCTTGTTTTTCAAGCGTAGCATTTTTCCAAAACTCTCTCTGGGTTTGCAGGTAAATGGGAGCATATGCTGTTAACAAAGTTTTGTACTTTGATTCAGATAAGGTGTCGATGATGGAATCGAAGGTGTGATTGTTTGTGGATTTTGTGAGTAGACCCAAATAGTTGTGAGGGGATTTGTATGGTATTTCAATGGATTCAGCAGCCGTTTGAGCGACCTCTTTGGAAGATGACGGTGATTTTGGTTTTGATTTTGATTTTGATTTCGTCATTTTGAAAAAGAAGAAGAAGAACAGAGAATGATTTGGGATGGAGGGTTGAAAACTGCTTTGAGAAGAGAATTTTAGAATTCAATTCGACAGTGTAAAACCCTGTTTGGGGGTTTTGATCTGGGTTTTATTAAGGGAAAAAGTGAGTGCTGATGTGGCAGCGGTTACAAAGATCTGAGGGCTAAAAACTGACCACGTGCCAACCTCTGATGAAATGGATGAAACAAACATCAGTGGTTACAACGGTAATAATGTGATAACAGTGGATAATTTTTACTATAAGTGGATAGCATATCAGTGGATAAGACACTGATTTTGAGCATCAGTGCTTGCAAAAAAAAATTAAGCAACTGTTTAGGATCAGTGGCTGACTTTCAGCAGTGGACATTATTTAGGAAACAGATGTTTAAGCAAAACAGTGGTTAGGGGTAAGGTAATAGTAATGATTTAAAAGACTAGTATGTCAGCAACTGTTTTGAGAATTTTCATTCAAGGTTTTGCCATATGTCATTTACATATTTTGAAACTTTTACGACTTCCTGACAGTGGTTTAGTACCCCAGATGATGTAAAATTTTTACTAAGGCTACTCATTTTTGCTATAATTTTTTAAATTAAAACAAGAGTACCCCAGTATTTCAAGGTCTTTTGGCAATCAATCTTTGATCTGTTTTAAAACAAACTTGAGTTAGATATGACCTTGATACATGTACCAATTCCTTTTGAACCATTTTGAGGATAATATTACCAACAAAATAAAGGTAATATAACCTGACAGGAGATTGAAACTTTACTATCAAAAACCAGTAAAAAATTCAAAATATATTATTCTAAAAAAAAAATAAAGAATAATATATCCTGCTTTATTTGAGAAAATCCTTTTCCAGAAAAATAATTAAAGGATTTTCTGAAAACAACACCAAAAGGATCTGGTATAATTTTACACTAAAGCTCTTAATCATATCAATCTCAAGTTTGTGAAAATGGTCAGTGGTTTGACAACAGTGGTATGAAATTATAAATACATTTTGATCACTGTTGGGTACCATTCTCTTGTTGATTGATTGACAGCAAAAGTGAGGACACATGTACACATGAGTTTTTGAAAAACCCTGTTATAAACTTTGTTACCATGTGATGATTCTAAAAATTTGTCTAGTCTTCATGTGAGTTTATTCACTGGAAATACTATGTTTACCTGAACCTTTTTCATGAACTGATGAATGCACACAATTGCTTTGATGACCATCTTTACCCCAATTCTTGACTCTTAAGTGTTTTATATTTATACTCTTTTCTTTTGACTTCAAAAGTTTTGAGATAAACACACTCTCGAATTTTTGTGATTTTCCTTCTTCCCTTTTTACTCTTCCCATTCATAAGTAGTGAAATACTTACTGGAAGGTCTTTATTGAAGAGATACTTATTCCAGAATCATTTTGCAGTAATGTTTTGAGAGAATTGGTCATATTTGCACAAGTTTTCAACCAATCTCACATTACATATGATACGGACAACATTGACCCCAGATTTTCTTAATGTATTTTTAACAGAGTTGATTTGTTCCTTTTGAGGATCTCAACCTGTTTTTCAACACATAAGATCAAATGACTAAATTTTTAATTTCCCTCTTTTTACGATAGCAAAAACACTAATGTTTTTATGAACATAGGTTCTTGTTAATCTGAGGTTCATACTTTAGCATTTGATATAATGAAATCATTACAAATTTCATAACAATAGTTGAAATCAATTTTGAAAAGAAGAACTAATACCATAGTTTAACAGACATGTTTTCAGATCTGAAAACTATGAGTGACGTGTGCATGACATCACTTGTTGTGTGAAATTTGTGTATCTTATGACATCTTGGTTGTTTTACAGAGTTTTTGAATAGCAGTTTTGAACGTGATAACTCGTTACTCTGTTTTTCAACTAATTACAATCAACCTTAGTATCAATGAATTTTGAGCTGAACTGTTATGTCAAATTGACTGTTAGATCGAATTTGACTGTCCAAGCTCTGATACAAATTGTTAGGATCGGAGGCTCTTATGAGTGTGTTTGTTTGTATAAATTGAACAATCAATGAATATGAAAACATGTAAAGTGCAGCGGAAATGAACAACAAACTTTGTAAATACAATCATAAAGAGAAATGGATTTGATAAACACATGGATTGCATCAGTCGAAAGATTACAAAGTAAATCAAAAGATTGCAAAACATGCTTACAAATAAACTCCCCCTCAGCCTGATACTTCAGTGGTTGATTGCACACAAGATGAAAGTATTGGACTAGAGGAGAAGAACTCACTCAGTCAATCAAATGTAACAGTACAGAGTACTGCTCCATTTATAGACAAGCCAAACCACTGGGGCATCTCAGCTGACGTCACCATGAAAGCGACGTCTAACAGCCTAACAACCTGTAACAACTGTCCCTATACAAACACTGCTATACTTAACCACTGATTATACATAAGACAAGTAATACACTAAACTACTGCTATCTTCTTTCATCAGTACTTTCCTCAAAGTTGATCAGTCCTTGAGTGGGCAGTGCTTTGTCATCAGCAGATATGACCAGCAGTGTTTACTTCTTTCGGGCCTTGTCAGCAGTTTAAAGGATGGCAGCAGTTGTATACGGACAGTGGATAGAGAACCATCAGATGTTATAATCACTTTTAAGGGGAAAGTCTAGTGTAATCAGCTGCTTATTAAGAATCCACTGTTGTGAACCGGTTTTGGCTTTCATTATCTGTTCCTCTGGTAGGGTTCAATCCCAACAAAGACACAATTAAATGGCCATTGTATAAATTTATTACAAACTTTTAAATCCTTTATTTATTTTCCAAAATTATATTTTACTAACGTCCAAACATTATTAAGTGGATTATTTTTTTCTAAATTAATAGGACTCCGTCTCACGTTAATGTCATTGTCACACGCCAAGGTTTCATTTTTTACTCTAAACTTTTGAATATTAATACGTGTGTGTAACAACCCTCAAAGAAACCGACACCTCGATTATTTTCCGACACCCTAGTATATTTTAACCCAATATGTCCCAAAATACACCCCAAATGTGAAAACAGGCCCCAAATACATTAAATAGTATTTAAAATAAATAAAAATTGAAATTTTGGGCTGAGGCGGGCCGCGTAGACCCACCCCAACCCTTACGCGGGCGGTATAAAGGTTAAAACATGATTCCTTTGATTTTCTTAAGTTTAGGCGGGCCGCGTAAGACCCCCGTTAGTTAACGCGGGCCGCTAGAGATTAGAATGGTGGCGCAGCCCGGTGATGACACGTGTCATCATCGTGGCGGGTCTAGGCGATGATCCGGACAAGCTACACGTTGACCTGGGGTCAACGCGGGCCGTGTAAGCCCTGCTCTCATGTTACGCGGGCCGCGAGAGGGTCAAGATCAGCAACTATATAAGAAGGCCATCGGGTTTCATTCGGAATCGTTCAAATTCGATTTCTTTCTCTAAAATTCTGATAATAGGCATAATACGCGGGTATTATACCCCCCTAAATAGCGAAGTTCTGCTCCATTGTAAGTATTATAACCCCTGGATACGTATTAGATACGCTGCCCGATTGATCTAGGGTTCCGTAACGGCTGTCGTGGTTCTGCCTGACGTAGTCGTTGGAATACTGTCTCGGGGAGGGTATTACAAATGTTAAAATGGGTTATTATACTAACGCGTGTGCATTTGTGTAAATTTTAGATTATCACCAGGAAACCCTTACAGAAAATCTAAGACAACAATGTGAGTTGATCCACTTTTTGTTAACTGTTTTTACAAAACCTCATTTAATTAATTATAACTTGAACAGTTATTGAGTATTTGTAAGAATACAATTATCATGAGTATGTTGGGGGTTTTGTATACAAAATTTGTTACCACCTGGTCAAGGAGTAACATTTCCACAAGTCGGGTTTGACAGTACCATGGATGTTAATTGTTATATCTTGGAAACAAATGTAATTGCGGGATCGACCTCAATACTGTACACTGTGACTTTTTATTTCAACTTGATTAAACTGGGATTCACTCACCAGTATTTCCCACTGACAAATGTTTTTAAAACGTGTTTCAGGTAACAAAATGTGAAAGCCAAATAGAAGCCAGCTGGACAGCACTGAAGGCTTGGAAAAGTGGCAATAAAGTTACCTAAAATAAAATAGATGTTTTTATTAAATAAAATAGGATGTATTCCTATGAAAACGTGTGTACTATGAACTTGGGTTTTAACCCATTTGTTTAATGTTATGAAACTGTGGTATTTTACTCTGATCAAATATTTCCTAACTACGGTCCTGATGATGAAAAATTCCGCTGCCAAATTAGACAATACGAGATACCACCAACACTGGCTCGCGGCCGCCCGTTCCCTGGGATTAGGGATCGGGGGTGGCGACAGGAGGTGGTATCAGAGCTATGCCACTGATTCAGCCACAAAAGTGTTTCGCTGACATCAAAATTAAAAGTGTTAGGAAATAAATTACGTGAATACATGCATAACTGTATTTATTGTTATGTGTTATTTGACTATCTGTTAGTTTACAGTATGAGTGACCAAGGACCATCTGACGCGTATCGTCAATTGTCTGGTTCGCCTAGAAGCGAAGGCACCTCCTCTTCTCAGCCTGCCCTCTCAGGGTACTCTGCTGATATGGAAGAAGGAATCTTTGTGTTTAAGGCTCAGTCAGAAGAGCCATTTCCTCAGAAAAAGAGGGGATGGTTCAGTCGAGGGGCACACGAGCGTAGGAAGCGTATGAAAAAGTTACAAGATCAGAGGGTACTAGCCGCAGCCAAGAGAGAGGCAGATGCCTATGCCCGGGATATGATAAATAGGGGTATAGCCAATATTCACATCCTAGCAACCACTGCAGCTGACCCTAATCTGGAGCAAATAATAGCATCCCAACCACAACCACCAATCCATGACCAACCGATGGAAATAGAAAACCCTGAAAACCAAGTTGAAATGCATGACTTCAATCCGGGAGAGATCCCTAGGGTACCAGCACCAAACCCCCTAGACCCAAATTATGATCCTTGGTGGGATGACGTTAGGGACTATGTGCAACGTTACCCGATACATGAAGACACACCCATGCAGAACGTAGGAGCCTACCTAGGTTTGGACCCTTTAGATCCCTATTTCCACGATGAATACATTAGGGAGATTTTAGAAGATCCTTACCCATTCCAGGCACCTACACCCCCATATCAGGAACCCGTACCACAGATTCCGAACCCAGTCCTAGAACCTGCAGCCCCAATGAGTGCAGAAAATGTACAAGAACTTAGGACTTTTTGGTGAGGAAATTCTAGAGAGTAGTGAACGGATGAGACAGGTGGGAGAGCGTCTCGTATGGAAATACGATGAGGGCAATATGGATTTCTGGATGAATCCATATCCGTGAATGTGATGGTGAGACGGTAATAGTAATAATAATAATAAAATAATATAATATGTGTGTACGGATGCCTACTATTATTTATTTCAGTCGGTATTGTAATTTTTATTTCAGTACTGGTGTGTAATAGATAATATATGAATAGAGTAAAGTCGCAATGATCGACGCTTTTGGCTAAATTGCGTGTCATGTGGTTGACTATATTAATATTATTTTGTGATATTAATACGGGGTAAATGTTTAAAATTCAGATGGCCGACGAAGGAAATCAAGGAAATCTGAATAACGATAACCAGAGTAACATTAACGTGGTTAATGAGAATCCAAGCATCAATAACAATGGAAACCAAATGGATAATAGTGCAGTTCAACACATAGTGGCACAAGGAATCATAGATGCAATGCCATTTATTATTCAAACGATTCAAGAAGCGAATAATAAAAGTAAGCATAGCAGTAAGCGACCAACTGAACCAGAAAACAGCGTGAACAATGGACCCGTACTTCAAGTGCCCATTCCCAAAAGAAGAAGAACCATGCCTTATGGTTGTTCATATAAGGAATTCTGGTCCTGCAAACCAATAGAATTCTCAGGCAATGAAGGACCCATTGCAGCTCTACGCTGGATAGAAAAGACTGAGGCTGTCTTAAAAATAAGCAAATGTGCCGAAGAAGACAAAATAATGTTTGCTTCTAATCTGTTTAAGAACTAAGCCTTAGAATTGTGGAACACTATCATCCAGTCAAGAGGAAGTGATAGGGTTTACAACATGGAATGGGAAGAATTTAAGAATATGGTAGAAAGGAAATTCTGCCATCCCAATGAAAAGGAACATATAGCAAATAAGTTCCTAAACTTAAGAATGACCGGGGTAGATAGTAAGGGTTATACTACCACATTCTTTGAATATGCTAGAATAGTGCCAACCCTTGCATCACCTGAACCGGTATTAATCTCCCGTTACATCTGGGGATTAATTGGAGAGATTAGACATGTAGTCAAAGCATCTAGACCTCAAACTATAGAAGAAGCTATAGAACTAGCAAATACCTTGACAGATGAGCTAATCCGTACTAGAGAAGAAGAACAGAGGAGAAACCTAACTCAAAGGTTTACTCAGGAATTCCATTCTGTGAATTTCAACCGTAGGAATATAGGTTCTACCTCTGCACCTTTCTGCAAGGTCTGCAAGAAAAAGCATTCGGGAAAATGCTCCACTCTTTGCAATTCCTGCAAGATGCCGGGACACAAGGAAGAAGATTGTAGGAAGAAAACCAGTAATGGACTGTGCTACAACTGTGGAGAGAAAGGTCACATCAAGCCGAATTGTCCGAAATTGGCTCCAACTGTGAACAACAAGAACACTAAAAATGCAAGAGCATTTGTTCTGACTGCAGATGAAGCCAAGATGATTCCAGACGTGATAGCTGGTATGGTTTTAGTTAATGATGTCTTTCCTAAAGTATTATTTGACTCTGGTGCAAACCAAAGTTTTATTAATACATCATTTTGCAAACTTCTAAATCAATCATTAACTAAACTACCACAAGCGTGCCTAGTAGAGACAGCTAATGGAGAAACTGTTAGGATTTCTGAAATCTTGCAGGGAGCAAGAATAGAAATTTTAAATCAAAAGTTTATGGCAAACCTTTATCCCATGAATCTGGTAGGATTTGATGTCGTTTTAGGAATGGATTGGTTAATAGCCAATAAAGCTAATATTTTATGTGATCAAAAGTCAATCCAAGTAAATTCACCAAAAGGTAAAACGATCACAATTAAAGGAGATAAACCATCTAGATCCACAAAATTCATTTCTGTGATGAAAACTGCAAGCTATATAAGAAAAGGTTCTATAGTGTATTTGATTTCCATAATCACTAACACTAAAGGAAAATAACTAAAAGACATTCCAGTAGTGTCCCAGTTTTCAGATGTATTTCCAGAAGAATTACCAGGACTACCGCCAGACAGAGAGGTGGAATTCAGAATCCATCTACTGCCAGGAACAACACCAATTGCCAAAGCACCCTACCGATTGGCACCAGCAGAAATGCAGGAATTGAAGAAACAATTAGATGAATTGTTGGAAAAAGGATTCATACAACCAAGTTCGTCGCCATGGGGAGCGCCAATATTATTCGTTAAAAAGAAGGACGGATCATTGCGTATGTGCATTGATTACCGTGAATTGAACAAAGTCACGATTAAGAATCGGTGCCCATTACCGAGAATCGATGATCTGTTCGACCAACTGCAAGGAGCTCGATTTTTCTCTAAAATCGATTTAAGGTCACGATGTCATCAATTAAAGGTACAGGAAGAGGACATTCCTAAGACCGCGTTCAGAACAAGGTATGGCCATTATGAATTTACTGTCATGCCATTCGGTTTAACCAATGCCCCAGCTGCATTTATGGATATGATGAACCGAATATGTAAGCCATATTTGGATAAATTCATAATTGTTTTCATAGATGATATTCTAATTTACTCTAAGAGTAAAGAGGAACATGCAAAGCATTTGCACGCACTTCTAAGTTTATTAAGAAAGGAAAAGCTTTATGCTAAATTTTCAAAGTGTGAGTTTTGGCTATAACAGGTACAATTTCTTGGACACTTAGTCAATCATGAAGGAATTCATGTGGATCCAACATAAATCAAGGCGATTACCAAATGGAAAACCCCTGAATCACCAACTGAGGTTAGAAGTTTCTTAGGATTGGCCGGTTATTATAGAAGATTTATTCAAGATTTCTCTAGAATAGCCATTCCTTTAACTAAGTTAACCTGTAAATCCATTAAGTTTGAATGGGGACCAAAACAAGAAGAAGCATTTAGAATTCTTAAGCAAAGATTAACTAATACACCCATACTAGCATTACCAGAAGAAACTGAAGACTTTGTAGTCTATTGTGATGCTTCTAAGTTAGGTTATGGATGTGTGTTGATGCAACGCCAAAAGGTTACAGCTTATGCATCTAGACAACTTAATAATCATGAAGAGAATTATTCAACCCATGATCTAGAATTAGGAGCTATAATTTTTGCTCTTAAGATTTGGAGACATTATTTGTATGGTAGTAAGTTTACCATATTCACAGATCATAAGAGTTTAAGGTATGTTTTCGGGCAAAAAGAGTTGAATATGAGACAAAGACGCTGGATGGAGATGCTTAGTGATTATGATTGTGATATCCAGTATCATGAAGGAAAAGCAAATATAGTGGCAGATGCTTTAAGCCGAAAGTATCACGAAAAGCCAAAAAGGGTACGTTCTCTTAAATTAAATCTACAAGTAGATTTAAATGATCAGATAAGAGAAGAACAAGAATCAGTAATCAAGGATGATACTAAAAACTAAAAGGTATGATTAAGGAATTAGAATAAGGAACAGATGGAATTTGGAGATTCCATAAGACGAGAATGTGGATACCTAAATTAGGAAACCTACGTATTCATATATTAGAAGAATCCCATAAGTCTAAATATACGATGCATCCAAGAAGTGATAAAATGTACCAGGATTTAAGGAAGAATTTCTGGTGGATAGGAATGAAGAAGGACATAGCAGCTTATGTTTCTAAATGTTTAACTTGTTCACAAGTTAAAGCTGAACACCAGAAACCCTCAGGTTTGTTACAGCAACTAGAAATGCCAGTATGGAAATGGGAATTGATAACAATGGATTTTGTTACTAAATTACCCAAAACAAAGAAAAGAAATGACACAATCTGGGTGATTGTAGATAGGCTAACCAAATTAGCTCATTTCCTACCAATGAAAGAAACTTTCAGTATGGAACAGCTAGCTAAATAGTATGTAAATGAAATTGTTTCATTACATGGAATTCCGTTATCAATTGTTTCTGATAGGGATAGCCGATTTACCTCTCATTTTTGGTCAAGTTTCCAAAAAGCCATGGGAACCAAGTTAAATCTGAGCACAGCTTATCATCCTTAAACGGACGGACAAAGCGAAAGGACAATTCAGACGATGGAAGACATGCTTAGAGCTTGTGTAATTGATTTCGGAGGTAATTGGGACGATGACGTGTTCGTATATATACATAATATTTTGCAATGAATTACACACGATTGGGTTTTAAATTTATAAAAGTGATTATTACTTTTACATCAAAACACACACGAAAGAGGCAAGTGTACCCCGTCATATATGTAATAAAGTATCGGTAAGAACCAAGTATCGATCCAAGGAAATGGGCGGAGAACTAGTACTAGACCTTTGTCACTAAACTACCGGTAAAAACATAGGTTTTGTTGATTTAAACTAAACTAAAGTAACATAACCAAATACATAATAAAAACATACTAGATAGTAGATAAAAAGCCTTGCTAAATATACAACCACAGCATGTCAACTAAGTCAGTTTTGGCACTAGAAGCATTCGGTCAATTTTCCAATTTAAAACAATTAGTATCCCTTTCGGGAATCCTAACATGACAATCATTCGGAAAGTTAAAACGATAGACACACTTTAACCACCTAAAATTGTTCTTTAACGTGCAATTGATAAATGTCTATGAAAATCTCTTAAAAATAAGTTAGGCAGCCGTTAGGATTGTTCTAACCTCACTTAAACAAGGAAAGCGACACCGATAAACACAATGCAACCACCGAGATAAGCATAAACTAGATTAAATCACAACCGAGTTCATTTTACAAATCTTACACAATAATTCACCAAGATAGCAATTTTGGCCTAAACTACTAACTAAGCTAACAAATCATGGCAAGAATTCATAACGACACCATCTAACCCGTTTAGGTCCTTACGTGACGGCAAGCTCTCTTGATTAACAATAATTACATTTTATTAAATCACTAACCATTTCTAGTATCATGATGCATACATTTAAACCAAGTTAAACTAGTTAACCAAATTCAAAGTTTACTAATACAAGATTAATTAAGCTTCATTTTTTCAACTATCTTAACTAACCAAGCACCAATCATCCAACATAATTACTTATAATCAAGAATTCAATATCAATAACAAGGTTGCAAACTAATCATCAAAGATTAACATAGAAAATACTTCAAATGTCATTACAAACAAAGTTTAACAAACTAATAGTTATAATCTAGCAAGGGATTGTTGTGTTTTTGCCCAAAGGCTACAATAAAACATAAATCATAATCTAAGTACTTGAAAGATTAACAAAAACTTGGAAAGATTAGAAAATCAAACCATAAACAAGTACTAGACTAAGGATCCGGGTAGTAATCGAGCTAATCGGGATAATGTGGCTTGAATCCGGGTGAAAGCTAATGCCTCCGGAGCCTGAAAATCGCCTGAGAGCTCTCCAAAAATCCAGAATGTCGAGCAGAAAGTTTCTGCTGTGTTTTTATACTTTTCTGCTGTTGCACGGTCGTTCCCCATATGGAACGACCGTTCACTTTATTGAATTATTGATGATGGGTCGCCATACTGCATACGTCATCGGATACGTTGACCAGATCTGAAATTGCACGGTCGTTCTTCGGGACGGAACGACCGTTCAGTTCCGAGCTACATGTTGCACGCCAGGTCGCACCGACCGTTCAGTTCCGAGATGATCATCGATGTCGGAGATGCACGACCGTGCATCAGGTGGAACGACCGTTCCACAGGCCCAGTTCAGAATCCTTAACAGAATATCCGCAGCTTCTTCGTTTCGTCCGGAAAGTCCTCGTTTTTGCTATCATCTTGTCTGAAATGCAGTTTTAGGCCTGTAAACACATATGTAGATAAATAAGTATCCGAACGACGGTTTTACGGCCAAAAACGCATAAAATAGGGGTAAAACGGGGGACTAAAATATGTGTAAATTAGAGTGTATCAGACGATCACTTACCTTTAATAGAATTTTCTTATAATAATAGTTATCACACAAGTATCAATGCTGCACCATTCGAAGCACTTTATAGACGAAAGTGCCGAACCCCAGTCTGTTGGGCAGAAATTGGGGAAAAGCAACTATCTGGACCTGAGATAGTGCAAGAAACAACTGATAAGATTATTCAAGTCAAGGAACGACTTAAAGCAGCACGAGATCGACAGAAGAGTTATGCCGATAACCGATGCAAGCCATTGGAATTTCAAGTAGGAGATAAAGTATTGTTGAAGGTCTCTCCTTGGAAAGGAGTAGTAAGATTCATCAAAAGAGGAAAGCTAAGTCCCAGGTATGTTGGACCTTTTGAGATTATTAGAAGAATAGGACCTGTAGCTTATCAGCTACAACTGCCAGAGGAAATGGCAGGAATACATGATGTATTTCATGTATCTAATCTCAAGAAATGCTTAGCTGATGAATCGCTAATGGTACCTCTTAAGGATATAGAGGTAAATGAACAACTAAAGTTTGTAGAAATACCTCTACAAATTGAAGACAGGAAAGTCAAGAATCTCAAACATAAGAGATTAGTTCTGGTCAAAGTGAAGTGGGACTCCAAAAGAGGACCTCAGTACACATGGGAGCTTGAATATGAAATGCAAAGGAAATATCCGCACTTGTTCCAGTAGATCTCGAGGACGAGCTCTAAAAACAAGGTAGGGAGGATGTAACAACCCTCAAAGAAACCGACACCTCGATTATTTTCCGACACCCTAGTATATTTTAACCCAATATGTCCCAAAATACACCCCATACGTGAAAACAGGCCCCAAATACATTAAATAGTATTTAAAATAAATAAAAATTGAAATTTTGGGCTGAGGCAGGCCGCGTAGACCCACCCCAACCCTTACGCGGGTGGTATAAAGGTTAAAACCTGATTCCTTTGATTTTCTTAAGTTTAGGCGGGCCGCGTAAGACCCCCGTTAGTTAACGCGGGCCGCTAGAGATTAGAATGGTGGCGCAGCCCGGTGATGACACGTGTCATCATCGTGGCGGGTCTAGGCGATGATCCGGACAAGCTACACGTTGACCTGGGGTCAACGCGGGCCGCGTAAGCCCTGCTCTCATGTTACGCGGGCCGCGAGAGGGTCAAGATCAGCAACTATATAAGAAGGCCATCGGGTTTCATTCAGAATCGTTCAAATTCGATTTCTTTCTCTAAAATTCTGATAATAGGCATAATACGCGGGTATTATACCCCCCAAATAGCGAAGTTCTGCTCCGTTATAAGTATTATAACCCCTGGATACGTATTAGATACGCTGCCCGATTGATCTAGGGTTCCGTAATGGCTGTCGTGGTTCTGCCCGACGTAGTCGTTGGAATACCGTCTCGGGGAGGGTATTACTAATGTTAAAATGAGTTATTATACTAACGCGTGTGCATTTGTGTAAATTTTAGATTATCACCAGGAATCCCTTACGGAAAATCTAAGACAGCAATGTGAGTTGATCCGCTTTTTGTTAACTGTTTTTACAAAACCTCATTTAATTAATTATAACTTGAGCAGTTATTGAGTATTTGTAAGAATACAATTATCATGAGTATGTTGGGGTTTTGTATACAAAATTTGTTACCACCTGGTCAAGGAGTAACATTTCCACAAGTCGGGTTTGACAGTACCATGGATGTTAATTGTTATATCTTGGAAACAAATGTAATTGCGGGATCGCCCTCAATACTGTACACTGTGACTTTTTATTTAAACTTGATTAAATTGGGATTCACTCACCAGTATTTCCACTGACAAATTTTTTTAAAACGCGTTTCAGGTAACAAAATGTGAAATCCAAATAGAAGCCAGCTGGACAGCACTGAAGGCTTGGAAAAGTGGCAATAAAGTTACCTAAAATAAAATAGATGTTTTTATTAAATAAAATAGGATGTATTCCTATGAAAACGTGTGTACTATGAACTTGGGTTTTAACCCATTTGTTTAATGTTATGAAAATATGGTATTTTACTCTGATCAAATATTTCCTAACTACGGTCCTGATGATGAAAAATTCCGCTGCCAAATTAGACAATACGAGATACCACCAACACTGGCTTGCGACCGCCCGTTCCCTGGGATTAGGGATCGGGGGTGGTGACAGTGTGAGACCAGGGGTGGACCCACATAGAGTGGGTCGGGGTCCCCGGACCCCAATGTTTTAAAAAAAAAAATAGTAGATTTTGTATATTAAATTGTATAAAGACTCCATAAATACAATTATGGGGACACCATAGAAAGAAAAGGAAACTTGTTGTATTGGTAAATCCCTCTTTTTACCAACAAGAGGTCATGGGTTAAATCAGTGTATAGCTTGTTTTTCCTGTTTTTTTTTTTAAATCTAGTTCAAACCTCTCTATGACCCGTCCTGAAAATTTTAATGTTTTGTTATCAAAAATTTTAACACCGAAAAAAATGGACCCCATTCAAAAAACATCCTGAGTCCGTCACTGTGTGAGACCAATGTTACGTTCTTTTTTTACCAACTCTTTTAATAACTTTGTCATTTTAATGTTGTGTCATGTTTACACCACAGCGTGAGCCACATAATGTTTTTTGCGCCAATTCCTAATCATGTTAAAGCCACAAATAGCCATGCAGCGGGGCGCGCAGCCACGCCACCTTAATGTTCACCAACGAAACCTATGTAACCAAGTCAATAGCGTGCCTCATTGTTTCACTGTATAGTCCCAATTATTAAAGCACACACGATATGAAAGTTGCCTTTTTATGAAAGTTGCCTTTTTATGAAAGTTGCCTTTTTATGAAAGTTGCCTTTTTATGAAAGTTGGCCGTTCGAAAAAAAAGAAAAAAAAATTAAAGCACACACGATAAATAACTTGTTGTTTTTCCATAAAGGCTTGCGTTATTAATAGTCAAGCATGCTTAAGATCAATAATAAAATGCGTCTTGGAGTTTATATTCTTTCTTGAAAACTGATATACTTCTATTTAGTTTTTTTACAAGCACTTAATCTACTCTAAGAATTAAACACCACATAAATGTCCTCTTAAAAACCTAATTTCTATTTAATTACAATTTTTCTGTACATAACCCAAAGAATTGTTGTATTTTCATTTAATCCATGTCATTCTCTGTTTAATAATAACGTGTGGAACGGTCATTTTATGTTACTTTTCCAAATGTCCTCTTGTATTTTACTGTCATTAAGTAAAAATCAAATCACTATTTATAGAAAGTTATAAATCATATCATTTGAATTTGAATTGAATTTTGAACTTGATAAGTCTATAATTTTACATTTTAGTAAATAACCAAAAATATTAACCTATCCAATAAACAACAAAAGTTAAAAGTTAGACGTAACTATTTCCTCCATTTGTACCCATGGTTTTGAACCAACTTTTCTTCTTGATTTAAACTTCTTCATCTTTAATCCCAGATCATAATCGTCTCGTCTCTAAGGTCTACTCACCCTAATATCTTGTTCATACTAATTAGGATTCCTAACTGTAACAACTTATCAAAATTAAAAGAGCATGGTGAATGTAAAGTTACCCAGATTCCAGAATTTCTCCTGCATTTTGGTCGACATCATCATCATCATTGGTCATTTTCTTCATTTAGCCAACATAGGCATGCAATAATTTTCCTTTTTAAACCTGTAGCAACCTTAATCAAAATCATAGTCACATTCTTGAAGAAGAAGAATAAGACCACAACATGGGGGCGATGGTTTTGATTTAGGGAATTAAGGTTGCGTTTGGGTTTGGAGAAGATGAGAAAACGTTTATTGGGAAAAGATATTGTCGTACTTAAGTTAACTTTTTAGTTTTTAAAGTGAATTTACTTTTAAAATGATGTATTTTAATATTTAAATTTTCAACTTTTCACGTACTGATAATGTAATTTGTTACTATATTTCTATTAACTAGAAATGATTCCCCATGTTGCGGGGACTTTTTTTACTTGACTTGAGTGTGCTTATCCATCAAAACATAGACTAACTGAAACGCCTAACAAAATATGCACGAAAACGTATTATATTTAACATGACTCACGAAACTTAAAGTAACTCGAAATTATACCTTTAGATGAAATGTATTATATTTGACCTAACTCGTTTCCAAACAAAATTTACATCAAAACATAGACAACTGCAAACGTCCAAAAAAATAAATACGAAAACGCATTATCAGGGAAAAGCGTAAAAAACCACGAATTTAAGTGAATCGTGTGACGTAAAACGTAGACGAATTCGAACTTATACACATATAAGAAAGTCAGGGGGTCAAGGAGATATTCTATAAACTTATTTGAAGAGGGCGCACGCGCGGGGGGGGGGGGGGTGTCAACCTTCACTAAAAGACAAAAAGAAAAGTTGAGGGACCAAAACCAGAAAAACGTTAAAACACACAAATTTATAACACTGAGTGAGTCACGTGACATATAATGTATAGGAAGTCGAACTTATACCAACATATATTACAAATGGAGTCATAGTAATATTGTAGAATGAGGCAAAAGTGATAATTTTAAAACCTAAGGGGCCCTTTTCACTAAGAGACAAAAAATCAAAACTATTTGTCAACATCAAAACTCAAAAAATATCATGGTGATAACAACTTGTAAAATTGTATTTATAATAATTACCTGCCTATAGGTAGAGGTTCCTGTAAAAAAAGGGTTTTTTGTGAGAAATGTAAGAAATAATCTACACCATTAGATCTTTGATATAATGGTTGAGATCATAATGGCAAAATTGTAAATAATATTTACTTTTAAACATATTAATTTTCTAGATTAAGGGTATACAAGTTAATTTAACATTGAGATTTTTTTTAAACCTTGATCAACATTGAGATTTTTTTTTGTTTTTAATACTTTGCGCCTTTCTTTATGATACTGATATGCTATATAGCAATAAACAAAATAGAAAGATTAATACAGCAAGCCTAAATTAGACAACTGTAGGAACACAGTTATGTGCCCAATATAATTATATATACTATAAATATGCTATTTTGTCATATCAGCCAACTTTGGCATTAACCAACTTTAGCCCCTCAACTTTAATGACATGTTTAGCCCCTCGAATTTAAAAATGACATGTTTATCCCCTCAAATTTGATCATGACATGTTTAGCCCTTCAACTTTAATAATGACATGTTTTGCCCCTTAACTAAAACAACTTTAGCCCCTCAACTTTAATAATGACATGTTTTGCCCCTTGACTAAAACATCAAACAACTTTAACTCTCGCAATTTACTTATTTTTATCTACGTTTCGAACCCATTGCGGAGTGCGGTTGGTAACCCACTAGTCAATTCTTCTTTGTAAATAGGTAATTGTTATAAACATTATATCTTAACTCATACTATTTCTTGACATGCATGATAAATTAAGTAGACATTAAGCCAATAAACTGAACAAACTATTTGCTATCGACTTATGCTTACCTTTTGTACAAGTACCTGATGAAGCCTTGAAAAACGCTCAGAGAAAAGTCTAGTAAGAAAAGGGATTGTAACATTAATAGCAGCTCGTGCTATAAGGGCGTAAGAACTCAGTCTTTTGTCCATTCCTACAAACAAATTACACGAGTTATAAACCATAAAGACACAATTCAAGTATAAAGGTGACAGAATTGACCCATTTGTATATAAATGGGTCAACATCGGCACCTCTAATCATGACATAAGACAAGTAGAGGTAAGTTACCAGCTACAGAAGCTTGAAAGTATTCTTCCTTCTCTTCACTTGCTGATGCAGCTGAATTATTCGCAGTACAATATCAAACTAAATGATACTTATGACAAACAAAAAGTAAACACTGTAGAATCCAAGCATTACCCTTTAGTTCTGATTCTACAATTAGGGCAAAAAGATTGGCGGCAGCATTTATTCCTTCTGGTGGAAGCAATGATGTCACATTAGAAGTGTTCGCCTCCTGTAAGACAATGGTAAAACATAGCAAAACACGTCATGCATTATATATACTATAAATATGCTATTTTGTCACATCAACCAACTTTATCCCCTCAACTTTAAGAAAGACATATTGAATTTGAGCCCCTCAACTTTAATAATGATATTTTAGCCCCTCAACTTTAACAATAAACAACTTTAGCCCCTTAACTTTAACAATAAACAACTTTAGCCCCTCAACTTTAATGATAAACAACTTTAGACCCTCAACTTTAATAATAAACAACTCTAGCCCCTCAGCTTTAATATGCCTCAATTTTAATAATGACATGTTTAGCCCCACAACTTTAATAATGACATGTTTTACCCCTTAACTAATACAACTTTAGCCCCTCAAATTTAATAAGAAACAACTTTAGCCCCTCTACATGTTTAGCCCTTACTTTTTTTTTGAACGGCTAATTTCTTTTAATCCCATGTCGATTGTTGGACACTTGTACTTGAACCCAAGACTTCCCTCTTCCCAACCTACGTGTTTTTAAAGGCTTTGCCTTTGCCAATGGACCACCACCACATTGGTGTTTAGTCCCTTGACTAAACATCAAACTTTAACTCTCGCGATTTGCTTATTTTTATCTACGTTTCGAACCCGCTACAGAGTGCAGGTGGTAACCCACTAGTTAGTATAAAGCAACCATTGTTGTAGCAAGTATCATACGCTGGAATTGAGCATATTAACTATTTACCGTTAAAAATGTCGTCCAGGTATCTAGTAATATATCACGTGCAACCCAACTCCAAGGTTCTTCGTCCATATCTTTGGTCATAAGGTCTTTAATAACTTCACTCATCAAGGCAGACAACAAACTGAGTGTACCAAAAGGCCTGAACATCAAACAGGTAAAAAAAGGTAAATAAATATTTGTAGAGTTGATTAAAGTGCTAATACTATTAGATAAACACATTTAACTTACCTTATGTGTTTCAAGAGATCACCAAAATAAACTGGATTGGTAACAACAGATATGGATAACAGTCCACGGCAGCCATTAAGCCACTCACTGAACAAAATGAAATTGTGTAAAGTCAGAAAAATTATATTCCAGGTCAACCAAATTCGACCCGCCCGTATATGCGTACATAAATTTATTTGTTATGACCCATCCCCCCCCCCCACACTTTTGTCACCAGTAGATATACTACCTCTCACTTCTTCCACTTTCAATTGCTTTTGCAATAACATCAGGAGGATGAATCCATTGAACGATTCCAGATAATAGTTGCAGAAGATGCTTCTCTTGAGAAGCACCAGCATCTATGATTAAAAACAGTGTTAGTTTTAATATAAGCCAAATTAATCAATTCTTTTCAATGTTAAAATAGAAGAAAGGGTTACCAGATGAAAATATAGTTCCTGTGAGAGAGCAAAGCTGTACTATGAGTTTGCGAGCAAAAACCGCAAGAGGACAGTCAATCCAGTAACCTTTACCGGATAATTTCTCCCTCAATACACCATACAACCCTAATAGCTACTCTATGTGACCACTTATAAGCAAAACATCACGCCATGAAGGCCCAAGCTTCAAAAAAAAAAATTAGTTACACACTCATGTCCAAGACAGTTGACTTAATCTTACAATTATTAATTATTGGATTATTAACGTTTAAAGTTTTTATATCTTTTCCTTGATCTTTCCATGTAAAAATGGTATTAATTCTTTTAATTGTGAACCTTGTAACTCTGACTACTATGAAAGTTCAAGGACTAAACTGGTAACACGATAAACATGCATGATTTAGAAAAGAACTTTTGAAAGTTCAACGACTAGACTAGTGCTTTCTAAAATCCTTTTTTGGTTTTGCATGATGGCTTTATTGTCTTCTAATGAGTGCCTTTTCACTCAAAGTGGAAGCATATCCAAAACTCGTATGACTGATTTGAAATATACGCTGAAAACTGTTTAAAAAACTTTACACAACTATTTGTACCAACTTATAAAAACATGAGGTATGTAAAAATCTTTTATTTTATTTTATGTGTAAAAAGACGTTTATTTTATTTCATTAATGCATTTTACGTATGTTTAATGTTAGTGTTTATGAATTCAAAGTGACCGGAAGAGCCGAGAGTGGTGTACGAGTGGAGATCTGATAGCCCGTTCCTTTGGCTATCACCCGAGCGCTGACCCGCAGTTACTACTTATAAAGAAGTTCCGCATCATAGGAAGGCAGTTTCGCATTATCGGCGGAGACCTCTTCATACCGGTTTCGTTGCCGGAACATTTTTTCTGCATGCTTGCAGGTCGTTAGATGCAACGAATTGGAACTTGCAGTCTGGGAAGCCGGTGTCGTCATGGGTCGTGTTATTCGCGAAGTCATTTGATGTTTGTTTATGTTTTCTTTATAAAACGATGTTGAATTGGTTAAACAATAATTTATGCTTCCGCTGAACGATTATTGGTTTGAATTAAAAGTTTTGAAATGCACTTTTCACATTGATTCTAATCTTGTGATTATTATTCTATTGTTAGTTCAGTGTGATTAGTGGCTAGATCTGGTACGTCACACGCCTCGTGGTGGATTCCGCATGTGGTATTTTGGGGGTGTGACACAACACATTAATCAGCACAATTCAAGTTTTTTTAATTTTATAAACAACATATATTGTTACATAACTAGCACAATTTTATTTTTTTATTTTATAAACAACATATACTATTACATACTAGCACAATTTCATATTTTTGTTTTGAATTTTGTAAATAGCACATACTATTACATAACTAGTAGAAAATAAGTTTATTCCAAATAGGCTCCCAATAACAACACAAAAGGAAAACTAGCAACACATAAGAATTAAACAACAAAATAAGAACTTACATATAGATTTAAAATCAACACAATAGATTTTCATATTAGCACATTTCAGCTACATAACTAGCACAATTATAAAACACTTTTTTGTAACTTTTTTAAAAGGCACTTTTATAAATAAAAAAAGTATAACAATATGGTACTCATATTAAAGATAAAAAATACTTGATTTTATGGCATGATTTTTTTTTCAAAAATAATGAAGTATATAAAAGTTATTTTAGTTTAAAAAAATTGGTAAAATTAGTATTTATTGGGAAATGGCTAAATGACTAAAATACCCCTAACTTGATAGTATTAACTATTAATTGTCGAGATTTTATTTGTAATCAATACCAATCCTTAATTTAAACTATCAATGGTTCAAATTTGTTGTTATGGTTCTAACAGTTAGCATTGTTTGTACAGACTCTCAACTATTCTACCATTAGAAAGTTATTTTTTTCTCTACAAGTCTATAACGAATTAACTAATTATTTGTATGCGGAAAAGAAATGGCGGATTTCAGACCGAGATACCAAACATCGTCTCAAAAAAGATATGTTTTTTTTGGCAGTTTTGAAACCACCCAAAAATGTTTATTCTTTTAATTGTGAACCTTGTAAAAGTTCAAGGACTAAACTGGTAACACGATAAACATGCACGATTTAGAAAAGAACTTTTGAAAGTTCAACGACTAGACTAGTAGCAGAACGAAAGGTAAGGAGCAACTTTAAGCAATCAAGTCATATCTAAAATGCATGTCACTTTCAAAATTAGCAGACATCAAAAAGAAAGAACACAATTTTCACCTCATCGATGCAACCACATGCATTTTCTTACCGTAAAACATGCACCCAAACGTTTATTTATGAAAGTTCAGTTCTTTTATGTAGATTTAAAAACTCTGGTGATGAATAGAAACTGAACAGAAGCTTTAGCAATAAAGTCTTCAATAGTTTGATGTAAATGTGCCAAATTCGATCCATTTACATATAAACAGGTCAATTTTCATTATTTATGTATTGGAGCGGGTCAAATAAGTCATGTAAATAGTTCAGCTAAACAGAAAAGTAGCCAAACAGGTCATTCGGATTGAAAGTTGCCTGGTTCTTAAGGTAATTGTTATAAACATTATATCCTAACTCATACTATTTCTTGACATGCATGATAAACTAATACAGCTAGCCTAAATTAGACAACTAACAACTAGCATCAGGTTTCAACATCTAACAACAAAAGCCGATCTAAAAATTACATCTCTATAGCATGTCTGCTTGACCCTCCACTGCTCCACCTCCACCCTCCACATGTGCAACGTCAGCCTCGACATATAGACTCATATTTCTATTGGCAGGTTGTGTTCTTGCCATGTTTCTGAAGTAGTTGAACTGGTCTACTGTGCGAATTGTGATAGGTTGCCAGTGGCCATCTTCATCCTGCCGCCGATATGTCAATCGAAGCGGTGTAGCGGTACCATGGTGCACACTGTTTTCTCTAGCTAAATTAGCTAGCTCTTCGAATGTGAGATTGAAACTGATAGCGACAGCTTCTCTCACCATGTATTGAGACGTATATTGATTCCGATTACGAATAACATTCCAAGCGCCATTAGAAAATATTATTAGGCCAAAATGATGGCCTAATTGAAGGGGTAAGGGTTGAGCAGCCATTGCAACTGAAGACAACTAACCGAGATAATATTAGGAAAACATATAAATATATGTATTACACACCGAAGGTATTAGAAAATCAAAGATATGTTATATTTCTAATGTGTTGGGGGATTTTCTGTTCTGTAGGTTATTTCAATGGAGCGCGAATTAAAGTTGAAAAAAGGGCTGAACGCTACGAGTCAAAGCTTAGGGCTCAACTTTACAGGTCAAAGAAAAGAGCCGAACTCTACAAAAAGTTCTTGGGAATCGAGTCAACTAGTTTGTGGCTAATTTGCGATCCTGGATATGTCGCACATCTTTGTTTTCTCAACGACAAACAAGCCATCGATGAGTTCCACAAGGACTTTATGAGCCTTTTTGGACTACAGGAGATTCGTCTACGTACAACATGGTAGGTTTATTTAATAACACTATTATTTGTAGTTTCTGGTTGCTAAATAGTCTTCTTTTTATCAGGTGCGTTGTCAAAGAAATAACATCCAATGCCAAAAAAAAGCTGTAGAAATGGAAAAGAAGTGGAAGGAAGGTTATGATGACCGGATGACAGAAAACGCTCAAGATTGGGGTTCAAAAGATGATGCTTATCGATACTACTGGAGTCCAGAAACTGCTGAACTGGAAGAGAATGCATACTCTTGGGAGGAGGCAGAAAAATTTGCTATGAACCTTGAGCTTTCATGCGAGCATTCCAAGAACGCAATAAATTTTGGCATTAAGGAAATCTGCCAAAGTCACACAGAAATGCTGGAACCATTGTTACGTAATTTTCCTAACTTTTCTATTAAATAAAACCAATCTAAAAAGTTATGTTGTAAACTTGGAAATGAAAAATGACAAACATCGACAACTTCATCTTATCCACTTCCGGCAACCACCACTTCCAACACCCACTAGACCACCACCACTGCCACCCCTGAATCATCGCCACTATTGAATAATCATATGAAAACACAATTACAACACACTTGAGAAGTAAAACAAAAGGAAAAATAAAGAAAAGTTTGAGAAATGAAACAAAAAGACAAAAGAAAAAAGAAAAAGAAAGAAGAGATGAAGTGTTGTAGCCAAGACTCTCAAGAGAGGAAGAGATAATGAGAGCGGCGTTTGTTTGATGTAGGGTTTAATTGCTTCCCTTTAAATACACAAGCAAGAACCTTAAAAGTTCATCCCACTCCTTGCATTTTTCTTATATTACAAACAAGGCCCTTCAATAAATACATACCGGTTTTAACAATTCCAAAACACAATTAAATGCCCCTTGTATAAATTTATTACAAATTTTAAATCCTTTATTTATTTTCCAAAATTATATTTTACTAACGTCCAAACATTATCAAGTGGATTTTACTTCTAAATTAATAGGACTCCGTCTCATGTTAATGTCATTGTCACACGTCAAGGTTTCATTTTTTACTCTAAACTTTTGAATATTAATACATGTGAGACCAAGGGTGGACCCACATAGAGTGGTTCAGGGTCTCCGGACCCTAATGTTTTTAAAAAAATTAGTAGATTCGGTATATTAAATTGTATAAGGAGTCCATAAATACAATTATGGGGACACCATAGAAAGAAAAGAAAACTTGTTGTATTGGTAAATCCCTCTTTTTACCAACAAGAGGTCATAGGTTCAATCCTTGTATAGCTTGTTTTTCCTGTTTTTCTTTTTTAAATCTAGTTCAAACCTCGCTATGACCTGACCCGAAAATTTTAATGTTTTGTTATGAAAATTTTTAACACCGGAAAAAATGGACCCCATTAAAAAAATAATGAGTCCGTCACTGTGTGAGACCAATGTTACGTTCTTTTTTTCCAACTCTTTTAATAACTTTGTCGTTTTAATGTTGTGTCATGTTTACACCACAGCGTGAGCCACATAATGTTTTTTGTGCCAATTCCTAATCATGTTAAAGCCACAAATAGCCATGCAGCGGAGCGCGCAACAACGCCACCTTAATGTCACCAACGTAACCTATGTAACCAAGTCAATAGCGTGCCTCCTTATTTCATTGTATAGTCCCAATTATTAAAGCACACACGATATGAAAGTTGCATTTTTATGAAAGTTGGCTGTTCGAAAAAGAAAAAAAAAGAAAAAAAATTTTTAAAGCACACATGATAAATAACTTATTGTTTTTCCATAAAGGCTTGCGTTATTAATAGTCAAGCATGCTTAAGATCAATAATAAAATGCGTCTTGGAGTTTATATTCTTTCTTGAAAACTGATATACTTCTATTTAGTTTTTTTACAAGCACTTAATCTATTCTAAGAATTAAACACCACATAAATGTCCTCTTAAAAACCTAATTTCTATTTAATTACGATTTTTCTGTACATAACCCAAAGAATTGTTGTATTTTCATTTAATCCATGTCATTCTCTGTTTAATAATAACGTGCGGAATGTTCATTTTATGTTAATTTTCCAAATGTCCTCTTGTATTTTACTGTCATTAAGTAAAAATCAAATCACTATTTATAGAAAGTTATAAATCATATCATTTGAATTTGAATTGAATTTTGAACTTGATAAGTCTATAATTTTACATTTTAGTAAATAACCAAAAATATTAACTTATCCAATAAACAACAAAAGTTAAAAGTTAGACGTAACTATTTCCTCCATTTATACCCATGGTTTTGAACCAACTTTTCTAATGGTCACAATCATACTTTCAAAAATAATAAATATTACCGAGGTCGTGGGCGCAGTCGTGGCCGTGGTCAAAGAACTACAAATTATCATGCTCCACAAGATAATACTTCCAATTTTCATAATCAAAGAAATGAAGCCGGTGTGTCTGGAAAAATTGATAAATCTTGTTATAGATGTGGAAGTATAGATCACTGGGCAAAAACTTGTAGAACAGCTCCACATCTATGTGAGCTTTACAAAGCCTCGCTTAAAGGAAAGGAGAAGGAAGTAAACTATTTGGATAAATTCAGTGTTCAGCTAAATGCCACGGATTTTAATGAAGACATTTATAAACAAAATGATGATTGATCTCAATGATTTTATGTAACAATTAAATATGTATTTTTATTATGTCTTTCCTTCATATAAAGTTTTTTTTATATAAAGTTATTATCAATAATTATAATATATTAATCATACTCTTATCGTTTTTTTTTATAAAACTAGTCTAAAAAAGATATTTTATATTCCGAGCTGAAATTCATGTGCTTTCTCAACTTCATTGATTATAATATATTAATCATACTCTTATCGTTTTTTTTTTGTTATAAAACTAGTCTAAAAAAGATATTTTATATTCCGAGCTGAAATTCATGTGCTTTCTCAACTTCATTGATTATTGATGCTATTATCAAGTAGAAATGAGTAAAGAAACAAAAGTAGGTTATAAAATAAAAATATGAGAATATTCAGTACATGAGCAACCACGTTTACATAAATATATAGGATCGAGTAACCCTCCTATCTTTGACTTTATAGTATTGAGTAGTGGAGGAGTAGGTGTAGGATTTAGTCAAATTTGTCATCCAATATTATAACACACCCCTTGGATGACACTTTGCAAATTTTGGGGTAATTAAGTACTGCCTCATTAAAAACCTTGCTAGGAAAACCCAGTGGGATAAAACCATAGCTAAGGGAAAAAGAGTGCAGTGTATAGTCTTCTCCTGATATTTCTGGATCATGTATGTTGCCTCATTAAAAACCTTACTAAGAAAACCCAATGGGATAAAACTTAGTGAAAATATGTTTAATTTATGTGACTTGTCTCTATCTTTCTTGAAAGTTGATCATAGCTTTATAGACAACAATTTTTCGCTTTATCCTTAGGTAGATAATCTTTTGCCGATTAGTGTTATATGATCTTCATATGAGACTTCTGGTTCCTTTTTGGAAAAAATATCATAATATCCACAATTGTGTTTTGTTACATTACCTGCATTTACAAAAACTAACCAAACTTGTTTTGATGGGTTAGTAAAAATATAAATTATACCTTACATATCTCAAGTGTATCAAAAATTTTGTTTCACCTTAGGAGAATATGAAAAAGAAAATATAATTCTTCTTGCAACGTGTTAATGAAAAAATTCTAAATTTGTATGGTAAAAATGGTGAAACTGGCCGTCCCCTGGATTGAACCCGGGTCTAGGCCACACCCTTTCGCGCACCTAGCCAACCGAGCTAGGTGCCTAGTTTGTGAAATTTCCGTTTTGGTTAAATATAAGCACATGTACAATAACTTCCTATTTTTTAAGAAATTTAATGTTTGAAAAATCAAATGGTCTATTATGCTTCAAACTTTCTATTTCATCTTGATTCCATAATATATGTGTATGACCATAATTGACCGTCAATTCTATGTTGGAATCATTTGCTTCTTCCTGAGGGAAGGTATTATCATTCACTCCTTCCTAAGGGAAGGTTTTATCGTTTACTCCTTCTAGAGGGAATTGAATTTACCATTTTCTTTTATGGTCAATTTCCCTTTCAGTGCCTCAGGGCCTTTTCTATTTCAAGGATGTTTTATCCTTTGAACCCAATTTCCTTTTCATGGCCTTTTCTATTTCAAGGATGTTTTATCCTTTGAACCCAACTAGTCTCCCATGTTTCAAACGGGATTTAATAGCCATATTATTATTATCCCTTTGCTTGTCTGTAATATCAACTCGAGCTAAAGCATTAGCATCTGGTATATAAGATTTTCAATATGTCTTTGTCCTTTTTGGACATTAATTTTAGAGTTAATTACATAGTTAGTCCCTGTGGTTTGCACAAAATAACAAACTTAGGTACTAATAGTTTCTGATAACATTCTAGGGTATTAACTTTTCATTTTGTAACGTTTGAGGGTATTAAGCTTATTTGTAGGCTTAAAATCACATTTTGTTAGTACCTAAGTATGTTATTTTGTGCAAACCACATGGACTACCTATGTTATTACCTTAGAAGTTAATACCTCCAAACGTTACAAAATGAAAAGTTAATACCCTAGAAGGTGATTTTAAACTATTAGTACCTAAGTTTGTTATTTTGTGCAAACCACAGGGACTAACTATGTAATTAACTCTTAATTTTAACTGGAGTAATTCAAAACTTTAATTTTAACTGGAGCAATTCAAAAAAAACTTTTTGGATGAATTTCCTTCTTAAAGTATCTTTTAAATATTTTACTCGAGGATACAGATAATACAATGATAACTTCAAATTTATTTCACTTTTATTTGTTTTCTATCTCCCCCTCATGTTGGGATTTATAATTAATCAGCAAATGAAGCCTATATGGCTATATATTATTTATTCCCAACATGTCATTAAATCTCACCTTTGTGCGTTGTGTTGTAACAATTTCAGTATATATATATCGCACATCCAAAAATGATAAATATTTGGTTTCTAAATAAATGTAATGGGGAATAAATGTTTCAATAATAATACTTGTTCCAATGATCATTGATAATTAAGAATTTATCAAAAATAAATTTTTCAGTCTGGCAATAATATCGGCAATAATTAAGAAAAATTTTTCAGTCTGGCAATAATTAAGAAAAATTTTTCGAAGATGATTCACCCGGTTTTAATATTGACCGGCATAATGTTTGTTGGTGCATTACGTCTGTTGATTACGTCTTGTATCGAGTCTAGAAGTGAGATAGTTTAGTCATGGCACAAAACCCTAGAAAGTGTGTTATTCAGGGTTTCGCTTATATGGTTTAAATAGGTTTCGCTTATGTGTCAGTCTTATGTAAGGTTTCGCTCATGTGACAATGGGTTTCGCTTATATGTCATGGACATATAAGCGAAATCAGACATCTATATATATGTACATCAGAGCGAAATCAGATAGTAGTCAGTGTGTTTTCTTCCGGTGAGCCATGAAGTGCTGCTGAAGTGCTGTCAGAGTCTGTAATAGTAACAGTGATCAATACAACAGCAGTTTATAGTGTATGTGACTGAAATTGCACCAAATCTTTAGTTTCCGCCTCTAGATTTGGATACGAAGTCTTCTGAACGTCTCAAACAGGACAGAACACGATCCTACAAGTGGTATCAGAGCTCAGGAGGAAGAGTTCTTGTCATTTCAGCCGCATTTCATCTCATTTTCTACACTTTCTTACATTTTTCAAAATTTTTCACGGTTAAATTGGCTCAAAATCACACATTGCACTCGGAATCATACATTAACAAACCCTTGAAAGTTTCAGAATTAAAATCAACCTAGAAATCAAGTTTTTAGGGGTATCGCTTTTATGACAATGACCAAAGATGACATCAGCATGTGATTTCGCTCCAACGACACATATATGATTTCGCTTATATGGACAATTATTAGTTGATTTCGCTTTAGTGGCAACTTGTGATTTCGCTCTAAGGGATCGAATAGATTTCGCTCCAGTGTCATTTAGGGTATCGCTCCAGTGAACAGTTTAAGGTTTCGCTCCAACGTACAAAGTGGTCTCGCTTTTGTGGTTATATTAGATTTCGCTTTAAAGGTCTGCTGGGAAAATTTTTGAAATTTGAAACATGGACGAGGATTTCTTCAATGCATTTGCTACTCCAACTAGTTCGATGAATATTGCTCAAAACACAATGTTGGAAAATGAAACTGGAACAATGCAGAAACCGCCCAAACTTATGAACATCGAGGAATATAAAGGATGGGAAAGTCGATTTGAGAATTGGGTACAAGCGAATTATTTAGATGCTTGGGAATGTGTTGAAACAAAGTACATCCGGCCATTGAATGATGATGAAGAACCCGTTCCGATTAAAGATCTTAGTGCCGATGCTAGGAAGAAATATAAAGATGAAAAAATGATGTTGAATCTTCTTCAACAAGCAGTGAAAGAGGATATTATGGTATTGTTGCAGCACAACGGAACATCTTATTCGATTTGGAAAGCATTGAGGTCAAAGTTTCGTGGAAGTGAAGAAATGATCAAAAGCAAGAAATCACTTCTGAAAAAGGAATTTGATCTGTTTCGTGGTTTAAAGAATGAAAGTACGAGAGAGATTATAGAAAGATACTGCAATTTACTTGCGAACATGAAGAGGTTAAGTATTGAGAAAGATAACGAGGAATTGATTGAGAAACTTGCTGATGCTTTACCACATGAAAGCTGGGGTACATATTTGATGATGCTCAGGAACAAAAAGGGGTTCAATCATTTAACACTCAGCAAGTTCATAGAAAAGTTGGAAGCACAAGAAATGGAACAAAGAAAGATCATTCGGATGAAAGATTTTGATGGTGAACAGGATATTGGTTTGTACTACAAAGCAGGAGTAAATGAGAAGTCTTCAAATACATCTCCAAAAATAGAAACTGCATATAATGCCAAGAATTCATCTGGAAGTTCATCATTAGGATCAAACAGCAAATCAAGTTTCACACCATTTTCATCTTTTGATCCAAACATTTCAGCAACAAAAAGTGGGAGAAAACTTCAGTGCAATATTGTTTTAAATCTTGATAATGATCAAGATTATTCTGATGAAGTTGCCAAAAACCAAATGTCTTTATTAGGAATGGTTTTGGAATCTTATAATTGTTTTGTTGCAGGTCGAATCGGAAATCCAATGCTGACTAAGGAAGATTACGACCAGATCGATGCTGAAGAGATGGAGTTGATGGATATAAAATGGTGCTTAGCTAGTGTGTTGAGAAGAGCTGAGAAATTCAAGCAAATCACGGGGAGAGATGATCTTCGTGAAGCTGGAAATTCTACTTTGGGTTTTGATAAATCCAAAGTTACTTGTTTTCGCTGCAGGGAGAAAGGACACTTCAAGAGAGAGTGTAAAAATCGTGAAGCAAGTGGAGCTCAAAATCCATTCAATAACAACAATGATTATTATCGCAAGGCAATTTATCATCAAATATCTCAACAACCATCACAACAAAATCAACATCAAGCTCAAACTGCACATGGAAGACATATTTGTGAAGATTCTGGAAAGAGAGCTTGTGCAGTTAATCAAAATTCTGCAAAGAAAACTGATGGTAGTGCATTGATAATTAATCAGGATGATGAAAAGTTACCAGAAGGTTTTAGTTGGAAGAAGTTTACTTGGGATGATTATATTCCAGATCAAGCTACAGCTTATTCAGCTTTTGTTGCCAAAGCTGAAGAAGATAGTGATGATGATCGAGAATACTGGGCAAGAAAATTCAAAGCTGATATGAAATTACTTGCTGAGAGTGATAGTGAAGATGAGAAAGTTAAAAAGAAGAAGAAAAAGGTGAAAACCCCAGTGAGTAGTGATGATGAAGAATTTTTGGTGACTAAACGGAAAGTGAAAGTTGAAGTTGAGAAGTTCAAAGTTCAAGATGAAGTTGATGCAAAGAAAATTCCAGAAAAGTGTGAAAACTGTGAAACTATTAAAAAACAGAACAGTACATTGATCTACAACTTGAACAGCTTAAAAGAATCGTATGATGTGTTGAACAAAGCAATGAACCAGTACAATCATACAAGTGAAGAACAAGCAACAGCAATGAAAACACTTCAGGGTGCTTATATGACAAAGCAGAAAGTGGTGAACAATTACATTGAGAAATGTGCTGTACTTGAACAAAAGTTGGAATTACAGAGAATTGAAACAGAGAGAGTAAATCGTTTATTGAAAAGTTATTCATGTTCTTCTTATGTCATTGACAGGATTTATCCAACTGCTGAAAGCTTGAAGGCATTTGAAGAAGATGAAGTAACTGAAGAAAAGAAGGATGATGGAAAAGTGACTGAAGTAAAGACTCCAGAAAAGAACAACAAAAAGAAAAAGAATGAAAAGAAGGATTCTGGTAAGAAACAAGAAGTCAGTTATAACAAATGTCCACCCCCGCTAGAAAATGGATATTTGCCCAGGAATCCAAATCAGGAAAGAGTCGAAAAAGCAACAAATTTACAATGGGAGTCGGAGTCGTCAGTCAATTTGCCAGAAAATATTGATGTCGTGTTTACATCATCTGACACTGATTATGAGTCCGAGTTAATTAAGAAAGTCGTCGATCAGGTGTTGGATAAAGATGAAACTGAGGAGTCAAAGTCAGAGTCAGAGTCAAAGTCTGGTTCTGAAAGTTCGAGTTCGACGGTCAATAGTCAAAATTCTTCAGTTAAAAGGGTTTACAACAAAGAATTCCTGTTATCAAAATCTAATTTGAGTGACGAAACATTCAAAGTTGCATATACATTGAATGATTCTGACAAATTATATTCTGATGAGGAATTTCCACTAAGAGGTGTAAAAACTGAGATGATCAAAAAGATTTTCAAACTAACAGAAATCAATATTTCTGAATTAAAAGATGTAAATCTTATTGATAAACCTAAAAAATACACCTCAAGAGTACAACAAAGACTAAACAAGAAAAAAGGTTACAGTTCTGGTTCTGGATTTCATAAGAAACCAAACCCTAACCGTAATTTCAAAAAGAAAGGTCTTGGTTTTACTCCAACAGAAAAACAGAAAAATGAAACATATGTTCGTGATTTTAAAGCAAAGATGACATTTGTTTCAGGTACATCAAGAGATGAGGAAGAAAAGAAAAAGTTTTGGAGGCAGTCAAATAGTGAGTTTCTTGCAACGAAGCAAGAAGAGATGAAGTTTGCTGGACAAAGGAAAGATACGAGAACCTGTTTCCAATGCAACATTGTTGGACACATTGCCAGAGATTGTTCTAAGGCAATATCATCAAAACAGGGAGTTTTTAGTAAACAAAAAGAAAAAGTGGTTAAGTTTGAACCGCCAATTGACCGAACCAAATTATTCAAAAATTCTATTTTTGAAATTGGTGAAAGTTCAAATAGGTTTTACAAGAAAAGAGGAAATCTTGACAATCAGAAATGGGTTGTTAAGAAGTCTGTTGATAGTTCTAGCGATGATTCTGATGTGTCAAAATCAGAGGAGCTATCTTCTGGTGATGAATCTGATTTCACAAAATCAGAGGAGCCACAGGTTGAGCTAAAATTGAAAAATTCAATTTCTTCAATGGATGAGGTCAATTTTCCACCAATAAAGGCTGAAAATTTTAAGAAGAAAATTGGTAAAGTTGAGATATCAAATCAATTTTATGATGACAAAAAGGATTTTGATGTTGAAAAAGTCTTTAACTCTAAAGTTCATCATATTTTTGGTAAAATGATTGACAGGAAGGTCAAAGGAACGAAGGAGTTTTATGAGAAGAAGACGATGAAGGAGAAAGTTGAACCATCTCTAGTTCGTGACTGGGATGGTTCATACTATGAACAATGAGTCTGTGGACTTGCCGGAGATCCCAAGTTGGTAATCGTGGATCAGGAATCGGCATCATTCTGTGTATTTGATTGTGTTTTTCGTACAAGTGGTAAATCAGGGACATTAAGTTGTATCTGATTTTCTACAAGTGGTTAAAAAAAAAACAATGTGATGAACCAAATCCCTAACTCTACAAGTGGTAAAAACAAACTTATTTTCTGGAAAAATCATTTTGATTAAAACAAACTTAAGTGTTTTGAAATCTTAATGAGAAAATGGTTTGTTGTGAGGGGGAGTTCTGATTGTTTATGCCAAGTGGATGGAGAATTGAGGCAATTCGATATCAGTTGTCATGTTTCTGTACAGTTTGTTTTTAAATTTCCTAAAATGTGTTTGCATTTTAGGGGGAGTAGAAATTTCAGAAAATCCAAAAACATTTGGAAATTTGAAAAAGCCAAAAACATGATAAAATCAAAAATGAGTTTTGTTGTATAAAAGAGGAAATGATAGTACATCAGTGGACGATCACAGCATGCTAAAGAATTGGAAAGTAAAAATGTGATAAACGGTCTCACTGATGATGTGCCAGTAGATTTTTGCACATTTAGTAGATTGTGACGAGATATAAACCTAAATTTCAAACTTGCTTGTTCTGTGGGTTAACACAAACTTGGATATATAGGTAACCCCTGAAATCTTGTTTGAAAGGTCCCTTATTCTGAGATACTAGGTCTTTATGCTCAGTGATATCTGGGGTATTATCCCGGGACTTCTGCTGAAAGAAATTTCTGACCTAGTCCCCGTATAATACTTTACGCTTGCTTGAAATATAGCTCACCCTCAGCTAAAAAATGATGAAACATTGAAAAATGCTAATCATGGCTGTTGTAATGCAAAAGATCCTCTAAAGGGGACACACCAAAAGTCGAAGCCGTCATCTCTCTGCGTATCGAAAGATCGACCTGAGCTCTCACGGCCCTCGTACTATAATTTATTCCCCTGACAGATATCATCTGTGGTATACTCACCTGTAAGACTGAATATTGGGATCTGGATACGGGAGTATATTCAAGTAGTGGGACACACGGATAAGTTTAAGTGCTTAAAACATTAACTTCGTATCTCGGATCAATTGAACTTTGTGTGAAAATTTAAGTGGACAAGTATACTGACAATCTAAGTGAATCGTTTAGAACTTAAAATGTAATGAAGCTTAATGGTGTTGGTGATTTGTCTTAGAAACTGATATGATCCTCTTGCACAAACTCACAAAAAAAAAAAAAAAAAAAAAAAAATATTGTTTGTAAATATTTCTTTACTGTATTTCATTTCATTAAAAAAAATCCAAAAAAGATTTTAATGTGTTTTAGCATAAATTTTGAAAAAGTCAAAAAGATTTTCGACAATTGATATTGAAGAGCTGATTTTCAAAATTCAAGTGCTAAACATGATGAACAAATGGTTTGGAAGAGTGTGTTGGTAAATGAAAATGATTATTTTAAAATTGGTTAATCAGAGATTATCATTGTAAAAATCATTTTAATCATATAAACAATTGGTTATAAGAAAATTTATTTTTGGGTAGAGTTATGCAGGTTAACCAGGTTTCAAAACCTGAGTCAAGAGCCAGCTTACGATCATAAGGATGTTAGAATGAAATTGAAGAATGAGATGAGTCAGGTTTCGATTCCAGCTGAATGAGAGAGGGAGCCTGAAAAGAGAAGAGAAGAGAAGATAGAGATAGTGGATTCTTACAGTGTGAAATACTTCAAGATGAAGATTGAAGACTGATAAAGATAGTAGATCAGAGACTCGACACTGCAACTCCATCAACATTCGAGGGGGAGTTTGTTGGTGCATTACGTCTGTTGATTACGTCTTGTATCGAGTCTAGAAGTGAGATAGTTTAGTCATGGCACAAAACCCTAGAAAGTGTGTTATTCAGGGTTTCGCTTATATGGTTTAAATAGGTTTCGCTTATGTGTCAGTCTTATGTAAGGTTTCGCTCATGTGACAATGGGTTTCGCTTATATGTCATGGACATATAAGCGAAATCAGACATCTATATATATGTACATCAGAGCGAAATCAGATAGTAGTCAGTGTGTTTTCTTCCGGTGAGCCATGAAGTGCTGCTGAAGTGCTGTCAGAGTCTGTAATAGTAACAGTGATCAATACAACAGCAGTTTATAGTGTATGTGACTGAAATTGCACCAAATCTTTAGTTTCCGCCTCTAGATTTGGATACGAAGTCTTCTGAACGTCTCAAACAGGACAGAACACGATCCTACAATGTTAATATTATTGCCGATATTAATGTATGAGCTTCCGCCTCATCTATTTAGTACTTATGTATCAATGATAAATTTATTTTTGATAAATTCTTAATTATCAATGATCATTGGAACAAGTATTATTATTGAACCATTTATTCCCCATTACATTTATTTAGAAACCAAATATTTATCATTTTTGGATGTGCGATATATATATACTGAAATTGTTACAACACAACGCACAAAGGTGAGATTTAATGACATGTTGGGAATAAATAATATATAGCCATATAGGCTTCATTTGCTGATTAATTATAAATCCCAACATGAGGGGGAGATAGAAAACAAATAAAAGTGAAATAAATTTGAAGTTATCATTGTATTATCTGTATCCTCGAGTAAAATATTTAAAAGATACTTTAAGAAGGAAATTCATCCAAAAAGTTTTTTTTGAATTGCTCCAGTTAAAATTAAAGTTTTGAATTACTCCAGTTAAAATTAATGTCCAAAAAGGACAAAGACATATTGAAAATCTTATATACCAGATGCTAATGCTTTAGCTCGAGTTGATATTACAGACAAGCAAAGGGATAATAATAATATGGCTATTAAATCCCGTTTGAAACATGGGAGACTAGTTGGGTTCAAAGGATAAAACATCCTTGAAATAGAAAAGGCCATGAAAAGGAAATTGGGTTCAAAGGATAAAACATCCTTGAAATAGAAAAGGCCCTGAGGCACTGAAAGGGAAATTGACCATAAAAGAAAATGGTAAATTCAATTCCCTCTAGAAGGAGTAAACGATAAAACCTTCCCTTAGGAAGGAGTGAATGATAATACCTTCCCTCAGGAAGAAGTAAATGATTCCAACATAGAATTGACGGTCAATTATGGTCATACACATATATTATGGAATCAAGATGAAATAGAAAGTTTGAAGCATAATAGACCATTTGATTTTTCAAACATTAAATTTCTTAAAAAATAGGAAGTTATTGTACATGTGCTTATATTTAACCAAAACGGAAATTTCACAAACTAGGCACCTAGCTCGGTTGGCTAGGTGCGCGAAAGGGTGTGGCCTAGACCCGGGTTCAATCCAGGGGACGGCCAGTTTCACCATTTTTACCATACAAATTTAGAATTTTTTCATTAACACGTTGCAAGAAGAATTATATTTTCTTTTTCATATTCTCCTAAGGTGAAACAAAATTTTTGATACACTTGAGATATGTAAGGTATAATTTATATTTTTACTAACCCATCAAAACAAGTTTGGTTAGTTTTTGTAAATGCAGGTAATGTAACAAAACACAATTGTGGATATTATGATATTTGTTTCCAAAAAGGAACCAGAAGTCTCATATGAAGATCATATAACACTAATCGGCAAAAGATTATCTACCTAAGGATAAAGCGAAAAATTGTTGTCTATAAAGCTATGATCAACTTTCAAGAAAGATAGAGACAAGTCACATAAATGATACATATTAAAATGAGGGGGAGTACTATACAAGTTGCACTCTTTTTCCCTTCACTAAGTTTTATCCCATTGGGTTTTCTTAGTAAGGTTTTTAATGAGGCAACATACATGATCCAGAAATATCAGGAGAAGACTATACACTGCACTCTTTTTCCCTTAGCTATGGTTTTATCCCACTGGGTTTTCCTAGCAAGGTTTTTAATGAGGCAGTACTTAATTACCCCAAAGTTTGCAAAGTGTCATCCAAGGGGGAGTGTTATAATATTGGATGACAAATTTGACTAAATCCTACACCTACTCCTCCACTACTCAATACTATAAAGTCAAAGATAGGAGGGTTACTCGATCCTATATATTTATGTAAACGTGGTTGCTCATGTACTGAATATTCTCATATTTTCATTTTATAACCTACTTTTGTTTCTTTACTTATTTCTACTTGATAATAGCATCAATAATCAATGAAGTTGAGAAAGCACATGAATTTCAGCTCGGAATATAAAATATCTTTTTTAGACTAGTTTTATAACAAAAAAAAAAAAAAAACCGATAAGAGTATGATTAATATATTATAATCAATGAAGTTGAGAAAGCACATGAATTTCAGTTCGGAATATAAAATATCTTTTTTAGACTAGTTTTATAAAAAAAAAACGATAAGAGTATGATTAATATATTATAATTATTGATAATAACTTTATATAAAAAAAAAACTTTATATGAAGGAAAGAGATAATAAAAATACATATTTAATTGTTACATAAAATCATTGAGATCAATCATCATTTTGTTTATAAATGTCTTCTTTAAAATCCGTGGCATTTAGCTGAACACTGAATTTATCCAAATAGTTTACTTTCTTCTCCTTTCCTTTAAGCGAGGCTTTGTAAAGCTCACATAGATGTGGAGCTGTTCTACAAGTTTTTGCCCAGTGATCTATACTTCCACATCTATAACAAGATTTATCAATTTTTCCAGACACATCGGCTTCATTTATTTGATTATGAAAATTGGAAGTATTATCTTGTGGAGCATGATAATTTGTAGTTCTTTGATTTCGGCCACGGCCACGACCGCGCCCACGACCTCAGTAATATTTATTATTTTTGAAAGTATGATTGTGACCATTATAATGACCTTTACCAAAATACCCACGACCGCGGCCACGACCTCGTCCTTGGCCTTGCCCACGACCTTGTCCTTGGCCTTGCCCACGGCCTTGTTCCCTTTTATTTTGATAATTATTAACAACGTTCGCTTCAGGTATAGTTAATGATCCTGTGGGATGGGCTTCATGATTTTTCATCAGAAGTATGTTATATTGTTCTGCTACGAGGAGATGCGCATTCAAATCAGAGTATCTGTAAAATCTCAACAATCGATATTGTTGTGCTAAACTTATATGTGACGCATGAAATGTGGAGTAAGTTTTATCCAATTTTTCTTCCTCAGTAACAGGGTGCCCACAAAATTCTAATTTTGAACATATTTTAAATAGAGCAGATGTGCAATCATTTACTTTTGTAAAATCTTGGAACCTCAGACCGTTCCATTCATTTTTAGCTGTGGGAAGTAAAACTTCCTTTTGATTTTCAAATCTGTTCTTTAAATCCGTCCATAATTCATATGGATCATCAGAATTGAAATATTCATGCTGTAGTAAATTATCAATGTGTTTATGAATAAACACATTAGCTTTTGCCTTTTCCTGATTCGAACAATTATTCTCTTCATTTATGACTTCTATCACACCCATTGCTTTTAGGTGTCTTTTGACATTTGCTGTCCAAGTCATATAATTTTGGCAAATTGGATTTAAATAATCCCAACTCACTGTCATTGGCCAATAATAATCCCAACTCATTTAATCACCAATAATAATCCGAACTATTCACTTTTTTTTGTAAAATACTCCCAGTTAAAAAAACATTAACTAGGTTAAAAATTTGCTGATGTGGCATCTGATGTGGCCCTTTTAGCTGATGTGTCATATGACGTGGCAGTTGATGTGGCATTTTTTGATGACATGGCAGCTGATGTGGCAGTCAACGTGGCTTTTTTGATGACGTGGCAGCTGATGTGGCAGTCTACGTGGCATTTTCCGATTACGTGGCAACTGATGTGGCAGGTGACGTGGCAAGCCACATCAGCAAATTTTTAACCTAGTTAGTGTTTTTTTAACTGGGAGTATTTTACAAACAAAAGTGAATAGTTCGGATTATTATTGGTGATTAAATGAGTTGGGATTATTATTGGCCAATAACAGTGAGTTGGGATTATTTAAATCCAATTTGCCTATAATTTTCTCCGGAGATATTCAATGCTGGAAATTCCAGTTTCGCGATATTTGCCATTTTGTTACTAAATACAAATATATATAAATATTAGGATTACATACTTATTAAAATGAGACTAAATATAACAATACACATAATTAAAATGTTAGTAGCATAAATAAATGTTAGTTGCATAAATAAATGTTAGCTGTATAAATAAATGTTAGATGCGTAAATGTTAAACTCATAAATAAATGTTAAATGGTTAGTAGTCCCATTATTATTATTATTATATTTCCATAGTAATAGGTACCTTGTACTCATTTTTATTTATCAAAGAACTATATTATAAATATACATATATATAAAGGAGAAACGGGATATAAAAAATCATCCTAAAGATGTGTGGTTTTACAATCCACTGGTGCACCCTTAGGCTTTCAACCTATATAATATGTACACATATGTATATATATTTAAATGTATAAAATTCTTACATTGAGTATGATAATAACTCCTTTGCCTTTGTTGATATGCTTGGTAGAGAACCTTCGTGCTGATAACGTGTTATAAAATTGTAACTACAAAGCTTGAAAATATTGAGAATAATAGAAGTAACAATATGCTTGATTATATTTTGCACCCTTTTAATACTATGATCTGGGAAATGTGTTCGCAATTTAATAATTTGTGCAAGAAATTTTGCAAAAGCCATATTGCGAGTTGATAACAAAGACACATGAGACCATCTACTTGATGCATCTATTAGAACCATGAAGTATCTAAATGGTCCACATGGTGGATGGATTGGTCCACATATATCTCCTTGAATTCTTTCAAGGAACATTGGAATTTCCTTTTCAACTTTTATAAACGAAGGTCTTGTAATTAATTTTCCCAGAGAACAAGATACACATAAAGGAATTTTATCAGATTTTGGGATCTTTTTATACTTCAATGGGTGTCCATGAGTATTTTCAATCACTCTTTTCATCATTGTTGAACCTGGATGGCCTAATCTGTCATGCCATAAGTTAAATGTTTCAGGATCACAAAAATTTTCTTTTACTGCCATATGTGCTTGAGGAACATCAATATATGTATAATGCAAACCAGATTGAAACATTGGCAGTTTTTCCAATATCTGACCTTTGCTTATGATATACAAATATTTTTCTTTATCAACAGTCTTTGACTGAGTATCATATCCATTATGATATATGCTTTTGAAACTTAACAAGTTTCTTGATGACCTTGGGGAAAATAAAGCATTCTCTATTAAAAGCTTTGTACCATTTGGTAATATTAAACTTGCTTTTCCCACTCCTTCTATTAATTTTGTAGGACCTGATATTGTATCAATGGTTCCTTTTGTTGGTTTCAACTCATAAAAATATTTCTCGGATTTAAGTATAGTATGTGTAGCTCCACTGTCAGCTATACATATATCAGTATCATTCATTCGATCTTGAGCTTCAATGATATCCATTTTAATCTTACAATTATAAAAAAAAATGATAAGAGTATGATTAATATATTATAATCATTGATAATAACTTTATATAAAAAAAAACTTTATATGAAGGAAAGACATAATAAAAATACATATTTAATTGTTACATAAAATCATTGAGATCAATCATCATTTTGTTTATAAATGTCTTCATTAAAATCCGTGGCATTTAGCTGAACACTGAATTTATTGATCGGAGTGTCGCGCTCCGGTCAAAGATAATATTTATATGCCCTAATTACCCTTAACAAATAGCTAGTGGTAGTAAGGGGTCGAACCACGAAGAGTATGTGGTTTGTGTATGGATTTGACTGAATTATAAAGAATTGTCACGATTATGAAGCTTGCCAGATATTTTTGTATTTTTGTTTAGTAGAAAGATGTGAATTTAAACTAAGTGAATTGATTAGACTGATTAACAACTAATGATTAACGATTGCAAGAATTTTTGGATACTAGAACAATAATAATAAAAAGGAATCACACCCGGTTTCGGTAATTATTAACGTAGGATTTCTACAAGTTTTAGTTTCAACTCAAATGCATTCGATTAACGGATTTAGTGTACCGTGACTTAGGTGCTACTAGCTATCAACGCCCAGAAGAACGGACAAAAAGACACTTTGTAATCAACACAAGTAAATCCTAACAAAGACAACGTACAATTACATATCACCGTTTCGCAAAGTCATAACTTTTAACATCGTTCGACAATTCACGAATTCGTAACAAATGTAATACTATTGTCAAAAGTTTCAAAAACCAAATACAAATTGTCACTAAGATGAAACAAGAACAAATTGAAACCCTAAAATTAACAACTACCTACACCGGGGTGAAACCGAGATGATTAGCCGCTCATGGTTGATGCAACGTGATCACCGGATGCTTGGAATGCGGATGGAGTCATCTTGAAGCTTGTAGGATGAAGGAATGATGGAGAATTAGGGTTTATGGAATGGTGATGATGAGAAGGATGATGGATTGGTGAACTAGGGTTTGATGATAGATCGTGTGTTGGATGATGATGATTCGGGGTGTGGAGATGAAGATGATGTGAATGGTTGGTGAATGATGAGATGATAATGGCTCCAAGAACAGGTTTCAAACCCAACACAAGTGTAACTCACGACTTTTTATGCAAGAGAGCCAATCAGAATCGATCTTAACCCCTAAATTAACAACATTCGTTTTTCAGGAATTAACAAGTCGTCGCCGACGGCCCTTAACCCGTCGGCGACGGGCGTTGGTTTGATCTTTTTCCTCCGACGGCTTATTAGCCTGGATACGAGCAAACAATGGCGACGGGCATTTCTGTAGGTCGTCGCCGACGGGGCCAAAGCCGTCGGCGACGGGCTCTCGTTTACACACTTTCTGTTTTTTTCACTTCCAACACTTCCGGTTGACCCGTGACGCGTCCTGGTGTTCCGGTTTTCGACCCGGTGACTCGTAAGGCTCCCGAAAAGCTCCTTAAACTCCATCAAACCTGCAAAACACATTCTTGATTAAAAGTAGGCTATTCGAAACTAAAACTTACGTAAAAACGTCAAGTTAAACAATAACGAGCACCGGTTTACAACCACGTATCACATCCCCACACTTGTCTTTTGCTTGCCCTCAAGCAAATCTGTTTTTCACTTTCACGTGGGTCGAACAACGAATACACATCCCATTCCCGAGACAGAGGTTAAGGTCTATTGTCATACAAAAGTTCAAACTCTTTACAAATTTCACATATTTACCGGTTAAGTGAATAATCACATATAATAATGGTTATCCAAGATTAACCCGCCCGTAAAACTAACAACTCATGCATATCCCTCACAATGTGCTCTCCACTCGGCTTAAAATTGGCTAACGTGTATAATGTATTAGCACTTCAACAAGTAATCGCTCAAAACCGACTAGAACACGTACCCGCATAGGCTTGCAACTCAATCATTCTCCACCACCGAACACGAATACTAAGCACAAGTCAAAAGGTCTTTGAAAGGGTTGTAATGGGGCTAGGCGAAGGGTAGGAAATAGGATATTTTTAAGTGGCTAAGGTGATGAAAATTCAATTTTTATTACCAAAGACTATTCTAAACAAAATTAAACTATAAACATCACTATAAGGCTACAACTTAAGCCTTTTATTCAACAACTACTAACACTTCTTTTTGTGTTTTTCTCAAAGCTTTTTTTTTTTTTTTCAATCTTTTTCGCAACATTTTCTGTTTTTTTTTTCCGCAGAATCATAACAACTAAACATCTTAAGCTCCTATAATCGAATTTTCATCACACGGGTTTAAAAAGAAAAGGTTTAAGGGTTATGGGCTATAGGGTGGTCAAACGAAAGGTTTAGGCTCAAAATGGCGACTAGGGAATTTGTTCGGGTAAGGATAGATAAATGGTTTTAAGAGAAAAGGTTTACCTAATGCCTTAATCATTCTCGTGCTTGTATTCGGCCTATAGTCTCAAACGTATCAAAAGTTGCAAGTTCTACAATATGCGACTAATGGTCCACTCAAACAAAGAAACATGTAAATGTAAATCTATGATGTAAAAGTGGCTCAAACCTCACGTATAAGGGTATGATATGTGATATGCATAAATTGCTAGTTCCTTAGGCGAATTATTCCCAAATAACCACCCGATCAATACCCGTTATGCTTATTAATTTGAACTTGACCATGACAAAAGACCAAATGGGTTGTGACATCCCTCGTTGACTTGGTTACTTGTGCTTTTAAGATCGCTTTTAAGACAAGAAAATTTGAAAATTTTTTTGAAATTTTTCCCCCATCCCCACACTTGAGGCAAACATTGTCCTCAATGTATAGAATTTAAATGAATGAGTCAAAATCGTAAAAATTTTTACTACTCCCCCATCCCCACACTTGAGGCAAACATTGTCCTCAATGTGCAAGAACTAGAGTTTTAAAAACGCACAAGGGATGTGACACGTCTAACCTTCCCAAAATCTCACCCCGGAAAAAAAAACTACAATGTACAATCCACTTATTCCTAGCTAAGAATCAAAGTAAAAGGAAACACATGCACCTGATTTTTGTCGCTTGATATTCATATATCCTTTGCCTCTTCATAAAAACGGTTGTCCCGCGAACATGTTGTACCTACAAATTCTAATCCTTGTGTAGAAGCATGCTTCTCACAACCATCAAGATTTGTTAGTTACTTATTTCTACCCTTTTTATGAAACATATTACCAAGCCATGTGTTATTTCACTTCGATTTATGTGGACAATAATTTACAACAACAATAATCCTAACTCACTTTCGTAGGAATCACGGTTGCATTTAGCTTATGCAACAAGCCCTTTTAAACCCCCCAATAGCTTGGGAGGACGAGAGGTCTCGTGAGGGTTATATAGGGAACACACCCACAACGTTCATTTAACTAGGCGAAAAATAAATAACACGAAATAAAAAAAAACGGAAACAAAATAATATACAACAACAACAACAAAAACATACCATACCTCTACCGCTGATATCGCTCGTTTGGATCCACTGGCGGGTTGGGCTGGTATTGATAACCAGTGAGGGACTCGAACATCTCCCTATAGTTATCGAGGGGACTCTGCTCCCCTTGAGGCGGCGGTGGGTATGGAATCGGGATAAAGCTAGAACCGACTGCCTCGGGCCAATGAGGGGTGGGATCGGATGGACCTAGCGGATGTGGAAGATTGGGGTAATCAGTCCACCCCGAGTGTTCGGCGTATGGGAGACCGGCTTGAAGGTCTCTTTGATGGCGCTCCTGATCGTGGAGTATCTTGGTGTTGTTAATCGCCATTTGGTGAGAGATAGCCAAAGCACTCCAACGGCGTTGTTCCAATTCCCTTGCTTCATTTCGACGCCTAACCTCATCTTCTTCCCATGCCCGTCTCCGGGCTTCCTCATCCTCTTGCCTCTTTGCCAACTGTTCCATATGTGACCTTTGCATTGCTTGGAACAGTTGTTGCTCTTCCATAAATTGATTCATTCTTTCCCTCTGGGCTTCTTGAGCTGCCCAATACTCTTGCATTGAGGATCCATGAGATCCCTCCCAAGCTTCCCTTCTTCGATTGTATTCCCGTCCTTCACCTATGCAAGCAGATACATTGTCATATGTCTCCTGCTGTCCCCGATCAAAATTTTTATAGGAGGGCACCCGTCTAGTGGTCACAAAGCCCGCCACATCTGCATTAATTTCTCTATGTGGCCGCATGTATCGTTGCCTTGGTCTTTGTGCACCGGAGGGTTCAGCTTCCTCCTCTTCATCCCCCATCTCTTCATCTTCTTCCGATTCCGGTGGTGCCCCCGAAGTAAGGAACTCATACTTGTGACCCAACTTGTCAGTCACAACATACTTGTTCCCCGAGAGTTTAACTTCTATGTTCCAGTTCTTCTTCATGGAGGCCTTATTGAGTTCCTCCAACGGTTTAGTTACCCATAGTGATTCTGGAGGTAAGCAATTTTGTTGACAAATCATGGCACTAATGAGGCGTGCGTATGGAATAAAACGCCTATGGAACGACTCTCGAGTAAACCACGTATTCATCATCACTATGTGTCTCCATGACAGTGTCGGGGTCCCATATATCAAAGAATGCACCACCCTACAATCACCCGCCTTGACACTTCCACGATCACCAAATCTCACCAAAATGTTCTCCACATTAATCCCTTGGAGAATCTTTCCCTCAATCGTCATGTGCTTTTTCTTTGCCTCTCCCCCATCATGATAAGGTAAAACAGCCGCGGTCATCTGCTCCGGATCACCATCATTCGCATGACTATCCAAAAATTGTTGCGTGTTTGGGTAGTCATATGCTTGCACCCCCAAAGAATCAAAACGTGCAATGCGGTTGATGTTTTCGAAAGACATCGTCATTGACCCCCGGCCTGTTTTCCCAACCAATTTCCATTCCACAGGAGAGCTATCCTTATTCATAAACTTCAGTGTCGACAGCCATTCACATACCTCCGACAAATAGATCCGCGAAGTGTTATCTTCGCACCAATCAAGCACTCTTTCCCAACCTTGCCGTTCAAACATTTATGTTATTCCAAATTGTTTGAGCTCTTCAACATTCACCACTCTTTCACATACACTCCTTTCCGGAACTGAGGTGCTAACCTTGTTCACCATCTTCCACTTCCATAACTTAGCCTCTAACTTACGGTCTTGATATTCCGATAAAAGTTTTCTCTTCTCCTCATCCCAAACTTCGGCGCTTTTGCTATCCCTAAACTTTGCCCACTCCCAATCTTGTCTGTACAGTCTTGCATCCCCCTCTACGACGGAGCTTAATTGCTCCCACTTCCTCGGTATTAACCCGGAAGAAGAACCGACTCCTGATGATGAAGCTTGCCCTGTAGTCTTTTGTCTTTTACCACCGGCCATCACTACAATCACCAACAAGCAAAACATCAATATAAACCCAAACCTTTACTAAACTTCTCAAACTTTGAACATGATGTGTGATGTTGACATTTTAATTAACAAGTGAATGTAAAATCGCCTCTTTAAACTTCCAAAGTCGCTCACTTTATCATAAACTTATCAATTTCTTGTTAATCTTATAATTTCTCATAAATTCAACAATATATTCAACATCACCTTCATGTTCAATCATGTTCATAACAAGTGTAATCACGTCACTAAAGTTATAACATGCTCAAATTCCATCCAAAGCAACTAATCTTACTCAAAATCATGCTAGAACAACATACATTGTCTAAACAACCTACTCTTAAACTAAAAAGTTTAAAATTTCGGAAGAAAAACACTAACATATAATAATTCAAGCATAAATTTAAGGAGAATCCATACCTTTGATGTTGTTAGACAAGAAGAACTAAGAAAAGATGGAAAGCAAGCAACTTGATGAACACCCTTTCAAAAACCCTAGAGTACACGCCCAGAAATCTTGCAAACTAGCAAGAATTGATGAAAACCGTGTTGGGGGTTTTGTTCCTCTCGAAAAATTACTCAAGATGGACTCAAAAATCAGTTGATTTGGTGGAGAATTGAGAGAGTTATGAGAGGTTGAAGGATTAGGGTTCTTGGTGGAGAATGAGGAAGAAGAAGATGGTAGGTGAATGAGGAGAGAGGATGGCAGGGATTTTTATGTGAATTGAATGGTGTTGGGTGAATATGGGTCGAATTTAGTGATCAATACGAAGTTTAAGTGGTCTTTTATGAGGTTTATAAGGGTTTGGTTCGAATTTAGGAGTTAAAAACGAGCTGAACCCGGAGCCCATATGCTTGCCCGTCGCCGATGGGACCCCACCCGTCGCCGACGGGTTCCTGTTTGATCACCTGTGTCCGACGGGCTATGTTCCTGTCTACGGGTTGTGTGTGCTTACGGGTAATTGCTGAAGTCGTCGCCGACGGTCACCACCCCGTCGCCGACGGGATTTAAATTTTTTTTTTTTTTTTTTTTTTGAAAATATGAGGAAAATTATGAATTTTTAATAAAGGAGCTATGTACAAACAAAATTCCTAAAAATTATTAAAAATCTTTTTGTGAATTTTTATAAGTTAAATTTTTGAAAACGCAATAACCGTCAACGGCCCTACCACCCCCCAAAAAAAAACGTGTATTGTCCTCAATGCACATAACGAAGTCTAAAAACATACCTTACATCTTCAAAACTCATTCGGAATATCCGGACTTCACACAATCAAACGGGTTAGTACGAAACGAAAACGATTATATCTAAAGCACTCAAACAATTAAAAATTATACATAACTTTACATAAAATGTTACCGGTCCTTATTAATCGACCTCGTAAATCGGTGTGCTTACCACAAAGCTCACCAATTCCTTGTTTCCGTCTATCTTCTCATTACCATCGAGAAAGGGTTTTAGTCGATGACCATTTACCGTTTGCCGTACCCCGTCCTTCGGGTCCTCGATGGTAACATCACCCAATTGTCCGACCCGGGTGATCACATAGGGTCCCATCCACTTGCTCCGGAGCTTTCCGGGAAAGAACTTGAGCTTCGAATTGTAAAGCCACACCTTTTGGCCAACCTCGAACTCTTTCTTTCTCAACTTGGCATCATGCGCTTTCTTCATCCCATCCTTGTAATTGGATGCGCATTCATATGCCATTTCCCGTAGCTCCTCCAACTCGCATAACTTGAGTTTCCTTTCCTTTCCTGCATCATCATATTGAACATTGACTTCCTTAATAGCCCATAATGATTTATGCACAAGTTCAACCGGTAAATGACAATTTTTACCATAAACCAACCGGTAAGGTGTAGTGCCAATAGGTGTCTTATGTGCCGTACGGTAGGCCCATAAAGCATCGTTCAATTTAATTGACCAATCTTTACGGTCCGCCCGCACGGTCTTTTGCAAAATCTCTTTGATTTGCCTATTTGACACCTCGACTTGCCCGCTCGTTTGCGGGTGATAGGGGTAGCAATTCTATGATCAACACCAAACCGCTTTAGAAGTTTTCCAAACCGAAAAATTTTAAAATGGGAGCCTCCATCACTTATGATGACACGAGGAATCCCAAACCTTGAGAAAATACCGGTTTGGACAAAATTACACACTACGGAATGGTCATTTGTCTTGGTGGCTATTGCTTCAACCCATTTTGACACATAGTCAACGGCCACCAAGATATACAAATTGCCATAGGAATTGGGGAATGGTCCCATGAAATCAATTCCCCACACGTCAAAGATGTCGACTACAAGGATTGGTTGCATGGGCATCTCATCCCTTTTTGAAATACCCCCTAATTTTTGACACTCTATGCAATTTTTGGCAAACTCATTTGCATCTTTGAAGATAGTAGGCCAAAAAAGACCACTATTTAACACTTTATGACCCGTTTTGTGACCACTAAAGTGACCACCACATGCAAATGAGTGTAGATGCTGCAACACGCTTGGAATCTCATCGTCATCAATGCATCTCCGTATAACTTGATCCACACACTCCTTCCACAAATGCGGTTCTTCCAACCGATAGTATTTGATTTGGGACATGAAGTGTTGCCTTTTCCGTCTATCCCAATGTGCCGGCATATCACCTGTAACAAGATAATTGACAATGTTAGCATACCATGGCAATTTATCTAATTTCATTATGTGCTCATCTGGGAAAGACTCATTGATCTCTACAGTTGTAGGATCCTCTTCAACCATCAACCGGGACAAATGGTCCGCCACAACATTTTCGGTACCCTTTTTGTCCCGTATCTCCAAATCGAATTCTTGGAGCAACAACACCCATCGGATTAACCTCGGTTTTGCATCTTTCTTCTCCATGAGGTACCTAACTGCAGTGTGATCAGAATAAATAATCACTTTACTACCCCATATATATGCCCGAAATTTATCCAATGCATATACCACCGCAAGTAGCTCTTTTTCGGTAGTAGTGTAATTCAATTGTGCATCCGAAAGAGTCTTACTCGCGTAGTATATGGCAACGGGTTTCTTATCGACCCGTTGTCCCAACACGGCCCCCACCGCATAATCACTCGCATCGCACATAATTTCAAACGGAAAAGACCAATTTGGCGATTGCAAGATTGGGGCTTCAACCAACTTCTCTTTCAACTTGTTAAAAGCATTTTGACAATTTTCATTAAAATCAAACGGTTGATCTTTTAACAACAAGTTACAGAAAGGCTTGGTTATGTCACTAAAACCCTTAATAAACCGCCGGTAAAAACCCGCATGACCTAGAAATGACCTAACACCTTTAACGGTCGTGGGATATGGTAAAGTAGATATGAATTGCACCTTTGCACGATCAACCTCTATCCCACGACTTGACACTACGTGTCCCAACACTATTCCCTCTTGAACCATAAAATGGCTCTTTTCCCAACTTAAGACCAAACTAGTTTCGACACACCTTCTTAACACTTTATCTAGTTGATCCAAACAAGCCTCAAAAGATGACCCAAAAATTGAGAAATCATCCATGAAGATTTCCAAAGACTTCCCCACCATATCTGAAAAGATACTCATCATACACCTTTGGAAGGTGGCGGGGGCGTTACATAATCCAAACGGCATTCGTCTAAATGCGAAAGTGCCGTAGGGACAAGTAAACGTGGTCTTTGCTTGGTCTTCCGGATGGATGGCGATTTGGTTATAACCAGAATAGCCATCTAAGAAACAATAAAATTTTTGTCCCGATAATTTCTCAACTATTTAATCAATGAACGGTAAAGGGAAATGATCTTTGGAAGTTGCGGTATTCAACTTCCTATAGTCAATACAAATTCGCCACCCGGTTACCGGCCGAGTGGCTACCTCTTCACCTGCGTCATTTTTGACGACTTGTATGCCCGCTTTCTTGGGAACCGTCTGTGTTGGGCTCACCCATTGGCTATCCGAGATCGGATAAATGATACCCGCATCTAGCCATTTCAGCACTTCCTTCTTCACTACCTCCCGCATGTTCGGATTTAATCTCCGTTGTGCATCTCGAACGGGAGTCACATTCTCTTCCGTGATGATTTTGTGCATCACCACCGAGGGACTAATACCCTTTAAATCAGCAATGGTCCATCCAATCGCCGCCCGATTAGTGACCAAAACATCCATCAATTTCTCCTCTTGCTCCACGGTTAAGTTTGATGCAATGATAACTGGGAGCGTGTTGCCTTCACCAACATAAGCATATTTGAGATGCTTAGGCAACACCTTCAATTCAACCTCCGGAGGCTCTACTAATGACGGCTTCAACTTGGTGTCGATGCTCTCCGGTAAACTCTCAACTTGGTGCGTCCATGTCGGTTTTCCCTCTCTAACCGCAAGCACCTCCAAACTTCTCACTTCCTCGTCTATGCTCTTATCCATCTCCACCTGTGACCTGTCAAACATATAACAATCCTCCATTGTGTTTTCCCCTTCTACAACTGTGTCGCAAAGAGGTATACACGTGTCAACGACGTCCGCCATATAGCATTCATCATCAACTGGAGGGTTCATAAGTCCGGAAAAAACATGCAACCTCAACCTTCGGTTTCCAAATGTCATGTCAACCGTTCCCGTTTTGCAATCAATTTGAGAATCCGCGGTTGCTAAGAACGGTCGACCCAAAATCACCGTAGGTTGTTTGGTTGGGTTCTTGGCCACATAATCAAGCACTAAAAAGTCCACCGGATAGTAGAAATCCTCGATTTTCACTATCACATCCGAAACAATTCCACGGGGTAGTTTAGGTGTCAAATCGGCTAACACCACGGTGGTGTTAGACGACTGAAGTGGACCAAACTCGTATTGGTCATATAAACTACCCGGTAGAATGCTCACGCTAGCACCAAGATCTAGAAGTGCCCGGTTGATTTTAAAATCGCCTACTTGAATTGAAATGATAGGCGCACCCGGATCTTGGAGCTTAGGTGGAAGTGCACCCGAAAGAATCGAACTCACATTTCCGGTTAAATCTAATTTTTTTGGAAATTTGTGAGTGCGTTTTTGGGTACACAAATCTTTCAAGTACTTAGCATACGACGGTACTTGTTTAATTGCATCCAAAAGAGGTAAATTGATTTTTACTTGTTTAAAAATTTCCAACAACTCTTCTTGTTGTGGACCTCTTTTGTTTACAACTTTTTTCACGGGTCCCTTCAATGCTTCGGGATAAGGGGCGGTATCAGCCTCCACACCCTTTTCCTTAGCCTTGGGGACTGGGATGGTCACAACGGGGGTATCATTGTTCTTTTTCAAGTCATTTTTATTTTGACCCGTTTGACCATTCTCATTCTCATCTTCACTAGCATCCTCCACCACCCCTTCAACAAACTGGGGTGATGGTGTTTTGACACCATCATCAACGATTCGACCACTACGTAAAGTAATTTTATTAATTGGTACCTCACGTGTGTTCCTTGAGTTTGACCCTTGATGCTTAGGGTTCACCGCGGTGTCACTTGGGAGTCTTCCCGTGCTTCCTCTCATTTGAGCCATTTCTTCCGCAAGTTGGCCCACTTGCTTTGCCAATGCCTCATGGGCTTTATCCCGAATCTCGTTTGTTTTCTTTATATCCTTGATATCATGATGAGATTCCTTTTGCATATTCAACAAAGCATCCATTTTGGCACCCAAATCATCGCCACCGGTTTGATTGTTCGACCCGCTTCCATTACCGCCTTGGTTATTGTAATTTCTTTGGTACCCACCCTGGTAATTATTGTCCCTACCTTGGTACCCTTGATTATAATTCCGTTGATAACCTCCTTGATTACCACTTTGACGGTTTTGATATGATGCTCCGCTTTGACCTCCTTGGTTACCCGATTGAAAATTTGGGTTCATTTGATTTGAAGCATTACCATATCGGAAGTTGGGGTGATTCCTCAACCCCGGATGATAAGTGTTGGAGTTCATGTCATACTGCTTCCTATCTCCATACACTTGATTGACTTCCTCCGTATAGTCAACTGACCTCGTTGGACATTGTTCCACTCTATGTCCAATATCACCGCAACCTTCACATACCTCAAATTGAACCGCATTTACCTCTTTCTTCTTCATACGAGCCATTTCCCGCTCTAGAGTGGAGATCCGATCTTTAGAGTCAAGATCGGGAAGTGATCGGGAAACGGGGTGTTTTTTAGCTCTATCAGCCGATTCTTTCTCTTTTGACCGCTTACTCATCCGCTCTAAAAACTCCCAATCATCATCTTCGTGATTGCTCAACAGAGTCCCGTTACTTGTCGACTCGAGACGATTCCATGTTGTGTCATCTAAACCCCGTACAAAGCATTTAACCAACTCCCACTTCTCGATTTGATGATGAGGGCATCTTCGCATCATTTCTCTAAATCTTGTAAAGGCCTCATGTAACGGTTCGCCCGATAATTGGCGAAAAGACCTAATTTCTTCACGAGCGTCATCGGTCTTCGCCATTGAGTAGTATTCATCAAGGAACGTTTGTTGCATTTCTCCCCAAGTGCGAATACTATTTGCGGGAAGTGTGAGGAACCATTGCTTTGCCTTATCCTTCAGTGAAAATTGGAATAGTCGAAGTTTGACCTCATCTAAAGCAAAGTTGTGACCCCCGATAGTGCTGCAAACCGAAGAAAATTCCGTCAAATGTGTATACGGTTCGTCGTTAGATCTTCCATTAAAATGAGGAAGTATGTTGATGTAATGTGGTTTACAATCAAACATCCTCCTCTCACAAACGATTGGTGAGTCGTTCTCGGTGACAACCGGCCTAAAACGATCATTCACTCCCCATGGAGGTCGTTGATGACAATGTGGACCGTTAACTTCTTGATCGACCGGTCTTCTATTATCCCGTCTTTCACCTCTTCGATCATCTCGTCTATCCTCTCTTCTATTATCCCTTGGGTTACCACCTCCCACGAAACGAGGAATCCGGTTAGGGTTTGCATTGTTGTTGTTATTATAAAACCCATCATTCCGGTTCCGTTGGTCATTGTTTCGTGGTTGACGGTTGTTCCCATAACCATCATTTCTTCCACCTCCGTAACCGTATACGTCATCCCCAACATAATTGGCATTTTGATAGCCAACTTCCTCATCATCATACCTTCTTGCATTGTAGACGTTTCCCCTATTCACATAGCCCCAATCTTCGTCATCGTTAGCCCTATCATCATAATATCCCCCGTCATCCGAGTTTTCCGTATGAACACTCACATGTTCCGGCGATTGATAACCGGGAACACTATAAGGTTCATCATCGAGGATTGCATTCCTCAAGTCGTCGATGTTGAAGAATGGGTCTTCATTTGCGGGATTGCCGCGATCACGATTTCCCCGACGGTCGGAATTGACATTCCGGTCATCTAGGTTAATGGGTAGGGAGTTGTGTCTATGAAGATTTTGTTGTTGAGGTGTTCTTTGATTGTTGTTAGGGTTTTGGTTTTGGAAAGGTGGTGTAGGTGGTCCATTGTTGTTGTTACCACCCGGTTGCTCTTGAGGCATGGGTTGCATATTTGGAGCGGGATAAAAGGTTCCTCGGGATTGGAATTGGTTTTGGTTGAGGTTTGGGTGATTGGAGTTTTGGTTTGCCATTGAACCAGTTTCAATGGATGGTGTAGGTTGTGGTGTTTGGTTGGTTTGATTAGAAGCAAGTGTTGCTTCTAACCGGCTTGCTAGGTTTCTTCTTGCAACTCGTTCGATTTCCGGTTCGTAGACTAAAGGTGAAGTCCTCCCGGAGTTCCGCGTATGCATGCACTACCTGTAATCTGCACAAGTAACACACCCCGCGTAACAAGGAAAAAGACACGTACAAAAAGAAAGCTAAACAAATTAAACAGATAATCACACAAATTCAAACAATATCCAAACACAAAGCGCACGCACTCCCCGGCAACGGCGCCAAAATTTGATCGGAGTGTCGCGCTCCGGTCAAAGATAATATTTATATGCCCTAATTACCCTTAACAAATAGCTAGTGGTAGTAAGGGGTCGAACCACGAAGAGTATGTGGTTTGTGTATGGATTTGACTGAATTATAAAGAATTGTCACGATTATGAAGCTTGCCAGATATTTTTGTATTTTTGTTTAGTAGAAAGATGTGAATTTAAACTAAGTGAATTGATTAGACTGATTAACAACTAATGATTAACGATTGCAAGAATTTTTGGATACTAGAACAATAATAATAAAAAGGAATCACACCCGGTTTCGGTAATTATTAACCTAGGATTTCTACAAGTTTTAGTTTCAACTCAAATGCATTCGATTAACGGATTTAGTGTACCGTGACTTAGGTGCTACTAGCTATCAACGCCCCGAAGAACGGACAAAAAGACACTTTGTAATCAACACAAGTAAATCCTAACAAAGACAACGTACAATTACATATCACCGTTTCGCAAAGTCATAACTTTTAACATCGTTCGACAATTCACGAATTCGTAACAAATGTAATACTATTGTCAAAAGTTTCAAAAACCAAATACAAATTGTCACTAAGATGAAACAAGAACAAATTGAAACCCTAAAATTAACAACTACCTACACCGGGGTGAAACCGAGATGATTAGCCGCTCATGGTTGATGCAACGTGATCACCGGATGCTTGGAATGCGGATGGAGTCATCTTGAAGCTTGTAGGATGAAGGAATGATGGAGAATTAGGGTTTATGGAATGGTGATGATGAGAAGGATGATGGATTGGTGAACTAGGGTTTGATGATAGATCGTGTGTTGGATGATGATGATTCGGGGTGTGGAGATGAAGATGATGTGAATGGTTGGTGAATGATGAGATGATAATGGCTCCAAGAACAGGTTTCAAACCCAACACAAGTGTAACTCACGACTTTTTATGCAAGAGAGCCAATCAGAATCGATCTTAACCCCTAAATTAACAACATTCGTTTTTCAGGAATTAACAAGCCGTCGCCGACGGCCCTTAACCCGTCGGCGACGGGCGTTGGTTTGATCTTTTTCCTCCGACGGCTTATTAGCCTGGATACGAGCAAACAATGGCGACGGGCATTTCTGTAGGTCGTCGCCGACGGGGCCAAAGCCGTCGGCGACGGGCTCTCGTTTACACACTTTCTGTTTTTTTCACTTCCAACACTTCCGGTTGACCCGTGACGCGTCCTGGTGTTCCGGTTTTCGACCCAGTGACTCGTAACGCTCCCGAAAAGCTCCTTAAACTCCATCAAACCTGCAAAACACATTCTTGATTAAAAGTAGGCTATTCGAAACTAAAACTTACGTAAAAACGTCAAGTTAAACAATAACGAGCACCGGTTTACAACCACGTATCATTTATCCAAATAGTTATCTAGGGGTAAAAAAATTTGTACTTGATTGAGGTTCGATTTCGTCCGTTTTTAGTTCTGTTGTTGTCGATCATTAGACACTATTAATCGCATAGCATATCAATTTTTTAGACATTATACGAAACGAAGAACCTAGCAGCAAAGATAAATTTAAAATGTTATAATATTGGATGACAAATTTGACTAAATCCTACACCTACTCCTCCACTACTCAATACTATAAAGTCAAAGATAGGAGGGTTACTCGATCCTATATATTTATGTAAACGTGGTTGCTCATGTACTGAATATTCTCATATTTTCATTTTATAACCTACTTTTGTTTCTTTACTCATTTCTATTTGATAATAGCATCAATAATCAATGAAGTTGAGAAAGCACATGAATTTCAGCTCGGAATATAAAATATCTTTTTTAGACTAGTTTTATAACACGTTATCAGCACGAGGCTCTAGCCAAGCACAAGGTTCTAGCCAAGGAAACGTTCAAGCAATTATAATCAAAGTAAGTGTTTGATTAATTTATATAAACTATAATTATTATGATAAACGTAATATTTCTTTTATACCGTGGGATTGTTTTCTTTTAGGAGACCCAGTTATCCAGACACTCCTATCATAAAAACATCTAAATCAGTGCAGAGAACCTCATACTATGGATATATAATAATTTTGGGACTACTAACAATCTAAATTTATTTATGCACCTAACATTTATATTTATGTTATCTAACATTTATTTATAAAATCTAATGTTTAATAACGTTTATTTATTTTATTATTGTGCATACTAACTATATATATATATATATATATATATATATATATATATATATATATACATCCGTAAAAATGGTTATGTATATTTTACTATAAAATTACCAATTATTAATATCATCACTGTTGTTATCAGAACCATTTAGAAGTGATACTCAGCACGTTACCCACGAAACCTACCGAATCTAATATTAGTTTAAACATTTTGTTTGTTACCGAAATTTTTCAAACCTAATACAGTAAAACTATTTTCAAGGTGCATCATGGAAGCCTTAACCAAGCGTATTGTGTAAGCTTAATTTGTATCTATATAAGTAACCCACCACTCGAGTAAATCCTCAAACCAACTGAACTTCTGATATAGTTCGACACATACCCAAAACAACTCATACTCAAATTCAATTTTTTTTAGAACTCAAACAAAGCCCAATATTACTATCATGAGTCTTCAGTTTTCTACTCGTGCACACGCTGAATCTTCAAACGCAGCAGAAATTCGTGCCCAGATCAAAGTCCATAACTTTCTTAAGTTTAAGGATGTACGCACCCATACGAAATGTCTAACCCTCAGGAGGCTTAAAGTTAATACTATTAATAGTATCGACTGGAACATAACGGGGATTCTAGACAAAGATGATCGACTGACGAAGTTACTACCAATTGGTTCACCATGGAGACGTTTTTTTGATATCTTAGAACCTTCATACGATGAACTTGTATATGAGTTCTGGTCTACTTTTCATTTCACACGAAATAAACACCTATCTGAGCCCTCTATCGATTTTAGACTCGGTGGAGAAACTTTTAAATTGTCATTATCTGAGTTCGCAGTACATTTAGGTATTTATACAGAAGAAGAGGTTAGATCACCTATATTTATAAACGCATTAACAGAATATCTTGATCGCATACAAGATTATTGGTCTACACTTACACCAGCAGTATGGAGTAAAAATAATAATTCAAGAACATTTAGAGATCCTCTTTATCAGTATATGCACCGTGTTCTAGCCAACACGATCAGGGGGCGCACGTCTAATCTACACAGGGTTAGTGGTACCGATCTCTTCCACTTATACAGTATATTCGAGTCTGTCCATTATAATATTGCTTACTCTCTTGCTATGTACTTTGAGCAATACCAAACACGTCCCCCGAAAAACCTTATGGGAGGATCATACATAACAAAAATAGCCAAATCTCTAGGTGTCATAAACGATCAGATTATTCAAGAATTATCCCCACCACGATTACCTGGAGTGATAAATTTTACAAATATCGAGATACTACCTATTGATATTCCTACACAAACACAATCGTTTCAATCTGAGGCAGCACCGGTTATCCCAGAAAATACATCACAAAATCTACAACAATTACTGTTGCAGTTTCCTCAATCATCTTTTTATCAGCATGATCTGTTGTCTCAACAGCAGCTAACACCACCCGTGTTTGAACATATTTCAACTAACACATCTCAAACACAGCATACTCAACCACAAACACCAGGCATCTACCAGGCACTTTCACCTTTATCTTTTGGGCAAGGAGAAATGATGCAACAATCCATATTTAATGATAACATGACATTCCAAGAGTTGTTAGCACCAGAACAACCCATATCACCACTATTACAGCAACAGTCTTCACTACATCCGGAGCAACAACAACAGTTAATTGTTAAAGCCGGACCAAGTACGGTGCCTCTAATAAATCCATTTTTAGATCCAATAAAGGTTGATAAACTAATAAAAAAGAACCTGAAAATGTCAAGACAAATAGAGTGGTTGACGAAAAAGAATGAGTGGCAGGAAGAAATGCTAAGACAAGTAGCTAGTATTATCTCAAAACAATTTACTCCGCCACCACCATCACCTCATGATTCTGATTCTGATTAATTTCAGTTGTATACACAGACAGAGGTCCGCAAACATAACTATATACTAGAATCATTTTGCTACGATTCAATTATTTTAATATATTTATTCAAGTATCTGGAAAATACGTACAAACTAAAAAGACTTACTTGCTATAGCTGAAACTAAACCATTCGTAAGTCTGTGAATAAGCATAAATTAAAGGCTACGTATCTGGATAAGTAGCCATATGAATTGAAACATGTTTACATACAACATTGATATGGAAGATGACACGCGAGCATTGTCATCTCAACAACAACTCCCATAACAATTAGATGGAACCCACCACCATATTAATAATTACTTCAGTTATAGGTTGCCAATTTTGTTACAAAACATAAATAAGATAAATATTAAAATCTAAATACTCATTAAAAATGAGATAACATACAAAGGAACAGCTATGAACAAATAAATGAATACATAAGTACTAAATAGATGAGGCGGAAGCTCATACATTAATATCGGCAATAATATTAACATTATGCCGATCAATATTAAAACCGGGTGAATCATCTTCGAAAATTTTTTCTTGAATAACTTTGAGAAGAAGAGGGTTTGATGTGAAAAAAAAATGAGATTGATAATTGGTTATTTATAGTGGTAAATTATAACCGTTTTGTAACGGTTATATTACCGTTTTATAGCCGTTGTACAACGGTTATATATATACAACAGTTATATATATCTATATGTATATATAATAAATGATGTATTAAGGAAATGTTATTTTTGGGAAGTTAGAAAACTGTCAGGTTTATTTGATTCATAAAACAAGTTTATATTTATAAAATATATTAAATGGTAAAGACGAAGCATGATAAACATACAAGTTTGGGTTGTACATACATACACACATACAAATGTTTTGTGGAAATACAATGACAAACATATATATATACAAATTATTCATAAATTAGACGAATAATGCAAATAACGGTTTTGCCTGGGACATTCAAAATTAATAGAAAGAATGGGAAAAGCTAATTACCTGATAGTACAAAGTTTTTAAATAGAGGACACTCTATTTTTCCCAAAAATCAATAAGAAACTTATTGAGTTTCAAGAATATATATATATCATCAAGGATATGATGGCATGTCAGATTAAGCTGTTAGGATCGGAGGCTCTCATGATTATGTTTGTTTGTATGTTTTGAACAATTTGTGAATATGAAAACATGTAAAGTGCAGCGGAAATGAAAACAAACTTTGTAAACACAATCAAAGGAGAAAATAGTTTGATAGACAATTGCTTCTCATAGAGTCGAAGGATTTACAAATCAAAGCAAAAGATTACAGATATGCTTACAAACTAAACTCCCCCTCAGCCTGATACCCCAAGGTTGGTTGCACACAAGATGAAAGGATTAGACATGAGGAGAAGAACTCGCTCAGTCAATCAAATGTAACAGTACAGGGTACTGTTACATTTATAGGCAAACCAAACCACTGAAGCATCTTAGCTGACATCACCATGATAGTGACTTCTAACAGCCTAACAACCTATAAACACTGATCTATACAAAACTACTGATGTCTAACAACTGATTGATAAAACAATACAAAGCAAGTCTAACACTGTTCACGTTCCACTGTTGTAGCCTAACCACTGATTACTTGAACATCAGTGCTTTCAATAAAGGTGATCAGTCTTTGAGTGGGCAGCGCTTGTGTCTTCAGTAGTACTTAAGAAACAACAGTAGATAGAGCAACAGTACTTTAGCAGTCTTTAGCTGTTAGATCAGTGTTTGGTTCATCAGTTGTTCTTCATAGCAGTACTTAGAGTGTATCAGCAGATAGATAACCACTGTCAAGGGGAGAGCTTAGAGTAAACGTCTGCTTATTACGAATCCACTGTTGTGATCCGGTTTTGGCTTTACATCATCTGTTCCTCTGGCAGGGTTCAATCCCAACAATCTCCCCCTGGAACAGATGATGCCAAAACCCTTCATTATTCTGGATTTTTATTTACTCATCACAAGTTTCCTAACTTGTCCTTTGAATTGTAATTCAAAGCCAATGGGGCTTGTATCATCCTCATCCCTGCACAGTGTAAGCTCAAGGAGATCTTGCAAATCTTCAACACCCAGGCCAAGTGCTGTTTCCCTTGATATATGCTTCACTTCACCATTGGATCTGAGCAAGGTCAATACGTGGGTCTTTTGATCAGACATCCACTTTAGTATTTTTGAATCCAATGGGTTTCTTGGGAGAGATTTATTTGAATGATGAGTTTGGAGATAGAGGCCTGGTGATGACAACTTTGAGCAGTGTCTTGAGATTTTGCTGTTTCTTGTAGTTCGGCTCTAAGTGTCTGAAGAACCATCTTCATGATATATTCTTCTCAAGCTTGTTCTTCTTTTGATATTTCTGCATCCATCTGCTTTGTTTCCTTCTTTGATGAAGGATGGCAGCAGGTGGTGTTTGTGGTGGTTAATTTAGTGGGGATGGCAGTGGTTGTGGTTGTGGTGTGTGTTGATGTGGTATTGGTGGCAGTTGTTTGAGTGACAGATGTTGTTAATGGTGGAGGTGTAAGTGATTTTGTGGGAACAGAAGTTGTGGTTGAAGTAGTAACTGGCTTAGTTTTAGAAGCTGTGGTGGTTGATTGCCTTGTTTTTCTAACAGGACTCTTCTTTAAAGAAGTACCAACCTCTTCTTTTTCCTTTTTGCAGAGACTAACTTTTTCTCAGCCAAAGCTCTGCTCTCATCCCTTACCCTTTTAATATCAGCAGTGGTTTTGAGACCAGCTGAATTGACTTGACTTTGAACGATCCTCATTTGTGTATCTTCATCATCTGCTTAAATTTTCAGGGTTTCATCACCTCCCTTTTCCTTTTCTTTGACAGATGTTTCAGCAGAAGTTACTGAGAGATTTTCTTCAGAGTCATTTTTCTCCCCCTTTTTGGCATCATCAACTCTTTCGAAGATAGTGCAGGGGTTGAAATAAATTCCACAGCTCATCTGGAGTAGGAGCAGATGATGTAGTAGCTGTTGGAGATGGTGCAGCAGTGGATGGTACCCTTTGTGCTTTCAAAAACTGTTGCAGCATGTCTTTGATTTCTGCAACAGATGTATCCAGTTTATCAATTCTAGCCGTCAATTCTTGGTACATTAAACCATCACCCAATTTAATGGGGTCATCTGATTTCCCACTAGTAGTGGTTGTAACAGTGGTTGATTGAGGAACTGTATCCCAAAAATCATCCACTGTTGCCCCTTTGTCTTGGTACTGGGGACTTCTTTCTTCGTAATGAGAAACACTTTTTAGCGAACCAGTGAAGACTGGATACACAAGAGTTCCCAGTGAAGAGATTGCCTTCAAGGAAGTCTTATTGATGAAACTACTGTCCAAGTGCAAACCAGTTGGTTCGGCAATTGTAGTAGCTGCTTCACTTGAACTACCACCAAGAGTTACTTATAACCCAAGGGGTGTAACCTCCTCAGTTGTTGCTGGGATAGCAGAGGTATAAGCATCAGACTCAGTCACTTGTTGGAGTGTACTCTCAGTGATAGGTGGTTGAGAGGAACTGATTTATGTCTGAGTTATATCCAAAGCATGCAACAAGGTCATTATTGAAGTGGTATTTGTGAAGTGAGGATATGGGATGAAAAAGAATTTGCCCCGGGAGGAGGGCTGTGGAAGTTAGATTCAAGTGAATCCATTGCTTCATAATATGGCGTCCCTGTGCTTACAACCTGTTCTTTTTGTGAAGAAGCAGGAGGAGTTTGAGGCATGGGTTGAGACCTTTCTACCATCTGCTGTGAGGAAGTAGCAGCAGTGGTTTCTAGTGACTTTTGTGTTGTCACTGGCAGTTGCTCTGGGATCTCATCTTCCAGAGTTGCCTTTATTGTAGGTTTGGGGGGCTTTTGAATTTTCTTTAGTTTTGGTTTTTTTGTGGATTTAGGTGTGGGTTTCACAACAGTTGTTTTGCTGTTGTGATCACCTTGAGCAGTGGGCTCAGCAGCAGATACCTGAGGAGCAGTGGTAGCTGCTAAAATCTGCTCAGGCACCTCTGCTTTTGTTTTGGAAATTTTTGATAGCCTTGTGAATGTTTCAGGTGTAAGGTCATTTATTTGAAAGAGTGATAATGGCAACTGATGCACACAACTATTGAATAACATCTGTCCACGTGTAACCTCTGTTTTAAAGTGTTTTGCACAAGCAGAGGATACACTTTGGCAGTGGATAGATTTTACTATTTAACAGAGTTTTAATGCCATCAGTGCTTTGAACAGACTTTGAGGATTTATTGAAAAATTCAATTTTAAACTATTTTTAAGGCAATTTTTGATTTTTTTTTAAAAAAAAAAAAACATTTTTATGCTATTTACACATGGAACACAAGAAAGCTTGCTTTAATCCATGTTTAGCACTCCAATCATAGAGATCAAGTTTTTAACAGTAGATGAATCCAATTCTTAAGTTTATACATCTACCAACTGATCTTTAGGATGGACATGTTAAAATGAAATCAAACCTTTTTATAGTAATCCCCACAAAGTGGCGTCTGATGACAAGTGATGATGGATGAATGAGATACTGAATTTTTGATGATATATTTCAGCTACTTGACATTCCTGCATCAAGGAGTCTTTTGAGCAACTTATATCAAAATCCAATAACATATTTTGATGATACAATCAGTTGGACTTTTCAGCAACAACAGCAGCATCATAATATTCTTCAATCAGTGGTTGGTGAGACATCTGCTGCATGTGTACAGTCAAAACACTAAGCTTATTGCCTAGGAATTGATATCCCTCTGATGTAATCTTTTCACACTCTTGGTGTCTGTACTTGTTTGAGTATGATGAATCTTGACAACCATGCTTCTAGCATATGCATTGTTCTTTGAGGACCCACTTTTTGCCAGGTAGATTCTCATCCTTTGGCTGTGGCACAAGATTTTCAAACTTGTTGTCACAGAACTGCTGAAGCTCCTCTTAAATGACAGCTACCCAACTTTCTGTCTTTCAGTGCTATAAGGCACATGACTTGTTGATGGAATGGTAGAAGGCCACCAAGAGAACAAGTGTTTTAGGATTGTCTTTTTGAAAGAATCCTTTTTCATTGATGTTGTCAAGAGAATGGAAACATGAATGAATTTTAAAAATGGCATTGGTGTTCAAAAGGTGAGGCTGCAGATGTGACTCATCTGAGCTAACCACTGCTGGTGACTTTGATGATCCAACAGTGGCTTGAAATGGATGTGAAAGGATTTGAAGGAGGGGTTTGGCACACTGAAAATTTTTTATCCATTTTTTTTTTTGAATATTTATCAACAGTGGTTTGGTGAAGTAGTGGTAGAGAATTATAGGGCTATTTTGGTCAAACACTGTTTGTGCATCAGTGGATGAGCTTTAACAGCTGTTTTGTACATCTGCTGCTCTGATGATGGAAATGATTTTAGTATTATGTCCAACATCTGTTGAAGGTGATTGTGAGTTACCTGCAGAATCAAATTCTTGACAAACACATTTTAGATGCAAGTTTATCAAAATTAATCATAACAACATGTTTTACAGGGATTTTTAATGCAGAGAATTCACTTGTTTCAGCATTCAAGGTTTTACCACATGTTTATTAAAAGTTTTGAATACTTCTATAGATTTCTGACAGTGGTTTAGTATCCCAGATGGAAACCTTTCTACTATGGCTACTCATTTTGTGTCATAATATTTGAATTATATCATGAGCATCCAAGTATTTTAAGGTCTGTTAGCAAACAATCTTTGATCAGTGTTTAAAACAAACTTGAGTTTGACATGACCTTGACACTTGCACCATTTCCTTTTGGTCTATTTTCAAGGATAGTATCACCAAAAAAATGAGGGTTCTACATCCTGACAGGTGTTTGAACTTTTGCTATCAAAAACAAGTAAAAGTACAAAATATATCATTCTTAAAAAAATAAAGAATAATATATCCTGTTTTATTTGGAGAAAACTTTACAAAGAAAAAGAGTAAAAGTTTTCTGATAATAAAATCAATTAGATCTGGTGTGTCTCAAGAGTTAAAGTAACTTCGAATAAGGTCAAGATCATTTCATTCTCAAGCTTAGGACAATGGTCAGTGGTTTGAAACAAAGTTCGGTAACCACTGTTTGGTACCATTTCCTTGTCAGTTGATTGTTACCATGAGGAGCCCGTTCACCAAGGTTTTGAAAGTTCTTTGTGAACCTTATTACCATGTGAATAATTTATGAGAAATTTGGCCTATTCCTCTTTATTGAAAAATATTTGGAGATACTTTTGTTACCTGAACTTCCCTGATTCAGTGATTGAGCATGGTTGATTGATGACATTATGTTTGACCAAAAATGCAGATCTATTTTTGGTTTTCCTTTTGTAGGATTAACCTGTGGACTCTTAAGTGTTTTGGGTTTATACTCTTTTCTTTTGAATTTAAAAGTTTTGAGATAAACACACTTTTGAGTTTTTGTAATTTACTTAGTGTATTTTAACAAGGTTGTTTTTGTCATTTTGAGGAACTCAACCTGTTTTTAACACATAAGATCTGAATGACTAAAGTTTCAATTCCCTCTTTATAGAAAATCAAAACACTAATGTCTTATGAATCATAGGTTTTGTTAATCTGAGGTTGATACTTTAGTACTTAATGTAAACATCACAAATATTAAAACAACAGTTGAAATCAGTATTGAAAATATAGAACAATCCCATAATTTAACAGATATGTTTACAGATCTGAAAACTATGAGTGACTTCTGCATGATATCACTTGTTGTGTGAAATTTGTGTGCCATATGACATCTTGGTTGATTTACAGAGTTTTGATTAACCACTTAGAACATGATTTACTCGATACTCTGTTTTTCAACTAAATACAACCAACCTTAGTATCAACGAATTTTGAGCTGAACTGTTATGTCAATTTGACTGTTAAATCGAAATTGACTGTCCAGGCTCTGATACCAATTGTTAGGATCGGAGGCTCTCATGATTATGTTTGTTTGTATGTTTTGAACAATTTGTGAATATGAAAACATGTAAAGTGCAACGGAAATGAAAACAAACTTTGTAAACACAATCAAAGGAGAAAATAGTTCGATAGAAAATTGCTTCTCATAGAGTCGAAGGATTTACAAATCAAAGCAAAAGATTACAGATATGCTTACAAACTAAACTCCCCCTCAGCCTGATACCCCAAGGTTGGTTGCACACAAGATGAAAGGATTAGACATGAGGAGAAGAACTCGCTCAGTCAATCAAATGTAACAGTACAGGGTACTGTTACATTTATAGGCAAACCAAACCACTGAAGCATCTTAGCTGACGTCACCATGATAGTGACTTCTAACAGCCTAACAACCTATAAACAATGATCTATACAAAACTACTGATGTCTAACAACTGATTGATAAAACAATACAAAGCAAGTCTAACACTGTTCACGTTCCACTGTTGTAGCCTAACCACTGATTACTTGAACATCAGTGCTTTCTCCAAAGGTGATCAGTCTTTGAGTGGGCAGCGCTTGTGTCTTCAGCAGTACTTAAGAAACAACAGTAGATAGAGCAACAGTACTTTAGCAGTCTTTAGCTGTTAGATCAGTGTTTGGTTCATCAGTTGTTCTTCAGAGCAGTACTTAGAGTGTATCAGCAGATAGATAACCACTGTCAAGGGGAGAGCTTAGAGTAAACGTCTGCTTATTACGAATCCACTGTTGTGATCCGGTTTTGGCTTTACATCATCTGTTCCTCTGGCAGGGTTCAATCCCAACATAAGCCATCAAGGATATACTATGATGAAAAGGATTCACATATCATATGATAATCCTAAATAGGATTAAAGGATACACATATCCTAGCATGATACCATTTAGTATTTAAATCGATGCATCGTCTAAATGGTTATCAATTTGCAACTTGAAGTTTGCACATATGGCTTAGCTAATATAGCAAGAATATTATTCCAGACTGAAAAATTTATTTTTGATAAATTCTTAATTATCAATGATCATTGGAACAAGTATTATTATTGAAACATTTATTCCCCATGACATTTATTTAGAAACCAAATATTTATCATTTTTGGATGTGCGATATATATATATACTATATATATATACTGAAATTGTTACAACACAACGCACAAAGGTTAGATTTAATGACATGTTGGGAATAAATAATATATAGCCATATAGGCTTCATTTGCTGAGTAATTATAAATCCCAACATGAGGGGGAGATAGAAAACAAATAAAAGTGAAATAAATTTGAAGTTATCATTGTATTATCTGTATCCTCGAGTAAAATATTTAAAAGATACTTTAAGAAGGAAATTCATCCAAAAAGTTTTTTTTGAATTGCTCCAGTTAAAATTAAAGTTTTAAATTACTCCAGTTAAAATTAATGTCCAAAAAGGACAAAGATATATTGAAAATCTTATATACCAGATGCTAATGCTTTAGCTCAAGTTGATATTACAGACAAGCAAAGGGATAATAATAATATGGCTATTAAATCCCGTTTGAAACATGGGAGACTAGTTGGGTTCAAAGGATAAAACATCCTTGAAATAGAAAAGGCCATGAAAAGGAAATTGGGTTCAAAGGATAAAACATCCTTGAAATAGAAAAGGCCCTGAGGCACTGAAAGGGAAATTGACCATAAAAGAAAATGGTAAATTCAATTCCCTCTAGAAGGAGTAAACGATAAAACCTTCCCTTAGGAAGGAGTGAATGATAATACATTCCCTCAGGAAGAAGTAAATGATTCCAACATAGAATTGACGGTCAATTATGGTCATACACATATATTATGGAATCAAGATGAAATAGAAAGTTTGAAGCATAATAGACCATTTGATTTTTCAAACATTAAATTTCTTTAAAAATAGGAAGTTATTGTACATGTGCTTATATTTAACCAAAACGGAAATTTCACAAACTAGGCACCTAGCTCGGTTGGCTAGGTGCGCGAAAGGGTGTGGCCTAGACCCGGGTTCAATCCAGGGGACGGCTAGTTTCACCATTTTTACCATACAAATTTAGAATTTTTTTCATTAACACGTTGCAAGAAGAATTATATTTTCTTTTTCATATTCTCCTAAGGTGAAACAAAATTTTTGATACACTTGAGATATGTAAGGTATAATTTATATTTTTACTAACCCATCAAAACAAGTTTGGTTAGTTTTTGTAAATGCAGGTAATGTAACAAAACACAATTGTGGATATTATGATATTTGTTTCCAAAAAGGAACCAGAAGTCTCATATGAAGATCATATAACACTAATCGGCAAAAGATTATCTACCTAAGGATAAAGCGAAAAATTGTTGTCTATAAAGCTATGATCAACTTTCAAGAAAGATAGAGACAAGTCACATAAATGATACATATTAAAATGAGGGGGAGTACTATACAAGTTGTACTCTTTTTCCCTTCACTAAGTTTTATCCCATTGGGTTTTCTTAGTAAGGTTTTTAATGAGGCAACATACATGATCCAGAAATATCAGGAGAAGACTATACACTGCACTCTTTTTCCCTTAGCTATGGTTTTATCCCACTGGGTTTTCCTAGCAAGGTTTTTAATGAGGCAGTACTTAATTACCCCAAAGTTTGCAAAGTGTCATCCAAGGGGGAGTGTTATAATATTGGATGACAAATTTGACTAAATCCTACACCTACTCCTCCACTACTCAATACTATAAAGTCAAAGATAGGAGGGTTACTCGATCCTATATATTTATGTAAACGTGGTTGCTCATGTACTGAATATTCTCATATTTTCATTTTATAACCTACTTTTGTTTCTTTACTCATTTCTACTTGATAATAGCATCAATAATCAATGAAGTTGAGAAAGCACATGAATTAAAAAACGACGCCATGGTGAACCAATTGGTAGTAACTTCGTCAGTCGATCATCTTTGTCTAGAATCCCCGTTATGTTCCAGTCGATACTATTAATAGTATTAACTTTAAGCCTCCTGAGGGTTAGACATTTCGTATGGGTGCGTGTTGATGCACAAGAATGTCTGTTGACTGCATCTTCATCAAGTCTTAAGTCAAAGTTAGTCAAGATTGGATCTTAAAAGTCAAAATTAGGGTTTTATACATGATTTCGCTTCAATGTACATAGGTGATTTCGCTTCAGTGTCAATAGGTTAATTTCGCTTCAGTGTCAAGTTGTGATTTCGCTTCAGTGTCAGGGACACATGAGCGAAATCAGCAACACTATAAATACCTCATGTGTATGTTCATTTGAGCGAGATCTGGTCATAAGCTTTGTAACCGAACTCTGTCAAAATTGTTCCAGAAAGCTAATAAAGTGAAGGAATTGAATAGGAAAGCTGTTGTAACGTTGTGTGCATTGATTCCGCCTTTACACGTAATGTTGAACTACCTTGACTGATCGTTAGAGACACGACACGGTCCAACAAGTGGTATCAGAGCTTCAGGACGAGGAAGTTCATACTACAACAGCCGATTCGACACTCTTATCTCTTTTCTACTCATATTTCTTTTTTATATTTTCGGTTTAAACAACTTTGATCGGACAAAATGAGCTGAAAGTCTAGTATTGTGAGCGAAACTAGTTATTAATCAATCCTTAACAATATCAGACCTTAAAACTTACTAAAACTCAATCAATTTCACCAAAATTTCGAGTTGTTTTCGAACAGGAACTTCATCTTTAGATCTAGAACGAATCAGCGGTTAAAATTGGATAATATTCATATCATTGTGATCGGTTTTAAGAGTATAACAACCCTTGAAAGTTTCAGATTGAAATTCAGCGTAAAAATGATTAAAATTGTGATTCCGCTTTAGTGTACTTCGAGGGTTAATTTGTTGATTTCGCTCATACGGACTTAGTTGATTTCGCTCATCTGGACAAGTTCTGATTTCGCTCATCCGACATACTTGATTTCGCTTTAATGAACATTACCTACTAATTTCGCTTTAATGGACATCATCAGCTGATTTCGCTCCAACGTACAAAAGCTGATTTCACTTCAACGGACAAAGTCTAATTTCGCTCCAAGGAACACTTGTGATTTCACTCGAGTGAACAATTGTGATTTCACTCGAGAGGACATTGTTGTGATTTCGCTTATCAGTCATTGAGACTGATTTCGCTTCATTGTCAGTGTTTGTCAAAAAATTTCAAAATTTTTCTAAGTGTTTGATAATCTTGCAGGTACGATCAAAATGGATGATATTTTTATGAATCCCTTCAGCGATATGTATGCTTTCACGGGTAGTTCAGGAAACAACGATACTTCTTCAAACGATGCAAACAAAAGTCCACCGAAAGAAAGAAAGAAGGAAGCTTGGGAGTCCGAAAGTGCATTTGGAACATTTAACAAACCTCCTAAGCTGATGGCTATAGAAGATTACAGCAGGTGGGCAACAAAGTTCGAAGATTGGTTGATGGCATTTGCTTTTTCTAGCTGGAAGAGTATGAAGAATGGTTATGCCCAAGGAAAGAAGAATGGTGAAGCATTAAGATCAGCTGAAGAGATTGAAAGTTTTGTGGCTGAGCAAAAATGTGTGGCATTATTGTTTCAATCGGTGCGTGAAGACATCATTTCGCTGATAGACTACTCCAATTCTAAAGACTTATGGGAAAAACTCGAAAAGAAGTGTCTTGGAAGCAAAGAGATTGTAAAAAATAAAAAGAAACTTCTTAGGAAAGAGTTTGATATGTTTGGTTGTCTTAAAAATGAATCGGTGTGTAAAATGATTGAAAGATTCGGTCATCTGAAGCTGGAGTTAGCAAGACATGATATCAGATATTCTGATGATGAGCAAGTAGACAAGTTGTTCGATTCGTTGCCAGACGAGATGGAGTGGAGATATTATGCTCTAATGCTTAAGAATACTATTCCTTCTGAGTTGTTGAAACCAGATTTGGTGATTGAGAAACTGGAAAGTCATGAGCTAGAGCTGAAGAAAACGTTTAAAGTTAATAATTCATCTTATCAGCAAAATCTGGATCTGTACTATCCAAAGAGTTTGATCCCGAAAGCTACTTCTCCAAAAACTGCATTTTCAGCTGAGAATGTTTCTCCAGCAAGCAAAGAAAGTCAAAGCAATTTAAGCAGTGGAGGCCATAGTGGTTATCACAGTGGATCTACGTCTTCTGTAAATCATTCTGATGCGAAGTTTTCTTGCAATATCGCGATAGATTTGAAGAACGCACAGAATTTTGATGAAGAATCGGCCAAGCAACAAATGGTCTTTCTAGCATCTGTTTTGGAATCCTACGAAGGGTTGGTGGCTGGAAAAATCGGGAATACAAATCTGACGAAAGAAGACTACGATCAGATAGACCCTGAAGAAATGGAGCTGATCGACATTCGTTGGGCAATGGCAAGTGCAGTTCGACGTGCACAACGCTTCATGGAGATTACAGGGAGAAAAACGATTGGTGGTCTATCTACAAAACTGGGGTTCGACAAGTCAAGAGTGACATGTTTCAAGTGTAAACAGAAGGGTCACTTCAAACGGGAATGCAGAAATGCGTATGCTGATGAGTCAGAGAATCCGTTTCGAGATGATTATTATAAAAAGGCAATCTACCATCAGAATAAATCCGAGCCGCCTAGATTGAAGCAGTCTGAAGATAACAGAGATAAATCAAGGGCTCTTGCTGTGATTTATGATGATGAGGGGTATGATTGGAGTAAGGAGGTTCTACCGGAAGAAGATGCGGTGGGTTACGCATTCATGGCAAGCAATGATGAACCCATTAAGTGGAAAGATGATCGTACTGAGGAACAGAAGTATCAATACCGGAAGATGATTGCTGAAAACAAGATTATCAGAATTTCTGGTATCTTTCTGGAAGCTAGAAGAGCAAACAGATGGGATCCAGATAGAGAGTGCTATCTTGATAGGTATGGCAACATTGCGATTGATGACAAAACGCTAGATATTGAAGCCATTATCAAGGAGTACAAGGAAGATGATGAGTATTGGCAACACAAATGGTGGGGAACTCCAACTTCGAAAATGATTGAAGAAGAGAAAGAGAAAGAGAGAAAGGAGAAAGAGGAGAAAGAGAAGAAAGAAAAGCAGGTTGATACAGGTTTAATTGATACTACGCAAGAGTTGACAGCTGAGAATCTGGGAATGATGGCTGACAAAGTGCTAGCTGCAAAAGCACTTGAGGTAGATCCTAATTCTGTTACTGAGTCAAAGGGGTCGGTCAGTCAAAGTGTGTCAACAAATGCGTCAGGTAACAAAAATGAGTCAGGTAACAAGAGTGACGGGAATGCTGACTGCAAAAATTGCACCAAACAATGCAATTTTTGTAGCACTGTCACGTATCTTAACAATGAGAAAATTCAGAATCTGACAACAAAGGTTAGAAATGTTGAAGATCAGATTCTCGATCGTGAGATAACTGTAAAAGCTTCAACTGAACGGATCAAAGAATTAACGGCTCAAATTGAAAATGATAAAACTGAACGTGAGAAAATAAACTCTGAAAATGAAAAGTTAATTTTTGAAAACCGTCAGATTTCTGAAAAGTTTGAGAAATTGAAAAACATTGTCAAAGATAGTGATGATCGCAATGGCAAAACATTTAAAGAAAATGAACATCTAAGAGCTGTTTTGAGATTAAAAGAAGAATCGATTAATGAACAACTGGATCAAATTGCTAAACTGAAACTTAAAGTTCAAGAAGCTGAAATTGAGAATGAACGAATCCAGTTGAAGCTTAACAGCTATAAATCAGCAAGCTTTGTTTTGCAGCATATTGTACCTAAACCTATAGGGAAAGACAAAGCGGGCGAAGATGTGTATTGTGATGGAACTGGGGTGGGGTTTCATCAAGTTCCACCACCTGTTCTTGATAACTATACGAAAAAGCAATCTGGGTTGGTTGAAATTCAGGAAGAAGAAGAAGTTAAACTTCCGGAGAACATTGATGTCAATTTTACATCATCTGATGATAGTGTTCAGACAGAGATTGTTAAGAGCACAGCTGAAAGTGTCTTGATGTCTGATTCATCTGAAGATGATGGATGTTTCTTGGACAAATACATTCAGAAACCAAATTCCAAAAACAACTTAAGTGATGAACCGGGTCTTGTGATGTACAAGATGGCTGGATCTGATAAGTTGTATTCGGATTCTGAGTTTCCGATTGAGAATGTTAATGAGAAAAAGTTGACAAATGTTTTCAAATTGGTTGAAGTTGAGTTGTCAGAAGTGAACAGTTTGAAACAAACAAAAAGTCAAATGAATTTTGAGAAAGATAAAGCTTACTACAAAAAGCCTGTTGTTCCACCAAGGTTTTATAATAACAATCGAAACAATTGGTCGGGAGGTTATAGGGATGGTAAGAATTTTCAGCAAAGAAGGTTTCAAAACAAAAGGTTTGCTGAAAAGAAGGTGTTTGTGAACAGTTCGAGTTCACTTTCTGATGAGGAAAATGAAATTTTTTCAAAATCAAACAAAGAGTTCTTTGAGAAAAGAGCTTCACATTATCAGTCTGAAGGCACAAGTCGAGTTGTTGATACTCGTACATGTTTTAGATGTAATCAAGTTGGTCACATTGCACGAATGTGTACCAATGTGAAGCCTAAGATTGAAAATGTGAAGTTTCAACAGAAGAAAGTTGATATGAAGGGTAAAGCACCAATCGTTGTTGAGAAAAAGAATGTGAAAAATGACAACATCAAAGTAAAAAATGAACCCGTAAAGAAAGTGGTAACTAAAAATGACAAATTTTACAAGAGGGTTGCATTATCTCAACAAGTTTGGAAACCAAAAACTGAAATGAAAATTTCACCTTCTGAAGTGAAAAAGGCTGAAGAATCAATTTCGGTTGATTATGATGAAAATTTTCCACCTTTGAAGGCTGAAAATTTCAAAATTCAAATTGCTAAAGTCAAGGTTACACCTCAGGCTGATGAAGCCTGGGTGGATACCATGTTTGAATAAGCAGTTTGAATTGTCGGAGCTTCCTGTTTCGCGAAGCATGAATCGGCATCTTTCTTGAAGTTGTTTAAGTCGTAGTTTGTTTTGTGCAGGATCTTCCACAATTGGTATCCAGATGGATTATGGATAGTGGTGCATCTCGACATATGACAGGAAAAACCGCGTTGCTGTATGATGTGAGAAACATTAATGGTGGTTATGTGGGATTTGCTGGTCATGAAGGTGGTAGAATTGTTGGTGAAGGAACGTTATCTAACGGAATTGTGACGTTTGAGAGAGTTAACTACATCACTGAGCTGGAGAACAATCTGCTTAGTATCTCGCAGATTTGTGATAATCAGTATACTACTCACTTCACTGATAAAGAATGTTTGATTCTGAAACCTGGTTTTGTTATCCCTGAAGAATGGATTATCATGAGGGCACCTAGAGTGAATGATTTATATGTGTTAGATATGTCTGTAGCAACTACAACTACTGGTCAAGCACATTGTTTCGTGTCTAGAGCAACTGAGAAAGAATCAAGATTGTGGCACCGAAAGATGGGGCATATTCACCTAAGGAAGATGAATCACTTGGTGCACAATGATTTGGTATTGGGAGTTAATATCAAAGGTTTTCATCTGGAAGGGGAGTGCATTAGCTGCATCAAAGGCAAGCAGAAGAAAAAGTCACACCCTACAAAGCAAGTCAATTCAGTTTCGAGACCTCTGGAGAGACTTCACATGGATTTATTTGGTCCGGTGAATGTCAAAAGTCTTACAGGAGATTACTATTGTTTGGTCGTTACTGATGATTATTCCAGATTTTCGTGGGTATCTTTCTTGAAGACGAAAGATGAAACATTTGACAGTTTGATGGGGCTGTTCAGGGAAATTGAGAATTTGTACCAAAGGCGTATTAAGAGAATTCGAAGTGATAATGGTACTGAATTCAAAAACAGCAAGATGGAAGAATTTTGTGATGAAAGAGGTATTTTGCATGAATTTAGTGCTCCGTACACTCCGCAGCAGAATGGAGTCGCAGAACGCAAAAACCGGACACTAATCGAGACGGCTAGAACTATGCTCGCAGATTCAAAGTTACCGATAAATTTTTGGGCTGAAGCTGTTTCCGCCACATGCTATACGCTCAACAGGGTTCTTACTGTCAAGAAGTTCAACAAAACATGCTTTGAGCTTATCAATAACCGCAAACCGAATTTGAAGTATCTAGAACCGTTCGGGTCACCTTGTACGGTTATAGAACCTTTTGGAAAGTTTGGTCCGAAGTGCATTGAGGGTATATTTGTTGGTTATTCAAATCCATTGCGACGTGTCTTCGTTCCAAGTGAGAAGCGGATTATTGAAGCTGCAAATGTTGAATGTCAAGGTTATACTATGCCGCCGCAGAATCCTGGTGATTCATGGCGTTATCATTATGACAATCTTTGGGATTCGTTTGACATGAGAGAAGAATCAGAGGATGATGCGGATTTCTTTGATGAGTTGGATATTTTGCGTGAATATGAGTCGCAGTTAAGGTTCCCAGCTGAGTATTCAAGAAGACCATGGGAAACTTCAAATGATGATGAAGCAGGTCCAAGTAATGCTGGTGAACATGATGATGTCCAACAAAATGAAGTTGCTCAGGATACTCAGTCAGCTCAGAATGATAATCTAGAAGCTGAAAACATGCCAGTATTTGATCATGGTGATTCAGATTCTGAGGGGGAGCAAATTCAGTTTTTAAGTCAAACAAATCAAGTTGGTGAACAAGATGCAGAGCAGAATGTTACTAATCTGGAGGGAAATGTAGATGTTACAAGTGAAGTGATGCCGAGAACTTTCTCATATCATCCAGAGGAGTTGATCATAGGAGAATTGCAAGCTGGAGTTCGCACTCGAAATCAGATTGATAAAGGGCTTACATGTTTTTATACAAAAGTTGCTCCTTTGCAAACTGAATTTTCATTGAGTTGTTTTATCTCGCAGGTTGAGCCAAGAACTTACAAAGAGGCGCTTACTGAAGACTCTTGGGTCAATGCAATGCAGGAGGAACTTAGTCAATTCGAGAAATTGGGAGTGTGGAAGTTAGTTGATTTGCCGGATGGTCATAGGAAAATTAACACCAAGTGGGTGTTTAAGTGTAAGAGAGACGATAGAGGAGTTGTCGTAAGGAACAAAGCTCGACTCGTTGTTCAGGGATTTAGTCAACAGGAGGGAATTGATTTTACCGAAGTTTATGCTCCTGTAGCAAGACTAGAGGCAATCAGAATTTTCCTAGCATTTGCGTCTTGGAAGAACTTCAAAGTTTATCAGTTGGATGTTAAATCGGCGTTTCTTTATGGGAAGGTTAAAGAGGAGGTTTATGTCGGTCAGCCGCCGGGCTTTACCGATCCAATCCACAAAAACAAGGTCTACTTATTGGACAAAGCGCTGTATGGTTTACACCAGGCCCCGAGAGCTTGGTACGAGACTTTGTCTCAACACCTACTAGCCAACAAGTTCATTCGTGGAAAAGTGGATGCCACTCTCTTCACTAAAGTCGTTGATGGTCATCTTCTGATAGTTCAGATTTATGTGGACGATATAATCTTTGGGTCAACAAATGAAAATCTATGCAAAGATTTTGAATCAGTGATGAAGCAAAAGTTTGAAATGTCATCAATGGGGGAGATGAAATTCTTTCTGGGATTACAAGTTGAACAACTTCCTGAGGGAATTTTCATTCATCAGTCAAAGTATGTTCATGATATTCTAGAGAAATTTGGGATGTCAAGTTCTACTCCAGCTGCTACCCCACTTGCAACAAATCATGGGATTCACCCAGATCTCACCGGAGACAGGGCTGATGAAACGTTTTACCGTTCCATGATAGGTTCTTTAATGTACCTAACTGCTTCACGTCCTGATATTATGTACCCAACGTGCCTCGCAGCAAGATTTCAGTCTAACCCGAGAGCATCACATATGATCATTGTGAAGAGGATATTGCGCTACCTGAAAGGAACTCCTTCATTGGGGTTGTGGTATCCTAGAAAAGGCGACTTTACGCTCGAAGGGTATTTCGATTCGGATTTCGGATGCTGCAAAGTCAATTCAAAATCAACAACTGCAGGATGCCAGTTCTTTGGTCCTAGATTGGTTACCTGGCAGTGTAAGAAACAAACGTCTGTGGCGTTATCTACTTGTGAAGCGGAGTATGTGTCTGCTAGCAGTTGCTGCTCTCAGATCTTGTGGATACAGCAACAGATGCGCGACTACGGTTTGCAGTTTCTTAACACACCTCTTTTTGTTGATAATGAGGCCGCCATAAATATAACTAAAAATCCAGTACATCACGCTAAAACTAAACACATAGAAATTCGTCATCACTTTATTCGTGATTGCTTTGAGAAAAAGTTGATACGAATTGAGAAAATCCACACTGACGAACAGAAAGCTGATTTACATACCAAAGCTTTTGATAAAAATCGGTTTAAATATTTGTTAAAACTGAATGGTATGAAGCTTCTGTCGGTGTCGGATGGTATAATTGGCGTTGATGAGAGTACTGTTGCGGATGAAGACGAGAAACAATCTGCCATGGTTTGTCGAATTTTTACTTGTTTTGGTATTTAGGGGGAGTAGATGTTTGTACATAGTTATTTTCAGAAAATACAAAAACAGTAAAAAATGAAAAAATACAAAAACATGATAAAATGAAAAAGAGCTTGTGTATATAGGGAAAATGATAGTACATCAGCTAGACGATTACAGTATGCTAAAGATTTGAAAAGTATAAAAGAGTTAAACAATCTTACTGATGATGTGTCGATAGGTTTTCACACATTTAGTAGATTTATTCGGGATATAAACATAAAATTCAAACTTGTGAATTCGTGGGGAACACTACTTGGATATATAGGTAACCCCTGAAATCTCGTTTGAAAGGTCTCGTAATCTGATATACTAGGTCTTTATACTCAATGATGTCTGGGGTATTATTCCGGGACTTCTGCTGAACGGTGGTTCTGACCTAGTCCCTGGCTAATACTTGCTGAAATGCTTGAAACACAGCATTAAACCCTCAGCATGCTGAAACAATAAAATTGATATATGCTGCTGTTGTAAGCAAAAAGATCCTCTAAAGGGGACACACCGAAAAGTCGAAGCTGATATCTCTCTGCGTATACGGAAGTATCGATCTGAGATCCCTCGGCCCTCGCATACCTAAATTATATACAGATATCATTGTAGTATTCTCACCTGTAAGACTGATTATTGGGATTCTGGATACGGGAGTATATTCAAGAGGTGGGACATATGAATGATCTAAGTTCTTAATTCATCTAAATCGTATCCTGAGTAAGTTGAAATTTGTATGAAAATTTACGATGGATCAGTATATCGACAATCGAGGTGAATTGTTTAAATCTGAGTATGTAATGTAGCTTAACGGTACTTGTGATTTGTCTGATAAGATGATATGATTCCCTGACACGCTCGCAAAAATATGTTTGTAAATAGTTTACTTTGTTTACTTTCTGCAATTTAAGTTTTCTGTATTTCATTTCTTAGTTTAGAACACTTTGATAAAATCCAAAAAGATTTTATTTCTGCTTTATTTTCTGACAAACCAAAGTGGAGAGTTGATTGTTGGATTCTCAAGATGTTTGAAGCAAATGCAGGAGATTCTGAACTGAAGAATGAGGAGAGCTTATCTTTGTTGAAGTTTAACTTGTTTGAAAAGTCAAAAACAAGTTCATTAACTTGATACTTGTTATTTTCAGAAAATGTTTGAAATTGATGTTTTCAAAATCAGTTTGATTCGTCAAATGATCAACCAAGGTCATTAATTTGGACTTCGTAGATTAATCAAGTGATCAGGGTCATTAGCTTGAACCTGAAAACTTGAGTGGATTTCTAAAACTGATTAAGTTTATGAGTTATATGTGAAAAAAAATAAGTTTGTAATGAATGATGTTTGAGTAACAGGTTTGGACTTCATTATTCCCAATGGAAGCTAATTGTCAAAGATTGAACCAGATATCTCAGTTTCAGCATATTGAAAGGGGGAGTCTGTGAAAGGGGGAGTCTTGATCAACAGCATATGGGAGTGTGAAGATAAAGTGCTTATAATGAAAAGACAGAGTTAGAGAAAAGACTAAGACTGAAGACTCAGGATCTGAAGACTACGTCAACATCCAAGGGGGAGTCTGTTGATGCACAAGAATGTCTGTTGACTGCATCTTCATCAAGTCTTAAGTCAAAGTTAGTCAAGATTGGATCTTAAAAGTCAAAATTAGGGTTTTATACATGATTTCGCTTCAATGTACATAGGTGATTTCGCTTCAGTGTCAATAGGTTAATTTCGCTTCAGTGTCAAGTTGTGATTTCGCTTCAGTGTCAGGGACACATGAGCGAAATCAGCAACACTATAAATACCTCATGTGTATGTTTATTTGAGCGAGATCTGGTCATAAGCTTTGTAACCGAACTCTGTCAAAATTGTTCCAGAAAGCTAATAAAGTGAAGGAATTGAATAGGAAAGCTGTTGTAACGTTGCGTGCATTGATTCCGCCTTTACACGTAATGTTGAACTACCTTGACTGATCGTTAGAGACACGACACGGTCCAACAGTGTGACAACTCGAGTTTCCAAGATTCTATCTTCGCATTTAGTGCACGTTAAAAAAAAAATTTTTATTAAGTTGTTTGTTAATACGACTCGTTGTTTCGCAACGCTTACAATTGTAATACGTTATATCGTATTTCGATTAATATTTTGTACTTGGAAATCCATGATATTTATTATATGTGAGTGTGTGTTATTAAGGTTTGTATTAATTACATGTTAATTAAAAGATGGAACTTACTGAGAACAAGCACTCATGAAATCACACAAGTGATGAAAACACTTTAGTGATTTCGTCCAGAATGTTTGGCGAAATCAGAAGATGGGCCTTGGCCCAGTATTTAGATATTTTATATAAATAATCTTTTTATAAACAATCTTCTCTGGGAAGCCTCACAATTACCAAAACAAATTTTATCACTTTGTCTCTCTCTATCATCTGAAAACCCAACAACAGAGAACACATCTTCAAGCAAAAACCTCTGTTTAAACCCTTGGTTAGTAATTTCATGATTTAAGTTGTTTCTTGTTGCATATCGTATGATTTTGGATGTTTAATCATGATGTATGTATGCATTCACTTATGTGATTATGTGATTGATCATTGTGTGCTTGTTGGAAAATTATCATCTATGAAATGTCTGGATATTTGATGTTTTGATAAACAGTGGGAACATGTTATGAATGATAAACTGATGAGATTATGTTCTAGATTTCACAAAGCTTTGGTAGAATAATTGTTTCATATCAATGGTTGATTAAATGACTTGTAGAGGTTTAATTATGTTTCTGTAATAAGATATAGTTCTGGGTTTTATGTTACAGTAAGGATTGGTGATGATGATGACTAGTAACGAAATCACCCACCACAAAAGAAAGTGGACGAAATCACTCAAAGTGATTTCGGCCCAAACAGTTCCAAGCCCAAAATAGATTTCGGCCCATAGTTGGTTTTCGGCCACTGATGTGATTTCGGACATAAGGGATTTCGGCTAAGGGGGTGATTTCGGCCATTAAGGGTTTTCGAATATAAAGTGGTTTTCGGCACTATTTGGTTTTCGGCTATAAAGGGATTTCGGCCCTCATGTGATTTCGGCACTTATGTGTTTTCGGCCCAACTGTTATCTGTTAACTGGTTACATTTATTCTGTTATCTGTTAACTGTTAACTGGTTAAATTTATTAAGTTGTTAACTTATTAAATTACATACAATAACTCTGATTAGTTATGTAACCATATTTAGCCTACTAAATGTCATTAACTCAGTTAACTTTACACACTATGTAAGATTCATGGATGACATTCTGTTAAATATATAACTCAGTTAAGTAAAGCATGTGACACAGTTAGTTACCAGTTTGTTAAATGTTAATTCTGTTAACCGTATATCCCTGTTTATATATGCTAACTCAGTTAAGCATACTAGCTTTATTAACTGTGATGTTGGTTAACTATGTTAGAATTATTGAGAAGGCTATTATGAGGAAGATGAATGTGCATAAATGAGAGTAACTGTTTACATGATACAAGAATGCAAATTGCTTGACACACTCTGTAATATTACTGTGATGCTAGTTACATGTGAAACATTACGAACATATTCTGACTGAACATACGTGCACTATAGGATTTGATTGATTACTTGCGAGCATATAGTTTAGCATACCGAGCAAACAAGGTGAGTTCACCCTTCTACCAAGGCATGGGATTCCCGGGGTTGGGAATGGGTTGATTGATTATTATGCTTAAGAGTTGTCGGAATTACATACCATTGGCCTCGGGAGATGAAGGTCAATGGTAGATACTACTAGACTAGTGATACATATACTTCTCTTCGCAAACATGTCGGGATCGGCCGCGATACTAGAACAATCTTCGCAAACATGCCTGGAATGGCCGCGAACTATACTTTAATCTTCGCAAACATGCCTGGAGGGCCGCGATACAAATATAACTAGTCTAGAAAACATGGGAAACCCCCACTAATCTTCGCAAACATGCCTTGAGGGCCGCGATGCTATTACATACGATACATGACTACTAAACGAACTTACGATTTACAATACGAAAACTATAACTGAATAACCTACTGTGAACTCGCTCAACTAGTTGTTGACTCTCTGTTACATGCCTTGCAGGACCATAGGTACTTTTGGAGCTTGCACGGGAGGCACGGTCGTTGTGGACATGGATCGTGAAATGTGTTGTTAAACATTATGACATTTTGTACTTAAACTTATGTTGGGTTTTACTTTAAATGCTTCCGCTACACACTTGTTATTTTTGGTTTTGGAAACACCTATCGTATTGATGAATGACTTTTACTTTATACTTATGTTCAATATGATTGGTGGCTTGATCCTGGTCATGTCACGCCTCCAAGCGGTAGTACTCCGCGTGTGGATTTTGGGGGTGTGACAGATTGGTATCAGAGCCATTGGTTATAGAGAACTCGGTTTTAATAAGGGGAAAACGTTTTTATTAAAACCAGACTATAACCAGAACAGTGCTCAACGATCCACAACGATGCCTCGCTCCACGTGCAAGACTCATCACTCTAGGTAATATGGTACATGTCTTATTGCCTACTTGCTAGAATTGCATAGAACTTTGCTCCGGGTATGCTTAGGTTAACTTAACACTATTGCATGAGAACACTTGTGTGATTATTCCCTTTTGTTATCACACTACTCGCGAACCTCTCTCACTTATGTCATATTTACTATGAAGATCATGTCTGGACGTATCAACATGACGCAAGCCCAACTGACGGCTCTCATTAACGAACGAATTGCTGAGGCACTTACAGCCGCACAAGCAGGAGGTATACCCTGCAGTTGTAACTCACACTAGAATCTTTAGATCCTACACTCCTAAACCAACTCTTGTGTTTTAATCTTGTACTGGATTCTTATATACAACAGGTCAGCACGCTCAGCCACCTGTTTGTACCTTCAAAACTTTCATGGACTGTCGTCCTACTACCTTTAGTGGCACGGAAGGAGCGGTTGGACTCCTCCATTGGTTTGAAAAGCTCGAGTCCGTATTCGAAATGTGCGAATGCCCTGAGGCTCGCAGGGTGAAATACGCCACTGGTACTCTAGAAGGCATTGCACTGACTTGGTGGAATGCGCAAGTACAGATGTTAGGGTTGGCTGTTGCTAATGCCACACCTTGGAACGGTTTCAAGGAATTGATTAAAGAGGAATATTGTAGCCGTGATGATATTCATAAGCTGGAGGTAGAGTTTTATCACTTGAAAATGACTGGGTCAGAAATTGAAGCGTACACCAGAAGATCGAACGAGTTGGCTATTCTGTGTCCTACTATGGTGGACCCTCCCATTAAGCGTATCGAACTGTATCTCAATGGTCTGGTGCCGGAGATTCAAAGTCACGTAACCTCAGCGAATCTTGGCACTATTCAACAGATCGTCAAGCTAGCTCATCGCCTCACCGACCAGGCAGTGGAACAGAACAGGCTGCCTAAACGTATCAGCGCTACTACCGTTACCACTCCAGTTACTCCTGCTATTCCCAATGACAACAAGCGGAAATGGGAAGGGGATTCCAGCAGGGGTTCAGCTATTGTACAGTCTCAAGCACAACAGCAGCGCAAGACTAGTGATTACCAGAGCCAGAGTCAGCAATCGTCTGGTGGTCAGGGGCAGAGTGGATATCGGGGAATTCATCCACTGTGTAACAGGTGCAACAAACACCACAGTGGTCAGTGTCGTAAAGGCCGCTGTCAGAGATGTCTAAGGGTAGGTCATGAAGCTAAAGATTGCAGGAGCTCAAGGCCTGCGAATCAGAACCAGCAACAACAGCCACCCGTTCCACGAAACCAGTCACAGCAACAACAGCAAGGAAATAAGGTATGCTTTCAGTGTGGGGCTGAAGGTCATTTCAAGCGGAACTGCCCCCAGTTAAACCAGAATCAGAACAACAACAACAATAATCAGGGCAGTGGGAACAACAATGGGGGAAACAACAACAACAATGGTGCAAAGGGTCGTTTATTTGTGATTGGTCAGAGTGACGCAAGGAACGATCCTAATGTGGTTACGGGTAAGTTTCTTCTCGACGACTTTTATGTTACCGTATTATTTGATTCGGGTGCGGATACCAGTTATATGTCTCTGAACGTTAGTCAAATGCTTAAACGCGCACCAACACTTTTGAACACCAAACATGTCGTAGAGTTAGCTAACGGTAAAAGTTTAGAGGCCACACACATAGTTCAGGGTTGTAATCTTATCCTCGCTGGTCAGACTTTCTCTATCGATCTCATTCCTATAACTCTGAGTAGTTTCGACATTGTCATCGGTATGGATTGGTTATCCCAACAGCAAGCAGAGATCCTATGCAAGGAGAAGATCATTCGTATTCCTCGTTCTGGCAAGGAACCTCTCGAAGTTCAAGGCGACAAGAGTGGTGTCGTGAGTGGCATCATCTCCTTATTGAAGGCACAGAAGTGTTTACGAAAGGGCCACATAGCTATTTTAGCACTCGTTACTGATACATCGGCGACAGAGAAAAAGATTGGGGATATTCCTGTAGTACGCGAATTTCCTCAAGTGTTTCCTGAAGAGTTACCTGGATTACCGCCTCATCGCCAGGTCGAATTTCAGATCGAGCTAGCTCCAGGAGCAGCACCTACAGCTCGAGCGCCTTACCGTTTAGCTCCAACTGAACTGGAAGAACTGTCTAAGCAATTGCAAGAACTTTTGGAAAAGGGTTTCATACGTCCTAGCTCTTCGCCCTGGGGAGCTCCAGTATTATTTGTAAAGAAGAAAGACGGTACTTTTCGTATGTGCATAAACTACCGCGAACTGAACAAGGTGACTGTGAAGAATCGTTATCCACTTCCACGCATCGACGACTTATTCGACCAGTTGCAAGGGTCGAGCTATTACTCAAAGATTGACCTGAGGTCAGGTTACCATCAACTGAGAGTCCGGGATGAGGACGTCTCCAAAACAGCATTCAGAACTCGCTACGGCCATTACGAGTTTTTGGTCATGCCATTCGGGCTAACGAACGCGCCTGCGGTTTTCATGGATCTTATGAACAGGGTGTGCAAACCTTATCTTGACAAGTTTGTTATTGTTTTCATTGACGACATCCTGATTTATTCAAAGAATCGGAAGGAACACGAACAGCATTTACGACTTATTCTGGAACTCCTTCGAACGGAACAGCTGTACGCTAAGTTTTCAAAATGCGACTTCTGGCTTCGTGAAGTCCACTTTCTAGGCCACGTGGTAAACAAGGATGGGATTCATGTCGATCCATCCAAAGTAGATTCGATCAAGAACTGGCCTGCACCTAGTACACCGACAGAAATACGCCAATTCTTGGGTTTGGCGGGTTATTACAGACGGTTTATCAAAGACTTCTCAAAGATTGCACAACCGCTTACATTACTGACACAGAAAGGTATTGCTTACCGTTGGAGTGATAGACAGGAAACAGCGTTTCAGCACTTAAAGGACAGACTTTGTAGCGCACCTATCCTCTCATTGCCTGAAGGCACGGATGATTTTGTAGTTTACTGCGACGCATCTATCCAAGGTCTTGGATGTGTGTTGATGCAGCGGGATAAAGTTATTGCTTATGCTTCACGCCAACTTAAGATTCACGAACGGAATTACACTACGCACGATTTAGAGCTTGGAGCTGTTGTCTTTGCACTCAAGATATGGAGACATTATCTGTATGGCACCAAGTGCACCATCTACACCGATCACAGAAGTCTTGAGCATATCTTCAAGCAGAAAGACTTGAACATGCGACAACGTCGATGGGTCGAGTTACTGAACGATTACGAATGTGCTATAAAGTATCATCCGGGCAAAGCCAATGTGGTGGCCGACGCCCTTAGTCGAAAGGATACTACACCTAGGCGTGTACGAGCGTTGCAACTCACTATTCAGTCTAGTCTTCCTTCACAGATACTAGATGCTCAGGTAGAAGCATTGAAACCGGAAAACGTCAGGGCTGAAGCCCTACGCGGCTCAAGACAACGGTTAGAACAAAGGGCAGACGGCGCCTATTATGTAACCGGACGCATCTGGGTCCCACTCTATGGTAATTTACGCGAGCTTGTAATGGATGAAGCTCATAAGTCTCACTACTCAGTACATCCTGGTTCAGATAAGATGTACCACGACCTCAGAACTACGTATTGGTGGCCTAGCATGAAGGCCCACATAGCAACTTACGTTAGAAAGTGTTTGACTTGTGCGAGAGTCAAAGCAGAATATCAGAAACCATCAGGCCCACTCCAACAACCTGAGATACCACAATGGAAATGGGAGCAAATTTCCATGGATTTTGTTACTGGCCTACCTAGATCTCAGCGCGGAAATGATACTATTTGGGTGATCGTGGATCGACTCACAAAGTCTGCTCACTTCTTGGCTATCAAGGAAACGGATAAGTTCTCCACTCTAGCAGACGTATACCTTAAAGAAGTTGTCTCGAGGCACGGGGTGCCCACATCTATTATCTCTGATCGTGATGCACGTTTTACTTCAGAACTGTGGCAAGCAATACACAAATCTTTTGGCTCTCGTTTAGACATGAACACAGCTTATCATCCTCAGACAGACGGGCAGTCTGAGCGAACTATTCAAACGCTAGAAGACATGCTTCGGGCGTGCGTAATTGACTTTGGTAAAGGCTGGGAAAAACATCTGCCACTTGTGGAATTTTCGTACAACAACAGTTACCACACCAGCATTAAAGCTGCTCCATTTGAGGCATTGTACGGGCGTAAATGCCGATCACCTCTTTGTTGGGCAGAGGTGGGTGACAGTCAGATCACAGGTCCGGAAATGGTAGTTGATACTACTGAAAAGATTGCTCAAATACGACAACGCATGGCGGCAGCACGTGACCGTCAGAAAGTATACGCTGATAAAGACAGGAAAATACTCGAATTCCAAGTTGGGGATCGAGCACTACTCAAAGTTTCACCCTGGAAGGGTGTTGTTCGTTTTGGCAAAAGAGGCAAACTCAATCCACGGTACGTTGGACCATTTGAAGTCATTGAGAAGATAGGCAAAGTGGCCTACAGACTGAACTTACCAGCTGAACTCAGTGCAGTTCACAACGTCTTTCATGTGTCGAATCTGAAGAAGTGGCAGTCAGATGAGACCTTCATAGTTCCCTTGAAGGAGCTCACTATCGACGAACAATTGCATTTCGTCGAGGAACCAGTTGAAATCACGGACCGAGATGTTAAGGTCCTCAAGAACACCAGAATACCTCTTGTTCGAGTTCGTTGGAACTCCCGTCGTGGCCCAGAGTTCACCTGGGAACGCGAAGACCAAATGGAACTCAAATATCCCCAGTTGTTCGAAAACAATGCAACTACTACTGAGGCTGAAGCTACTACAGAATTTCGGGAAGAAATTCCAAATCAACGGGGGGATGATGTGACACCCCAGGAAAACCAGTAAACGATAACTTACCTAGCTTCCTCAGTAACCGCATGCTAAATTTCGGGACGAAATTTCTTTCAAGTTGGGGATAATGTGACAACTCGAGTTTCCAAGATTCTATCTTCGCATTTAGTGCACGTTAAAATTTTTTTTTTTTATTAAGTTGTTTGTTAATACGACTCGTTGTTTCGCAACGCTTACAATTGTAATACGTTATATCGTATTTCGATTAATATTTTGTACTTGGAAATCCATGATATTTATTATATGTGAGTGTGTGTTATTAAGGTTTGTATTAATTACATGTTAATTAAAAGATGGAACTTACTGAGAACAAGCACTCATGAAATCACACAAGTGATGAAAACACTTTAGTGATTTCGTCCAGAATGTTTGGCGAAATCAGAAGATGGGCCTTGGCCCAGTATTTAGATATTTTATATAAATAATCTTTTTATAAACAATCTTCTCTGGGAAGCCTCACAATTACCAAAACAAATTTTATCACTTTGTCTCTCTCTATCATCTGAAAACCCAACAACAGAGAACACATCTTCAAGCAAAAACCTCTGTTTAAACCCTTGGTTAGTAATTTCATGATTTAAGTTGTTTCTTGTTGCATATCGTATGATTTTGGATGTTTAATCATGATGTATGTATGCATTCACTTATGTGATTATGTGATTGATCATTGTGTGCTTGTTGGAAAATTATCATCTATGAAATGTCTGGATATTTGATGTTTTGATAAACAGTGGGAACATGTTATGAATGATAAACTGATGAGATTATGTTCTAGATTTCACAAAGCTTTGGTAGAATAATTGTTTCATATCAATGGTTGATTAAATGACTTGTAGAGGTTTAATTATGTTTCTGTAATAAGATATAGTTCTGGGTTTTATGTTACAGTAAGGATTGGTGATGATGATGACTAGTAACGAAATCACCCACCACAAAAGAAAGTGGACGAAATCACTCAAAGTGATTTCGGCCCAAACAGTTCCAAGCCCAAAACAGATTTCGGCCCATAGTTGGTTTTCGGCCACTGATGTGATTTCGGACATAAGGGATTTCGGCTAAGGGGGTGATTTCGGCCATTAAGGGTTTTCGAATATAAAGTGGTTTTCGGCACTATTTGGTTTTCGGCTATAAAGGGATTTCGGCCCTCATGTGATTTCGGCACTTATGTGTTTTCGGCCCAACTGTTATCTGTTAACTGGTTACATTTATTCTGTTATCTGTTAACTGTTAACTGGTTAAATTTATTAAGTTGTTAACTTATTAAATTACATACAATAACTCTGATTAGTTATGTAACCATATTTAGCCTACTAAATGTCATTAACTCAGTTAACTTTACACACTATGTAAGATTCATGGATGACATTCTGTTAAATATATAACTCAGTTAAGTAAAGCATGTGACACAGTTAGTTACCAGTTTGTTAAATGTTAATTCTGTTAACCGTATATCCCTGTTTATATATGCTAACTCAGTTAAGCATACTAGCTTTATTAACTGTGATGTTGGTTAACTATGTTAGAATTATTGAGAAGGCTATTATGAGGAAGATGAATGTGCATAAATGAGAGTAACTGTTTACATGATACAAGAATGCAAATTGCTTGACACACTCTGTAATATTACTGTGATGCTAGTTACATGTGAAACATTACGAACATATTCTGACTGAACATACGTGCACTATAGGATTTGATTGATTACTTGCGAGCATATAGTTTAGCATACCGAGCAAACAAGGTGAGTTCACCCTTCTACCAAGGCATGGGATTCCCGGGGTTGGGAATGGGTTGATTGATTATTATGCTTAAGAGTTGTCGGAATTACATACCATTGGCCTCGGGAGATGAAGGTCAATGGTAGATACTACTAGACTAGTGATACATATACTTCTCTTCGCAAACATGCCGGGATCGGCCGCGATACTAGAACAATCTTCGCAAACATGCCTGGAATGGCCGCGAACTATACTTTAATCTTCGCAAACATGCCTGGAGGGCCGCGATACAAATATAACTAGTCTAGAAAACATGGGAAACCCCCACTAATCTTCGCAAACATGCCTTGAGGGCCGCGATGCTATTACATACGATACATGACTACTAAACGAACTTACGATTTACAATACGAAAACTATAACTGAATAACCTACTGTGAACTCGCTCAACTAGTTGTTGACTCTCTGTTACATGCCTTGCAGGACCATAGGTACTTTTGGAGCTTGCACGGGAGGCACGGTCGTTGTGGACATGGATCGTGAAATGTGTTGTTAAACATTATGACATTTTGTACTTAAACTTATGTTGGGTTTTACTTTAAATGCTTCCGCTACACACTTGTTATTTTTGGTTTTGGAAACACCTATCGTATTGATGAATGACTTTTACTTTATACTTATGTTCAATATGATTGGTGGCTTGATCCTGGTCATGTCACGCCTCCAAGCGGTAGTACTCCGCGTGTGGATTTTGGGGGTGTGACAAACAGTGCGTACATCCTTAAACTTAAGAAAGTTATGGACTTCGATCTGGGCACGAATTTCTGCTGCGTTTGAAGATTCAGCGTGTGCACGAGTAGAAAACTGAAGACTCATGATAGTAATATTGGGCTTTGTTTGAGTTCTAAAAAAAATTGAATTTGAGTATGAGTTGTTTTGGGTATGTGTCGAACTATATCAGAAGTTCAGTTGGTTTGAGGATTTACACGAGTGGTGGGTTACTTATATAGATACAAATTAAGCTTACACAATACGCTTGGTTAAGGCTTCCATGATGCACCTTGAAAATAGTTTTACTGTATTAGGTTTGAAAATTTTCGGTAACAAACAAAATGTTTAAACTAATATTAGATTCGGTAGGTATCGTGGGTAACGTGCTGAGTATCACTTCTAAATGGTTCTGATAACAACAGTGATGATATTAATAATTGGTAATTTTATAGTAAAATATCCATAACCATTTTTACGGATGTATATATATATATATATATATATATATATATATATAATTAGTATGCACAATAATAAAATAAATAAACGTTATTAAACATTAGATTTTATAAATAAATGTTAGATAACATAAATATAAATGTTAGGTGCATAAATAAATTTAGATTGTTAGTAGTCCCAAAATTATTATATATCCATAGTATGAGGTTCTCTGCACTGATTTAGATGTTTTTATGATAGGAGTGTCTGGATAACTGGGTCTCCTAAAAGAAAACAATCCCACGGTATAAAAGAAATATTACGTTTATCATAATAATTATAGTTTATATAAATTAATCAAACACTTACTTTGATTATAATTGCTTGAACGTTTCCTTGGCTAGAACCTCGTGCTTGGCTAGAGCCTCGTGCTGATAACGTGTTATAAAACTAGTCTAAAAAAGATATTTTATATTCCGAGCCGAAATTCATGTGCTTTCTCAACTTCATTGATTATTGATGCTATTATCAAGTAGAAATGAGTAAAGAAACAAAAGTAGGTTATAAAATGAAAATATGAGAATATTCAGTACATGAGCAACCACGTTTACATAAATATATAGGATTGAGTAACCCTCATATCTTTGACTTTATAGTATTGAGTAGTGGAGGAGTAGGTGTAGGATTTAGTCAAATTTGTCATCCAATATTATAACAAAAAGTTTTTTTTGAATTGCTCCAGTTAAAATTAAAGTTTTGAATTACTCCAGTTAAAATTAATGTCCAAAAAGGACAAAGACATATTGAAAATCTTATAAACCAGATGCTAATGCTTTAGCTCTAGTTGATATTACAGACAAGCAAAGGGATAATAATAATATGGCTATTAAATCCCGTTTGTAACATGGGAGACTAGTTGGGTTCAAAGGATAAAACATCCTTGAAATAGAAAAGGCCATGAAAAGGAAATTGGGTTCAAAGGATAAAACATCCTTGAAATAGAAAAGGCCATGAAAAGGAAATTGGGTTCAAAGGATAAAACATCCTTGAAATAGAAAAGGCCCTGAGGCACTGAAAGGGAAATTGACCATAAAAGAAAATGGTAAATTCAATTCCCTCTAGAAGGAGTAAACGATAAAACCTTCCCTTAGGAAGGAGTGAATGATAATACCTTCCCTCAGGAAGAAGTAAATGATTCCAACATAGAATTGACGGTCAATTATGGTCATACACATATATTATGGAATCAAGATGAAATAGAAAGTTTGAAGCATAATAGACCATTTGATTTTTCAAACATTAAATTTCTTAAAAAATAGGAAGTTATTGTACATGTGATTATATTTAACCAAAACGGAAATTTCACAAACTAGGCACCTAGCTCGGTTGGCTAGGTGCGCGAAAGGGTGTGGCCTAGACCCGGGTTCAATCCAGGGGACGGCTAGTTTCACCATTTTTACCATACAAATTTAGAATTTTTTCATTAACACGTTGCAAGAAGAATTATATTTTCTTTTTCATATTCTCCTAAGGTGAAACAAAATTTTTGATACACTTGAGATATGTAAGGTATAATTTATATTTTTACTAACCCATCAAAACAAGTTTGGTTAGTTTTTGTAAATGCAGGTAATGTAACAAAACACAATTGTGGATATTATGATATTTGTTTCCAAAAAGGAACCAGAAGTCTCATATGAATATCATATAACACTAATCGGCAAAAGATTATCTACCTAAGGATAAAGCGAAAAATTGTTGTCTATAAAGCTATGATCAACTTTCAAGAAAGATAGAGACAAGTCACGTTTTAAACATCTTTGTTAGTATCATCAACATCTTCCTCATGAGAGGTTTCGGTATTTACCGCTTGATCAAGATTTTTATCCTTTTGGTCAATTTCATTTATAAGCGCTTTTCTTTTTCGAGGATTTTTATCCTTTGAACCAATTGGCCTTCCACGTTTTAAACGTTTCTGAGATTCATGAGTCATATTATTATCTATTGGCTTATTAGGGATCTCAACTCGAGCTGGAGCATTAGCGGCTGGTATATGAGATTTAGTAACCCTATTTATATCAGCAAATGCATCAGGCAATTGATTTTCAATTTCTTGCAAATGTATTATCTTTTGAACCTCTGTCTCACATTGTTTAGTCCTTGGATCCAGATATAATAATGAAGGTTCACACCATGTGACATCCTTTTCCTTATTTTTATCTTTATTCTCTCCCCCTAATACAGGGAAAGTTGTTTCATTAAATTTACAATCAGCCAACCGTGCTGTAAAGACATCACCTGTTAAAGGTTCAAGATATCTTATTATAGAAGGTGAATCATATCCAACATATATTCCCAACCTTCTTTGAGGTCCCATTTTTGTGCGTTGTGGTGGTGCAATTGGGACATAAACTGCACATCCAAAAATTCTAATATGGGAAATATTTGGCTGTTGGCCAGATGCAATTTGTTGGGGAGAGAATTCATGATTTGCACTTGGTCTTATGTGAATTAATGATTCAGCATGTAATATCGCATGACCCCAAATGGATACAGGAAGTTTTGTCCTCATTATTAATGGTCGAGCTATTAGTTGTAGACGTTTAATTAATGATTCAGCTAAACCATTTTGTGTATTCACATGAGCAACAGGGTGTTCAACAATAATTCCTCCAGACATGCAATAATCATTAAAAGCATGTGATGTAAATTCACCAGCATTGTCTAGTCTCACCCTTTTAATACTATGATCTGGGAAATGTGTTCGCAATTTAATAATTTGTGAAAGAAATTTTGCAAAAGCCATATTGCGAGTTGATAACAAAGACACATGAGACCATCTACTTGATGCATCTATTAGAACCATGAAGTATCTAAATGGTCCACATGGTGGATGGATTGGTCCACATATATCTCCTTGAATTCTTTCAAGGAACATTGGAATTTCATTTTCAACTTTTATAAACGAAGGTCTTGTAATTAATTTTCCCAGAGAACAAGATACACATAAAGGAATTTTATCAGATTTTGGGATCTTTTTATACTTTAATGGGTGTCCATGAGTATTTTCAATCACTCTTTTCATCATTGTTGAACCTGGATGGCCTAATCTGTCATGCCATAAGTTAAATGTTTCAGGATCACAAAAATTTTCTTTTACTGCCATATGTGCTTGAGGAACATCAATATATGTATAATGCAAACCAGATTGAAACATTGGCAGTTTTTCCAATATCTGACCTTTGCTTATGATATACAAATATTTTTCTTTATTAACAGTCTTTGACTGAGTATCATATCCATTATGATATATGCTTTTGAAACTTAACAAGTTTCTTGATGACCTTGGGGAAAATAAAGCATTCTCTATTAAAAGCTTTGTACCATTTGGTAATATTAAACTTGCTTTTCCCACTCCTTCTATTAATTTTGTAGGACCTGATATTGTATCAATGGTTCCTTTTGTTGGTTTCAACTCATAAAAATATTTCTCGGATTTAAGTATAGTATGTGTAGCTCCACTGTCAGCTATACATATATCAGTATCATTCATTCGATCTTGAGCTTCAATGATATCCATTTTAATCTTACAATTATAAAAAAAACGATAAGAGTATGATTAATATATTATAATTATTGATAATAACTTTATATAAAAAAAACTTTATATGAAGGAAAGACATAATAAAAATACATATTTAATTGTTACATAAAATCATTGAGATCAATCATCATTTTGTTTATAAATGTCTTCATTAAAATCCGTGGCATTTAGCTGAACACTGAATTTATCCAAATAGTTTACTTCCTTCTCCTTTCCTTTAAGCGAGGCTTTGTAAAGCTCACATAGATGTGGAGCTGTTCTACAAGTTTTTGCCCAGTGATCTATACTTCCACATCTATAACAAGAATTATCAATTTTTCTAGACACACCGGCTTCATTTCTTTGATTATGAAAATTGGAAGTATTATCTTGTGGAGCATGATAATTTGTAGTTCTTTGATTTCGGCCACGTTCACGACCGCGCCCACGACCTCGGTAATATTTATTATTTTTGAAAGTATGATTGTGACCATTATAATGACCTTTACCAAAATACCCACGACCGCGGCCACGACCTCGTCCTTGGCCTTGCCCACGGCCTTGTCCTTGGCCTTGCCCACGGCCTTGTCCTTGGCCTTGCCCACGGCCTTGTTCCCTTTTATTTTGATAATTATTAACAACGTTCTCTTCAGGTATAGTTAATGATCCTGTGGGACGGGCTTCATGATTTTTCATCAGAAGTATGTTATGTTGTTCTGCTACGAGGAGATGCGCATTCAAATCAGAGTATCTGTAAAATCTCAACAATCGATATTGTTGTGCTAAACTTATATGTGACGCATGAAATGTGGAGTAAGTTTTCTCCAATTTTTCTTCCTCAGTAACAGGGTGCCCACAAAATTCTAATTTTGAACATATTTTAAATAGAGCAGATGTGTAATCATTTACTTTTGTAAAATCTTGGAACCTCAGACTGTTCCATTCATTTTTAGCTGTGGGAAGTAAAACTTCATTTTGATTATCAAATCTGTTCTTTAAATCCGTCCATAATTCATATGGATCATCAGAATTGAAATATTCATGCTGTAGTAAATTATCAATGTGTTTATGAATAAACACATCAGCTTTTGCCTTTTCCTGATTCGAACAATTATTCTCTTCATTTATGACTTCTATCACACCCATTGCTTTTAGGTGTCTTTTGACATTTGTTGTCCAAGTCATATAATTTTCTCCGGAGATATTCAATGCTGGAAATTCCAGTTTCGCGATATTTGCCATTTTGTTACTAAATACAAATATATATATATAAATATTAGGATTACATACTTATTAAAATGAGACTAAATACAACAATACACATAATTAAAATGTTAGTAGCATAAATAAATGTTAGTTGCATAAATAAATGTTAGCTGTATAAATAAATGTTAGATGCGTAAATGTTAAATTCATAAATAAATGTTAAATGGTTAGTAGTCCCATTATTATTATTATTATTATTATTATTATTATTATTATTATTATATTTCCATAGTAATAGGTACCCTGTACTCATTTTTATTTATCAAAGAACTATATTATAAATATACATATATATAAAGGAGAAACGGGATATAAAAAATCATCCTAAAGATGTGTGGTTTTACAATCCACTGGTGCACCCTTAGGCTTTCAACCTATATAATATGTACACATATGTATATATATTTAAATGTATAAAAAAACGTGGTTGCTCATGTACTGAATATTCTCATATTTTCATTTTATAACCTACTTTTGTTTCTTTACTCATTTCTAATTGATAATAGCATCAATAATCAATGAAGTTGAGAAAGCACATGAATTTCAGCTCGGAATATAAAATATCTTTTTTAGACTAGTTTTATAACAAAAAAAAAGATATTTTATATTCCGAGCTGAAATTCATGTGCTTTCTCAACTTCATTGATTGTTGATGCTATTATCAAGTAGAAATGAGTAAAGAAACAAAAGTAGGTTATAAAATGAAAATATGAGAATATTCAGTACATGAGCAACCACGTTTACATAAATATATAGGATCGAGTAACCCTCCTATCTTTGACTTTATAGTATTGAGTAGTGGAGGAGTAAGTGTAGGATTTAGTCAAATTTGTCATCCAATATTATAACACTCCCCCTTGGATGACACTTTGCAAACTTTGGGGTAATTAAGTACTGCCTCATTAAAAACCTTGCTAGGAAAACCCAGTGGGATAAAACCATAGCTAAGGGAAAAAGAGTGTAGTGTATAGTCTTCTCCTGATATTTCTGGATCATGTATGTTGCCTCATTAAAAACCTTACTAAGAAAACCCAATGGGATAAAACTTAGTGAAGGGAAAAAGAGTGCAACTTGTATAGTACTCCCCCTCATTTTAATATGTATCATTTATGTGACTTGTCTCTATCTTTCTTGAAAGTTGATCATAGCTTTATAGACAACAATTTTTCGCTTTATCCTTAGGTAGATAATCTTTTGCCGATTAGTGTTATATGATCTTCATATGAGACTTCTGGTTCCTTTTTGGAAACAAATATCATAATATCCACAATTGTGTTTTGTTACATTACCTGCATTTACAAAAACTAACCAAACTTGTTTTGATGGGTTAGTAAAAATATAAATTATACCTTACATATCTCAAGTGTATCAAAAATTTTGTTTCACCTTAGGAGAATATGAAAAAGAAAATATAATTCTTCTTGCAACGTGTTAATGAAAAAATTCTAAATTTTTATGGTAAAAATGGTGAAACTGGCCGTCCCCTGGATTGAACCCGGGTCTAGGCCACACCCTTTCGCGCACCTAGCCAACCGAGCTAGGTGCCTAGTTTGTGAAATTTCCGTTTTGGTTAAATATAAGCACATGTACAATAACTTCCTATTTTTTAAGAAATTTAATGTTTGAAAAATCAAATGGTCTATTATGCTTCAAACTTTCTATTTCATCTTGATTCCATAATATATGTGTATGACCATAATTGACCGTCAATTCTATGTTGGAATCATTTACTTCTTCCTGAGGGAAGGTATTATCATTCACTCCTTCCTAAGGGAAGGTTTTATCGTTTACTCCTTCTAGAGGGAATTGAATTTACCATTTTCTTTTATGGTCAATTTCCCTTTCAGTGCCTCAGGGCCTTTTCTATTTCAAGGATGTTTTATCCTTTGAACCCAATTTCCTTTTCATGGCCTTTTCTATTTCAAGGATGTTTTATCCTTTGAACCCAATTTCCTTTTCATGGCCTTTTCTATTTCAAGGATGTTTTATCCTTTGAACCAAACTAGTCTCCCATGTTTCAAACGGGATTTAATAGCCATATTATTATTATTATCCCTTTGCTTGTCTGTAATATCAACTCGAGCTAAAGCATTAGCATCTGGTATATAAGATTTTCAATATGTCTTTGTCCTTTTTGGACATTAATTTTAACTGGAGTAATTCAAAACTTTAATTTTAACTGGAGCAATTCAAAAAAAAACTTTTTGGATGAATTTCCTTCTTAAAGTATCTTTTAAATATTTTACTCGAGGATACAGATAATACAATGATACCTTCAAATTTATTTCACTTTTATTTGTTTTCTATCTCCCCCTCATGTTGGGATTTATAATTAATCAGCAAATGAAGCCTATATGGCTATATATTTATTATTCCCAACATGTCATTAAATCTCACCTTTGTGCGTTGTGTTGTAACAATTTCAGTATATATATATAGTATATATATATCGCACATCCAAAAATGATAAATATTTGGTTTCTAAATAAATGTAATGGGGAATAAATGTTTCAATAATAATACTTGTTCCAATGATCATTGATAATTAAGAATTTATCAAAAATAAATTTTTGAATAATATTCTTGCTATATTAGCTAAGCCATATCTGCAAACTTCAAGTTGCAAATTGATAACCATTTAGACGATGCATCGATTTAAATACTAAATGGTATCATGCTAGGATATGTGTATCCTTTAATCCTATTTAGGATTATCATATGATATGTGAATCCTTTTCATCATAGTATATCCTTGATGGCTTAATCTGACATGCCATCATATCCTTGATGATATATATATATTCTTGAAACTCAATAAGTTTCTTATTGATTTTTGGGAAAAATAGAGTGTCCTCTATTTAAAAACTTTGTACTATCAGGTAATTAGCTTTTCCCATTCTTTCTTTTAATTTTGAATGTCCCAGGCAAAACCGTTATTTGCATTATTCGTCTAATTTATGAATAATTTATATATACATATGTTTGTCATTGTATTTCCACAAAACATTTGTATGTGTGTATGTATGTACAACCCAAACTTGTATGTTTATCATGCTTCGTCTTTACCATTTAATATATTTTATAAATATAAACTTGTTTTATGAATCAAATAAACCTGACAGTTTTCTAACTTCCCAAAAATAACATTTCCTTAATACATCATTTATTATATATACATATATATATATATATAACTGTTGTATATATATAACCGTTGTACAACGGCTATAAAACGGTAATATAACCGTTACAAAACGGTTATAATTTACCACTATAAATAACCAATTATCAATCTCATTTTTTTTCACAGCAAACCCTCTTCTTCTCAAAGTTATTCAAGAAAAATTTTTCGAAGATGATTCACCCGGTTTTAATATTGACCGGCATAATGTTAATATTATTGCCGATATTAATATATGAGCTTCCGCCTCATCTATTTAGTACTTATGTATTCATTTATTTGTTCATAGCTGTTCCTTTGTATGTTATCTCATTTTTAATGAGTATTTAGATTTTAATATTTATCTTATTTATGTTTTGTAACAAAATTGGCAACCTATAACTGAAGTAATTATTAATATGGTGGTGGGTTCCATCTAATTGTTATGGGAGTTGTTGTTGAGATGACAATGCTCGCGTGTCATCTTCCATATCAATGTTGTATGTAAACATGTTTCAATTCATATGGCTACTTATCCAGATACGTAGCCTTTAATTTATGCTTATTCACAGACTTACGAATGGTTTAGTTTCAGCTATAGCAAGTAAGTCTTTTTAGTTTGTACGTAGTTTCCAGATACTTGAATAAATATATTAAAATAATTGAATTGTAGCAAAATGATTCTAGTATATAGTTATGTTTGCGGACCTCTGTCTGTGTATACAACTGAAATTAATCAGAATCAGAATCATGAGGTGATGGTGGTGGCGGAGTAAATTGTTTTGAGATAATACTAGCTACTTGTCTTAGCATTTCTTCCTGCCACTCATTCTTTTTCGTCAACCACTCTATTTGTCTTGACATTTTCCGGTTCTTTTTTATTAGTTTATCAACCTTTATTGGATCTAAAAATGGATTTATTAGAGGCACCGTACTTGGTCCGGCTTCAACAATTAACTGTTGTTGTTGCTCCGGATGTAGTGAAGACTGTTGCTGTAATAGTGGTGATATGGGTTGTTCTGGTGCTAACAACTCTTGGAATGTCATGTTATCATTAAATATGGATTGTTGCATCATTTATCCTTGCCCAAAAGATAAAGGTGAAAGTGCTTGGTAGATGCCTGGTGTTTGTGGTTGAGTATGCTGTGTTTGAGATGTGTTAGTTGAAATATGTTCAAACACGGGTGGTGTTAGCTGCTGTTGAGACAACAGATCATGCTGATAAAAAGATGATTGAGGAAATTGCAACAGTAATTGTTGTAGATTTTGTGATGTATTTTCTGGGATAACCGGTGCTGCCTCAGATTGAAACGATTGTGCTTGTGTAGGAATATCAATAGGTAGTATCTCGATATTTGTAAAATTTATCACTCCAGGTAATCGTGGTGGGGATAATTCTTGAATAATCTGATCGTTTATGACACCTAGAGATTTGGCTATTTTTGTTATGTATGATCCTCCCATTAGGTTTTTCGGGGGACGTGTTTGGTATTGCTCAAAGTACATAGCAAGAGAGTAAGCAATATTACAATGGACAGACTCGAATATACTGTATAAGTGGAAGAGATCGGTACCACTAACCCTGTGTAGATTAGACGTGTACCCCCTGATCATGTTGGCTAGAACACGGTGCATATACTGATAAAGAGGATCTCTAAATGTTCTTAAATTATTATTTTTACCCCATACTGTTGGTGTAAGTGTAGACCAATAATCTTGTATGCGATCAGGATATTCTGTTAATGCGTTTATAAATATAGGTGATCTAACCTCTTCTTCTGTATAAATACCTAAATGTACTGCGAACTCAGATAATGACAATTTAAAAGTTTCTCCACCGAGTCTAAAATCGATAGAGGGCTCAGATAGGTGTTTATTTCGTGTGAAATGAAAAGTAGACCAGAACTCATATACAAGTTCATCGTATGAAGGTTCTAAGATATCAAAAAAATGACGCCATGGTGAACCAATTGGTAGTAACTTCGTCAGTCGATCATCTTTGTCTAGAATCCCCGTTATGTTCCAGTCGATACTATTAATAGTATTAACTTTAAGCCTCCTGAGGGTTAGACATTTCGTATGGGTGCGTACATCCTTAAACTTAAGAAAGTTATGGACTTCGATCTGGGCACGAATTTCTGCTGCGTTTGAAGATTCAGCGTGTGCACGAGTAGAAAACTGAAGACTCATGATAGTAATATTGGGCTTTGTTTGAGTTCTAAAAAAAATTGAATTTGAGTATGAGTTGTTTTGGGTATGTGTCGAACTATATCAGAAGTTCAGTTGGTTTGAGGATTTACACGAGTGGTGGGTTACTTATATAGATACAAATTAAGCTTACACAATACGCTTGGTTAAGGCTTCCATGATGCACCTTGAAAATAGTTTTACTGTATTAGGTTTGAAAAATTTCGGTAACAAACAAAATGTTTAAACTAATATTAGATTCGGTAGGTATCGTGGGTAACGTGCTGAGTATCACTTCTAAATGGTTCTGATAACAACAGTGATGATATTAATAATTGGTAATTTTATAGTAAAATATCCATAACCATTTTTACGGATGTATATATATACATATATATATATATATATAATTAGTATGCACAATAATAAAATAAATAAACGTTATTAAACATTAGATTTTATAAATAAATGTTAGATAACATAAATATAAATGTTAGGTGCATAAATAAATTTAGATTGTTAGTAGTCCCAAAATTATTATATATCCATAGTATGAGGTTCTCTGCACTGATTTAGATGTTTTTATGATAGGAGTGTCTGGATAACTGGGTCTCCTAAAAGAAAACAATCCCATGGTATAAAAGAAATATTACGTTTATCATAATAATTATAGTTTATATAAATTAATCAAACACTTACTTTGATTATAATTGCTTGAACGTTTCCTTGGCTAGAACCTCGTGCTTGGCTAGAGCCTCGTGCTGATAACGTGTTATAAAACTAGTCTAAAAAAGATATTTTATATTCCGAGCTGAAATTCATGTGCTTTCTCAACTTCATTGATTATTGATGCTATTATCAAGTAGAAATGAGTAAAGAAACAAAAGTAGGTTATAAAATGAAAATATGAGAATATTCAGTACATGAGCAACCACGTTTACATAAATATATAGGATCGAGTAACCCTCCTATCTTTGACTTTATAGTATTGAGTAGTGGAGGAGTAGGTGTAGGATTTAGTCAAATTTGTCATCCAATATTATAACAAATATATAATAATTACCTGCCTATATATATTTTTATTTTGTGTATCAATTTGTTGTACATATAGTCTTTAGGTTGTACATCTATGTTTTTTAAATATTATATGGTACATCGTACCTTATTATATGGTACATTGTACCGAAATGAGTCTACCCCCTTCGTACCGAATTTTAGGGACCTAACAAATTGTGATCCCGTTCCACATTTTCGTACCGAAGTGTACTGCGAACCATGTGACTACGATCAAAATAAAGAACTAACTTTATGAATAATACCATTGTATTTTCATTGTACCAGGCGTAAACAAACAAATCAAATCAAACCACATAGAACAAAATTAATCAAAATAAGAAACTAACTTTATGAATAATCAAAATCCATCAACAATTTCACCCAAAGTCAACGAAGAAATCAGTGAACATACCTTGGCGCCAGGTGAATGATGTAAAAAAGGGTTTTGGTTCTTCATCTTTGTCGCTGCAACAGAAGTCGAATCCGGATATCGTTTGTTTCTAATATCTCTTTTTGGTCCAACGGAAAACTGAAATCCCAAGAATAACGACAATTGAGATAATCAACTTTATAGTTAGCCAGCGAAGCGGCGGCATAATCATCGATGCGTTAATGAAAGTGAAATTAGCATTTAGTCAATATTTTATTTCGGGTCATGGTAGATCCGCCCTTAATGGATTTCAGGTTTGATCTATATGTTTATTGATCTATATGTGAGTTTATATTCTTCCGAAGTCTTTTACCTTTATCTCACTTTTTCTAACTTCACCATATGCTTATTGATCTATATGTGAACTATAACTGTGATCTTGAAGCTCTTAATTCATTTGAAGCTCCCAAACACCCTCAGAAGAGGTTGAAGGCTGGTTGTATCGGCTGCAAGAAATTGTATTCCCCATGATAAAAAAAAATTGATCATCACTGATGTGTGTGAATTATATATATTTTTAATAATGACTTTTCACACAATTCGGTTTTAAGTTTATAGAAATGATTTTCACCTCAGTACTAAACCAGACACATAGGCAAGTGTACCTATTGCATATGTAGTATAGTATCGGTAAGAACCAAGTATTGATCCATGGACACGGCAGCTTTTGATACTAAACCTTTGTTACTCTAAAGCCGTTTCAAACAATAAGTTGGGTTTTCTCAATTATCATGCAAATAATAAAAATACTAAGTTAACGAAATTTAACAATATCTAACGAGAAGTTGCCTAAACCGAGTATCCACTAATGTTCGTATAACGATCTATGGGAAGCACTAATGAAGACACAAACTCTCAAGTAACTAAGTCCGGATCAAGGTCGCCTAGCTTTCTAATTTCTTCAGAAAATTTAGAATGAAATAACATTCTAATCACCAAAAAATCATTATTTTTAAGCTCGTGTGTAAGTTAATGTTATTCTTTAGACAAGAGTACTTGTTTGTCAAAACTCATAACTCGACAATTTAAGGAAAACTAATATGAAAAACACACTAATCACCTAAAGTTGCTTTTAATTAGATAGTATCCTAGTGTTGTTCTTGATATGAACCATGAGCATGATCATGCTAGATAACAATTTTGGCGTAAATCATCAATCTTACACAACTAACATACTTTAGAATCCACATTAACACTATTATGACCTTTCCAAATCCAAGTGCAAGATTACATACACGTGCTCAAATCTTCATCAATTTCATGTTAACAATTACCATTCCTAGTCTCATGCCTTGAATAAACTAACTAATAGCAAAATTCAACAATCACAATCTACACATGGTTTTCCAACATGTCATGAGTAAATAACAATCGAACATTCATGAAATCCAAATTTAAGCGTGCATAAAAAATCCAAGAACAATACTAGAACACTATCATGAGGATTAACATAAACTTGCCATCACAATTACTTCCAATTCATCACATTAACAATAGTTTTAACATTGTTTAGGCAACCCAAATGTTTAGCCCATAAGGCTAACAAAAACCACAACCATACTCATAAAGATGGAAGAAAACATGGTAGATCTAGAGTTTTTCAAACCAAAATGAGTTAAAGTGGGTTGTGTGGTGTTAGATCTTCCCTTGGAGTGCTTGATCTTCAATCTTGGGTTCACATTCTTCAAGAGATGCTTGGAACCTACTTTTGGGACTTGGGAGAACTAGGATTCCCGCCCCCCCCCCCCCCAAAGTTGGACAAATGAAATGGGAGCTAAAAATTAGGTTATATCAGATCTGGCGCCGCACACAGCAGTGTTGTTAAGTGACACGACTGTGTGGACCATTGCTGCTTGCTGCTGAGATCAGTGTGTGTGTCTAGGGCTGACACAGCTATGTTCCATCTTACTCTGATAGCCAACACAACTGTGTCTGGGGCAAAATTTCCACAAACTTCATTTTTTTCTCAAGTTTTCCGCAACGAACCACCAACAAGCTTTCCAAAACTACAATATTCAAATAAAACACAATTAAGTGTGGATTCAATTGAATTTTTAATCAAAAATATATAAATCGGGGGGGGTATTATGTATTAATAATATGTGTATTTATTGACATATTAGTCACGTTTCAATATAATACCGGCATTGAGGTATTCTCCTTCCTTTAATACTTTAGCTTTAATGAACAAGTATTTCATATTATTTAAAATGACAGGTTTTGCTATTGATGATGATGAGTATTAGTTTGTTAAACTAGGTGGAAGCTCAGTGTAATCACTGATTTCTAATCATTTTTGAAGCCATATGGTAAGTAATTGTAAATTTAAGTGCTTTCTAAAATCCTTTTTTTGGTTTTGCATGATGGCTTTATTGTCTTCTAATGAGTTCCTTTTCACTCAAAGTGGAAGCATATCCAAAACTCGTATGACTGATTTGAAATATACACTGAAAACTGTTTAAAAAACTTTACACAACTATTTGTACCAACTTATAAAAACATGAGGTATGTAAAAAATATTTTATTTTATGTGTAAAAAGATGTTTATTTTATTTCATTAATGCATTTTACGTATGTTTAATGTTAGTGTTTATGAATTCAAAGTGACGGGAAGAGCCAAGAGTGGTGTACGAGTGGAGATCTGATAGCCCGTTCCTTTGGCTATCACCCGAGCGCTGACCCGCAGTTACTAGTTACAAAGAAGTTTCGCATCATAGGAAGGCGGTTTCGCATTATCGGCGGAGACCTCTTCATACCGGTTTCGTTGCCGGAACATTTTTCTGCATGCTTGCAGGTCGTTAGATGCAACGAATTGGAACTTGCAGTCTGGAAAGCCGGTGTCGTCATGGGTCGTGTTATTGGCGAAGTCATTTGATGTTTGTTTATGTTTTCTTTACAAAACGATGTTGAATTGGTTAAACAATGATTTATGCTTCCGCTGAATGATTATTGGTTTGAATTAAATGTTTTGAAATGCACTTTTCACATTGATTCTGATCTTGTGATTATTATTCTATTGTTAGTTCAGCGTGATTAGTGGCTAGATCTGGTACGTCACACGCCTCGCGGTGGATTCCGCATGTGGTATTTTGGGGGTGTGACACAACACATTAATCAGCACCGTAATCAGCACAGTTCATGTTTTTTTTTAATTTTATAAACAACATATATTATTACTTAACTAGCACAATTTTTTTTTTATAAACAACATATACTCTTACATACTAGCACAATTTCATGTTTTTGTTTTGAATTTTGTAAATAGCACATACTATTACATAACTAGTAGAAAATAAGTTTATTCCAAATAGGCTCCCAATAACAACACAAAAGGAAAACTAGCAGCACATAAGAATTAAACAACAAAATAAAAACTTACATATAGATTTAAAATCAGCACAATAGATTTTCATATTAGCACATTTCAGCTACATAACTAGCACAATTATAAAACACTTTTTTTTAACTTTTTTAAAAGGCACTTTTATAAATAAAAAAAGTATAACAATATGGTACTCATATTAAAGATAAAAAAATACTTGATTTTATGGCATGATTTTTTTTTCAAAAATAATGAAGTATATAAAAGTTATTTTAGTTTAAAAAAATTGGTAAAATTAGTATTTATTGGGAAATGGCTAAATGACTAAAATACCCCTAACTTGATAGTATTAATTATTAATTGTCAAGATTTTATTTGTAATCAATATCAATCCTTAATTTAAACTATCAATGGTTCAGATCTGTTGTTATGGTTCTAACAGTTAGCATTGTTTGTACAGACTCTCAACTCTATTCTACTAATAGAAAGTTATTTTTTTCTCTACAGGTCTATAACGAATTAACTAATTATTTGTATGCGGAAAAGAAATGGCGGTTTTCAGACCGAGATACCAAACATCGTCTCAAAAAAGATATGTTTTTTTTTTGGCAGTTTTGAAACCACCCAAAAATGTTTATTTTTTTAATTGTGAATCTTGTAAAAGTTCAAGGACAAAACTGGTAACACGATAAACATGCATGATTTAGAAAAGAACTTTTAAAAGTTCAACGACTAGACTAGTAACAGAACGAAAGGTAAGGCGCAACTTTAAGCAATCAGTCATATCTAAAATGCATGTCACTTTCAACATTAGCAGACATCAAAAAGAAAGAACACAATTTTCACCTCATCGATACAACCACATACATTTTCTTACCATAAAACATGCACCCAAACGTTTATTTATGAAAGTTCAATTCTTTTATGTAGATTTAAAAACTCTGGTGATGAATAGAAACTGAACAGAAGCTTTAGCAATAAAGTCTTCAATAGTTTGATGTAAATGTGCCAAATTCGATCCATTTACATATAAAAAGGTCAATTTGCATTATTTATGTATTGGAGCGGGTCAAATAAGTCATGTAAATAGTTCAGCTAAACAAAAAAGTAGCCAAACAGGTCATTCGGATTGAAAGTTGCCTGGTCCTTAAGGTAATTGTTATAAACATTATATCCTAACTCATACTATTTCTTGACATGCATGATAAACTAATACAGCAAGCCTAAATTAGTCAACTAACAACTAACAACTAGCATCAAGTTTCAACATCTAACAACAAAAGCCGATCTAAAAATTACATCTCTATAGCATGTCTGCTTGACCCTCCGCTGCTCCACCTCCACCCTCCACATGTGCAACGTCAGCCTCGACATATAGACTCATATTTCTATTGGCAGGTTGTGTTATTGCCATGTTTCTGAAGTAGTTGAACTAGTCTACTGTGCGAATTGTGATAGGTTGTCAGTGGCCATCTTCATCCTACTGCCGATATGTCAATCGAAGCGGTGTAGCGGTACCATGGTGCACACTGTTTTCTCTAGCTAAATTAGCTAGCTCTTCGAATGTGAGATTGAAACTGATAGCGACAGCTTCTCTCACCATGTATTGAGACGTTTATTGATTCCGATTACGAATAACATTCCAAGCGCCATTGGAATATATCGTTAGGCCAAAATGATGGCCTAATTGAAGGGGGAAGGGTTGAGCAGCCATTGCAACAGAAGACAACTAACCGAGATAATATTAGGAAAACATATAAATATATGTATTACACACCGAAGGTATTAGAAAATCAAAGATATGTTATATTTCTAATGTGTGGGGGGATTTTCTGTTCTATAGGTTATTTCAATGGAGCGCGAATTAAAGTTGAAAAAAGGGTTGAACGCTACGAGTCAAAGCTTAGGGCTCAACTTTACAGGTCAAAGAAAAGAGCCGAACTCTACAAAAAGTTCTTGGGAATCGAGTCAACTAGTTTGTGGCTAATTTGCGATCCTGGATATGTCGCACATCTTTGTTTTCTCAACGACAAACAAGCCATCGATGAGTTCCACAAGGACTTTATGAGCCTTTTTGGACTACAGGAGATTCGTCTACGTACAACATGGTAGGTTCATTTAATAACACTATTATTTGTAGTTTATGGTTGCTAAATAGTCTACTTTTTATCAGGTACGTTGTCAAAGAAATAACATCCAATGCCAAAAAAGCTGTAGAAATGGAAAAGAAGTGGAAGGAAGTTTATGATGACTGGATGACAGATAATGCTCAAGATTGGGGTTCAGAAGCTGATGCTTATCGATACTACTGGAGTCCAGAAGCTGCTGAACTGGAAGAGAATGCATACTATTGGGAAGAGGCAGAAAAATTTGCTATGAACCTTGAGATTTCATGCGAGCATTCCAAGAACGCAATAAATTTTGGCATTAAGGAAATCTGCCAAAGTCACATAGAAATGCTGGAACCATTGTTACGTAATTTTCCTAACTTTTCTATTAAATAAAACCAATCTAAAAAGTTATGTCGTAAACTTGGAAATGAAAAATGACAAACATCGACAACTTCATCTTATCCACTTCCGGCAACCACCACTTCCAGCACCCACTAGACCACCACCACTGCCACCCCTGAATCATCGCCACCATTGAATAATCATATGAAAACACAATTACAACACACTTGAGAAGTAAAACAAAAGGAAAAATAAAGAAAAGATTGAGAAATGAAACAAAAAGACAAAAGAAAAAAGAAAAATAAAGAAGAGATGAAGTGTTGTAGCCAAGACTCTCAAGAGAGGAAGAGATAATGAGAGCGGCGTTTGTTTGATGTAGGGTTTTATTGCTTCCCTTTAAATACACAAGCAAGAACCTTAAAAGTTCATCCCACTCCTTGCATTTTTCTTATATTACAAACTAGGCCCTTCAATAAATACATACCAGTTTTAACAATTCCAAGACACAATTAAATGTCCCTTGTATAAATTTATTACAAACTTTTAAATCCTTTATTTATTTTCCAAAATTATATTTTACTAACGTCCAAACATTATTAAGTGGATTTTTCTTCTAAATTAATAGGACTCCGTCTCACGTTAATGTCATTGTCACACGTCAAGGTTTCATTTTTTACTCTAAACTTTTGAATATTAATACGTGTGAGACCAGGGGTGGACCCACACAGAGTGGGTCGAGGTCTCCGGACCCTAATGTTTTTAAAAAACTTAGTAGATTCGGTATATTAAATTGTATAAGGACTCCATAAATACAATTATGGGGACACCATAGAAAGAAAAGGAAACTTGTTGTATTTGTAAATCCCACTTTTTACCAAGAAGAGGTCATAGGTTCAATCTTTGTATAGCTTGTTTTTCCTGTTTTTCTTTTTTAAATCTAGTTCAAACCTCGCTATGACCCGACCCAAAAATTTTAATGTTTTGTTATGAAAATTTTTAACACCGAAAAAAATGGACCCCATTAAAAAAATCATGAGTCCGTCACTGTGTGAGACCAATGTTACGTTCTTTTTTTACCAACTCTTTTAATAACTTTGTCGTTTTAATGTTGTGTCATGTTTACACCACAGCATGAGCCACATAATGTTTTTTGTGCCAATTCCTAATCATGTTAAAGCCACAAATAGCCATGCAGCGGAGCGCGCAGCAACGCCACCTTAGTGTCACCAACGTAACCTATGTAACCAAGTCAATAGCGTGCCTCATTATTTCATTGTATAGTCCCAATTATTAAAGCACACATGATATGAAAGTTGCCTTTTTATGAAAGTTGGCCGTTTGAAAAAGAAAAAAAAAGAAAAAAAAAATTTAAGCACACATGATAAATAACTTATTGTTTTTCCATAAAGGCTTGCGTTATTAATAGTCAAGCATGCTTAAGATCAATAATAAAATGCGTCTTGGAGTTTATATTCTTTCTTGAAAACTGATATACTTCTATTTAGTTTTTTTACAAGCACTTAATCTACTCTAAGAATTAAACACCACATAAATGTCCTCTTAAAAACCTAATTTCTATTTACTTACGATTTTTCTGTACATAACCCAAAGAATTGTTGTATTTTCATTCTATCCATGTCATTCTCTGTTTAATAATAACGTGTGGAATGGTCCTTTTATGTTAATTTTCCAAATGTCCTCTTGTATTTTACTGTCATTAAGTAAAAATTAAATCACTATTTATAGAAAGTTATAAATCATATCATTTGAATTTGAATTGAATTTTGAACTTGATAAGTCTATAATTTTACATTTTAGTAAATAACCAAAAATATTAACCTATCAAATAAACAACAAAAGTTAAAAGTTAGACGTAACTATTTCCTCCATTTATACCCATGGTTTTGAACCAACTTTTCTTCTTGATTTAAACTTCTTCATCTTTAATCCCAGAAGATAATCGTCTCGTCTCTAAGGTCTACTCACCCTAATATCTTGTTCATACTAAGTATTCCTATAACACAAAGCATCCTAATTGTAACAACTTATCAAAATTAAAAGAGCATGGTGAATGTAATGTTACCCAAATTAAAAGGCATGCAATAATTTTCCTTTTTAAACCTGTAGCAACATTAATCAAAATCAAAATCATAGTCACATTCTTGAAGAAGAAGAATAAGACCACAACATGGGGGCAATGGTTTTGATTTAGGGAATTAAGGTTACATGTGGGTTTGGAGAAGATGAGAAAACGTGTATTGGGAAAAGATATTTTCATATTTAAGTTAACTTTTTTGTTTTTAAAGTGAATTTACTTTTAAAATGATGTATTTTAATATTTAAATTTTCAACTTTTCACGTATTGATTTTGTTAGTATATTTCTATTAACTAGAAATGATTCCCCGTGTTGCGGAGACTTTCTTTCTTTCTTTTTTTTTTTGAATGGCTAACATTACTCTCCCAAACTTCTATATTTACAAATAACTCACTCTTGCTTGGGATTGAACCCAAGACCTCCCACTAAGAGGCAAGAGCCTCTACCAAGTGAGCTAGCCTCACTTGGCGACTATTTTTACTTAAGTGTACTTATCCATCAAAACATAGACTAACTGAAATGTCTAACAAAATATGCACGAAAACGTATTATATTTAATATGACTCACGAAACTTAAAGTAACTCGAAATTATACCGTTAGATGAAATGTATTATATTTGACCCAACTCGTTTTCGAACAAAATTTACGTCAAAACGTAGACAACTGCAAACGTCCAAAAAATAAGTACGAAAACATATTATTGGGGAAAAGCGTAAAAAATCACGAATTTAAGTGAATCTTGTGACGTAAAACGTAGACGAATTCGAACTTATACACATATAAGAAAGTCAGGGGGTCAAAGAGATATTCTATAAACTTATTTGAAGAGGGCGCACGCGGGGGGGGGGGGGGGGTTGTCAACTTTGAAACTTGAATGGAAAGGGAAAACCCTTCACCAAAAGACAAAAAGAAAAGTTGAGGGACTAAAACCAGAAAAAGCGTTAAAACACACAAATTTATAACATCGAGTGAGTCACGTGACATATATGTATAGGAAGTCGAACTTATACCAACACATATTACAAATGGGGTCATAGTAATATTGTAGAATTAGGCAAAAGTGATAATTTTAAAACCTAAGGGGCCCTTTTCACTAAGAGACAAAAAATCAAAACTATTTGTAAAAATCAAAACTCAAAAAATATCATGGTGATAACAACTTGTAAAATTGTATATATAATAATTACCTGCCTATATATATTTTTATTTTGTGCATCACTTTGTTGTACATATAGTCTTTAGGTTGTACATCTATGTTTTTTAAATATTATATGGTACATCGTACCTTATTATATGGTACATTGTACCAAAATGAGTCTACCCCCTTTGTACCGAATTTTAGGGACCTAACAAATTGTGATCCCGTTCCACGTTTTCGTACCGAAGCGTACTGCGAACCATGTGACTACGATCAAAATAAAGAACTAACTTTATGAATAATACCACTGTATTTTCATTGTACCAGGCGTAAACAAACAAATCAAATCAAACCACATAGAACAAAATTAATCAAAATAAGAAACTAACTTTATGAATAATCAAAATCCATCAACAAGTTCACCCAAAGTCAACGAAGAAATCAGTGAACATACCTTGGCGCCAGGTGAATGATGAAAAAAAAAGGTTTTGGTTCTTCATCTTTGTCGCTGCAATAGAAGTCGAATCCGGATATCGTTTGTTTCTAAAATCTCTTTTTGGTCCAACGAAAAACTGAAATCCCAAGAATAACGACAATTGAGATAATCAACTTTATAGTAAGCCAGCGAAGCGGCGGCATAATCATCGATGCGTTAATGAAAGTGAAATTAGCATTTAGTCAATATTTTATTTCGGGTCATGGTAGATCCGCCCTTAATGGTTTTCAGTTTTGATCTATATGTTTATTGATCTATATGTGAGTTTATATTCTTCCAAAGTCTTTTATCTTTATCTCACTTTTTCTAACTTCACCATATGCTTATTGATCTATATGTGAACTATAACTGTGACCTTGAAGCTCTTAATTCATTTGAAGCTCCCAAACACCCTTAGAAGAGGTTGAAGGCTGGTTGTATCGGCTTCAAGAAATTGTATTCCCCATGATCAAAAAAATTGATCATCACTGATGTATGTGAATTATATATATTTTTAATAAGGATTTTTCACACAATTCGGTTTTAAGTTTATAGAAATGATTTTCACCTCAGTACTAAACCAGACACATAGGCAAGTGTACCTATCGCATATGTAGTATAGTATCGGTAAGAACCAAGTATTGATCCATGGACACGGTAGCTTTTGATACTAAACCTTTGTTACTCTAAATTCGTTTCAAACAATAAGTTGGGTTTTCTCAATTATCATGCAAATAATAAAAATACTAAGTTAACGAAATTTAACAATATCTAACGAGAAGTTGCCTAAACTGAGTATCCACTAATGTTCGTATAACGATCTATGGGAAGCACTAATGATGACACAAACTCTCAAGTAACTAAGTCCCGATCAAGGTCGCCTAGCTTTCTAATTTCTTCGGAAAATTTAGAATGAAATAACATTCTAATCACCTAAAAATCATTATTTTTAAGCTCGTGTGTAAGTTAATGTTATTCTTTAGACAAGAGTACTTGTTTGTCAAAACTCATAACTCGACAATTTAAGGAAAACTAATATGAAAAACACACTAATCACCTAAAGTTGCTTTTAATTAGATAGTATCCTAGTGTTGTTCTTGATATGAACCATGAGCATGATCATGCTAGATAACAATTTTGGCGTAAATCATCAATCTTACACAACTAACATACTTTACAATCCACATTAACACTATTATGATCTTTCCAAATCCAAGTGCAAGATTACATACACGTGCTCAAATCTTCATCAATTTCATGTCAACAATTACCATTCCTAGTCTCATGCCTTGAATAAACTAACTAATAGCAAAATTCAACAATCACAATCTACACATGGTTTTCCAACATGTCATGAGTAAATAACAATCGAACATTCATGAAATCCAAATTTAAGCATGCATAAAAAATCCAAGAACAATACTAGAACACTATCATGAGGATTAACATAAACTTGCCATCACAATTACTTCCAATTCATCACATTAACAATAGTTTTAACATGGTTTAGGCAACCCAAATGTTTAGCCCATAAGGCTAACAAAAACCACAACCATACTCATAAACATGCAAGAAAACATGGTAGATCTAGAGTTTTTTAAACCAAAATGAGTTAAAGTGGGTTGTGTGGTGTTAGATCTTCCCTTGGAGTGCTTGATCTTCAATCTTGGGTTCAAATTCTTCAAGAGATGCTTGGAACCTACTTTTGGGACTTGGGAGAACTAAGATCCCCCCCCCCCCCCCCAAAGTTGGACAAATGAAATGGGAGCTAAAAATTAGGTTATATCAGATCTGGCACCGCACACAGTTGTGTTGTTAAGTGACACGACTGTGTGGACCATTGCTGCTTGTTGCTGAGATCAGGGTGTGTGGCTAGGGCTGACACAGCTATGTTCCATCTTACTCTGATAGCCAACACAACTGTGTCTGGGGCAAAATTTCCACAAACTTCATTTTTTTCTCAAGTTTTCCGCAACGAACCACCAACAAGCTTTCCAAAACTACAATATTCAAATAAAACACAATTAAGTGTCGATTCAATTGAATTTGTAATAAAAAATATATAAAATGGGGGGTATTATATATTAATAATATATGTATTTATTGACATATCAGTCACGTTTCAATATAATACCGGCATTGAGGTATTCTCCTTCCTTTAATACTTTCGCTTTAATGAACATGAATTTCATATCATTTAAAATGACAGGTTTTTCTATTGATGATGATGAGTATTAGTTTGTTAAACAAGGTGGAAGCTTCGTGTAATCACTGATTTCTAATCATTTTTGAAGCCATATGGTAAGTAATTGTAAATTTAAGTGCTTTCTAAAATCCTTTTTTTTGGTTTTGCATGATGGCTTTATTGTCTTCTAATGAGTGCCTTTTCACTCAAAGTGGAAGCATATCCAACACTCGTATGACTGATTTGAAATATACGCTGAAAACTGTTTAAAAAACTTTACACAACTATTTGTACCAACTTATAAAAACATGAGGTATGTAAAAAATCTTTTATTTTATTTTATGTGTAAAAAGATGTTTATTTTATTTCATTAATGCATTTTACGTATGTTTAATGTTAGTGTTTATGAATTCAAAGTGACGGGAAGAGCCAAGAGTGGTGTATGAGTGGAGATCTGATAGCCCGTTCCTTTGGCTATCACCCGAGCGCTGACCCGCAGTTACTACTTATAAAGAAGTTCCGCATCATAGGAAGGCGGTTTCGCATTATTTGGCGGAGACCTCTTCATACCGGTTTCGTTGCCAGAACATTTTTTCTGCATGCTTGCAGGTCGTTAGATGCAACGAATTGGAACTTGCAGTCTGGGAAGCCGGTGTCGTCATGGGTCGTGTTATTCGCGAAGTCATTTGATGTTTGTTTATGTTTTCTTTACAAAACGATGTTGAATTGGTTAAACAATGATTTATGCTTCCGCTGAACGATTAGTGGTTTGAATTAAATGTTTTGAAATGCACTTTTCACATTGATTCTGATCTTGTGATTATTATTCTATTGTTAGTTCAGTGTGATTAGTGGCTAGATCTGGTACGTCACACGCCTCGCGGTGGATTCCGCATGTGGTATTTTGGGGGTGTGACACAACACATTAATCAGCACCGTAATCAGCACAATTCATGTTTTTTTAATTTTATAAACAACATATATTATTACATAACTAGCACAATTTTATTTTTTTTATTTTATAAACAACATATACTGTTACATACTAGTACAATTTCATGTTTTTGTTTTGAATTTTGTAAATAGCACATACTATTACATAACTAGTAGAAAATAAGTTTATTCCAAATAGCCTCCCAATAACAACACAAAAGGAAAACTAGCAACACATAAGAATTAAACAACAAAATAAGAACTTACATATAGATTTAAAATCAGCACAATAGATTTTCATATTAGCACATTTCAGCTACATAACTAGCACAATTATAAAACATTTTTTTTGTAACTTTTTTAAAAGGCACTTTTATAAATAAAAAAAAAGTATAACAATATGGTACTCATATTAAAGATAAAAAAATACTTGATTTTATGGCATGATTTTTTTTCAAAAATAATGAAGTATATAAAAGTTATTTTAGTTTAAAAAAATTGGTAAAATTAGTATTTATTGGGAAATGGCTAAATGACTAAAATACCCCTAACGTGATAGTATTAATTATTAATTGTGGAGATTTTATTTGTAATCAATACCAATCCTTAATTTAAACTATCAATGGTTCAGATCTGTTCTTATGGTTCTAACAGTTAGCATTGTTTGTACAGACTCTCAACTCTATTCTACCATTAGAAAGTTATTTTTTTCTCTACAGGTCTATAACATCATCAATCAATCAATCATACCCAGTAAAATCCCACAGATAGCAAAGCTATTTGTAGGGTCTGGGGAGGGTGGGATGTAGGCACACCTTACCTCTACCCCTAGGGATAGAGAGGCTGCTTCCAGAGAGACCCTCGGCTCCAAAATACCCAGGAAAGAAATAAATAGAGCATGAGGTGTGTGTATGTGTATGAAGCTACCAATGTAGTAGTATGAGTTGCAAAATAGTGCATGGTAGAACAAAACAAATATGACAACACAAAACAGTCTATACAAATAATTACATATCTACGACCATACACTACACCTAGAAACACAACTGTACAAAACATCCTATATACATAGTTACTTATGTACGACCATACACTACACCTAAAAACACAATTGTACCCTTTCCTAGAAATCCTTAACCTTAATCCTACGTCTCCACGGGCTCCTATCATGGACCATGTTCTCAGAGAGGTGCAATTTTTGCAAATCCTGCCTAATCCGCTCATCCCAAGTAATTTTGGGTCTGCCTCTACTCCTCCTCCCCTCCACCTCGAGGGTTTCAACCACTCTAACCGGTTCTATCGTCTGCCTCCTCTTCACATGCCCAAACCATCTCAATCTTCCCTCCTTTATCTTATCTGATATACTAGCTACTTCTAACCCAGGTCTATAACGAATTAACTAATTATTTGTATGCGGAAAAGAAATGGCGGTTTTCAGACCGAGATACCAAACATCGTCTCAAAAAAGATATGTTTTTTTTTGGCAGTTTTGAAACCACCCAAAAATGTTTATTAAAAGTAAATGAAGTAATAAAATAAAACCGCCGGAAATAGTTAATTCAAGGTTTAGGCGGTTTTGTAGAACCTTTAGGTGCTTTTGTAGTATTGTAGGGTGTTCAGATTAACCAAAGTTTTGGGATTGTTGTTTGGGGCAGTTTTGTCAAGTTTTCTAAGACCACCCGTAGTGGGGCGTTTTTTTTAAAAAAAATTGAAAAAAAACGCCCCAAAACGCCCCGCCCCCCACCCCATTACACCCGGCGTTTTGGGGCGTTATTTTCAAAGAAAATGGAAGTGGGCGTGATTTTTAAAACGCTGAAGTTTACTTAATGTGGCCAATGGGAGTCTGACAACCTACTTTTTGCATGTGCTTGTGTTTGACCAGCCAATCCATTTGTTTCCTTTTTTTTTTTTTTTAAATGATTGAATGGGGGGTTATTGGCATAATGCCCCACTACGCCACTTTTGCTATAATGCCACAACGCTGACTAGGACGCCACGTGTCGGATAATGCCCCGTGGTGGGGGCATTATAACCCACTACCACTACACATGGTCTAACTGTCCAAAACAAAATTACTAACCTCCTAAAAAATAACTTTTCTACTAGTGGGTAGTGAACACTAATGTACTATTAACTTAATATGGATAATAAGCTCAGACAAAGGATGGGCATCTTGTACCGAGTATTGGTACCGTACCGTTATCGTACTGATACTGGATCGGTACTGTATTATAGATTTGGTACGGTATCTGGTTCCTACTTTTCCATAAATTCGGTATTGGTACTGGTATTGTGTATACCACAAGGGTATTACAACTCATAAACTTGATTTGTAGATAAAACAAACTCATTTTAGCGATATTGAAAAAAAACAGGTGGTGTTTTTTATCTTGTAAAGAAAAATAAGAAATTGAAGCTCAAACCCAACGGTATTAAAGCGTATATGGTCAAATGGTCCATATGTGAATTAGTTGCAACATTGTCTATTGTGCTCCTAAGCATACTAAAGAAAATCAGTTGATATTAAAAAGCTTAAAGTGTGGTAGGATGTGTGGATCAGTAGATCATTGTCCACAACAGTGCAACACCAGCATCAACTTCTTATGACCAACTTTGTAACAGTCTTGTTGAGAAACTTAGTTCTCATATCTATTATTGTGATTCCACTATTATATATATATATATATATATATATATATATATATATACACTAGGTTATTGCCCGTGTGTTACACAGGTTCAACAATATAAAATATAGAATTTATAAGTCTGTAAATATTTTTATATAAGGTATTCAACAATTTCCGGTAAATTAAATAGCACTCGCTTCAAAAGGACCGTCATATTACAATTATATGAAGGCAAATCACAACAATAGAAATTTAATCTTTAAACTAATCATCAGGTATTGAAATCCCAACCAGTTTCTGCAGTAGAAACCAACTCATGATACAATTTCTCTTTTGCACAATCATTCTTACGTTTACTTGCTGACTCAATGTTATGAAACACAAAAGTTGTAACCTCCGTTAGCAACTATAAAATACAGAACCCGGCTCTCGATCACCACAAAACATCTGCCAATTTTACATGGTGACGATTAATACGATTTTAGACTTCCAACAACACCTCTATGCATGATACATAATCATACCATTTTATAAGTTAAATGGCATTGTCGAAAGTTACATTCAAAATTAAGAAGAGAGCAAACCACTTTGGTATGTATACCTTTTTGTGTCCTCTGGCAAGTAGGAGTGTATACGGTCCGCTTTTGACGGTTTTTGGGTCAAACCGTTAGTAACGCTTTTTGATTGTTGTAAACCGGAACCAAACCGTTAAAAATTGAAACCGAGCAACAGTTTGGTTTCAATTTGATTTCACGGCTTGGACTTAAAAATTCATCCGATATCCAACACACTATAAGTCTATAATTATGAGCAAAGATCTTACTGAATATCATGATTCTTCTATTTAAATCAAACATGATTGTTCCTTTAATAATATCATTAAATCACAATATAAAGCATATCACATATGCAAAATTGACAAAGAAATCACTAATCAATTGAAAAGGTAAAGCAAATCGTAGAAGGCTAGAAGCAAATCACTAATTGATCTTAAAATCATTTGAGATAACTTTGCTACTAAATCACTAAATCAAAAATAAAAAAAAAATAACATAATAATAATAATAATAATAACTGATCAAAGAAACAAAACTGATATGACTGCAAAATTGACAGAAATATATGTTTTTGATAGAAAATATATGTTAGACAATGAAAATGAGATAATATGCAAGGTATTACCGTGTTAGTAATTGGATTGGCAATTGGTTACTGCCTCACAAACATAAAATGAAGAAAGTGAAATACTTAAGAATTAGTCTATTAAAAAATGCAAAGCCAACATTAGTGTAGCCCCCAACTTATAATTATATAGCATACGGTATGGAGTTTTTTTGGGCCAATTTCCATATGAAACCGTAAACGAAACCATTTGGTATGGTTTGAAAATTTCTAAACTGACCGACCGATATTTAAATAAAATAACCGGCCACGAAATCAAACCGATGATCTGTTTAAACGGTATTAAACCAAACCATGGACATCCCTACCGGCAAGTTCATTTAATAAAATAGACAATGGTAATTGAGTAGAATGGGGAAAATCAGCCATTAACCAATAAGATAGTCTTCAACATCAAGACCAAATTATAGAGAAGTTACTTTGCGAGCCACCAAAAGCAACACAAGATTTAGGACGATTTAAAATAAATCTAACCATTATATAGCAGATTCCAAATAAAGCACAACATCAGTGCTTCATCCATGTCTACATGACAACTCAAGTATTGGATCATATTATTAAAGAAGGCACAAACTATGACTTACACCCGAACTTATCTTCCACTGTCAGCAATATAAACTCTTGCTTGATCCTCGCTACCCAAAAACAAATGTATCAAAAAAGATAATCATATATTAATCATTATAAATCATCCACTTGCTGTATCAACATGTACTAAATATCCCCTGTTTTTGTTTGTGAACATAAAACTTCATAAGAATAGTAATTAAAAGTACAAAAAGTTAAGTACCTGAAAAGAATAACCAAGCTGAACAATGAAGGGAAGAACAACTAATTTTGTGAGGATATGTGGAGATGAAAAGGATGGCGTTTCATGGCTGGAATGAGAATATTGATTCAATGAATAGGGTTAATTGTGATTCAAGCTCCACATATTTTGTGAATTAGGGTTATTGAGGTTTGAGCGGGGATATTGTTAACTGTGATTCAAAATCCGCGTATTTTGTGAATTAGATATGTGTTGCCATGTGTAATTTTTGTTTGAATAATAAAAGGAGAAGAATCGTTTGTCAATAAAATAGGGTAGGCTCATGTATAAAAAACACATAACAAATAAACAAAAATCTTTTTGTACACGTGTCACTCTCTGGTGCCTCTCCACTTTTAATAATAATATTACATATTAATTTTTTATACACAAATTATTATAATATTTATTAATATAGTTAGAGATAAACGTATAAATTCAAATTTAATTAATAATTATCTATAACTAATATAAAGGATTTAAACGAATATGGGGAAATTGAGATAATGTATGTAATTTACATTTTTCGTCATTCAACCCGTGTAATACATGAGGTTGTAAGCTAGTAACTTTATTATATTAGAATAGATAGATTATGTTATATTATATACTAGGTTAGAACCCCGTGTATTACACGGGTTGCATAAATGTAGTTTTATATAATAAATAATAAATTAATTAGATATATATCTTTAAAAAACTCGTATATTGCACGTTTTGAATAAAATATAAGAGTTAATTACTTTTTCAGTCCCTGAGGTTTGCAAAAAATAACGGTTTTAGTCCATTAGTTTAAAAATTGCCATTTCAGTCCATTAGTTTCATTTTCATAACCATTTCAGTCCACAAACTTAACTCCATCCATTTATTTTGTTAACTTTGGGGTGAAATTACCAAATTACCCCTGCTAACTTAACAAATTGTAATAAAAATCATAAAAATTCCAAAAAATTCAAAAAAAAATCCAAAAAATAAAAAAAATTTTAAAAAATTCAAAAAAATAAAAAAATTCCAAAAAATTCTAAAAAATCTAAAAATAAAAAAAATTCCAAAAAATCAAAAAAATTCCAAAAAATCTAAAAATCAAAAAAATTTTAAAAAATCATAAAAATTCTAAAAAAATCCAAAATGTTTCGAACCCGAAGCGTTTCGAACCCAAACCGTTTCGACCCGTACCGTTTGGAGCCGAACCGTTTCGACGCAAACCGTTTCGACCCGTACCGTTTCGACGCGAACCGTTTCGACGCGAACCGTTTCGACCCGTTCCGTTTCGAGCCGAACCGTTTCGAGCCGAACCGTTTCGACGCGAACCGTTTCGACCCGTACCGTTTCGACGCGAACCGTTTCGACCCGTACCGTTTCGACGCGAACCGTTTCGACCCGTACGGTTCAGCGGGTTCGCGTCGAAACGGTTCGCGTCGAAACGGTTCGGGTCGAAACGGTACGGGTCGAAACGGTTCGCGTCGAAACGGTTCAGCTCGAAACGGAACGGGTCGAAACGGTTCGCGTCGAAACGGTACGGCTCGAAACGGTACGGGTCGAAACGGTTCGGCTCGAAACGGTTCGGCTCGAAACGGAACGGGTCGAAACGGTTCGCGTCGAAACGGTTCGCGTCGAAACGGTACGGGTCGAAACGGTTTGCGTCGAAACGGTTTGGGTCGAAACGGTACGGGTCGAAACGGTACGGGTCGAAACGGTACGGGTCGAAACGGTTCGCGTCGAAACGGTACGGGTCGAAACGGTTCAGCTCGAAACGGTTCGCGTCGAAACGGTACGGGTCGAAACGGTTCGGGTTCAAAACGGTTCGGGTTCGAAACATTTTGGATTTTTTTGAATTTTTTTGGATTTTTTAGAATTTTTATGATTTTTTAAAAATTTTTTGATTTTTAGATTTTTTTGAATTTTTTGGAATTTTTTTGATTTTTTTGAATTTTTTAAAATTTTTTTGATTTTTAGATTTTTTGGAATTTTTTTAATTTTTTTGAGTTTTTTAAATTTTTTTGATTTTTAGATTTTTTGGAATTTTTTGATTTTTTTTGAATTTTTTGGAATTTTTATGATTTTTTTGGATTTTTTATGTTAGCAGGGGTAATTTGGTAATTTCACCCCAAAGTTAACAAAATAAATGGATGGAGTTAAGTTTGTGGACTGAAATGGTTATGAAAATGAAACTAATGGACTGAAATGGCAATTTTTAAACTAATGGACTGAAACCGTTATTTTTTGCAAACCTCAGGGACTAAAAAAGTAATTAACTCAGAATATAATGTCATATGTTAACACAAACAGTCGTCAAAATTTATCTTTTAAAAATGACATTGATGTACTATTACTTATTATAGCATTTTAATTTGTGTTTTTTTATTATGTATAAATGTAATTTTAATAATAAATAATAAAAAAGATATATCTTTAAGAAAACTCGTATATTGCACATGTTGAATAAAAAATAATGTCATTTGTTAACAAATACAGTTGTCAAGATTTATCTTTTAAAAATGAACTTTAATGTACTATTTACTTATTATAACATTTTAATTTGTTTTTTAATTTATTATTAGGTTAAAAACACATGTATTACATTGTGCCGAATCTCGTTTTTGTGATACATTCAAATTATTAGATACAATTATTTTAGTTAGTTTTATGCACCTTCATGCTTATTTGTTTTTTCATTCATAAAACACTCATCTCATTCATAAAACACTCGTCTCAAATTTGTATTCAAGATAGTTTACGGTACAAAAAGGTGGAGATCATCCCCACGTTTTATATATTTCATCATTTTTTATGAATTATACTGTAAAATCGAGAATTAAATTCCCTTTGAATGGAGTATAGAATTGTTATATTTAAAAATGGCGTTCTTTCTACATGTTGATGCGTTGTACGATAAATGATAGATTTAAACTAATTATAACAGTACGCCTAACATTACAAAGGTGAAACTAAGTTGTCTAGATTTTATATTTGAAAAAATTGTGCGATTATAATGGTGAGTCCAAACCATTATAACGATGCGTCTAAAAACACTTATAATTTAATAGAAGCATATGCCCGATCTCGAATAATTGTTTAATTTTACTGAAAAAAAACAATAATACAATTATTAAGTATATATCAAAAGGGACCCTTGATTCCTAATTTACCATAATTTCAATTACCGAACTCCAAAGTATATCTAAATTTTTGTTTAAAACTATTATTATTATTATTATTATTAATAATGATTATTATTATTATTATTATTATTATTATTATTATTATTATTATTTAACATGATCATAATAAAAACAAACGTTTATCCTTATCTAATATTTTAAAAAATTATATATTGAAAAACAAATATTTATGCTTATCTAATAACTTTTTTAAAATTATTATTATTTAATATGAGAGATAAATAGGAAAATAAGGTGAAAACACACCAGGAAGTGACATGTGTCCAAATTTTTTTTTTCATTTATTAGTATAGAAAGATAACATAAAAGCAAAGAAGTACTATATCTAATGCATGTTTTACAAGTTTATCAATTTTTTTTCCTTTATTCTATTTCGTCATTTAGTGTAAACTTTTTTCATTTACGACCCATATAATTTAACTATTGTATTTTTTTTCTTTTACTTTAACCAAATTACTTTTCTACCCCTAAATAGTTTTTTAACGAACACGTTAATACCGTTTTAGACATAGTTTTTTATTTTCTTTTTCTTTTTCTTTGCTAAAACGACTAACGAGTGTGGTAAAGGTTTTTTTTGTTTAATATTTTTTAATGAACACGCCGATACTTTTTAAACATATTTTTCTTTTTTTTCTTTGCTATAACGAGCGCGCCGAAAGCGACCAAGTTTCTATCGTTTTGTTTTTCGTTCTTACTTTTTTACCTTTGTTATTTAGTATATCGTTTTACCTTCTATTATTATTTTGATGTTCGGAGCCGAGTTACGACGCAAATAGCATAACCCATTAATATATCATTTTAATTAATTTTACAAATTTATTTATCGGTTGTCATAGTTTGCTATACATTCTATATTCCGATCGCGTCCCTGCGCAACGCGCAAGTAACTACGACCCTAGTTTAATTTAAAAGTAAGTTCTTTTACATTACCTAAATTCATATAAAATATTAAGAGCTAATCATACAACTATTTGTTGTAAATGAACACTAAAAACAAAAGATGATTAACCTATAAAACTTTTATTTCATATATACTTATATAGCCTATAAACAGAAGGACCATGCTTCATACCTTTTCACAGGATGAAAAGCTACCGGGTGTTTCTTGATCTGTTAGTTGACATGCAACACAAATCGTAAGGACATTGATATGACGTATACACAGATATTAAGGAAACCAACGGAAACATGGTATACGATGATTATACAATAAGCTAGTTTCATATCCGACGAAACAAAAAAGTGAAAAACTAACTAGCAGACACTGCTAGTTTTCTTACCATGCACGAACCTCCTCCAGAATTTGAATATTTGCATTTCTCGTGTTGTCAGTGGAATGTGCAGCTTCCATCTCGTTAACCACTCTGACGATATCCGCTATAAGTCTATCTGCGAGACTATGGCTGAAATCTTCACGTATCACAACTCGAAGAACAGATACATGTTGCACATCAGGCGGCATAGTGTATGCAAGAATGACCCACCCGAATCGCCGTAGAGAGACTGATATATGAAACACAGTGTAACTTGAACTGTCTTTAAGAGAAAACGCAAGTAAAGGGACCCTGGTGTCTTTGGAGATTATATTAAACCGCCCCGTCTTTTCTAGTCCTTCTTTAAGCACCATTACATTTTCGTTACAGTTCTTCATGACATCCTTGTAACCCTAGTAATTAAATAAAACCTAAAAATGAGAACACAGAGTTGCAAAGTGCACTGCTCCAAAAATGTGCATCGTGGTGACAAGTTTGATTAACAAAAACAAATAAACACTTAATACCTATAAAGGAAACGGGTTATATTTGGTCAAACATGTTGAAAGTCACTCTTGAGTGTTTCAAATGTTTAAAACAACCAAAACAACTTAACTTAAAAAATTCTGATTTGTATGCTAACATTGTCAATTTTATAAGGATTGTTCTAAATGCACCCCCCCCCCCCCCCCCCACCCCCCTTTGAGAGAAAAAGTGTGGGCTCCACCCGTAAGTATGTGAGGGGGGTACACTACAACTAGTAGGGGAGGGGGATCAATGTACCCTCCCCCCCCCCCCCCCCCCCCACCCGTAAGTATTTAGAGGAACAATCCTTATTTAGAGGAACAACCCTTTATAATCTTACATAATACGCTCATTATTTAGAGGAACAAGAAAAAAAAAACAAAAAAAAAAACAGCATTTAAGTAATCCCTTTAAAAATTCAAAACATGGACAAGGAAAGCGTTGAGGGGCACCCTTACCCGACTTGTTTAATTAAATTTACATTTGAAAAACTTTGTTACCCAAATGTTTGATCAATTACCAAAACTTGGTAACACACCTTTTCAACACTTACTAAAAAATTATCCATTATGACCCAGAGCATTTTGCGACATCTACACCTCACACCGAACAAACGATAACATCATACAAAAGGTCAAGCGTGTATGGTGGTTACCTCGAAGCCAAGCCGTATAAACTGGTAGTATTGTGCAATTATCTGGCTCGACCCTGTGTCCATGTTTACAAGAAAAAACAAGTCAATTCTTGTATCTTATATATGTCGAAAGAGGACCTTTTGTGCATAAAGATAGCAACTTCAAATGATCTATGAGTGCATTAGGATTATGTTACATCTCTAACAGGCCAAAAAGGATTAAAAAAATGAACAAAAGTTATTTCTTATAATTCTAAATGGATTTATTTAAGAGGTTCAGTTATTTAATAAAATAAAAATTCTACAAAAGGGTTTTCGAGCAACCTATCCACACTTGACACTAACATGTAAATACATTTTTACCTTTAGAGAAGTTGAGTGTAAAAGTAGGTTGATCAGATCCCAAATAGTTTATATGAAACACGAGATCATCAGGCAAATCCTCTTTCGCCCTCCACACAGCCCAACCGACACCAGCATACACTAGCCCATACTTGTGACCACTCACATTTATGCTCTTCACAAGTGGCAAACGAAAATCCCATTCAAGATCCGGGTACAAAAAAGGTGCAACAAACCCTCCACTTGCAGCATCAACATGAATCGGGGTGTTCCATCCTGTTTCTTTGTTTTTTTTCGTTAGAAGCTCGTTAAGAAGCTTGACGTCCTCAAACTCTCCTGTCATTGTAGAACCGAGAATTGCAGCAACACAAATCGTGTTTTCGTCCACCATTTCAACAGCTTTCACAGGGTCCATCACATAACAATCTTCTGTCAGATTTACCACTTTCAAATCGACCTCAAAGTACCTCGCGAACTTCTCCCAACAAACCTGTTAAACACAAGCATGACCAATGAATCGGTTATTCAAGTTAAAACTAGAGTTTCTCCCAACAAACCTGTTAATCTACCTATTTGACCGGTTCCATATTAAATTAATGTGAACCGAACCAATGGTATATGGATTGACATTTACGCCTTTTTAACAGCTGACAGCTTAATGAATACATTGTAAACGCACCTGCACGTTAGATCCAGTAACAATATTGGGGTTATGGTAAGTTTTTCCTTGGGATTTTCTCTTTTCTTGCCATTTCCTTTTAAAGGCAAGACCTGCAAGCATTATCGCTTCTGATGATCCTACCGTTCCCACACAACAGCAGTATCGTCTTCCCCAATGGGAGCATGGAACAAACGGGCAATCATGTTTACGCAACGATTCTGCATTGTTAAAAAATATGAGTAAAGGAAAGGAAAGATCAACAGATCCACCACATTAGATATCAGATTTCATGACTTGAGTTAATTCTATGGAAAAACAAGAATGTTGGGTTACAATTTGTGTCCAAACTCATCTATGCACAAAATGAAATAAAAGTATTTACAAGAATTATTAATAGACCTGAAGTTCAGTGGTGACTGGGTACTCGTCCATGTCAACATAGTTCTTGTTAAGTGATGACATAATAAGCTTATCACACTCGGGCTCCATCCATGTGGTCACGAATGATGCCAAATTCAGTCTCGGATTACCGTCGAGCATTAACTCGTCGTTTATAATTTGATATGCGGCGTCCTTTGGTATAGGTTGATCGGGCATCTTAAACCTGCAATTATATTCATTAACTTATACACATTACAGCTTGCCCTGTTAAATTCAGTTTCTTAAAACCGAGTTATGTTTGGTACGATGTATCATGAATTTATAGTGCTAATTGTAGGATAGTGTTGGTACAAAAATGTGATCAGGTGAAATTAGTGGCGTTTAAATAAAAAATTGTGTGATGTGAACCTAGCTTCTTATTTGGTAATTTACTCACAATGTTTTCATATACACAGCCTTGGTTAGACTCAATAACATTCAACATTTTAAACACACTTTGAATCAATAGTTTAACATTCATATCCTATAAAACGGTCTTCTAATTATATATATCCATTACATAAAATGCTTCATGTATGTCACATATTTCTCACAAATTATATTTATTAATTCCTATATTATTTTAGCATTAATTGTTTGATCCAAGTTTATTACGAAGTTTATAGTCAATTATGTAATTAGTGTAAAGTATGCTTTAGTGTCTATTGCATATTGTAAGAATAGATTGTTATCAAGCTTGCCTTCTCCATTCACAATAACTGGTATAAGTAATACAAATGAGATCAATCAGGATCTCGTATATGAGGAAACATAATCAATACAATAATTACAATATTAACTTAGGAATATTCTATTACACCCCCGCAGTCGAAGCGGGAGGTGATCGTATGCTGAGACTGGAACGAAAGTCTTCAAACAGAACGCGTGGTAACCCTTTGGTGAAGATGTCTGCAACCTGGTAACGAGAGGGGACGTGAAGAACGCGAACTTGTCCTCGTTGAACTTGTTCGCGGACAAAATGGATGTCGAGCTCGATGTGCTTCGTTCGCTGATGTTGAACGGGGTTACCTGAGAGATATATGGCACTAACATTGTCACAATAGACGAGAGTAGCTTTTGACAGTGGACGATGAAGCTCTAAAAGAAGATTGCGGAGCCAGCAGATTTCAGCAACAACGTTTGCAACACCTCGGTATTCGGCCTCTGCACTGGATCGAGAGATGGTAGGCTGACGTTTGGAAGACCAGGAAACCAGATTATCCCCGAAATAAATACAATAACCGCTCGTGGAACGGCGAGTGTCCGGGCACCCGGCCCAGTCCGCATCCGTATAAGCAAGGAGGGCTGGGTCTTTAGCGGATGTGAGTGTGAGGCCGAATGAGAGAGTACCTTGAATATACCGAATAACTCGTTTCAGAGCATTCCAATGATCTGTTTTTGGAGCATGCATGTGCATGCAAACCTGTTGAACGGCGTAACTGATGTCGGGACGAGTGAAGGTAAGATACTGTAGCGCCCCGGCGAGACTCCGGTAGAGCGTCGGGTTGTCAAAGTCGAAACCCGAAAATGCACTGAGTTTGGAGTTCGTGTCCACAGGAGTGGCGGCGGGCTTACAAGTGGACATACCCGCACGCTCGATAATGTCTGCGGCGTACGTTTTCTGAGATAGGAACATGGTGTCACGTTGACGGGTGACAGATATGCCAAGAAAGTAGCTTAAGATGCCCAGATCCTTCATTGCAAATTCTGCGGACAGGTGATGCATAAGCTGAACCCCGAAGAGCGGCAGAGGAAGTGACCAGAATGATGTCATCAACGTATAGTAAAAGGTAAGCTGTGCCGCCACTGGTATGAAGAATGAACAGTGATGCATCACAACCGCTTTGAACGAAACCCAAGGTAAGAACGTAGTCCGTAAAGCGTTGATACCAGGCCCGAGGGGCCTGTTTTAACCCGTAAAGAGACTTCTTCAAGCGGCACACATAGTCTGGAAATTGTGAGTCATGAAAGCCCATCGGCTGGTGCATATATACCGTTTCACGAAGTGTACCATGAAGAAATGCATTGGTGACGTCCAGTTGGTGAACCGGCCAAGACTTTGACAGAGCAACAGTCAGTACAGTTCGAATAGTGGCCGGTTTGACCACTGGACTGAAAGTTTCCCCACAATCTATTCCAATCTGTTGTGACCTCCCATCGCATACGAGTCTAGCCTTATATCGTTCCAAGGTGCCGTCGGACTTGAATTTATGTTTGAGCAGCCACATGCTACAGATGATATTCATATTAGGCTGTCGTGGAACCAATTCCCAAGTATTATCAAGCTTGCCTTCTCCATTCACAATAACTGGTATAAGTAATACAAATGAGATCAATCAGGATATCGTATATGAGGAAACATAATCAATACAATAATTACAATATTAACTTAGGAATATTCTATTACATATTAATTTGTATTTAGTAGAAGAGTCCTAGTGTAACGTTTGTAAGTATTAGCGTTATAAGGAGGTTCACGACGTTATGTGAAACGTCACGTCAATCCATGTGGTCTATATATATATATACGATGTCAAACTTGGTGTTAGGTGGACTTGTAAGTTGTATAGATTATATAATAGATATGTTATAACATTGTCAAACTTGGTGTTAGGTGGACTTGTAAGTTGTATAGATTAGATAATAGATATGTTGTTTTAGTTTTAGACTTATAGTTTGATTTCTTTTATGATGATCTTTCATAATTAAGACTTTATTTTTGTTGTTAAATTAGGGAGTAGGGAAGATGAATGGAATAAGTGATTTTGCACGTCTTATGGTTGAAACGGAAACACATAGGTATATGTTTTACTTTATTTATTTATTGTCGTTTTTTAATATTGTATTATTGGACGGTAAAAAAAATTGGGATACCCCTGATTTAATGGGCTAGTTTCGCCACTGCATGACGTTATGTGAAACATCACGTCAATCCATGTGGTCTGTCATGTAAACAATCAGAGGTGGTGATCGGTTAATAATATTCAATTTTAGGATTCAATGATTGCATGGGATCTACATATCACATATCCTCATCGCCAGCAGAGCATTCCTAGTCGTCACCGCCGTATTCCTAATCGGATACGAAGCTGACATTGACGTCTCTACTAGTGACCAAATCAGCTGTCACACCCCAACCGATGGCGAAAACATCGGGGCATGGCACTGAGCGAAACAGATTGTCCAGAAGTTTCCATAACAATTATCAGTACTATTCAATTTAAATAATACGTCCCATACCGTATCTCAAACAGTAAATCAATTATTACAGACAAAAACCAGGCAAATATTCTGTTCCGACAACTCAGATTTAAAATAGTCAGCAATTGTTTATCTGCTTCTAGAGACCCTTAGTTTGACCTCTACAGACAACTATTTGTTGGGCTCTAAAGCTTTATTCTAGCTTCAATTTCCTACCACGTATGCGTCCTAAGCACCTGTCACATACGTTAAAATAAAGTCAATACATAAAATGTAAAGGTGAGCATACAAGTTTGATAATAGCATATAGAGTTCGAATTCATTTACGCATAACCAGCACGTACACATATTGAAATGAAGCACGTTAGTTATTGACATAGACCCATCGATACCAATGACTGCGGGTTGACTGCCCGAGGCAGTTCGCAATACATGATTACCACCGTAATCCATGCAAGTAATGGTCCTTAACAACCCCCGTGTGAACGGGTGCTGAGTCCAAACTATAGTACTATCGTTGCTAAGGCAGGTAGACAACATTCCATGTGTAAACATAACAAACAAGCATTCATAAGCCACGTATAACATTCATTAACGGTTAGCGTTCAAATAGTATTTGAGTAGTGTGATTGTTGTAGTTTGAATATTCGTAACGTATGTAACGCCCAAAAGTGCGTAAAGCAAAAAGGGATCGAGTATACTCACAGCGGTGAATGGATTGAAGGGAGCGCTTAGCGAGAAGGTTAGCCTGAATAGATTCGATAGCATAACGATAAGTGACGTTGTACGCGTCAAGTGGTGCAAAGTGCAAACGGGTCGGATAGTGGTTCGATCGGATGGTAATCCGATCGGACACCAATCCGTGCGGATAACAATCCGTTCGGGTGGTCATCCGGTCGGACAGTGATCCGGTCGGATGACGATTCGAGTGGATTGTTTCTTCCTTTAAGAAGTATGTGTTTGTGTATGATGGCTTGACTTTTGAAGTTTTCGTTGTAGCATTTAGAAAACATTAAGTATCCCTATCCATCAAGTCGGTCGATCGGATGGTGAGTCGTGCGGATACCAATCCGTTCGGATGGTCATCCGGTCGGACAGTGGACCGGTCGAACGGTAACTTAGTGGTGAGATTACTTAGTGAAGGCAAGCTTCTAAGCAGGAGTGTCACTCGATCGGATGTCCATCCAATCGGGTGGCAATTCTGGTAATGAACATGTTGAAAATTGTTTAAGTCTTTAAAGTCTTAGTATCTCATGATCCGAAGAGTAATCCAGTCAGATGGTCGTCCGATCGGATTGCAATTCGTTCGATACTCAAACTTCAGATAAGATTGTTTTAAAGGTGGGACCCGAGTGTGATCCGTTCGGATGGCAATCCGTTCGGATGACCTATCCGATTGGACAGCAATCCGGTCGGATAGCAATCCGGTCGGATAGTAATCCGTTACGGTTGTTCCGTTCGTCCTACACTTGGTCGTTTTGATGGTTTATCATTATGTCGAGACACTTTGACAATGTGTTAGCCAACAGAACTCCTAGTTCGATCCAGATGACCAACCTGACCAGGAATCACCCTAGTCCGGCCGGTTACCAGCTCGAGACGGTTGTTCTTGATTAACCCGAAATCGGTAGTCTCGTGGGTAGGATCTGGATCTTGAGCTAGTACAACCCTACGATAGAGTAGAAGACTAGATCAGGGTCGGATCCTATCGGCTTTGAGTACATTGAGTGTAAAAGAGTTGAAAGAAAGTTAAAACCATCTTTCAATCCTCTTTTACCACCCTTGTGTCGAGATCTTTACAAGATCTTTGTGGAAATCGGTTAGATCTAAGTTGTTCTTGGTGGATTGAGGCCAAAACATGAAGTTCTTGAAGAACACATGATGACATCATCCTAGAACACCCGAAATCTAGTGATTTCACGGTTAAAAGTTAAGATTTAAAAGATAGAAAGGTGTAGGAGTGCGTGTAGATCAAGAAAGTACAAGATTTAGGACGAGATCTTACCTTGATCGAGAGAAATCGAAGAAAATGTGGGGAGCACGAGCTGTTCGGACAGAGGTTTCCAAAAGTAGAAAGAATGACAATGACAGAGGTATTTATAGGATTCCAAAAGAGGAAAGGGTTATCGGATCGGATGACACACCGCCCGGATGGCTATCCGGTCGGATGGCATCTGATCTGCGGACAAGAGGTTATCCGGTCGGATGGCTATCCGGCCGGATGGCACTTGGTTTGAATGTTCGACGCGACGATTTTTGCTGATTCGATTTCGATTGCGAGCGGTTCGAAACGATAGGGTTTCCTAGTCACATTACTTTTAGTCCCAACTACTAATTATCATAGTTCGATTTTGATTCGGGTTCGAGTTCGATTGAGTTCGATTGTATTTCAAGTTTCGATTGATTACCACAATATATATATATATATAAACATGCACAAATAACACATAAGGCACACACACGTATAACAATAACCAACAAGTACAGATCGAGTTGCGATTCGGTGCCGATTTGATTAGCATAGCTTGATACTGATTAACTTTATCGCATTGTTACTTCCTATAGTTCACAGTCGTAAGTCGTTTGAATAACACGTCGATGGCTTGCAATTAACAACACTTACTCCACATAATACAAATAAAATAAAGAAATTTCTACAAGTCAAATCCGTATAACCGGTCGTTGACTTTGACCTTGACTTTGACTTGTGGAAACACGGGGTGTTACAGCCTCCCCTTGTTTAGGGAATTTCGTCCCGAAATTAGGCTGGAAGCTGTACAATGCCGTGATTCACGCTTGAGAACTTTCTCTTTCTAGACTTTCTCTTTAAACAACTGCGGGTACTTCGCCTTCATGTCGCTTTCGAGTTCCCAAGTGAACTCTGCGCCTTGTTTGCCTTCCCATCGGACTTTCACGATAGGAATGCGTGAGCGTCTGAGTTGCTTGGTTTGGCGGTCCATGATTTCGACAGGCTTTTCCACGATGTGTTATGTTTCGTTCACTTGCAGATCATCGAGAGAAACGATTAAGTCGTGGTCGGCTAGGCACTTTCGGAGGTTTGACACGTGGAAAGTCGGGTGGACATTACTAAGTTCCTCCGGTAGTTCGAGTCTGTAGGCGACTTTTCCGATCATTTCCAGGATCTTAAAAGGTCCAACATATCGAGGCTCGAGTTTTCCCTTTTTGCCGAATCGGACTACACCATTCCAAGGTGATACCTTTAGGAGTACGTAGTCACCAACGTCAAATTCACGGGACTTGCGTTGTTTATCGGCGTAACTTTTATGTCGATTCCGAGCTTTCACCAGATTGTCTCGAATTTGGAAAATTTTGTCTGTCGTTTCTTGTAATAACTCAATACCGGTTAATTGCGAATGACCGGTCTCGTGCCACACAATAGGCGATCGACATCTTCTTCCGTATAATGCCTCAAATGGTGCCATTTGGATGCTAGAATGATAGCTGTTGTTATACGAGAATTCGACTAACGGCAGGTATTTATCCCAATTACCACCGAAATCTAAGACACACGAACGGAGCATGTCTTCAAGAGTACGAATCATTCTTTCAGTCTGACCGTTGGTTTGAGGGTGGAAAGCGGTACTTAGATTAAGCGACGTACCGAGTGCCGTTTGAAACGTTTCCCACAGTCGCAAGGTAAACCAAGCATCACGATCAGAGATGATGTCACGAGGCGTCCCATGATTACAAATGATCTCGTCGGTGTAGATTCGGGCTAATCGTTCTACCTTGTAGTCTTCCCGTATTGGCAGAAAGTGAGCTGATTTAGTCAAACGGTCGACCACAACCCAAATGTTGTCGTGACCTAATGATGTGTGCGGTAGCTTAGTTAAAAAGTCCATGGCTATACTTTCCCATTTCCACATGGGAATTGGTGGTTGTTCGAGTAAGCCAGAGGGTCTTTGATGTTCAGCCTTGACTCTAGCACAAGTTAGGCATTTTCCGACGTAGAGAGCGATATCCCTTTTCATACCCGGCCACCAGTACTTATAACGAAGGTCCTGGTACATTTTGTCGGCACCGGGATGAATAGAATACCGGGATTTGTGGGCTTCGTCCATCAGGATCTGTCGTAAATTGGTTCTTTTGGGAATCCAAATTCGGTCCAGAAAGTGGAATATTCCATTCGATTTGCTCACTAGCTGGGCTCCATCGTGGTAGATTCTTTCTTTCTTCAGGGTGCGTTCGTTAAAACACACGTGTTGAGCGTCGCGGATGAGGGTTTCGAGATCGTGTTGGGCTTGAACATTACGAGTGCTAAGCAGGTAGCTCCGTCTGCTAAGTGCGTCTGCAACAACATTTGCTTTGCCTGGGTGATAACGAATCTCACAGTCGTAATCGTTGAGAAGTTCTACCCATCGGCGTTGACGCATATTAAGTTCCTTCTGATTAAAGATATGTTGCAGGCTCCTATGATCGGTGAAGATCGTACACTTGGTACCATACAGGTAGTGTCGCCAAATCTTTAATGCAAAAACAATTGCGCCTAGCTCGAGATCATGGGTTGTATAGTTCTTCTCGTGGACTTTGAGCTGACGAGATGCGTAAGCTATGACCTTGTCTCGTTGCATGAGAACACAACCAAGACCAAGGTTGGAAGCATCACAATAGACAATGAAATCATTGTTTCCGTTGGGCAATGTGAGAACAGGAGCATTGCAAAGCATGTGCTTGAGGGTTCAAAAGGCAGACTCTTGTTCGGTTTTCCAAACAAAAGGCTTGTCATTATGCGTGAGAGAGGTAAGCGGAACAGCGATCTTTGAGAATCCCTCGATAAATCGTCGATAATAGCCCGCCAGTCCGAGAAAAGAGCGGACTTCAGACGGGTTCTTAGGCGTAACCCAGCTCTTAACAGCTTCAATCTTCGCAGGATCGACGTAAATGCCTTGACTATTAACAATGTGACCCAGAAATTGAACTTCTTCCAACCAGAATTCGCACTTGGAGAACTTGGCATAGAGTTGGTTCCCCTGGAGTAACTCGAGAACCAAACGTAGATGTTGCGCGTGTTCGGCTTTCGATTTGGAATAGATCAAGACATCGTCGATGAATACGATGACGAAATGGTTGAGATATGGTTTACACACGCGATTCATAAGGTCCATGAAGACTGCTGGTGCATTGGTTAAACCAAAAGGCATGACAACGAATTTGTAATGGCCGTAACGAGTGCGAAACACGGTTTTGGGTATATCCTCCTCTTGTATACGCAGTTGATGATAGCCTGAACGTAGGTCGATCTTTGAGAAACACGTAGCGCCTTGTAGTTGATCAAACAAATCGTCGATGCGAGGTAGGGGATAGCGGTTCTTGATAGTTAACTTATTCAATTCCCGGTAGTCGATGCACATCCTGAACGACCCGTCCTTCTTTTTGACGAAAAGGACTGGCGCGCCCTAAGGAGAGGTGCTCGGGCGAATGAAGCCTTTCTCAAGTAATTCCTGGAGTTGGGTTGAGAGTTCGTGCATTTCGGACGGCGCGAGTCGGTAGGGAGCCTTGGCAATAGGGTTGGCTCCAGGAATGAGGTCGATACGAAAGTCAATATCACGACTTGGCGGTAGCCCGGGAAGATCCTCTGGAAAAACATTAGGAAATTCTCGAACCACAGGAACGTCTTTCACTTCTTTCTTCTCTTTCTTTTCCTTCTTCGCTACTACAATGTTAGCCAGGAAAGCCCTGTATTCCTTGCGGAGATACTTGCTAGCTTTCACGCATGACATAAGCTTGAGACCCCTTGAAGTAGTATCACCGTATACACACAATAAGTCACCATTCGCGAGCGAAAATCGAATCATCTTGTCGAAGTACACAACTTCAGCATAGTTTTCTCGAAGAAAGTCCATGCCTACTATGACGTCAAAACTTCCGAGTTGCATCGGAATAAGGTCGATTGGAAAGATGTGATTGTTGAGCTCAAGGGTACAATCACGAAGAACAGAATTAACGGCGACAGTTCTTCCGGTAGCGACTTCAACATCGAACGTCGAGGAGAGTTGGGAGCGTTTACGACTAAGGAGTTTCTCGAATTCGAATGACACAAAGCAATCATCGGCTCCAGTATCAAACAAACATGAAGCATAAATACCATTCACAAGGAACGTACCATTGACCACGTTGTTGTCGGCCTGGGCTTGACGCACGTTGATGTTGAAAGTTCTGGCGTGTACGGCCTGCTATTGCTGCCACTGCTGTTGTTGTTGCCGCTGCTGTTGCTGGGGCTCTTGTTTCACGACCCTGTTTGGGCACATGTTGGTGAAATGGTTTGGGTCGCCACATGCGAAGCAGGCTCTGGCTTTGACCGCGGGTGCCAGAGGAGCTTGTTGACCCTGAGGGGCAGTGAGTAGAGCTTGATGAGCAGGAGCTTGTCGAATACGGCAGGTGGCAGTAAAATGGCCGTATACATTGCAATGAGCACAAAAACGGCAAGCAATGGCAGTTGGGTGGTGGTAGGTGTAAGTAGGGCAGAGCGGGTGTGGCCCAGTGTATGCACGTTTTGCAGGTGGTGCATTAGCCACAGGCGCCGCTACTTGACGCTGTTGGGCTGGTACAGCTTGAATCGGTGCAGCAGTGATCGCACAGTTCTTGTTGCTGGAGCTGTTCTTTCTCTTGTTCTTCCTCTTGTTGCTCGATGAGGTGGGTTCAGCAGTTGGTGCGGTGGCGGTAGCTTGATGCAGGTGCTTCGAAGTTTTATCCCAGACACCAGCCTTAACCCTTTTGTCGTTGATTTCGGCGACCAGTAGGTAAGTTTCTTCGATCGTCTTAGTCTTAGCCGCTTGCACGAAATCTGCGACGCAGTCAGGCAAAGCTCGGATGTACTTCTTGATTGTGATCTCCGGAGTCTTGACTTGATCGGGACAGATGATGTTGAGCTGTTTGAAACGAGCAGTGAGAGCAGCTATGTCACCCTCATGTTGATGTATGTGCCAAAATTCATCTTCTAGCTTTTGACGTTCGTGAGGAGGGCAGAATTCCTCTAGCATGACTTCCTTGAGCTCGTCCCACGACAAACCGTAGGCTGCATCGTTCCCTCGCTTGTTCCTCTCGGCCGTCCACCAGTCTAATGCACGGGACTGGAAAACGCCGGTAGCATTCAGAGTTCGAAGGTCATCAGGGCAACCACTTTGTCGCAGAGTGACCTCAATGGAATCAAACCATTGGAATAGCACAGTAGGACCTCCCTCGCCAGTGAATTCCTTTGGCCCACACGACTTGAATTGCTTGAAATTGAAGGGCTTGGTAGTAGCTTTGGGAGCGTCGGTCCTTGATTCCTCAGATGATTTGCTGACATTCTCGTAAACATCACTTACGGCCTTTGCCACACTTTTAGCGATGATGGAAGCAGGGCGTTTGTCCCTCTTTTCTTGATGAGAAAGTGTGTGACGGGATCCAGACGACATTGTCTGCAATAGACATCGTCACAGGACTCATCACATTGTATTCGAATCTCACCTCAGACGTCTATTACTTACTAAAGCTTAGGAACACGTGTATTCACGTAAACACATAACACATAGAGCACAAAATCACATATACACATAAGCACGTAGAGCACATAATCACATAGCACCTAAACATGTAAGACACCGAAGCAAGGAAACACATACGAATTTAATCACTAGAGGCAGTCAGAAAAGAGAAACCTATTATTCAAGGTCTGTGATTGTTCGGGAATATCGTAGTATAAGCGTATATCCTAGTATAAGGTTGCCCAGAATTCAACGATTTTTTAACGTTTTGGGGTAGAAATTCAGTGCGAGTCGTGTGTATCGATCGAAGCGAAAGCACAAATCGATTAATTCTTCCAAAGTTAAGCACATAAACAGGTAAGAGCACATAAAACATATAAAATTGACGAATTATCACATTTGAGACTTGGAAGCTTTGAAGGTTAGAGAGAGAAGCTAGAGAGGGAAAGTGACATCGTGATTCAGGTGCTTTGTACGATTTCAGATCTGTCAATAGAATCACTGATTATATTACGTTCTCGTGTGTTCGGTCACGTTCGTGGACTTGGAGTCCGTTGAGACCTTGGAGGGAGTTTTGCAAAAGGTGCGGAACAAGTCGTCAAGGTTAGGGTTTCACCCCTGTCTTAACAACTTCGTCCCTGTTTTGATAACAATGGAGGAGATTATTCATCAAAATATGGGTTTCACCCCTGATTTGGTATAATTCCCCCGCTGAACAAGCGTTCGTTATAGAAAAAGAATGGAGAAGTCATTGATAAGTTGACAAAACAGCATTGATTAAGCAATTTAGTCGGGAGTTTGCGGTTTTCACACCTAATCTCGACTCTATCGCCTATTTATAGCTGAAAATTTGAGTGTAGTGATAGTGTAGCATAAGTGAGAATGGCGAGAAATAAGCACGTACATAATTCCTACTAGATGTGCTCAAGTCGGCATGTTGGTTCCTAACTATAGACTAGGTATCTAAGACATCGACCCGGACTAGGTCGTGTCTTGCCTAATTCCCTATAGTTACAGCTCTGATACCAATCTGTCACACCCCAACCGATGGCGAAAACATCGGGGCATGGCACTGAGCAAAACAGATTGTCCAGAAGTTTCCATAACAATTATCAGTACTATTCAATTTAAGTAATACGTCCCATACCGTATCTCAAACAGTAAATCAATTATTACAGACAAAAACCAGGCAAATATTCTGTTCCGACAACTCAGATTTAAAATAGTCAGCAATTGTTTATCAGCTTCTAGAGACCCTTAGTTTGACCTCTACAGACAACTATTTGTTGGGCTCTAAAGCTTTATTCTAGCTTCAATTTCCTACCACGTATGCGTCCTAAGCACCTATCACATACGTTAAAATAAAGTCAATACATAAAATGTAAAGGTGAGCATACAAGTTTGATAATAGCATATAGAGTTCGAATTCGTTTACGCATAACCAGCACGTACACATAGTGAAATGAAGCACGTTAGTTATCGACATAGACCGATCGATACCAATGACTGCGGGTTGACTGCCCGAGGCAGTTCGCAATACATGATTACCACCGTAATTGATGCAAGTAATGGTCCTTAACAACCCCCGTGTGAACGGGTGCTGAGTCCAAACTATAGTACTATCGTTGCTAAGGCAGGTAGACAGCATTCCATGTGTAAACATAACAAACAAGCATTCATAAGCCACGTATAACATGCATTAACGGTTAGCGTTCAAATAGTATTTGAGTAGTGTGATTGTTGTAGTTTGAATATTCGTAACGTATGTAACACCCAAAAATGCGTAAAGCAAATAGGGATCGAGTATACTCACAGCGGTGAATGGATTGAAGGGAGCGCTTAGTGATAAGGTTAGCCTGAATAGTTTCGATAGCATAACGATAAGTGACGTTGTACGCGTCAAGTGGTGCAAAGTGCAAACGGGTCGGATAGTGGTTCGATCGGATGGTAATCCGATCGGACAGCAATCCGTGCGGATAACAATCCGTTCGGGTGGTCATCCGGTCGGACAGTGATCCGGTCGGATGACGATTTGAGTGGATTGTTTCTTCCATTAAGAAGTATGTGTTTGTGTATGATGACTTGACTTTTGAAGTTTTCGTTGTAGCATTTAGAAAACATTAAGTATCCCTATCCATCAAGTCGATCGGTCGGACGGTAACTTAGTGGTGAGATTACTTAGTGAAGGCAAGCTTCTAAGCAGGAGTGTCACTCGATCGGATGTCCATCCGAACGGGTGGCAATTCTGGTAATGAACATGTTGAAAATTGTTTAAGTCTTTAAAGTCTTAGTATCTCATGATCCGAAGAGTAATCCAGTCAGATGGTCGTCCGATCGGATTGCAATTCGTTCGATACTCAAACTTCAGATAAGATTGTTTTAAAGGTGGGACCCGAGTGTGATCCGTTCGGATGACAATCCGTTCGGATGGCAATCCGTTCGGATGACCTATCCTATAGGACAGCAATCCGGTCGGATAGCAATCCGGTCGGATAGCAATCCGGTCGGATAGTAATCCGTTACGGTTGTTCCGTTCGTCCTACACTTGGTCATTTTGATGGTTTGTCATTATGTCGAGACACTTTGACAACGTGTTAGCCAACAGAACTCCTAGTTCGATCCAGATGACCAACCTGACCAGGAATCACCCTAGTCCGGCCGGTTACCGGCTCGAGACGGTTGTTCTTGATTAACCCGAAATCGGTAGTCTCATGGGTAGGATCTGGATCTTGAGCTAGTACAACCCTACGATAGATTAGAAGACTAGATCAGGGTCGGATCCTATCGGCTTTGAGTACATTGAGTGTAAAAGAGTTGAAAGAAAGTTAAAACCATCTTTCAATCCTCTTTTACCACCCTTGTGTCGAGATCTTTACAAGATCTTTGTGGAAATCGGTTAGATCTAAGTTGTTCTTGGTGGATTGAGGCCAAAACATGAAGTTCTTGAAGAACACATGATGACATCATCCTAGAACACCTGAAATCTAGTGATTTCACGGTTAAAAGTTAAGATTTAAAAGATAGAAAGGTGTAGGAGTGCGTGTAGATCAAGAAAGTACAAGATTTAGGACGAGATCTTACCTTGATCGAGAGAAATCGAAGAAAAGGTGGGGAACACAACCTGTTCGGACAGAGGTTTCCAAAAGTAGAAAGAATGACAATGACAGGGGTATTTATAGGATTCTAAAAGAGGAAAGGGTTATCCGATCGGATGACACACCGCCCGGATGGCATCTGATCTGCGGACAAGAGGCTATCCGGTCGGATGGCTATCCGGCCGGATGGCACTTGGTTTGAATGTTCGACGCGACGATTTTTGCTGATTCGATTTCGATTGCGAGCGGTTCGACACGATAGGGTTTCCTAGTCGCATTACTTTTAGTCCCAACTACTAATTATCATAGTTCGATTTTGATTCGGGTTCGATTTCGATTGAGTTCGATTGTATTTCGATTTCGATTGATTACCACAATATATATATAAACATGCACAAATAACACATAAGGCACACACACGTATAACAATAACCAACAAGTACAGATCGAGTTGCGGTTCGGTGCCGATTTGATTAGCATAGCTTGATTGTCAGTTGATTAACTTTATCGCATTGTTACTTCCTATAGTCCACAGTCGTAAGTCGTTTGAATAACACATTGATGGCTTGCAATTAACAACACTTACTCCACATAATACAAATAAAATAAAGAAATTTCTACAAGTCAAATCCGTATAACCAGTCGTTGACTTTGACCTTGACTTTGACTTTGACTTGTGGAAACACGGGGTGTTACATCAGCGCACCGAGGAAATCGTGCGCCATCGCAATTTTCTTCTTCGAGTTCTGGATGCTTGATGTGGCTAACAACACTTTGCAGGGCCCTGTAGGGCGCTCCTAGCTAGGGATGTTTAAAACCGGATATCCGAAATTTTTGGATACCCGGTTTCAGTATCCGAATCCGTATCTGAAATTTTGGATTTCCGAAATTCGGAGGATATCCGATCGGAGAGTGCACCTGATATCCGAATATCCAAAATTTTATATTATATTTATTCAAACTGGATATTTCAGATATCCGAATATAAGTTTTCGGATAATTTTTTATATTTTCAGGTTTTTTTCTAATATTTTAGGTATTATTAATATTTCAAATATCAGATAAAAAATAAATTTATAAAGTTTGCGGGTAATCGAAACATCCGAAAACTATTTAAAATCGCTATCCGAATCCAAATCCTAAAATTCGGATATCTGAGAAATCTGGATATCTGATCCAAACTACCCAAATCCGATCCAAACTATCCGATTTCTCGAGTTTTAGAAATTTCCGCACAAAACTATGAACACCTAGGGCACTCCGGAACAACCTAGAACAGCCCGGAAGATTTTGAAACAATCTAGAACACTCCGGAACAGCCCGAAACATTATGGAACTCTCAGAAACAACCCAGAACATCTTATGCAACTCTCCAGAACACCCCAGGACATTTTGGAACTCTCCAGAACAACCCGGAACATTATGGAACTCTCCGGAATAGCCCGATACTCTCTGGAACATCCTAGAACATTACATAAGACTCCGGAAGGCTTTACCCTATTTCAGACAAGTGTGGAACCATCTAGAGAAATCAAGGGCTGAAATGAAGGTCCTGGATTCATCTTATAATTATGGCAAAGAATTATCTAGAGTATAGGATTCCAAAATAGAATAGGACATTGTTTAGGCAAGTATAAATATGAGGGTTTGTCATTTGCACAAGGCACCTTCAAAATAACCTTGTAAAGACCTTAAAAATGGTATTAATTATTTTTATTGTGAACCTTGTAACCCTGACTACTATGAAAGTTCAAGGACTAAACTGGTAACACGATAAACATGCATGATTTAGAAAAGAACTTTTGAAAGTTCAAGGACTAGACTAGTAGCAGAACGAAAGGTAAGGTGCAACTTTAAGCAATCAAGTCATATCTAAAATGCATGTCACTTTCAAAATTAGCAGACATCAAAAAGAAAGAACACAATTTTCACCTCATCGATGCAACCACATGCATTTTCTTACAGAAAACCATGCACCCAAACGTTTATTTATGAAAGTTCAGTTCTTTTATGTAGATTTAAAAACTCTGGTGATGAATAGAAACTGAACAGAAGCTTTAGCAATAAAGTCTTCAATAGTTTGATGTAAATGTGCTAAATTCGATCCATTTACATATAAACAGGTCAATTTGCATTATTTATGTATTGGAGCGGGTCAAATAAGTCATGTAAATAGTTCAGCTAAAACAGAAAAGTAGCCAAACAGGTCATTCGGATTGAAAGTTGCCTGGTTCTTAAGGTAATTGTTATAAACATTATATCTTAACTCATACTATTTCTTGACATGCATGATAAACTAATACAGCAAGCCTAAATTAGACAACTAACAACTAGCATCAAGTTTCAACATCTAACAACAAAAGCCGATCTAAAAATTACATCTCTATAGCATGTCTGCTTGACCCTCCGCTGCTCCACCTCCACCCTCCACATGTGCAACGTCAACCTCGACATATAGACTCATATTTCTATTGGCAGGTTGTGTTCTTACCATGTTTCTGAAGTAGTTGAACTGGTCTACTGTGCGAATTGTGATAGGTTGCTAGCGGCCGTCTTCATCCTGCCGTCGATATGTCAATCGAAGCGGTGTAGCGGTACCATGGTGCACACTATTTTCTCTAGCTAAATTAGCTAGCTCTTCGAATGTGAGATTGAAACTAACAGCGACAACTTCTCTCACCATGTATTGAGACGTATATTGATTCCGATTACGAATAACATTCCAAGCGCCATTAGAAAAGATTATTAGGCCAAAATGATGGCCTAATTGAAGGGGGAAGGGTTGAGCAGCCATTGCAACTAAAGACAACTAACCGAGAGGGACAAAAATTTTGATATTATTTCAAACAATTTTTGTATAAAACAGAAGGCAATGGGTGAGATTAAAATCAGAGGAATCCGTGAAAAGCTCGACATGTCTCTGAATGAGTTCGTAGAACAGGTGTATGATCTGGTTTTAGCTGTGCAAGTGAATGATCAAAAATCTCTAATTTCTTTACTTATTTTGACTAAATATCTAAAATGTCACAAAGTGGTTTGGTTTAACATCCATAAAATTTTGAAAGACTAAATAATATCAATTTAATCTTGATGAGCTTTGCCCAATTTGCCGCCAGGTTAGTTTGGATAACAAAGTGGTTTGGTGTAACATCCATAAAATTTCTCAACTCCTAGAGTTTTATTTTCGCTAGTATTGGATTTGTTATTCAAAATAGGGTTGCGACGGAGTTTATTTCCCATTTTCCTGCCATTGTTATGTAATTTTCCTAACTTTTCTATTAAATAAAACCAATCTAAAAAGTTATGTCGTAAACTTGGAAATAAAAAATGACAAACATGGACAACTTCATCTTATCCAGTTCCGGCAACCACCACTTCCAGCACCCACCAGACCACCACCACTGCCACCCCTGAATCATCGTCACCATTGAATAATCATATGAAAACACAATTACAACACACTTGAGAAGTAAAACAAAAGGAAAAAGAAAGAAAAGATTGAGAAATAAAACAAAAAGACAAAAGAAAAAGAAAAAGAAAGAAGAGATGAAGTGTTGTAGCCAAGACTCTCAAGATAGGAAGAGATAATGAGAGCGGCGTTTGTTTGATGTAGGGTTTTACTGCTTCCCTTTAAATACACAAGCAAGAACCTTAAAAGTTCATCCCACTCCTTGCATTTTTCTTATATTACAAACTAGGCCCTTCAATAAATACATACCAATTTTAACAATTCCAAGACACAATTAAATGCCCCTTGTATAAATTTATTACAAACTTTTAAATCCTTTATTTATATTCCAAATTGTATCTTACTAACGCCCAAACATTTATTAAGTGGATTATTTTTTTTCTAAATTAATAGGACTCCATCTCACGTTAATGTCATTGTCACACGTCAAGGTTTCATTTTTTACTCTAAACTTTTGAATTTTAATACGTGTGTGACCAGGGGTGGACCCACATAGAGTGGGTCGGGGTCCGCGGACCCCAATGTTTTTAAAAAAATTAGTAGATTCGATATATTAAATTATATAAGGACTCCATAAATACAATCAAGTAGACACCATAGAAAGAAAATTAAACTTGGTGTATTGGTAAATCCCTATTTTTACCAACAAGAGATCAAAGGTTCAATCCTTGTGTAGCTTGTTTTTCCTGTTTTTTTTTTAAATCTAGTTCAAACCTCGCTATGACCCGACCCGAAAATTTTAATGTTTTGTTATGAAAATTTTTAACACCGAAAAAAATGGACCCCATTCAAAAAAAATCTGAGTCCGTCACTGTGTGAGACCAATGTTACGTTCTTTTTTTACCAACTCTTTTAATAACTTTGTCGTTTTAATGTTGTGTCATGTTTACACCACAGCGTGAGCCACATAATGTTTTTTGTGCCAATTCCTAATCATGTTAAACCCACAAATAGCCATGCAGCGGAGCGCGCAGCAACGCCACCTTAATGTCACCAACGTAACCTATGTAACCAAGTCAATAGCGTGCCTCATTATTTCATTGTATAGTCCCAATTATTAAAGCACACACGGTATGAAAGTTGTCTTTTTATGAAAGTTGGCCGTTCGAAAAAGAAAAAAAAGAAAAAAATTTAAAGCACACATGATAAATAACTTGTTGTTTTTCTATAAAGGCTTGTGTTATTAATAGTCAAGCATGCTTAAGATCAATAATAAAATGCGTCTTGGAGTTTATATTCTTTCTTGAAAACTTATATACTTCTATTTAGTTTTTTTACAAGCACTTAATCTACTCTAAGAATTAAACACCACATAAATGTCCTCTTAAAAACCTAATTTCTATTTAATTACGATTTTTCTGTACATAACCCAAAGAATTGTTGTATTTTCATTTTATCCATGTCATTCTCTGTTTAATAATAACGTGCGGAATGGTCATTTTATGTTAATTTTCCAAATGTCCTCTTGTATTTTACTGTCATTGAGTAAAAATCAAATCACTATTTATAGAAAGTTATAAATCATATCATTTGAATTTGAATTGAATTTTGAACTTGATAAGTCTATAATTTTACATTTAATTTTACATTTAGTAAATAACCAAAAATATTAACACATCCAATAAACAACAAAAGTTAAAAGTTAGACGTAACTATTTCCTCCATTTGTACCCATGGTTTTGAACCAACTTTTCTTCTTGATTTAAACTTCTTCATCTTTAGTCCCAGATGATAATCGTCTCGTCTCTAAGGTCTACTCACCCTAATATCTTGTTCATACTAAGTATTCCTGTAACACAAAACATCCTAATTGTAACAACTTATCAAAATTAAAAGAGCATGGTGAATGTAAAGTTACCCGAATTCCAGAATTTCTACTGCATTTTGGTCGACATCATCATCATTGGTCATTTTCTTCATTTAGCCAACATAGGCATGCAATAATTTTCCTTCTTAAACCTGTAGCAACCTTAATCAAAATCATAGTCACATTCTTGAAGAAGAAGAATAAGACCACAACATGGGGGCGATGGTTTTGATTTAGGGAATTAAGGTTATGTGTGGGTTTGGAGAAGATGAGAAAACGTGTATTGGGAAAAGTTTTTTTCGTATTTAAGTTACCTTTTTAGTTTTTAAAGTGAATTTACTTTTAAAATGATGTATTTTAATATTTAATTTTTCAACTTTTCACGTATTGATAATGTAATTTGTTACTATATTTCTATTAACTAGAAATGATTCCCCGTGTTGCGTGGGACTTTTTTTACTTGACTTGAGTGTACTAATCCATCAAAACTTAGACTAACTGAAACGCCTAACAAATTATGCACGAAAACGTATTATATTTAACATGACTCACAAAACTTAAAATAACTTGAAATTATACCGTTAGATGAAATGTATTATATTTGACCCAACTCGTTTCCGAACAAAATTTACGTCAAAACGTAGACAACTGCAAACGTCCAAAAAATAAGTACGAAAACGTATTATCGGGGAAAAGAGTAAAAAAAAAACCACGAATTTAAGTGAATCGTGTGACGTAAAACGTAGACGAATTCGAACTTATACACATATAAGAAAGTCAGGGGGTCAATGAGATATTCTATAAACTTATTTGAAGAGGGCGCACGCGCGGGGGGGGGGGTGGCAAAAGTGTCAACTTTGAAACTTGAATGGAAGGGGAAATCCTTCACTAAAAGGCAAAAAGAAAAGTTGAGGGACCAAAACCAGAAAAACGTTAAAACACACAAATTTATAACACCGAGTGAGTCACGTGACATATAATGTATATAGGAAGTCGAACTTATACCAGCACATATTACAAATGGGGTCATAGTAATATTGTAGAATGAGGCAAAAGTGATAATTTTAAAACCTAAGGGCCCTTTTCACTAAGAGACAAAAAATCAAAACTATTTGTCAAAATCAAAACTCAAAAAATATCATGGTGATAACAACTTACAAAATTGTATATATAATAATTACCTGCCTATATATATTTTATTTTGTGCATCACTTTGGTGTACATATAGTCTTTAGGTTGTACATATAGGTTTTTTAAATATTATATGGTACATCGTACCTTATTATATGGTACATTGTACCGAAATGAGTCTACCCCTTTCGTACCGAATTTTAGGGACCTAACAAATTGTGATCCCGTTCCACGTTCCCGTACCGGAGAGTACTGCGAACCATGTGACTACAATCAAAATAAGGAACTTACTTTATGAATAGTACCACTGTATTTTTATTGTACCAGGCGTAAACAAACAAATCAAATCAAACAACAAAGAACAAAATTAATCAAAATAAGAAACTAACTTTATGAATAATCAAAATCCATCAACAAGTTCACCCAAAATCAACGAAGAAATCAGTGAACGTACCTTGGCGCCAGGTGAATGATGAAAAAAGGGTTTTGGTTCTTCATCTTTGTCGCTGCAACAAAAGTCGAATCCGGATATCGTTTGTTTCTAATATCTCTTATTGGTCCAATGGAAAACTGAAATCTCAAGAATAACGACAATTGAGATGATTGACTTTATAGTAAGCCAGCGAAGCAGCGGCATAATCATCGATGTGTTAATGAAAGTGAAATTAGCATTTAGTCAACATTTTATTTCAGGTCATAGTAGATCCGCCCTTAATGGTTTTCGGGTTTGATCTATATATTTATTGATCTATATGTGAGTTTATATTCTTCCGAAGTCTTTTATCTTTATCTCACTTTTTCTAACTTCACCATATACTTATTGATCTATATGTGAACTATGATTGTGATCTTGAAGCTCTTAATTCGTTTGAAGCTCCCAAACACCCTCAGAAGAGGTTGAAGGCTGCTTGTATCGGCTGCAAGAAATTGTATTCCCCATGATAAAAAATTTGATCATCACTGATGTGTGTGAATTATATATATTTTTAATAATGTTTTTTCACACAATTCGGTTTTAAATTTATAGAAATGATTTTCACCTCAGTACTAAACCAGACACATAGGCAAGTGTACCTATCGCATATGTAGTATAGTATCGGTATGAACCAAGTATTGATCCATGGACACGGTAGCTTTTGATATTAAACCTTTGTTACTCTAAAGTCGTTTCAAACAATAAGTTAGGTTTTCTCAATTATCATGCAGATAATAAAAATCTAAGTTAACGAAATTTAACAATATCTAACGAGAAGTTGCCTAAACCGAGTATCCACTAATGTTCGTATAACGATCTATGGGAAGCACTAATGATGACACAAACTCTCAAGTAACTAAGTCCTGGTCAAGGTCGCCTAGCTTTCTAATTTCTTCGGAAAATTTAGAATGAAATAACATTCTAATCACCTAAAAATCATTATTTTTAAGTTCGTGTGTAAGTTAATGTTATTCTTTAGATAAGAGTTACTTGTTTGTCAAAACTCGTAACTCGACAATTTAAGGAAAACTAATATGAAAAACACACTAATCACCTAAAGTTGCTTTTAATTAGATAGTATCCTAATGTTGTTCTTTATATGAACGATGAGCATGATCAAGCTAGATAACAAGTTTGGCCTAAATCATCAATCTTACACAACTAACATACTTTAGAATCCACATTAACACTATTATGATCTTTCCAAATCCAAGTGCAAGATTACATACACATGCTCAAATCTTCATCAATTTCATGTTAACAATTACCATTCCTAGTCTCATGCCTTGAATCAAACTAACTAATAGCAAAACTCAACAATCATAATCTACACATGGGTTTTCCAACATGACATGAGTAAATAACAATCAAACATTCATGAAATCCAAATTTAAGCATGCATAAAAATCCAAGAACAATACTAGAACACTATCATGAGGATTAACATAAACTTGCCATCACAATTACTCCCAATTCATCACATTAACAATAGTTTTAACATGGTTTAGGCAACCCAAATGTTTAGCCCACAAGGCTAACAAAAACCATAACTATAACCATAATCATAAACATGGAAGAAAACATGGTAGATCTAGAGTTTTTCAAACCAAAATGAGTTAAAGTGGGTTGTGTGGTGTTAGATCTTCCCTTGGAGTGCTTGATCTTCAATCTTGGGTTCAAATTCTTCAAGAGATGCTTGGACCGACTTTTGGGACTTCGAAGAACTAGGATTCAACGGCTGTATTTCTCTGCTATAGTACTTGTTTAAGGCTAAAATGAGTGTTAACTCCTGATCAGGCTTATCTAATACTCATAGTAAATGATTACTCGGCTAAGTGGGAGAATGTAAGATTAAATATATTATGTATTAATATTTAATTTATAGCCATTATAATCATTTACATAATATAGGTCAAAATATATTATAACCTATTAAATAATTAGTTGGTAATTGGTGATGGACCATATTACCCTTATTAACTAATTAGGTTTCCTCCTGGGTGCTTATATAAGGAGAATTATGTGGAGGTTAAGGGGTTACTCAGTTACACAATTAGACACACCCCATTAGTCATAACATCATCATCGACCTCCTCTCCTAAGCCGATACCCCTTTTCGGTTTTCTAAGTCCCCATCATCAGTCAGCACCCTAAGGAGGAACCAGATCACACTGACATCTATGTCGAACTCGATGGCATCATCTATCACTGGATTCTCCACTGCACTGTCTGCTGTAACAGGTATGTTTTAATGTTTTCCTTCATGTATAAACAGAACTAAACCAACATGTGGTATCAGAGCATATGTTGATTAGTCAGTTCTGTTTTCGTATCCATTAATTCTGGGATAGAAATCTGGAAAACGGAATTTTTGAAAACCTTATGAATATCACAGCCGTTTCGAGTCATAATGATCCACTCGAAATCCCTGTTTACGGAAAAAGGATTAATTATATGTTCATTCGAAATTAACTGGATTATGTGTTAACCGAAATCTATTTTAAAAACCTTAAAAAATTCAGGTTTCGGGTTCCAGAATTTATGTTTTATGTTTTAAGGGTTAATCATGTTCTTAGGAAAATTCGAAAATTCTATTATGTTTTGGAATATGATTCGGATTATTAAGTGTTTTTCCTGTTTTGATCTGATTTTGCCCTCTAAAGATTTTTCGAAAACTGATAAAAGATAAACAGATTATAATTTTGAAATATTTGATAAATTTAGATCATCACTAAAACAGGAAACCATACCTCTAAATCCCTTAGATTTCGAATTTTCAGTTATGTTTTCACATTCACAGCTGTTAACAGGAAGTTTCGAGACTATCAGATTACGACTCGAGACCATCAGTCTCGACTCGAGACCATAAGGTCTCGACTCGAAATCATCAGGTCCTTAAACCTTCACAACTCGAGACCAACAGATCTCGACTCGAGACCATAAGGTCTCGACTCGAAATCATAAGGGCTTAAAAGTTTACAACTCAAGACAAAGGTCTCGACTCGAGACCATAAGGTCATAACTCGAGACCATAAGGTCATGACTCGAGACCGTGGTTGCGACCTGAGACCTCATCATGAGTCGAGATCTCATAAGATATAGTAGTCGAGACCATGGTTCCAACTCGAGACAATAAGGTTGCGACTCGAGACCTCATAACTGACTCGAGATCTCATAACTCAGTCGAGACCTGACTCGAAACCTCATTATTTTAAGCTGTTTAATGTGAACTAAAATTTTTTTCGGGGCTCCGCCCCGAACCCCGGGCGGGGGCACGCTGTTCCCCGCACCCCCAGCGAACTCACCGCGGAGTTCGATCCGCGCTAACGGGTAGTTTGCTATTAAATAATTGGTTTTGTAATTAGTTAGTTAATTAATAAGGATCAGATAATGTTTTACAAAAACCAAAATGGCTTAACTTGAATGAGTTTTTGATATATCATTTCTGGCCAAAGCTGACTTGATACATCTACTTATCGTTCAAGTATTACGAAAAGCTATGTTGTGTGTGCATCATAAGCATGAATGTCTTAATTTCTGGCCAAAGCTGATTTAATTCATTCATAGATGGCATACTCAACAAGTGCATAACTAAAGTGATTGTCTCAATTTCTGGCCAAAGCTGATTTGTTACAACCACTTTGCACATATGCTTAAATGATTACACTTCTGGCCAAAGCTGTTTTGTTTTCGTTTAAGTAGAACTTTAAATAAGTCTATTATTTTGATGTTAGTAATAGACATATCACAACCTCTTCACATAATGATCCTTATATTAATGATCCTTAATTAATTTTTATGATCATTTCGTCTGCCTTATTCTTAGTACCCATAATTTTTACTCACTATAATTTTCTTCTATAAATCTATATCTCATCCACTCTAATTCTTAAGCCTAAAATGTTTTGCTTTATTTAAAGTTTCTATAAGAATTAGCTCTTAAATTAAATCCTTGATTATCTCTTAAGACACGATAATCCTATTGCTCTCTTCTGATAAAGCACTACAGAAGAAAAGTAGAGCATGATGATTAGGATAAATCGAACATGATGTCTCTTATGATAATCAAGAATAATTGCTATCACTAAAGTTATTCCAGATTAAGTCTTTCCTAAGACTAATCTATTATTGTGGAATAATCACAAGAACTCCTAAGATGCATGCCTTCATTTAAAATTCTAAACTATCAAGCTAACTGGTATATGTGAATACATAATAATGTACAATACCATGACCCATAAAGTTGAGGGCTTACGCATGGAAATAAGTACATTTTTTCCAGTACATTACATACTAAGATTTTCACTTGTACAATTTGATGCCTTATAAATCAACTATAATACTCAAAAGTACCAAAGTATAATGAGTGTGTTGATAAGCAATATATGTACATAGAAATAAATGTTTGAAACTGGAAAATAAGATGTTATTCACCTTACAACCGCTAATAGTTTAAAAGAGGATTGTTCTAAGGTCCATAGACAAATTACAAGTGCTAATTCCAACTTTAAGGTTCTTCAAGGGAAAATCTCATTGCATAATTATGTCATTAGACTAGGCATAAGCAACGAGACTATCCATTATTCTAAAGAACAGTTGGATAAATTAATTAGATAGTCACTTACTAATGATATTTAAGTCTGATAATTTTAATATTCCAATTAACACATGATTAGTTGACTCTAGTTCCATACGTTTCCTTACCAGAACTCGACAAATAACTAAACATGAGAGTTAGTGACAAAATTAATTGTTAAGGCTATAAGAACCATAATAAGCAGTCTTTTAACAAAGCTTTTCGATACCTTACATATTCTGAAGATTAATCAGAATACAGTATCATTACTTAGGCTATGTCATGAAGGTTGTGAGGTTTGCATAGTCAACATAAAGTCACACTTATCTTAAACTCTCATCTTATTTGTTCTAAATATCTGGATTGAAATATTACTAAGATAAAACTAGATGATACCTTACATTTTCACAACTTTTGTCATCATGCAAATGAGAATTTGACAAAAGGAAAAATGAGACTTATAAATTTCATCCATTATAACCGAAATTCATGAGAAATCATGACATGGTTAATAAGGATGATTTTTTATCTAATCTCATTCTAAGTGATTTTAAATCATGACGTTATAGCCCTAAATATTACTTGGCTTAAGGAATAAGTATGGGTCCATCATAAGTCATTCATTGACATTCGTGGAACTTATTCAAAATGGAATATTCAGACATAATTCATTTATCATTTAAAAGACTATCAACTTGTATCTAAATTTTGTCGCATATGGCTCACGTTCTTAGAAGAAATCTATTCATGTATGCACTTAATAAGATTTCTATTAAATATGTCCCTAAAGTTTCTTATGATATCTGGACATTAAAGAAATCAAATAAAGTCTAACGTATATGTGATAGGTTCCCACGTCACGTAGCTAATTGAGACTTCTCTTGTAGCATTCTAGAGATATTAAAGATCAGTGGGAGCATTAAGTGTCTTAATGATAACTTGCAATAGTTGCAAGAGGTGGGGAGTCTCAATTTGCACCTCTTGTACAAGACACCGCTCCATCACGACACTGTTCTATCAAAACTTGTCTCCTTAAAATCTAATGCTACTCTTACAAAAGTTTCATTGTTGCTTAATCGTGGGCACACTTAGATTTCTTACCTAAAACTAGCATAATCCTCAATAAGAGAAATCACGACTAACGTCTTTAACTTGTTTCTCTATTAGAATTTGTTGGTCGTTACATATTGACCCTAAGCATGCTGAGTTCCTAAAGTTTTCTAAGGTCAGTGGGAGCAGTCAAGGTCCTTATCATGACTTGCAAGGCATACAAGAGGCGGGGGGAAGAGTGTCATTAAATTTCACTCCGAATTTAACTCCGATTACACCTCTTGTACACCATACTGCACCAACTCTTACAAACTTAGAATGAAAATGATAGCAACCTAACCAAGAGCTAATCCATAAAACTGAAACTTCTAATAAACCCAATAATCAACTCAGGAGGTCATCTAGGTTTAAAAGCCTACTAACTTTGATGATTACATAACCTCCCTAATGAAGTTGAAATGGACTTTGGAAAAGTTTACCGATCCTATCTCTTCAAATTAAGCCATTAGTGTCAATCAATCTTCTAAATGGAATAAAACAGTTTTCTAGTAAAACTGATTTTATGTGTTCGTATAACGTTGGGATTTGATTGAATTACCTAAGAGTGTTCATAACTAAATCAAATCCTAATATAAGCGTTAAGACACAAAGAAACATGATTAATTGTCAAAGGTTATACTTAGGAAGAGATAAATTATCAAAGTTTTCTTTGAGGATCATCACTATTCTAGTAGCTTATAATAGTTTAAGGCTACATTAGATGAACATTAAAAACAATTTTCCCTAATAAATGGCTGACATATTTACATGTTCATTAGATAACAACCTGAAAGTTCAAAACTAAAGGTTAAGGAACACTTTGTTTATAAGTCAATAAAATCCATGTATGGGTTAATGCAAACATTATAATGTGATGAAATCTTAACGTAATAATTTTCATCAACAATCAAGTGGATTAATGTACCTACCTCAAGATGAGTGGGAGCAACTAAAATAAACTTGTCTATACAGATGACATTCTTTTGACAAGTATATGTTACATAAGTCAAAGCATTGTTAACACAAACTTTGATATAATAAATCTCAGAGATATCTCTTACGTGATTGATATCATAAAATACTGAGATAGACCCAATGGGATATTAGTTCCGTTCCATAAGTTTAACATTAAATGGGTCCTTACATATGTAACAATCAATATTGCTCTCCTTCAGAGGATAATATGGTAAATGAGATTATTTTTTTACGCTTCATTAGTTGGAAGCCTTATGTAACTTTAAGTCTATACTCGTTTAGATATTACTCACATTGCAACACACTAGATATGTCTAGATTAATGTGAAGCATCTAATGGAGTATTACAATATCTTTAAAAGAAACGAGAAGCTATAATTTGAAGAAGAAGTGAGAATTAAAACCAGTTTATTACTCTAACTTTGAGATATTCAAAGATGACAAAATGTAATTTCGGGTATATCTTTATGTCAGCAGACAAAACCTATCTCATGGAGGAGTCATAATGGACTGATATCAACAACCTAAGTTGTAACGACATAATATAGTCACTAAATGTTGTTGGAAATTTATCAGTGGACTCATAAGTTTATTAACTCCATATAATTAATGTTTTGAAGACTTAGTGTGATAAAGTCAGCTACCATGACTCCTTGAACAGTAACAGTTCAAGAGGTACTGCATTAAATTTCAATACGCAATTAATTATTCGTTTATGAACGAATTGAGGAAACTAAGTTTTTTATCGAATACATTCATGATATGCTTAAGGATCCTATAACTGAAGGGCTATTACCCATAAGTCTTATTAAGAGAGCTCATAGACGGGTATTAATTAATGGCCGTGCGCAATTGCATATCGTACTATGAATGACTAAGTATTAGTTAATTTTCCTCATCAGTTTGATTTTGTATGTCTCTTAGAATATGTTCAACCGGTATAATGGCATATAGACAAATAAAGTTACAAATCAAACAAAGGGCTTATGCGTATTTTGATCATAACGATTAGGTTTTAAATTAAGGCTATAGTATGATTAATGGGGGTCCTGAGTCGCATAATGATTCAACGGCTGTATTTCTCTGCTATAGTACTTGTTTAAGGCTAAAATGAGTGTTAACTCCTGATCAGGCTTATCTAATACTCATAGTAAATGATTACTCGGCTAAGTGGGAGAATGTAAGATTAAATATATTATGTATTAATATTTAATCTATAGCCATTATAATCATTTACATAATATAGGTCGAAATATATTATAACCTATTAAATAATTAGTTGGTAATTGGTGATGGACCATATTACCCTTATTAACTAATTAGGTTTCCTCCTGGGTGCTTATATAAGGAGAATTATGTGGAGGTTAAGGGGTTACTCAGTTACACAATTAGACACACCCCATTAGTCATAACATCATCATCGACCTCCTCTCCTAAGCCGATACCCCTTTTCGGTTTTCTAAGTCCCCATCATCAGTCAGCACCCTAAGGAGGAACCAGATCACACTGACATCTATGTCGAACTCGATGGCATCATCTATCACTGGATTCTCCACTGCACTGTCTGCTGTAACAGGTATGTTTTAATGTTTTCCTTCATGTATAAACAGAACTGAACCAACAATATATACTTATATAGCCTATAAACAGAAGGACCATGCTTCATACCTTTTCACTGGATGAAAAGCTATGGGGTGTTTCTTGATCTGTTAGTTGACATGCAACACAAATCGTAGGGATATTGATATGACGTATACACAGATATTAACGAAACCAACGGAAACATGGTATACGATGATTATACAATAAGCTAGTTTCATTCATATCCGACGAAACAAAAAAGTGAAAAACTAACTAGCAGACACTGCTAGTTTTCTTACCATGCACGAACCTCCTCCAGAATTTGCTTATTCCTAGTTGCATTTCCCTCTTGCTATGTTCACTAGCCTCTCCTTCGTGCGTGTTTCTCGTTTTGACAGTACTAATATTTGCATTTCTCGTGTTGTTAGTGGAATGTGCAGCTTCCATCTCGTTAACCACTCTGACGATATCCGCTATAAGTCTATCTGCGAGACTATGGCTGAAATCTTCACGTATCACAACTCGAAGAACAGATACATGTTGCACATCAGGCGGCATAGTGTATGCAGGAATGACCCACCCGAATCGCCGTAGAGACTCTGATATATGAAACACAGTGTAACTTGAACTGTCTTTAAGAGAAAACGCAAGTAAAGGGACCCCGATGTCTTTGGAGATTATGTTAAACCGCCCCGTCTTTTCTAGTCCTTCTTTAAGCACCATTACATTTTCGTTACAGTTCTTCATGACATCCTTGTAACCCTAGTAATTAAATCAAAACCTAAAAATGAGAACGCAGAGTTGCAAAGTGCACTGGTCCAAAAATGTGCATCGTGGTGACAAGTTTGATTAGTTTACATAGAAGTCGTTAATTTGGGTTATAATGTATCTCCAACTAGTGAGAACAAAAACAAATAAACACTTAATACCTATAAAGGAAACGGGTTATATTTGGTCAAACATGTTGAAAGTCACTCTTGAGTGTTTCAAATGTTTAAAACAACCAAAACAACTTGACTTAAAAAATTCTGATTTGTATGCTAACATTGTCAATTTTATAAGGATTGTTCTAAATGCACCCCCCCCCCCACCCCCCTTTGAGAGAAAAAGTGTGGGCTCCACCCGTAAGTATGTGAGGGGGGTACACTACAACTAGTAGGGGAGGGGGATCAATGTACCCTCCCCCCCCCCCACCCGTAAGTATGTGAGAGGAGTGGGGTAGCACCCTTTATAATCTTACATAATACGCTCATTATTTAGAGGAACAAGAAAAAAAAACAAAAAAAAAACAGCATTTAAGTAATCCCTTTAAAAATTCAAAACATGGACAAGGAAAGCGTTGAGGGACACCCTTACCCGACTTGTTTAATTAAAGTTACATTTGAAAAACTTTGTTACCCAAATGTTTGATCAATTACCAAAACTTGGTAACACACCTTTTCAACACTTACTAAAAAATTATCCATTATGACCCAGAGCATTTTGCGACATCTACACCTCACACTGAACAAACGATAACATCATACAAAAGGTCAAGCGTGTATGGTGGTTACCTCGAAGCCAAGCCGTATAAACTGGTAGTATTGTGCAATTATCTGGCTCGACCCTGTGTCCATGTTTACAAGAAAAAACAAGTCAATTCTTGTATCTTATATATGTCGAAAGAGGACCTTTTGTGCATAAAGATAGCAACTTCAAATGATCTATGAGTGCATTAGGATTATGTTACATCTCTAACAGGCCAAAAAGGATTAAAAAAATGAACAAAAGTTATTTCTTATAATTCTAAATGGATTTATTTAAGAGGTTCAGTTATTTAATAAAATAAAAATTCTACAAAAGGGTTTTCGAGCAACCTATCCACACTTGACACTAACATGTAAATACATTTTTACCTTTAGAGAAGTTGAGTGTAAAAGTAGGTTGATCAGATCCCAAATAGTTTATATGAAACACGAGATCATCAGGCAAATCCTCTTTCGCCCTCCACACAGCCCAACCGACACCAGCATACACTAGCCCATACTTGTGACCACTCACATTTATGCTCTTCACAAGTGGCAAACGAAAATCCCATTCAAGATCCGGGTACAAAAAAGGTGCAACAAACCCTCCACTTGCAGCATCAACATGAATCGGGGTGTTCCATCCTGTTTCTTTGTTTTTTTTCGTTAGAAGCTCGTTAAGAAGCTTGACGTCCTCAAACTCTCCTGTCATTGTAGAACCGAGAATTGCAGCAACACAAATCGTGTTTTCGTCCACCATTTCAACAGCTTTCACAGGGTCCATCACATAACAATCTTCTGTCAGATTTACCACTTTCAAATCGACCTCAAAGTACCTCGCGAACTTCTCCCAACAAACCTGTTAAACACAAGCCTGACCAATGAATCGGTTATTCAAGTTAAAACTAGAGTTTCTCCCAACAAACCTGTTAATCTACCTATTTGACCGGTTCGATATTAAATTAATGTGAACCGAACCAATGGTATATGGGTTGACATTTACACCTTTTTAACAGCTGAAAACTTAATGAATACATTGTAAACGCACCTGCACGTTAGATCCAGTAACAATATTGGGGTTATGGTAAGTTTTTCCTTGGGATTTTCTCTTTTCTTGCCATTTCCTTTTAAAGGCAAGACCAGCAAACATTATCGCTTCTGATGATCCTACCGTTCCCACACCAACAGCAGTATCGTCTTCCCCAATGGGAGCATGGAACAAATGGGCAATCATGTTTACGCAACGATTCTGCAATGTTAAAAAACATTAGATATCAGTTTTCATGACTTGAGTTAATTCTAGCGATGGAAAAACAGGCATGTTGGGTTACAATTTGTGTCCAAACTCATCTATGCACAAAAAGAAATAAAAGTAATTACAAGAATTATTAATGGACCTGAAGTTCAGTGGTGACTGGGTACTCGTCCATGTCAACATAGTTCTTGTTAAGTGATGACATAATAAGCTTATCACACTCGGGCTCCATCCATGTGGTCACGAATGATGCCAAATTCAGTCTCGGATTACCGTCGAGCATTAACTCGTCGTTTATAATTTGATATGCGGCATCCTTCGGTATAGGTTGATCGGGCATCTTAAACCTGCAATTATATTCATTAACTTTCTTAATCAGCTTGCCCTAATTAAATATGAGGATCCATTTTTTTCTTTTAAAACTGAGTTATATTTGGTGCGATGTATCATGAATTTATAGTACTAATTGTAGGAGAGTGTTGGTACAAAAATATGATCAAGTGAAATTAGTGTCAGAATAAAAAATTGTGTGATGTGAACCTCGCTTCTTATTTGGTAATTTACTCCCAATGTTTTCATATACACAGCCGTGGTTAGACTCGATAACATTAATCAACGTTTTAAACAGACTTTGAATCAATAGTTTAGCATTCATATCCCATAAAATGGTCTTCTAATTGTATATATAATATCCATTACATAAAATACTTCATGTATGTCACATATGTCATATTTATTAATTCCTATATTATCACTACAAGAAAAGGGTACCATTAGCGGCGACACCTTTAGCGGCGACAGGCCAAATGTCGCCGCTATTGGTCGATCCGCGTCACGGACCCTGAAACCAAACCCCAGCCGTTGATCAAAATCCTGATCAAACGGTTGGGGATTTAAAAGGCAATAGCGGCGACGAGGAGTAGGTCATTAGCGGCGACAGCTGTCTCCCCTAAAAGTGTGTGTCCCACATTAAATCTCAGCCACACAAATCTTATCCTGGTTAACCTAATAGCGGCGACACGATAATCAATAGCGGCGACAGGCCGTCGCCGGTAAAAGTGTAAACGTAACAGCAGGTTTATCAGCGCCTTTCCCTCTCTCCTCTTCACTTTTCCCCCCAAAACTCTTGCTTCCACCGCCGGAGACACTCGTTTTTTTGCCCAATCGGTTAGTTTAACTTGTTTTATGTTACATTTCTTCTCTACATTTGTTATATACATGTTATAGGCTTTAATTTTTGCTCTTTTTTGTGTATTTTTTTGTTTGTGGAAGAAAATTCGGATCACCGCCATCTCTTCTCCGGTCACCACCATCACTTCTCCGGCACCACTTCGTCTCCTCGGTCTTCGTCTCCTGGAAACTTGAAAAATACGGTTAGTTTTATATGTATTTTTTTTAAGTTTAGAAATTGTATAATTTTTGGTTTAAGTATGTAAATGTGCATGTAAGGATGAATGTTTGTATGCCAAATGTATAATGTAGGTGCATTTGGTGAAAATGTGTATATGGAAATCTATGTATTTTTGTATCTTGGTGTATGTAAGCATGTATGTGTGTATGTAAGTCTATGAATTAATGTATGTATGTAGGTGTATGTTAGTATGTCAAATGTATAATGTAGGTGTATTTGATGAAAATGTGTATATGAAAATCTATTGATTTGTGTATTTTGGTGTATGTAAGCATGTATGTGTGTAAGTCTATGAATGTATGTATGTAGGTGTATGTTAGTATGTAGGTGTATATAAATGATGAACAATTGTGCATGTAAATGTTTGTAATTGGTGAAAATGTGTATGTTATTATATATGTTTGTATAAAATATGCAGGGCCGGTCCTGAGAATTCAAGTACCCTGTACGAGCCAAAAAAAGGCCCTTAGACCTAACAAATTAAATTATATAAACTATTTTTTTAAATTTTGTATTGTTTATTAGGTTAATGGATCAATATCCGGTATTTTACATTTAGGCTAGGCTTTATAGCTTAATATTGCTAATATTTTTTTAGATTTTAATTTTGTATATATTGGGCCAAAATTATATTAATAAAAAACAAAATTAACAAATGCAAAGAACTATCAACGATGAGAATTCCTTCAAAAAAAGTTTTAGATTTTTGAGTTTCATTTTCAACAAAAACTTACATTGAACAATTTTGAGTTTCATTTAAAAAAAAATTAGTTTCATTGCCAATAACTTTTTAGGTGTTTTGAGTTTATTTTCAAAAAAAAAAAATACATGAGAAATCTTCGAAGTTCATTCTTTTTATTTTAAAATGGATTGTAAGTAAATACCAACCATATGTTGTTATTCAGTTAAAAAAGGCACAACAATGAATGATAGTCTTGAGATGTTCTGGTTTTGCATTAATTAACAAAGGAATAATAATAAAAACACAAAACGGAATCACAAAAGGGGCATTTAGGGGGTGTTTGTTTTTGCTTATTACATCTGCAAAAGGCTTATGTCTGCCCGCCTGCAGACATAAGACCTTAAAGACCGTTTGTTTTTTTTTTTCAAACAGATCTTATATTAGCTTCAAACATCTTAAAAAAGAAGCTTTGAAACAAAGCTTCAAACATCTGCACATGTCTTCTTCTTCCGTTCTCACCTGCCACCGCCACCTCCGCCACCACCTCCGTCACCACCGCACCTCCGCCACCACCTCCGCCACCACCGCACCACCGTAGAGAGAGAGAGAGAGATCTGTGAGAGAGAGAGCTGTGAGAGAGAGAGAGAGAGAGCAGACTACAGATGTGGTTCGATCTCCAACCTCAGCCGCACCACCTCCGCCACCACCGTAGAGAGAGAGAGAGATCTGTGAGAGAGAGAGCTGTGAGAGAGAGAGAGCAGACTGCAGATGTTGTTCGATCTCCAACCTCAGCCGCCACCACCTCCGGCTCCCAAGCTTCTCCGGCTTCCCTTCTTCTCCGGCTTCCCTTCTTTGCCGGCTCCCCTTCTTCTCCGGCTTCCCTTCTTTGCCGGCTCCCCTTCTTCTCCGGCTCCCCTTCTTCTCCGGTGGGTGGTGGCTGAAGTGGTGGTGGTTGATTGTGGTGGTGGAGGTGGACGGTGGTTGTGGTGGCAGAGGGAGGCATGGAGAGAGAGATGAGAGAGAGAGGTTATGGTCTGTGTGTTGTTTGTGTGTTGTTTGTGTTTATAAAAATGAGAAGAGGTTTTTAAATATAAAAAAAACAAACCCTCTTCTCCTTGCAGACTGCAGACATTTGGGCCACATCTTCTCTTGCAGATGCCTGCAGATGTGGTTCGCAGACTACAGACATTTTACATCTGAAAAAACAAACAGCACCTTAGACAACGTAAAGAAGACAGCGGGAATCGAACCTGACCACATTACATTAAAGAGCTGCAAAAAACCATTAGGCTAAGCCGGATAATATGTTAAAAATCCAACTCAAAACGCATATATATAAATTATATATACAAATTATTTTTCAATTTAGTGCCCTCGGGGAATACGGGTCTCGGCCGGGAGTGCGGCTCGCCCACCCCTAGGGCCGGCCCTGAAAATATGCAAATGTGTATGTAAGTAAGTATAAATTTTGTGTTTTTGGTCAAAATGTGTGTTTGTAGGTATGTATGTGTACGTATGTAAATGTGTCTTTATAAGTATGTATGTGTGTTGGTAGTATGTTTATGTGTAGGTTTGAAAAAAAAAGTTTAAGTTTGATAATTAGTATGTTTGTGTTTAGGTTTGAAAACATTTATATTTAACTTTGAAAGATATATATTAGTTAGGAAATATCCTCCTTGAATTAAAATTATCATTTAAAACATAACGAACATAGAAAATACCCGCCAAAATTGAAATCATCATTTAAAACAAAAGGAGCTAAGAAAATACCCGCCAAAATTTAAACCATCATGAAGAACATTACATATTTAAAAAATCGTGCCTGATATTGAATTCATCATTTCAAACATAACGAGCTAAGAAAATACCCAATCGAAATTGAAATCATGATTTAAAACATAACGTTCCGCCCAAAATTTAAAATAATCATTAAGAACATAACAAGCTTAAAAAACTGTGCCCGTGTTTGAATTAATCATTTTAAACATAACGAGCTTAGAAATACCCCCCCCCCCCCCCCGAAATTGATTTAGAAATTGATTTCGGGTTGTCCCCGTTTATCTTGGGACTGCTTTTTGAATACTTTATCTCATTTAGGATGTGAATGTGTATTATATGATTGTTTGTTTAAGAAGGATTCGGTTATCATTTTCTCTTTGCTCCTCGGGTATATATATCATTACATATATACTTGGGAGCTAAAAGGAAATGCTGCCGAATTTTTCTTAAACAAACAATCATGTAATACTGTAGGACCGGGTTTGGGGACCGAAACCGTGATTCTTGTGATTATGTTCAAAGACGGAAGAGATTAGCAATGATAAACAAACAACTTTGTATTAATCCGGTAGTAAAACGTTACAAATCGGCCCGATTACATGATAACCGAACTAATACCAAAGGAGTATACATTCCGGGAGAGATCAAGTGGTGATCTCTCCCTGGGTGAGGTCTCAAACCTCATCTCACTCTCTTGGTCTTGCAAATGACAAAGTGTTGGTATTTATACCCAACACAGGTTGTATGGTCGAAGGATCTAACTGATTGATCGATAGATCATCTGTCGATCATCCAGCTATCGAAATATACACATATACCTCGAAGGATGACATATCCTTCGAGGTCCATCTTTCGAGCTCATCGACGGATATACACAATCCTTCGATGCCTTATCCTTCGACACCAAACATTATACAACCATAATCTAACTGTTTGTCTAGCAAAACCCACACGGTCAACCGAATAACCCTCTCGTTTGACCACTTCAAACGAGCGGGTCTATACACGTTCGATAGACCGTTTCACTAACTATTACAAATTCAGCGTAAAATAAAACTAATCCTATTCGACAAGCATCGGACACAAATCTGCATCAACAAATTCCCCCTTGTCCGTTGCTGTCGAATGCTGAAAATGCAACTGCAATCGATCTTCAGTCAAGTATTCATCTTCTCTGTGTTAACAAATTCCCCCTTGACCGATGATCCAGGTAAGTAGTATCTTGACGCTCCTTGTAAAATATTTCCCCCTTAAAGTACGCGTATCCGTGTTGGGTGTTGTGCAATTTCCTCAATTGACCGATCTTCCGCTGATCTTCCAATACTCCAACCGGCATTTGATAAGGGTTCCAATCTTTAAGAACTGCATCAAGTCTTGATCTTGTCATAAGAACTCTATTTCATACAAGCATACTACATCGATAGAGATTTCTGGTGAACTGTCTTCTGTAAACCGTCTTTGTGGAATCGACCAAGTAATGCACTTTAATCTTCAGCATCAACACTCAGGAAAGTCAGCTAGACCAAGTGTATCCCTTGCAAGCTCAACCAGCATGCTTAGTTGAACTACATCCAGATCTCATTGTCTCGCCTTTGTGAAGTTGACCACGTAATGCACTACGGATCTTCAGCATCAGTACTCAGGAAGTCAGCTTGACCAAGTACATCGTTTGCAAACTCAACGAATTGAGTTACCCCCAGATCCCTGTAAAATCCCAAGGAAACATCAAACCCAAAACCGAATCCTGCAGGTCTTCAGTCTTGAACTATCAGCTTTCAGAAAGATTCCCCAGGTCTTCAGTGAACAGCGCTTTTGTAACTACTGTAGACTTTAGAAACCTGTATTTTTCCGTGCAAAACCCTTCACGCTGGCTGGAGAATTATTAAAATCCTCAAATATGTGTCTGTGCAAAACATTCCACGCCGAACCGTTAGTATCACCAGAAAATCACAAACTCTACCACCTGTGATTGCGTTTAGAAATTTACCGAAGAAATTCAACATACGTTTTATTCCCCCTATTTCTTTGGTAAGATCTCTAAACCTTAACAGATTCTCTCCACTTCAAAGAAACTGTCGTCAAATGTTCACCAGTTCCCTCCACTAAGCGGAACTGTCATCAATCTCCGTTGAATGTTCTTGGTTTTTCGAAAAATCACGAAAACGAATTTCTTCTTTGCATATGCTAGTTGAATAAGAACGTCCCCTAGTACCCCGTAGGATCCGACTTGTATCCCTCCAAAGACTTTGTGAACTCGTTAGGACCGGTGTTGACATTCTAGGTTCATTCATTCGTTACCAAATGCGAGAATATGACAATAAACAAAAAGGATTTCTTCGTTGCATATTCTAGTTGATAAAGCAATATCGCCTAGTACCCCATCGGATCCGACTTGTATCCCTCCAAAGACTTTGTGAACTCGTTAGGACCGGTGTTGGCGTTCAAGGTTCATACGTTCGTCTTCAAATGCGAGAATATGACAAATAACAAAATGCTTTCGAACATTTTCGAATAACCGATAACAATCATAAACAATCGACGTGCGGAAGTGAACATACCGTTCTCGTTTTTGGCCCATAATAGTCGCGTCACCATTTTTGACATTTGCATCGGTAACCGTGACTACCCCACATTTTTCAAATAATCAAGTGTCATCATTTTTTTTTTTTTTTTTTTTTTTTTTATAACATACCGCATCATCCCGCACGCGCTCCCGAACCCGTACTAATTTGACGTTGACATTTAGAAGCGCGGTTCAAATCAACTTCGCGAAAACCCGACCCCAACGCTTAATATTCTTGGCCCACAAAAATATAATAAATCTCACCCCACTAATCAATCCATAGTAAAACTCAAGTATCATTTTACCATTCCACTTGAACAATGGCCCACTTAAAACAAACCAAAAGACATAATCCATTCCATCATTGTTCCTTGAAAACCATCAGTGAAGCCATCTTTCACTACCCGTACAACTTGTACAAGGTGAGCCCATGGATGCTTTGGCCCAAATGTTTAGTGAGCCCAAATGTGCAGCCAATATCATCGTTAATTACAATCCCAAAAGTCAAACACCCTAAACTTTTCTTCAGCCGACAACATTTACAATGCATCCAAAAGAAACCCTACCTGCCAACAAAGAAAATTATGTCGCCATTTCCTCTTCAGACTTCAACAGTCATACACCATTATCATTCAAAGTCTCTCTCTTTCTTTTCGATACACAAAGAACCGCAGACAACTTTCAAGTCTCTCTCTCTTCGATATACCTCTTCAAAAATGATTTCACCAGAAAACTTCATCTCAACTCAGCCGACAACCCTTCACTTTCGAAATCCAGCAACAAACAACATCCTTCGATGATGTTTCTTAACCTCGAAAGATGGACTACACAACATCCTTCGATACCCAGCACCAGCCGACAGATCTGGATCCTTCGAAATCTGTTTCGTGCCAAGAACGAAAGATATATCTTTCGAAGTTGTTGAGGTCCTTCGAAATCTGTCTCATCTTTCGAAGTTGATGGGGGTAAAGTTGATCTTTCGAAACACCACAAAGGGTAAAGATGATCCTTCGAAGTCATTTGGTCTTTCGAAGAGATGACCTTTCGAAATCAGTTGGGATGACCCTTCGAAATCAGATGATCCTTCGAAAAGAAGGATGACCCTTCGAAGAACTGATGATCTTTCGGAGTCAGTTTAATCTTTCGAAACATGAAGGCACCAAGAACATCAAGAACACAGCTCTGTTCAACTTGCAGATTTGACGAAAATTTTGTATTTTTGATTTTTGATGATGATAAGTTGATTATATAGGTGAAAAACATAAAACCCAACACTCGTTTCAGCACAGATCTGAATATTCGGGTCCAGATCTGAGTTTTTCTTGATTTTCACCATTTTTACATCTTGAACAAAAAGCACAAAAATCACAGATCTAGAGCACATGTGACTTAGTAAACGGTTAGATTTACTAAATCGGGCACCATGGCTCTGATACCAATTGTAGGACCGGGTTTGGGGACCGAAACCGTGATTCTTGTGATTATGTTCAAAGACGGAAGAGATTAGCAATGATAAACAAACAACTTTGTATTAATCCGGTAGTAAAACGTTACAAATCGGCCCGATTACATGATAACCGAACTAATACCAAAGGAGTATACATTCCGGGAGAGATCAAGTGGTGATCTCTCCCTGGGTGAGGTCTCAAACCTCATCTCACTCTCTTGGTCTTGCAAATGACAAAGTGTTGGTATTTATACCCAACACAGGTTGTATGGTCGAAGGATCTAACTGATTGATCGATAGATCATCTGTCGATCATCCAGCTATCGAAAGATACACATATACCTCGAAGGATGACATATCCTTCGAGGTCCATCTTTCGAGCTCATCGACGGATATACACAATCCTTCGATGCCTTATCCTTCGACACCAAACATTATACAACCATAATCTAACTGTTTGTCTAGCAAAACCCACACGGTCAACCGAATAACCCTCTCGTTTGACCACTTCAAACGAGCGGGTCTATACACGTTCGATAGACCGTTTCACTAACTATTACAAATTCAGCGTAAAATAAAACTAATCCTATTCGACAAGCATCGGACACAAATCTGCATCAACAAATACACATTCACATATGAGATTAAGTGTTCAAAAAGTGGGTTTAGCAGCCTACCCTTGTCTTGTTAATCCTAAATTAGATTTTCTTTCAGTTGCATAATGCCTATCGATAAAAGTTGGATTGATTCCCCACGTCATTCACCTCACTACAAGCAAGGACTCAAGTCATTTATCGAGATGTGTGAAAGAGTGATAAAAAACCACGATGAAGTTAGATGTCCGTGTACCCAATGTAAAAATTCCGGCTTAAAAAATATGGCAGAAATGAAATACCATTTGCGTATTAACAGTTTTTGGAAGGAATACACGAAGTGGACCTATCATGGGGACACGACTCCAATTGCAGAAGTAAACGATGTTGCGCCACAAGACGGTATGGGAAACGTTATTGAAGACATTAGGGGGGAGCGTATGGAAGAAGATACATACCTTAACCAAGAGAACTCGAATAGAGATAGTAGCGGTGTTGTTGATGATTTTGAAGACCTGGTAAAGGAAGTTGAAACAGAATTATATCCTGGTTGTACCAAGTATTCTTCTATCGACTTTTTAGCAAAGCTTTTGAATATAAAGGATACGTACCATTTGCAAAATGAAGCAGTAGATCGAATCCTCTCGTTGTTGCGAGAGTCAATGCCAGAAGGCAACAAGATTCCCCCTTTGTATTATGTAGCTAAGAAGACATTTACGAAGATTGGTTTGGCATATGAGATGATAGATGTGTGCACAAATGATTGTGCTCTCTTTTGGAAAGAAAACGAGTCCTTGCAAAATTGTCCCGTTTGTAATGAGAGTCGATGGGTCGATAAAGACACAAAAGGCACGAAGGTGGCTCGTAAGGTGTTACGATACTTTCCTTTGACGCCTAGACTACGACGTTTGTATTGTTCAAGGCACACAGCGAAAGATATGATATGGCATAGTACCGGACGATCGGAAGATGGGACTATGCGTCATCCAGTTGATGGATTTGCATGGCAAGACTTTGATAAAAAGTACCCAAACTTCGCGATGGAGCCACGAAATGTTCGCTTAGGGCTTGCAGCTGACGGTTTTAATCCCTTTAACAACGGTAGTGGATCCTCAACTCATAGCACGTGGCCGGTTATACTCACCACATATAATCTGCCTCCCTGGCTATGCATGCGAGAGTCCACATTCATGTTGACCTTGTTGATTCCTGGCCCTAAATCACCTGGGAAAGACATGGATGTTTTCCTTAGACCGTTAGTGGGTGAGCTTAAGCAATTGTGGCAGACAGGTGTAAGTACTAAAGACATACTTCACAATGAAGGCGGCGTTGTTATGGACCATAAATGACTTTCCAGCCCGTAGTAGTCTATCAGGTTGGAGCGGACAAGGCTACATGGCATGCCCAACTTGTAACCAAGACACTCCTTCAATACGTGTAACTGGTAAATGTGCTTATTTTGGTCATCGCCGGTTCTTAGATGCCAACCATCCTTGGAGAACAAGTCTCGACTTTAACGGGAGACCCGAGACACGAGACCCTCCGAGACAGTTTAGCCCAGCTGACATAGAAGCTCAACTCGGTCGTTTAATTAATCGTCTACCAGGCAAGCATCCAACTTTTGGAGGTGGGAGGATAACCCGGTCAGATTTCGAGTTGAACTGGTCCAAAAGAAGCATATTTTTTGACCTTGAGTATTGGTCTTCTCTGCAGCTGAAACATAACTTAGATGTAATGCATATAGAGAAAAATGTGTGTGACAGCTTGCTCGGTACTCTTCTAATGAACGATAAGAGCAAAGACACGCCAAATGCGCGGTCCGACTTGGAAAAACTAAACATTCGGTCAACACAATGGCTGAAACAATCGGGTGCCAAGTTCTTAAGTCCCCACCCAAAGTACTCATTCAAGTTCGATGATCTAAAACTTTTTTGTCAGTTTATAAAAAATGTTAAATTACCAAATGGGTTTGGATCTAATATCAGTAAGAGGGTGACAGATAACAATGCTAACATTACCAGGTTGAAATCTCATGACTGTCATATCCTCATGCAACGTTTGATACCGATTGGGGTTAGAGGGCTTTTGACTAAAGATACATCTACACCAATAGTAGACCTTTGTATGTTCTTTAAGCAACTTTGCTCTAGAACACTATCGATGGATGATATGAAGAAAGCAAAGGATGACATTGTTACCATCTTATGCAAGTTAGAGATGATCTATCCACCTGCTTTTTTTGACATTATGGTTCATTTACTTGTGCATTTACCTGATGAAGCGATTGCGGGAGGTCCAGTAGCTTTTAGATGGATGTATCCATTTGAAAGGTACATGAAAAAACTAAATAACTATGTCAAAAACCCGGCAAGGCCTGAAGGTTGTATAGCTGAAGGTTATGTGTTTGAAGAAGCTCTAACATTTTGTTCAATGTACCTTAAAGATGTTCAGACTAAGTTCAATCGCCCAGATAGAAACGATAATGTCGTTGTTGAAAAAAGAAAGTTATGGGTGTTTGAGTCCAAATGTCGTCCTGTTGGCGCAACAAAGAACAAATATCTATCATTCATCGAAAAAAGCAAGATGGAATGGTTTGTCCTCGAAAACTGCGCAGAAGTTAGGGAGTACATGAAGTGAGTGTTTCTATCTTTAACTTTTCATAATCTGTTAATTGGTATTTTTCATTCCTTTCTTATATTTGTCATCAATGTAGTGAATTCAAACATACACATCCCCAAGATGATCTTAAAACCAAATTTCCGGGATGATTTCTCCATAAGGTATAATACATATATAACACTCATTACTCTACACTTTCTAGGTAATACATATATAACAAACATTATTACTCTATATTTGTTAGGTCCATTCGATGAAAACACAAAATTCTCCAGAATTCCACCCGGAGTTGTATGCTCTTTCAATTTGTGCGAAAATGACTGCTTACACTTACACTGCTTGCATAGTCAACGGTGTTAGGTTTAAGACACTTGAACGTGATGCAAAATGCGCAACGCAAAACTCTGGGGTGGAAGTGGTTGGAGAGAACGGTGTGAAATTTTATGGCCAATTAGAAGAAATTATTGAGTTGCGTTATACAAATGATTATTCCACTGTCCTATTTCGATGCAAGTGGTTTGATACTCGAAGGGGTGTAAACCATGACAATAATATCACCAGTATAAGCACTGAACATGAATGGGACAAAGACGATCAACTCATATTTGCTTCGCAAGCCAAACAAGTGTTCTTCATCCAAGAAACGTCTCGAAACCAAAAAAAATAAACATAGGTGGGTAGTCGAAAATGTTAATCATCGAAGAATTTGGGATCGGCCATTAAGTGATGACCGCGTCAATAAGGTTCAAAATGTTGACAAAGGCTTAGAAGATATTGACGTTGTCGACAACAACTCTTCATCTGACTGTCCACTTGTCATTGACTTGACCCAATACTTTCAAATTGGATCTTCTCATGTTAATGCGGGTGAGCCTTCAATTGAAGTTGATCCCCCAACGGCTACCGTCGATGAAGTGTTTGAGGTCGAGACTGATTGTGATGAGGTAGAGGCTGATTGTGATGAGGATGATCCCGATTATGTGGAGTCTGACTAAAAGAACAGTTATTGTAATTTATATTGATTTGTATTTGATAAACATTTGTTTGAAATATTTATTTGAATTTGAGTTACACTTGTTGTACTTTCCCTTAATTTCTATTAGATCCACATGCTGTAACATTTGTAACTTTATAAGGATTATGTTTTCGGTATTGCTTATATTCGCTTATCTGATGGCGGATGTGGCCCCCTGGGGAGATGGGGGTGACGGCGCTGGTGATCCACCGCCTCCAGGTGGATTTCGTGGCACGCACGAGACTGACGGTAAGTCTTTTACTAAATTATTTTGTAGTCCTTATATTTTATATATTATAAATGTTGTTACTGATTATTTTTGTTTTAATTGCAGCGGTTCCCCCGAAGAGGGTTAGGGGGAAAGCCAAAAACGAGAAACTACGGCGTCTGTTAAAAGCGGGGGGGCCTGTATCACTTACGTTTGACAGACAGGTCACGTATACCCCTGTTGGTAAATCAAGAGATATGTTTTCAAGGGAGGCCGGCCTGTATATGTGGCGGACCATCCCGTTCGATAAAATTGGATGGGATAACGTTGAACAACATTACAAGGATGCCCTCATGAACCACTTACGGGTAAATAAGTTATATGCATAAAATTTTATCAAATATTTAAGCACATGCAAATCTAATTTATATATGATATTTTAACTTTTTTATTTAATTTGTAGGAAAATTTCAATTTTGATGAAGTGGAACGTGATTTAGAGGCGAGAAACTTGACGGGTGGCATTAGGACTGTGCTTATGAAGCGATACTCTGACCGCAAGTACGATGCTAAAAAATTATTTAAGAGCCAGGGAGGTTACAATGATATTGAGAGGGCAAGGGCATACCATCCCGCGGATATGCCCTATGATAACTGGTTGAGAACCATCGAAGGTTTCCGGGACAAAAAATATATTAAAAGAAGCAAGGCCAACACACTAGTACGCGAGAAACAACAATTCCCATACCGCGGGGGGACATCGTCGTACGGTAGCACCGCCTATAAAAATGTAATGTTTTATGTATGTGTGCGTGTGTGTAAGCTTTTGTTTATTTAATGTCTAATCTAAGTTTAATGTTAAACAGGATATGGATTGGGTACCTACGTATGCTAAAACCCACACGGACAATCAAGGGAATTGGGTTGATCCGGTTGCTGAACAAAATTACGTAAGTATTTCTTTTAAGTATTATTTTCTATAACAAATATATATATATATATATACATATATATATTTAATCATTTTCGTAAAATACAGCAGAACATACAACAGGCCACAAATGAATGGAGCGGTGATGGTCCTCCAATTGCCCCGTATTAGGAAGCGTTGGGAGAGCGGCGAGGATGGTACCGCGGGATGGGGCCTAAACCTTCTTCTAACACGTCCTCGAACATGTCGTCTTCGCAAGCTCGGACGCAAGAACCCTTTTCCGAGGTAAACTACGCAATTTATAAAATGACAAACTAACGCATGTTTCCTTGTTAAATATATGTTGGTAGTGTTAATTAATATGCTAATATACGTTTTGATATCTATTATTGTAGGATTTTGTTAACAGCTTGTTCCAAACCCCGTCCTTTTTGAACCAACTTAACAACTATCTTGCTTCCCAAGGAAAAGGAAAAGAAAGTCAAAAGACTACGATTCTGATGACTTATTCGATAATGAATCTGACGAAGAGTGACTTGTTGTTTTTAATGTATGATTTAATTAAACGTTGTAGGATTATAATGTACGACTTAAACGTAGTTTTTAACTATATTACCTTTAGTATATGTTGATTATGTTCATGGCGTATGTTTGCGTTGTTTGAAATAGGCAGGTTCTGTTTTTTAGGCCGTAAAACTGGCTGGGTGTTGTATATACAGCTGCTGCATTAAAAAAAATACTTTTAGCGGCGACACCTGTCGCCGCTATTGCCCTACAACCTTTACCGGCCATGACTAATACCGGCGACACTTTTAGCGACGACAAATGTCGTCGCTACCGGCGACAAAAGTCATCAATACCGGCGACAGTTGTCGCCGCTAAAGGTGGCCCGTTCTTGTAGTGTATTTTAGCCTTAATTGTTTGATCCAAGTTTATTACAAAGTTTATAGTCAATTATGTAATTAGTGTAAAGTATGCTTTAGTGTCTATTGCATATTAATTTGTATTTAGTAGAAGGGTCCTAGTGTAACGTTTGTAAGTATTAAACTGTTATGGTAGCGTCATAAGGAGGTTCATGACGTTATGTGAAACGTCACGTCAATCCATGTGGTCTGTATATATATACGATGTCATGTAAACAATCAGAGGTGGTGATCGGTTAATAATATTCAATTTTAGGATTCAATGATTGCATGGGATCTACATATTACATATCCTCATGCACACAAGAAAGAAAGAAAAAAAACTAAAATCATGCACACAACATAAGAATGGGTGATGATCATATAAAAACTCTTTCCTGGGATCACAAAGATTTATAAATAAGCCCATGTTGCCTTCTAGCTAACAACCAAGTTCAAGAGTGATTAAGAAATTGATAGTGATGTAGCCCACCGCGTTAAATTGGACTGGAGTATTGTGTGACAAGATGTTACCATGGCTAAATGGGAAATTATGTAGGGTTGCAGGGCTATGTTATATAGAACCAACTCTTATATGGTCCGTTATTAGGGTTGATCGTCCAACCTGTCATTGGGTACAGGGGCGATGCTTTGAAAAGGCCGGGAGGGGCGCCCGACCCCCCGAACTTATCGGCCAGTAGTGTTATATATGTAGTTTTCATATAGAAATTTTTGGGTATATATGTTTTCAACCCCCCGGTTCTATAGAAATTTTTGGGTATATACGTTTTCGACCCCCCCGTAAAAAATTTCAAGCTTCGTCACTGATTGGGTACTACAGTGATCAATGCACCTCCCACTTTGGCCAACGTAGTCCCTTCATCGCCAGCGGAGCATTCCTAGGCGTCACCGCCGTATTCCTAATCGGATACGAAGCTGACATTGACGTCTCTACTAGTGACCAGATCAGCGCACCAAGGAAACGCGCGCCATCGCAATTTTCGTCTTCGTGTTCTCTGGATGCTTGATGTGGCTAACAACACTTTGCAGGGCCCTGCAGAGCGCTCCTAGCTAGGGATGTTTAAAACCGGATATCCGAAATTTTTGGATACCCGATTTCAGTATCCGAATCCGTATCTGAAATTTCGGATTTCCAAAATTCGGAGGATATCCGATCGGAGAGTGCATCGGATATCCGAATATCCAAAATTTTATATTATATTTATTCAAACTGGATATTTCAGATATCCGAATATAAGTTTTCGGATAATTTTTTATATTTTCAGGTTTTTTTCTAATATTTTAGGTATTATTAATATTTCAAATATCCGATAAAAAATAAATTTATAAAGTTTGTGGATAATCGAAACATCCGAAAACTATTTAAAATCGCTATCCGAATCCAAATCCTAAAATTCGGATATCTGAGAAGTCTGGATATCCGATCCAAACTATCCGAATCCAATCCAAACTATCTGATTTCTCGAGTTTTAGAAATTTTCGCACAAAACTATGAACACCTAGGGCACTCCGGAACAACCTAGAACAGCCCGGAAGATTTCGAAACAACCTATAACACTCCGGAACAGCCCGGAACATTATGGAACTCTCAAAAACAACCCAGAACATATTATTTAGGCAAATATAAATATGAGGGCTTGTCATTTGCAAGTATAAATATGAGGGCTTGTCATTATCTAGAGTAGAGGATTCTAGAATAGATTAGGACATTGTTTAGGCAAGTATAAATATGAGGGCTTGTCATTTGCACAAGGCACCTCCAAAATAACCTTGTAAAGACCTTATACCATCCTTGTAATACTTTCCTTTGAGAAATACAAGTATAATTGCATTCTTATTCAAGTATTTCGCTGCAAAACCATCCGAGTTACGACATAAGGCTTAACTTGGAATGAATCTAAGTCGCCGCACGAGAGTCAACAGAATTACTTCGTGACATTTGGCTATCTTTGTAGTACTTGGTGCCCCACTCGCAGTGAGTGAACTTAATTAATTAATAACTAGCCAAATATATATTGATTTTATATTACAACTTTTTCATTTTAAATTTGTTTATTATCTCGGATAATATAAGGAAGGGAGGAGACAAATGACGACTCTAGTAAGAACCATGGAAACCTAACGGTAGTGGGGAGGAGGGGTAGAAGTAGACCCAGGCTGACATGGGTGAGCGGAGTAGGCATGATTTGTTAGACTTGCACCACTCTAAGGACATGATTAGGGACAGGGGTTCTCAGAGACGTAGGATCAAGGTTATGAACTTTTATGAGAGTGTATAGATCTTGTCATGGATGAAGGTTATGGAATTCTAGTATATTGCCTACACTTTGTTTATCTCTTAACTTAGGTTGGACCTACCCCTTTTCCTTAGCTTTGCTTTAGATTTATCTTAAGAGTAAGATTTTTAAGGGTACATCTACATACTTTTATACTTGCTCTTCTATATGCTAGTAATATAGTTCTTTTGATCACTTTTTGGTATTAATAGTTACTATTTTTAATATTGTTATTCTTTGGTTTATTGTTGGTTTTGATTCCTTTATTTACACTTTGTATTACATGTAATACCATCAACCTCTCTATCCCCAAGATAGAGGAAAGGTTTGTCCGCGTCCCACCGAAAGTAGGAAACAAAACCAGGTTGTGTTCATACTTGTTTAGACTTTCTCCTTCAAATGGAAAAATCCTCCAACCTTAAACCATCTCTTTTTACCCTACTCTTAGTTTTCTAGTTTTGAATTTTTTCTAAATAGTTGATACTCTTAGTTTATATTAGAGAATCATTTTAATATTTTGAAGCTCAACTAAAACACATTAATGTTATGTTTTGTAGTTTTATGATAGTTTTGCAGTTTTGAAAATTTATAGATATGATACTGTTTTATGTTACTCTTTTTTTATATAACTACACTTTCTGTTATTAAAATAATGTTGTTACATGGCCAATAAAAGAAAATATTTTTAGTTGTCAGGTTTTCTACTTCAAAATCTTTTAAATTAGATATTACAAGATTTTCACAAATCTTCTGAATTATACTTTATTTATAACCCTTTGGTATTTTATATTTTGTAATAGTTGAATTAAAGGCTTAGATGAACACGTAGAAAGATTTATTTCTGTTAAACCTCACTCCGCTCAAAAGTTTTATTTCCAACAAGATCTCGTTGAAAGACTAAGACAAGTACAGTATAATCTGGCTCACACAAACTTGAGGTATATTGATTTTACTAGGATACATTTACATTCTATGAGAATTTGTTCACAAGACTCCTCTTCAAATGAGATAAAGTACTAGTATATTTAATTATTTTTGGATTCATCAATCTGATTTCATTACCACCCAATTTTCCTGAATTAACGGAGCTACCAAAATGGACTTTGACTTCGGCAAAAAATAGTTCTCTTAACAGTCCAACAATAACTCCAAAAGATTCGTTGGCCTTGAAATTTTTATCTATTGGGCTAGATTTGGTTTAATGATTATTATCACCCAGCTTATCATTTCATACAAATTGAAAAATGCCAATCCTTTTCTTGTAAATTCAAGGAAACAAGAAAAGAATTTACTAGTTTCAATGAAAATAATATACATTATAGAAGGGCTATTGGATTAAGGGTAATCCTGCAAGGGTTGGAAATTGCCCTGAAAAAATCTCTCCGATAATGATACCACCAGCCAGAAAATCACAATCACCTGCTGTTGCGATAAAATATTTGGAAAGTAAGACAAAATTGTTAGAAACAGGATTTGTAACATGAAGTCCTCAAGCCCAATACAAAATGTGCAAGTATAGAGGGCATGAAGAAAATTTTAGAGGTGAAATTTGTCCAGCTTGTTTCCGTAAAAAGATAAGCAGAGGCTCACCAAAAAATAGTCAAAATTCTATTGCTGAGACTTTAATCATGGATTATTAAAGTTTAAATAATGGAGACATAAGAAAATTATTAAAACAAAAAAAAAAACAAAGAGATTTTGATTTTTAAAAGATATACAAGACAAAATAGGTATTCACGAGTTATCAATGACCTTGGGAATGATAAATGACAACTGTAATACTATGAGAATGAATGGAGAACGTGGGAAGACCATGTTTTAGAGCATAAAAGTGTCTGAGTCTCTAAGTCAACCTTGGAAATAGAAGTATTGATACTTGTTGGATATCAAGCCTTTATCACTCTCACTCAAAACTCACAAATGAATATGAAAATGAACAATTCTCAAGAAGTGTACGAAACTTGCAGTAAAGAAAAGAAACAACTATAGGCGTTCCCTTTGAAAGAAAATGTTGTCTTTCTCTCTCTAAGACGGTGGTAAGGGTGCTCGACGTCGATGAACTAGTTCTGATTAGCATGAGGGGATTTGTCGATCAGATCATTGGAACTATCTAGACTTGTCCGTTTATTCTAATTAGTCTAGTTCTCTTCCATTCGCTCCTTACATTGTTTTTAGATCTCGTCTCATCAATGGACGTGGGGGACGAAAGAGAGAGGTGGAAAGAAGCTCCGGCCGGAAGAAAACATAAGACCAAAGGAACCGATAACAGCAGGAACCGTGAAGGAGACATAACCAAATTCTTTATTACTAATCTTCCCTACGGATGTAACACATGGGATGTGGCTGACTTCGTTAAGGTTTTCGGAGAGGTTGCGGGGGTGTTCATTGCCAAGAAAAACGACAAGGAAGGTAGAAGATTCGGCTTCGTAAAATTAAAAAATGTGTCGGACGTAAAGGAAATGGAACGAGCGCTTAACGGCACAAAGATGGGAGGATTCAAGCTCATTGCCAATCTAGCTAGATTTGCTAAGGAAAACGAAGGCATCAATGGTAAGAGGTTCGGTATCAACGACAAGAAAGGAAAGGCCCCCCTCCACCATCCTCAGGAAGCAAAGAAACACGGCAATGCTTTCATTAACCAAGGTAACGGAAAACTTTTTAGTGAATTATTTGTTAAAGGCCCTAGTTCATCCTCCGTGGGCCAGCAAGTGCTAGGACCGTCAGCATCCATTACTGTACCATCCATTACTGTACCGGAGTTGGTCCCGAACTGTTGTATTGAGGTTTCGGACGAGACGGTTGCTTTCAACGAGCTGATAGGCTGTGCCCTAATAGGAAGGTGTAAGGACCTTTGGACCATGAGGAATTTAAATTCGCTTATGTCAGAGAGCAAAGTTAAAGGGGTTTCATTAAGCTATCTGGGAGGTCTTTCCATGCTCTTAAAGTTTGAGGAAGAAGAAGTTTGTAACAGTTTTCTTCTGGATCATACTGTTTGGAAGGAATGGTTTAAATGCCTGGACGTTTGGAACTGTCAATCTCTTCCATTTGAACGACTTGCATGGGTTAGAATCCTTGGTGTTCCGATTCACTTAGCGGAGAACGATGTCCTTAACAACATCGCGGAACATTTCGGCAAGATAGTTTACGGATCTCAGCTGGAGGCGAATGATCGGGATTTATCGGTTAGCTGGATCGGGCTTCTCGTCGGTGATGGAAACAGAATTCATGGTCAGGTCACTTTAAAAGGATAAACAGTACAGAGTATGGATCGAAGAAGAGAAGAGTGATTGGTGCCCAGATTCGGTGGGGGTGATTCCCAATCAAGAGGACGCTGCTCCTTCGTCGGAAAAGTCCACGCCGGAAGAATCACCATCCGATACCGTCCAGAATTCCAAAAGCCCTCAACGGTCAGTGTTGGGAAAGCAAAAGGTGGGTAAGAACCAAGAAAGATCGGAAGTGGCACTTGAAGTCACACATGGGGAAACCAACAGCCTTCTGGTACCTAACGTAAATTGCATGGATAATGAAAAAGAGGCCCCACAAGCTTTTAATCAAGAGCCGCCATTCCCTTGTGGGACCCAGAATTTAAACAGTTGTCATGTTGCTTCTAGTAACGACATTTTATTTTTTAAATCCTTGGATCCTTCTGGTAGGCCCACAAAAAGTCAAGCTATGAGGAGGCCCAGACAAAAAGCACATAGACAAGGCAGAAGAGTTAGCCCGATCTCGGAAGAGAGGCCCAAGAAAAGGCCCAGAGACAATGGGGTATTTAATTTTGACTTAAATATGGAACCAAGTGTTAGGTACAACCCATCAGTTCAAGATAAAGGAAAAAATACGAATGGGGAAAAGTTGCAGGACAATATTCCTGATGTCATCAGAGAGCAGGTGTTAGAAGACGAAGGTATTATACACGGCGATGATCCTCCGGAATGTGTCGATAATCGTTCTTCGGATGTCGAAGAGGAAGAAGTTGCAGATACTTTTGATGCTCAGGAGTCGGATGAGATTGAGGCAACCCTCAGAATCGGGAACGCCATTGGAGTCAAGTTTAGCAACCATAACGAACTTGTTATCGATGCTATTAGAGGTGAAGGTAAGTACACTAAGCACCAATGAATATTTTATCTTTAAACATCAGAGGATTAAATGGGGGAGTCAAAGCGAATTGGGTGAAAGAATTAAGGTATTCATACAAAATTGGGGTTGTTGCCCTCCAAGAAACTAAAACGGATTCGGTTTCAAAGGCTGCCATGGCGAGTTTTTGGGGGAACAACAATTTTGATTTCTCTTCTGTGGCTTCAGTGGGCTTGTCAGGAGGGCTGATTTGGATGTGGGACCCAAACATCATTAAAGTGGAAGATTGTATTCAGAACAGGAGCTTCCTTATTATCAGAGGAACTCTAATTGGGAGTGGTGTGTCCTTGAACCTTATGAATGTTTATGCTCCTCAAAGTTTCGTGGCTAAACGCCAACTTTGGGAGGAGATTTCCGCTCAGATTGAGTCGTTGGGAGGTAGATGGGTGTTAGCTGGCGACTTCAATGCTGTTCGTTATGCGGAGGAAAGGAAAAAGTCGAAGTTCAAAGCCGTTTGTGCTGAGAACTTTAACAAATTCATATTCGAAAATGGGATGTTAGAAATTCCTATTCAAGGTCGGAAGTTCACGTGCATAAGAGATAATGGAAGAAAGCTAAGCAAGCTGGACCGATTCTTGGTATGTGCTGAATTCTTTAATGGGTGGCCTAATTCGTGTGTGCGAGTGCTCCCTGGTAGGCATTCGGACCATTGCCCAATCTTGTTGGAAGTCGTTGACCTCAATTATGGTCCTCGTCCGTTTCGTGTCTTCAGTTCATGGATTGGCCAGCCAGGTTTCGAAGAAACGGTTGTAGATGCTTCAGAGAATTTTGTGGATAGTGATCCTCCAGAAGATGTTAGTCTCACGTCTAAATTTGCTCACATTAGATCCCGTCTTAAGATATGGAGGGACGAGTTCTTGGCTAAAGAAAAGGAGGATGTGAGATTGGCTATGGAGGAATTAGAGTCTCTGGAAGTAGAAATGGAAAGTAGAGACCTCACTGAAGATGAGGAGTGGATAATGGCGGAGAATAGGAAGATTGTCAAGGACGTGGACTATAGGAAAAACTCGGACCTTAAACAAAGATCTCGGGTGAGATGGGCTCTAGACGGCGACGAGAATTCCAAATTCTTCCACGCCATGATAAATAGCAGGAAAGCGTCTAATTCGATCCACGGGCTTAACGTTGACGGGACTTGGTGTACTAAACCGACTTTGGTAAAGAAGCAGGTACTTACTTTTTTCCGTAACAAATTCAAAGAGAAATCCCCCATTCGTCCCGAGTTAGACTGTTCAAGTATTAATAAAATTTCGGAAGTGGATCGTGACGTTTTGATTGAGCCGTTCTCGGATCAAGAAATTAAAAGTGCGGTGTTTGAATGTGGAGACGAAAAAGCTCCTGGGCCGGACGGGATGAATTTTAGATTCATAAAGCATTTTTGGAGTATATTCAAAGAAGACTTTCGAAGAATCTTTGATTGGTTTTATAACTCAGGAGAAGTTTCTTTAGGAAGTGGCTCTTCTTTTATCGCCCTAGTGCCCAAAATTAAAGATCCGGTTACCCTTGGAAATTACAGACCCATCAATTTAGTGGGCGTCATCAGTAAGGTAATTTCAAAAGTTTTAGCAAACCGATTGAGGAGTGTTCTTGACGGCATCATTTCAGAGAACCAGTCGGCCTTTCTGAAAGGGAGATTTATTTTGGACGGTCCTCTTATCGTCAACGAGCTCATCTCGTGGTTAAAAAAGATAAGGCGTTTATTCTAAAAATAGACTTTGATAAAGCTTACGATAACGTGAACTGGAACTTTGTCGTGAACATTCTTCTTCAGATGGGCTTTCATGAAAAATGGTGTTCGTGGGTCTTGGGCATTCTGAAATCGGCAAATTCCTCGGTTCTGGTCAATGGGTCGCCCACGTATATTTTCAGATGTGAGAAAGGAATGAGACAAGGAGATCCGTTATCCCCTTTTCTTTTTCTGATAGTGATGGAGGCGTTTTCAGTTATGGTGAATAAAGCGAAGGATGATGGCATTTTGAGAGGTATTTCCACTCCTCTCAACGGTCCGAGCATAACTCATCTTCTATATGCGGACGATGCAATCGTCATGGGGGAGTGGTCAAGAGGTGAGTTTGTCAATGTAGTGAGAATCCTCCGTTGTTTTTTCATTTGCTCCGGTCTTAAAATTAATATAGATAAATCTTCTCTATTTGGAATTGGAGTTGGTTTGGGTGAGACCGAGGAGATGGCCAATATAGTCGGATGTAAGTTTGATAGTCCTCCATTCAAATATCTCGGCCTCAAAGTGGGAGCCAATATGAATAGGATATCAAATTGGCATCCGGTTGTCGAAAGTTTTAGAGCTCGTCTTGCTAAATGGAAGTCACACCTTCTATCGATTGGTGGAAGAGTGGTGTTAATAAAATCGGTGTTGGAAAGCCTTCCTTCGTATTACTTTTCTCTTTATAGAGCTCCGAAGAAAATCATATCGGATTTAGAAGCCATGATTAAGAAGTTTCTTTGGGGAGGTTCCGAGGCAGAAAAAAAGATTCATTGGGCTGCATGGGAAAAGGTTTCGTGTCCAAAAAAGTCGGAGGTTTGGGTTTAAGTAAGCTCGAAGTGATTAACAAGTCCATGCTCTCTAAATGGGGTTGGAGGTTCAAGACGAAAAGAAACAACTTGTGGAAAAAAGTTATCATGGCTCTTCACTCTAGTAGATCGGGTTGGGATTGCATTCCTAGTAAAAAATCGCTCTCGGGAGTTTGGAACAACATTGCGAAGAATTTTGTCAAAACAAAGGTGGAAGGTCGTTCACTCGGGCACTTCATGAAAGGCATTATTGGTAATGGAGAAGGAGTGGCCTTCTGGCACGATGTGTGGATCCTAGATGATTCTTTAAAACAAGTTTTTCCTGAGCTGTATAACTTAGAAGCTGACAAAAGGTCCACTGTTGCGAACAGGATGAGTATGCAAAGTAATGAAGATCGGTATTCTTGGAACTGGAACACGAATCTGTCAGACCCAGGTATAACAGCCAAGATTGAGCAATTAAAAGATGTCCTAAACAGTGTTCAAATCACATCTGGGCCTGACTGATGGAGATGGACTCCGGCAGAAGATGGTGTTTTTTCGGTTAAATCAGTTAAACACTTGCTGATTGGTAATCAGATGCAGGAAGACAGGTTCGTTATGAAATGGTGCGCTTGGGTTCCCGGAAAAGTCAACATACTTTGCTGGAGATTGAAGCAAGATAAAGTGGCCACGGCTGAGGCGTTAAGGAGGAGAAACGTGGCTGTTAATGACCCGGGCTGCCCTTTATGTCAGTCTGTTGAAGAATCAACCGTTCATTTTTTCACAGCCTGCATCTTCGCATCGAACATCTGGAATGCCATCAGTACATGGTGCAATATCCCCTTTATCTACGCCTTTTCGATCCGGGACTTGCTGACTTATCACGCTGACAGTGGGCTTCCGGATAGGAAAAAGGAGTTGATTCACGACATTATTATGGTATCGTGCTGGATCATTTGGCGGGCTAGGAACAAGGTTAAATTTTCAAACGGTTCGGTTAGTATCAATAGCATAGTTTCCGAGATAAAGACTCTTAGTTTCTTTTGGTTATCAAACAGATCTAGACACAAAAGTGTAGAGTGGAGGGATTGGATCAACTTTGTAAATATGTAATCTTGTCTTGTTTTGGCGGCCCGTCTTGGGTCGTTGTGTTTTTGTGAATGAAGTTTACCTTTCAAAAAAAGAAACAACTACTGCTACTTTTATTGAATAAAGATGGGGCTATTTATAGCCAGTACAAAACAAAATGTGGAACAATTCCAGCCAATGAAAACCGGAGTACACCAGGTGGAGTTCTCTCTCTCTCTCTCTTCGCCGCCCGGTATTCGCTGAGTTTGCTCGACGATGAATACTTAAATCTTGATAGCGTACGGGGTTTAATCGATCGGATCATGGGGTCCATCTAGATCTAACCTTTTATCCTATCGGAGTTTTCGTTTTTATCCATTCGCTGCTCAGGCTTACTGTGGTTTTCTTAAAGGCTTTCTGATGAATGACGGAGGGGGAGAACCGGACAACGGTGGTCCGTGGTGTAATGTTCAGTATCGGAAAAATACAAGAAGCAGAGGAGATGGTATTGAGTGGACTTTTCTAGTGAAAAACATTTCTGACAAAGTGACTAGGAATGTACTATGGCGGGCTTTCAAGCCGTTTGGATTTGTCTCGGACGTTTATGTGGCTCGGAAAAGAGATTCGAGGGGTAGCTGCTTTGGGTTTGTAAGATACGTCGGGGTGGAAAACGTGAAGGAGACGCTGGTTTCTATGAATACAGTGATTATGTTTGGCATGAAAGCCTCTGTCTCTTTGGCTAAGTATGATAAAGAGCATAAGAAGATAAACTATGCACCGGATATGCTTGGTCGGAATGTTTGGAGGCCGAAGGTTTGGCAACAAGAAAATAAGATCCATGATGAGGGTAACAGTATTGGTGGTCAACATTCTTCGAAAAATCAACCGTTTAACCAGGGCTCGTCAGCTAAACCATTCACTCGGGATGGGAGGTCGTATGCCGATTTGTTCAAAGGTGATTCCGTGGGAAATAACAATGGGGCAAAAGTTGTTACGGTGGGGGGTAAAGGTTCTCTATATCCGTTTCATTGTATTGGGAGGTCGATTATGGGCATTGCCAAGAAGGTTATGACAATTAGTAAGATGCGACAGGCAATAGAGGAAGAAGGGATGAATGAGGTTGGTTTGTCTTTTCTTGGGGGAGTGACATATTTGTTAACATTTAGAGATAAGGAGTTCGCAAAGGTGTGCATGGAGTTGCATGAAGGCTTTTTCAAATCTGTCTTCTCTAAGCATGTATTATGGAATGGTGAAGAGGTTCCATACAGTAGATTGGTGACCTTGAATATTAATGGAGTACCATTTATAATTCGTGATAATATTTTATTCGATAATATTGGGGGATTGTTTGGAGAAGTTGTACAAAATCGTCCTTTTCATGGCAGGAGGAGGATAACTCGAGTGGGTCAGTAATGGTGGTAACCTCGATTCCGTCCAAGATCGAGGAGGCCGTGGTTATAAAATGGAATAATAAAACTATTGTTGTTTGGGTGACGGAGTCAGCTGGGCATTGGATACCGGAGATAGATGTATCCTCGTTACTGGGATCCCAAGATTCGGACTCGGAAATGGAGTCGGATTCGGATGCGGTGTCTGTGGATTCAGAGGAGTTAGAAGAAGGCGAGATCAATCAGAATCTGGAAAATCCCAGTTGTCGACAGGATGATGTCTTCGAGATTGGCCAGACAGAGAAATCTCCGGTGGTTAATGAACAGTCGGTGGAAGGCCAAGAGACAGTGGAAGATCATGGGGGCTCTTCACTCAATGTTGATGGGAATACTAAAGGTTTGCATGGGAATTTGTCTCAGGCGGCGCATGCGGATGATAATAATGATATACTACCTGACAAATTAGTTAATTCATTAGGTAATTTAAATGGTGGGCCTAAGAATGACAACTTGGGGAATTTAAATGCTGGGCCAAATGAAGTACTTGATGACATTGGCCCAATCCGGGCTCCTAATCTGGGGAAACGAAATAGGGACCTCCGTAGCCCACCTTCAATTGGGTCAACCCAGGGGCCCACTCAGAAGACGTTCACTCAATTAAGCAGCCCCACCATTGATCCGATCGACCTTAACACCCCTGTTCGGGAGAAGCCTGGTAATTTCGATGAGGATAACGATGTTCCTGGTAATAATTTTGGTGCATCGGAAATTCCAGAAGAGATTTCGGAGATTCGCGATGGTAATTCGGGTGAGGACTTTGTTGCCGGCACTGTTGAAGGCATCCCACAAAATGGTTTTACAGAAGAGGTCGAGGCGACTATCAAGGTTGGTTCTATGATTGGAATTGATCTGAATGGTTTTGAACCAGTGACTGAGATGCTAGTTGCTGATGAAGGCGTCACAAATGGTTCTAGATGAATTGCTTGTCGGTAAACTTGAGGGGGGTGAGGAACAATCGCAAATCGGATTGGATTCGAGGTCTAAAAACTAGTTATGGGATTCACTTTATTGCTATTCAGGAAACTAAATTGCAAGATGCTGATTCTTTTATGTTCAACCAATTCTGGGGTAGAGCCGAATATAAGCTAGCTGTGGAGAATTCTCAAGGAAGATCGGGGGGATTAGCATGTATTTGGTGCCCGGCCGTTTTCAGGTGCGTTGATGTTATACATAACAGATATTTTATTGTGGTTTCGGGCTTTCTTGTGCAAACGGGGTGTAGAATTAATTTTATGAACGTTTATGCTCCATACGAGGCGATTAGTAGGCGAGCACTATGGTTGGAAATTCTGGAGGTTAGGAATTCGTTACAAGGGTTATGGGTCATGATGGGAGACTTTAATGAGGTCCGGTATGCTAGTGAGCGTCTGAATTCTGAATTTGTAGAAGCCAATGCAGATGCGTTCAATCACTTTATTCTCTCGGCTGGATTGGTGGAATATAACATGGGAGGGGGAAATTACACTTATATCTCTGACAACGGTAAAAAGCTAAGCAAGTTGGATCGGTTTCTTGTGTGCTTGGGATTTAGGGAACAATGGCCAAATGCAACGGTGCTTGCATTAGATAGAGTAGCGTCGGATCATCGGCCTATTGTTCTATCCACTGTCTAATCGGACTTTGGCCATACTCCATTCAGATTTTTTAACTCTTGGTTTGAGTTCCCTGGTTTTCTAGATTTTGTGTTACAAACGTGTGAATCGTTCTCCTTTTCGGGTCCAGAAGATCTTGCACTTGTAATAAAATTGAGGTGGTTAAAAAATAAGATTAAAGCATGGTTGAAGGTGGAAAAAGAGAATAGGGAGGGGCTTTATGGTAGAAAAAAAAGGAGGTTGGCAAACATAGAATCGTTGGCGGAAGAAAGAATATTGTTGGAAGAGGAATTAGCTGAGAGGGCAGATTGTAGACATTTTGTGGCTGAATTTGACAGAATCAAGCAGCTCGATTTGAGACAAAAATCCAGATCCAAGTGGGCTATTGAGGGTGATGAAAATTCTGCCTTTTTTCATCATATCATTAATTCAAATATTAGCACGAACAGGTTGAATGGGTTAATGATTGACGGTACTTGGATAACGAACCCTTTGTCTATAAAGGAGTCATTGTATGAGTTCTTTGCCCATCAGTTTACGGAACCGATGCCTGTTAGGCCGGAATTGGTATGTCCGAATTTGGCTACCATTTCGGAGAACGAGGCTATTATGTTGTAGTGTCCGTTTTCAGTGGAGGAAATAAAAGCTGCAGTATGGGAATGTGATGGGGATCGTGCACCGGGACCGGATGGTTTTAATTTTAAGTTCATTAAAAGGTGTTGGTCTGGTCTACGAGAGGATTTAGTTAATTTATTCAACAAATTCTATGATGCGGGTTCTTTAAATACGAGTTGTACCTCCTCCTTCATAGCTTTGATTCCAAAAGTGAAAGATCCGGTGAGCCCAGCTGATTTCAGGCCTATTAGTCTTATTGGGGTAATTAATAAAGTCATCTCGAAGGTACTGGTTAATAGACTAAAAGGAGTGGTGGGTAGTTTGATTTCAAAGCAACAATCGGCGTTCTTGGCGGGTAGGAACATTATGGATGGCCCACTTGTTCTCAATGAAGTTTTCAGTTGGTTAAAAAAGTCCAAGCGAAGTGGGATGTATTTTAAAGTAGACATTAACAAGGCGTATGATTCTGTAAATTGGGCTTTTCTTGACTCGATTATGTCACAGATGAATTTCCCAAGTAGGTGGCGAGCTTGGGTAATGGCTACGTTGTACACCGCTAGAGCTTCGGTTCTAGTAAATGGTTCTCCAACTCGGGAATTTGAGTGTTCTCGTGGGCTTCGTCAGGGAGATCCTCTATCACCTTTCTTGTTTGTAATTGTTTTGGAGGCTCTTACTGGTATAATGAAAAAAGCAGCTTCAATTGGTTTGTTTAATGGGATTAAGATTAATTCGGACGGGCCCTCTTTGTCTCATTTAATATATGCGGATGATGTAATGTTCATTGGGGAATGGTCGGTTTCGAATGTTAATAATCTTCGGAGGATCTTGAGGTGTTTTTACTTAGTATCTGGCTTGAAAGTCAATTTAGCCAAGTGTAGTATATATGGAGTGGGAGTAAATGAGGAGGAAGTTCAAGATATGGCTCAGCTCTTGAGGTGTAGACAAGGTACGTTTCCTTTTAAGCACCTTGGCTTGATGGTAGGTGCTAATATGAATTTGGCCCGGAACTGGAAAGCGGTGATCGAAATATTTAAAAGTAGGTTGTCAATATGGAAAGCTAAAACATTGTCATATGGAGGGAGAATTACTCTAATAAAATCGGTACTAAATGCATTACCAACGTACTACTTATCTTTGTTCAAAGCACCAATTAAAGTCATTGACGCCTTGGATAAGATTCGTAGGGTTTTCTTTTGGGGTGGTTCGGAAGAAAAAGCAAGAATGAACTGGGTGGCGTGGGATAAAACAATTGCGCTTGTGGATTACGGGGGGCTCGGCTTTGGTTCACTTAGGGATGCTAACTTAGCTATGTTAGCAAAGTGGTGGTGGAGGTTTAAATCGGAAAAAACGGGTTTGTGGCGGAGAGTCGTTTGGGCTATTCACCATAATTCGAGGGCATGGAATGATATCCCGGTAAAGTCTTCAGTAGCAGGACCTTGGAAGAGTATCTATAGTATTTGGCAGCCTCTTTTAGATGCTAATATCGATCTAAAACGTGCTTTCACAGCAGTCGTGGGTCATGGTAAGAACACTTATTTTTGGTTAGATAGCTGGATTGATCCGGTTCCGTTATACCTTAAATTCCCAGCTTTGTTCAAAGAAGAGGTGTCCAAAGAATGTTTTGTGGCCGATCGGTGGGTTATTAGCGAATCAGGGCATGATTTTAATTGGGTTTGGGCTCAAACAGGTCTCGGCCCAACTGCCTTTGGGCAGCTACAACAACTGATGTCCATGTTATGTAGCTGGTCTGTGTCTTCGGGCTTGGATAGATGGAACTGGAGGTATGAGACTAATGGCTCTTTTAGTGTATCAAGTATCAAACAGATCCTTAGCACTGCGGGCCGTGTCAGAGCCGGTAGTGTTTTTGAATGGAACAACTGGGTACCGAAGAAGGTTGGCATAGTGGCTTGGCGGACAGAAATGGAGAGGTTACCGACGAAGTGCGCGTTGGCAAGACGGAGTGTGCCGGTTCCGAATCCAATGTGTGCTTTATGTGGAGATTACGAAGAGTCATGTGATCACTTATTCGTATCATGTCATTTCGCACAAACGGTTTGGCAAAACCTTGCAGATTGGTGCAGAATTCCACCGATAATCGCGTTTGGCATGAAGGACCTTCTTACACTACACTGCTCAAACCCGGGCTCGAGGAGGAAGAAAGTTATTCATGCTGTGATCTTAGTGGCTTTTTGGAGTATATGGAAGATAAGAAATGATGTAGTATTCAGACAAGTGGTCCCGAATTTTACGCGTACACTTGATGAGATAAAATCAATGGCGTATCTATGGATTAAAAATCGGTCAAAAGTAGCGGCATTAACATGGGAGGATTGGAATCGTTTTAATTTAGGTGTTATGTAACAATGAAACGTGTATTAGATTGGTGAAAAACATTGTACATTTGGGGTGTAGCATCTTGCTATTATGAATAAAATTTTTGTCGGCCGTTCAAAAAAAAAATTTCCAGCCAATGAAAATACTAGTACTCCTAGAGAACCGGTACAACTAATGACCCACTCTTCAACGTTCACCTCCATAAGATTCGGTCAAATTAGAATATGCCAATTCTGACTTACCAACTATTAAAGATACCATAAAACAAAATATCAAATAAATGCTTTTGGCTTCAGGTCCACTCATGCAACATTCACGTGAACTTTGAGTCCCAGCTTATTCCATGCAAACTAAACCAAAGACTTATAACTAAAAACCAATTAAACCAACAATACTTATATGGAAAGAGGATGACAATATAGAAATATGAAAGTAGAAAGAAACACAAAGCAATGGAGACAAAAAAAAAGGAGGTTGAAGCAAGGGAGACAAAAGAAGGAGGTTGAAGTTTAAAAGACTTATAAAAGAGAAAGGAGGAAGAAGAAATTAGAAGTCTCTCCCATAATATTTCTCATGTTCTTCATTCTATCTCATAGTAATAAAGTTGTCATCCATCATTCCGGTTCTCCTGATTTCCCATAATATTTCTCATGTTCTTCATTCTATCTCATAGTAATAAAGTTGTCATCCATCATTCCGGTTCTCCTGATTTTGTCTTTGTATATCTCTTATAAAAATCAAATCAGATTCTACATTTTAAAAGAATATAGTTAGTTATTTTCTACGCTTTTTTCACAAAATCTTTTTGATGTCTGCATGATTTCAACTTTAATCCATGACTAAAATCTAACCAATAGAATTTAGACTATCTTTTGGTGAGTCTATGCTCATCTTATCTTTTTGACAGGAATGAGTTGGAAAAATTTCACCTTAAAAATTTCTCTGTTTCCTCTCTATACTTGCTAATCCAGTATTTGGGCTTGAGGACTTGATTTATAAATCCCGTTCTAACAATTTTATCTTACTTTCCATATATTTTATCCAAGCCACCAGGTAACTTTTTGCCTGGCGTTATCTTGATTAGAGAGGTTTTACATAACAATACAAAGAAGATTAACATGGTCTATCTTATCACCTTAGACAAATCCCATATCATCGCCTGTGGCCAAAAGAAATTTTTGGTTTATAAAACATGCCCCGCCTCAAATAACAAAACAGGTGAAAACTATGCAGTGGCCTTAACGAAATTAGGTATTGGGCTTACGAAAGATCTAAACCTAATGTCAAAGGGGTTAATAACTAATCTAAACCATAAGAATAGTTTTGTAAGGGGGCCTGTGTTGGTGTTTGTATGGGTGTACCATATTAAAAAAAATATTTTACATATACATATCAAGTATTTTTCATAAAAAAACGTGCCCCTCGAAATATCGGGCCCTGGCCGGTGGTCCTCTCCGCCCACCCCCAAGGCCGGCCCACCGGCCAGGGCCGGCCATGCAGTTAAGTGTGCCTAGGTAAAAGTAGTATTAGGTTGGGTGACCTCCTGGAAAATCTCAACCAAGGAAACTAAAAACAAATTTGTAAGTTCATGGATGGGTAATCCATCATTGGCAAAGCAGACAAATTCCGGTGGTATGAGAGGTCGGATGTTACAAATGGTATCAGAGCCACTACTGTGTCATTCGGGATGGCATGGCAAACCTCATACTGGACGATGAGTCCCTAATGGGGTGATTGTAATGATACATAAAAATATTAACATGGCGCATTGTAACACCCTAAGCAAATCTCATATCATCTATGGCCAGAGGAGATTCTTGGTTCATAAGATATCCCCGCGTCAAATATCACCAACCCGTTTGGGCACATTGGTTGTGAAACAGATACAACTCCACACTTAAGCATGCCCATGTAGGAGAAGTACTAAGATACCTCCTAGAAAGTCTCCATCAAGGCAACAAAAATCCAGGAATTCCAGGAAAGGCAATCCATATGAGGCAAAGCGGGCAATTTGGTGGTATGATAGGCTAGATATATCTCTCCCATAAGTTTTAAATTGTTTTTCGAGAGCACCTTTCAACCATTGTAGTGCTACCCTTAATCCAATAGCCCTTCTATAATATATATTAGTTTTTTTGAAAGTAGTAAATTATTTTCTTTTTGCCTTACTTTTGTAAGAAACGGTTGACATTTTTTAATTTGTATAAAATGATAAGCTCGGTAATAATAGTCATATACTATAAAATCATAAACAACGTGTCTTTTCGAGTCATTGTAGGATTATTAAGATAACAGTTTTTTCTGAAGTCCAAATTCATCTTGGTTACTCCATTAATTCAAGAAAATCGGGTGAGGTAATGTAAATCATATTAATTAATGCTCCAAATTCATGCTAGTACCTTATCTTGAACCTTAAAAGTTAACTTATCCTATGATATACCCTATAAAATCAATATAGCTCGAATCTGTTTGAGCATGATTATACAATTTTCTTTTTGTCTGTCTTTCAGTGGGATCTTATTGGAAATGAAACTTTTGATCTATCTTTTTGAAGGTAGTTGTTTTATCGGAGTGAGGCTTATAAGACCATGCGTAGTCGTCTGGGAAGTGGGCGTTTTTTTGCCCAAAAACGCCAAACAACGCCGCTCCATCGGGCCCCGTGGGCGTTTTTTTGGATTTTTTTGAAAGGCCCCGGCTCGAATTTCAAAAGTTTACCGTTGAGAAACGGTAACAACATTTAAAATTTATTTATTTTTAATTCAACATTCAACCCTATATAAATCTCACTTTTCATTCATTTTTTATAAACTTTTCACCTATACTCTCCATTTTTTTTAAAAACTTCTCCATTTTTCACCCACAATCATGAATCCCTTCCGACCTCCATTTGGTGTGCCTTCGAGACCCGTTAACCCCAACGCATATCGGCCGAACACCACGCAACCCCAACCGGGCTTCAACCTACAAGAGATGGATCCTAACGTATTCGCGTTTGCTCAAATTTTAGCATCGGCCGGTTCCCAACCATTCTTTCAAGTTCCTCAAACCTTTCAAAACATGGGCGGTTCGCAACCGTCTCCGGAGATAGAAACGGTACCGGAGACACAACCCGACTCTAGCTTAATAGTATTTTATTTATTTGTTTTGGTTTTTTTATTTCTTTTAGGATTTTTTTTCTTAATTCCTTTTTTTTAAGAATGTAATATTTTTTATTTAATGAAATTTTATTAGTTTTAATTAAAAAAAATTAATAGTTGTGTAATGATTGACGGGGTATTATTGGGTGGGGCATTATTTGTTTTCACCACTACACATGGTCTAAGATAATTTCTTTCTACCTCTTCATCTAGTATCTTTCTAGATCTTCATCTCAGCCTTTAATCCAACTCACACAAAATATGAAAATACAAAGGGTTATAAAGAAAAATTAAAGATGACTTCAGATCACACTAAAAGTGAAAATAATGTAATTCCTAATTTAGAAGATTTTGAAGTAGAAAACCTAACAACTAACAATATTACTTTTATTAACCACGTAATAGAATTACTTTCAAATAGATAAGAAATTAGTGATCCTAAAAAAATCAAATTAGATTGTGAGATGGTTGCGTGGTGACAAAAAAAAAAATACATGATTCTAAACACAACTAAAAAAATAAAGTCGCATTTTAAATCGATTGAAAACCATAAAACAAATACCGATATCGGTTCTGACAATACGGATACGACGTTGTTCAATCAGGATCGGTGCGTGACGTGTTGACAAAAACTACATATTTTGAACACAACTTGGTTTTCTACGGTAGAGGTAATCAATTGTTTACGACAAAAGAAAAGTATATTTACAATAGATTCATTAGACAAAGTTGTCTCATGTAACCCAGAAAATAAAGTTGTTTTACATTGAACAAAAACATTAAACAAATGCCATTAATAGTTCCGGCAATATCTATACAAGAAGTTTGGTACCGATGTTTGGTCGGTATTAGAGAAGTGTCAAAAAAAAATTGAACATTTTTAAGAAAATTTATATTGGATTGTTATGAAAAAATATTTAAACACAACAGCGTTATATCATATTATTAGAATGACGAAAATGGTAAACAACGTATCTTTACAAATAAATATGATTAAAAAAAAATCTTTCTTAAAATATTTATATAATTAGAGACTTTCTGCCCAAGCCCTTTGTTCTTAATTTATATGGACTTTAACAAATGAGAACAAAGGGCTTGAGTAGAAAGTATGCGGGTGCGCATATATACCTTGGAAGAGACGTACGGACATATCTGGAAGCGAAAGTATAGTGCAAATTCTGATCGTAATCGTCGGTCGTACTGCTGATCACCATTTCTCCGATTGATCGCTTGCCGGAAAGACTAGGAACTGACTCGCTTCATGCACTTATTTATCAGCATTCAGAGGTGACACATAGACATGCATTAATGGTAGTATCATGTTAAAATAATCAAAGATGAGATGTGTTGTTAATAATAATTTTAGTTTTATTTAAAGTCGTTTTAATAGTTACGTGTTACTGGTACGGGAGTTTAGGTCCTTGCATGTTGCCACGTGTAGCTTGTGACATACACCTGGATGAACTTCGTAAATGAAATAGTTGAACATGCATTTATGGTTTGACCGATGTGTTTTATCAAATACAAAACAAAATTAGAATATAATATATAGGGTAAATTACTTTTTGAGTCCCTGTGTTTTAGTAGTTTTAACTAGTTGAGTCCAAAATCAAAAAGTTTAACGACCCTAGTCCCTATAAGCATTTTCTTTAACCATTTGAGTCCAAATTTTAACCTTTTGAGTCCAATTTTTTGGACTCAAATCGTTATAAAATGAACAAAATTGGAATCAAAACGTTATAAAATAAATAGCTAGGGACTCAGGACGTTAAACTTTTTGATTTTGGACTCATATGGTTAAAACCAATAAAACACATGGACTCAAAAAGTAATTTACTCTAATATATAAGTGTAAAAGTTACTGAGGTAAATATTTTTAAAGACATGGCTTTATAGCCTAGTGGCATCTTGGAGGTGGGATAAGACTTTGGGACTCGATTCCCACAAGGGGGTTTTTCCCATATTTATTGGGTTTCCTCCTGAATTGGTGTATAGGCATTATGCCTAGTGGAGATGGATATGATCGGGTGGTTCTGCTGGTGGCACGATGATACTCCAGTGGTCCGTCAGTGATCCTAATTTGCCGTTCAAAAAAAAAAAAATATTTTTAAAGTCGAAATAAATAGATGTACGGTTAGTTAGTTTTCTATGTGATTTGTTCTATTTAAATTTAAACCGGTCGTTCACTTTCAATATTTGTATTTTATGTTTGTAATTTGGTGAATGAATATTTAGTAAATTTATATTTATAATTTAATGAAATTAGGATTTTATCCCGCGCGTGTTGCGGCGCACTAAACCGAATTATCTATAAACTTATAAGAAGGGTGCGTGGTAGAGAAAAATAGGGGAAGCAGACACGTATTCTGTACTAACGTTTTGACTCGTATTAAGATGTACATAATGGGAGAGAGAAGAGTAAGATGGTTTTAAAAATCAAAATGATGATGTTTTACTATTAAATGGCAACACACATAGAGAACTAAATTAAGAAACTTGAACCGAAAAGAGATGATTCAAATCAAAGTCTTTAGGCAAGTAAACAAAATAACAATCAAGTCCCAAATACACATACCTAGGAGCTGAATTAAAACACACATGAAGTTGAAACACTAGGGTTAAGGAGGACCCAGTTGTTTGAGGATCAGGTCCCCATAAAGCAACCTCTTTATCAAAGATGAACAAAAAACATAGCTCCCTCCAAAGAAAAGAAACCCATACTCTAATAACACGAACTTTAGCAAATCTGGTCTAGTTGCGGCTGTGAGACCTGAAATTCTTCTTTTCTTCATTATGGCTTTCCTGTTAGAAAGTCTTAGTATTAGTAGAGCAAATTGTTGGAACTTTTGCAATCAAAAATCAAGTTAGTTACTTAGCTTTGGAAACAAAAACTGAACATCACTTCAGTTGAATCTCAAAAATTGCCACAACAGCAAGGTCAAAGCATCAAAAGCATTGAGAACTAAAGTGAAAATGATAATCTGGTCAACCAATCTCTTACTGTGCTTTAGGTACGTTACCATTGCGGCTGCTGCATGTAAAATTCAAGCTCAAAACTGATTCAATCAATAAAAAATTGATGCTGAACTGATCTTGTTTCATAAATTCAAGAATCAATTTGATCAAACTTGAAACCAAGATTCAAAGTCGTTCAACTTGAAGTAGGTGTTCGTTGTAGCCGGTTCATCAACTGGTGGTATAGGATTAAAATAAAGCTTCAAACTGGTAAACGTTGTGAATCCTACGCTGGAAACATGGGTAAGTTGTGGCGCACATATATATCGATAAAATAAAATATTAGAAAACCTACTATTTATCACCCTCCTTCTTTAATATATGTCAATAATAAATCCCAAATCAGTTAAATACTCACCTGAAGATATCAATGAAGCAGAGAAAATACTTAACAGAAGACAAAGCATAAGAACTGCAATCAATCCCACACATAACTCACCGGAGGAAGCGCAAGAGCAGAAGCATCGCAGGCGAAAGAAATTCTCATGAAGGGGGGAATGTGCTGGAAGTGTAGGATAAAACCAAATGTGATTTGTCAAAATTTGTCTTTAAAACCAAGGATATAAATTTACATAATTATAACTGAAAAAAGAATTACACAGATGAATCAGTGATTCAATGGTCACTTGAGTAGGCTTGATATCAATAAATACAAAATGAAACACGACCACATGATATATCATCACTTAATACTCTAACACACTTTGGTTATCACCAACTATTATAACATAAAAATATACAAAGAAAGTTTAGCAAGTATCATAAACATCATATATAAAGAACAATTCTGATGAAAAATCAATTTAGGTAGCTGAAAAATATATTTTTATTACCTTATAGTCCTCCCTGTTTAGTTCATCAATCTGAAAATAATAACCATGTCATGAATATATGTAATCTTATCTTGTCCAAAAACCAATACATATTTAATAGATGTGGTCTAAAAGGTGGGTTAGAGAAAATTAGCAAATATCATAAACAAAATAATGAATTTAAGATAAGATACAGAGAATAATTCTGATGTAAAATCAATTTCATATTACCTTAGAGCCTTTCAAATTCTCCCTCTTTAGTTCACCAGCCTAAAAAATAATAACCATGTCAAGAATATATTATATATATGTAATCTTATCTTGTCAAACAAAACTATATACATATGATAGATGCGGGTCAAGAATATATGTAATTTTATCTTGTCAAGAAAACCTATAAAGATTTGTTAAGCGCGGCCTAAAAGGTAGACTAAGTAACGGGCCAAAATGGGTGCTGGGCAAAATAGGCACTTTTTTTTAAATTTACTATGGTAAAAAACAAATTGCAAAACTTGCAACTCGTTGGCTGGGTTGATCCATTTGATAGGACAATCTGAGTCACGAAACCATATTACTCCACTATATCAAGGCAAACACGGGTTTAGGCATCAAAAATTTGAAAACATTATAGAGTAAGGACCTGGCTTTACTCATGTTTGAAAATAGGTTTGAGGAGATTTATCGTAGCTGCTTCCTTGAACTCTAGAAAAACCCAAGTTTACCCGATTTCTATTCAACAGGGAGTGCCAAAACATTGTCATCTTGAATGTTGATTTCAAGATTATTGAAAACCATTGAGTAAGTGAACCAATGACACCAGGTTGGCACTATTCCACTGTTCGTGTTGGTTCTGTTCTTAATTAACTTTTAGGTTAAAAACCAAAAAATTCTCAAATTACCGAATAATCTTAAGAATACATAACTTTCAGGACTAAACAAACTTACCAATGGATGAGTGATTGAAAATTGTTACTGCTTCTCCTTATTACCTCTGTTCTAGATCGCGAAACCCACAAACACCTTTCTTCCAATCGTATGGAACAACCAGCGTTGCCTGGATGAAGAGGAAACTATGAAGATGAAGAAGTTGATAAAACACAAAAAAATCCAAATTGAATCTGTATCAAATAAATATAAATATAAATATCAAAATTAGCCCTAAATTTGTATGCGAGGAAACATAATTACTGCCTGTGGAACCGCTGCCGTCACCACTGCAAGGATTCTGTCGAAAGCTTAATCCCACTTTAGATCGGTCACCAGAGCACCTACACTATAGTTGGGTCACCAGAACCTTGTCGGATCTTCGCCGAAACCCTAGCTTCTTGTCCCTGCCGCTGAAACTCCTTGAAAAACACTGATGTGAGTTAAAAGAGAGGCATGCAAGAGAAAAGAGGCATACGGGAGACTCACCGGAAAACTTGTCGGATGTATGGCCGCCGTCTTCATCTCCCTTGAACACCTTCTTCTTCAATCCCTTCTTCTCCACGTCCTCGTTACAAAGGCTGTTAAACCACAATCGGTATTGCTGCTAAACATTGGCTCTCATCTGCGTTCTCTCTCACTTTAAATCCAGTAATATTTCTCTCTCTAGGTAATATATGTGTGGTTTGATGGATGATCATTGTAAATTAGGGCGCGTGTCTATGCGGTGATGACTTCATCATCACCGCCCAGATCCTCCGAGTGTATGGCACTGTTCATTCAATTTCTTTATTAACATATGTTAATAATTATAAATATTAATGACACGCATCAAACGGTGAATTTGAAAATTAAATTCTTGAGTAGAGTTTTTATGTCTTTTAATAATAGTTTTGTGTTTCAAATTAATTAGAGTTTTATGCCCTTTAATTTGAGTCTTTACTCTTTATGTCTCAGTTAATACTCTAATTTTTTTTAAGTGAGACTTTTCACTCATTCTTAACTCTTGTAAATTTTGTAGGCTATGTGTCTCATTGGAGATAGAGAAAAACTACATGAAAAATTACATAGCTATATTCACGAAGAGTACTAAGAGAGATAAGTTTCTCTACTCATCGCCTCCGTATCCTTATTTTTCTACAATTTCTAACACTAGAATTTTATCCGGTGTAACCTCGGGTGCATGGCCATTTCCGGCTGTACAAACTGATTTGGCTGTTGTACACTGGGAAACAGATGCAACGTCTTTGGTAGAGGCGTAAAATCTGTTTTAAGAAAAGCGTGTTGAACATGTGCTTCAGCCACAACCGTCAACATCAGTTTGTTTATTATTGCAGCCAAGAAGGAGTATATGTACCATTTCGATACACGTGTGACGAAGCTGGTCTAGGGCTACTAGGTCTGCCCGACGATACGCGAAGGTGTCCCCTCCCCTTGTCACGATGCGCGGGTGGGTCCAGGGTGGCCCTAAAAATGCTGAAGCTTACAGAAGTCTGTGTACCATTTCGATCAAATTTTGACGAAATCTCTCTATCGTTCTCCGTTATTTCTTGCAGTATACCCCTAAAACCTGCGAAACTCTGCCCCGTTGTAAGTGTTTTAACCCCTGATCACTGATTCGATACCTTGTCCGATCGATCCGAAACCCGACAATGGATGCCAAAGTGCTACCTTAAAAAGGCTATACTTTGTTAACTACGTTGGGGTTTTGATCACGTGATGTATCGTTAAAGTTTGAGTTGGGTTGTTACACTGACACGTGTTGCATTTTATTTTTATTAGGAACTCAGGATTAGCACCAGAAAGCTTTAAGTTAAAACCCTAAAACTACAAAGTGAGTCATTCTTTCTTTTTACCAAATGCATTGCAAAACCCTAAATGTTTTTCAGTTATACTTACAGTGATTAAGTTGTTGTAATCTGAAATTACTGGAGGCATGTGGGGTTTTGTATACACTACTTGATAATTTTCACTATTGGACGAAAGTTAGCCAATGAGTGATATTACCACCGTCACATCGAAACTGCCACTGTGTGACAAATACTGATTGAGTATTTGATAGATATAAACAATGTAATCACCATTGATACCGTAAAATATAACAATGTGTCTTTTTATAAAATTGAATGAACTCACCAATATTTTTCAATGATAAAATGTTTTCAAACGTGTTTCAAGTACCTGTGAAGGTAATAGAAGCCTGTTATGAAACACTGGAGGCTTAAATAAATTAGCTATGATTACCTGAATAAAAGAAGAAATTTATGTTTATCAATTAAGGTTTATCCCAATAAAAACATTTGAATATAATATGGGTTTTATCTATAACAATCCTCAATGAAACCGACACCCCGAATATTTTCCGACACCCTAATATATTTTAAAAATATCTCTATATGTCTTTAAATACACCCCGTATGTGAAAACCGAGCCCGAGATACAATATATTACTAAAAATAAATAAAAAACAGGAAATATTAAGTTGAGGCGGGCCGCGTAAACCCCACCTCAACCTTACGCGGGCGGTTTAAAGGTTAAAACCTGATTTCTTTGATTTTTAAGTTTAGGCGGGCCGCGTAAGACCCCCGTTAGTTAACGCGGGCCGCGTGAGATCGGAAAGATGGCGCAGCCCGGTGATGACACGTGTCATCATCGTGGCAAGTCTAGACGCTGACCAGGATCAGCTACGCTTTGACCGGGGATTGACGCGAGCCGCGTAAGCCCCTGTTTTGTTTTACGCGGGGCGCGAGAGAACCAAACTCAGCAACTATAAATAGAATGCATCGGATCTTCAGTCCACTCGCTCATTTCTTTTCTTTCTAATCGAATTCTGAAGTAGTAGAAGTTATACTCGGGTCTAATACCCCCTAAATAGCGAAGTTCTGCTCCGTTGTAAGTATTATAACCCCTGGATACGTATTAGATACGCTGCCCGATTGATCTAGGGTTCCGTAACGGCTGTCGTGGTTCTGCCCGACGTAGTCGTTGGAATGCCGTCTCGGGGAGGGTATTACTAATGTTAAAATGGGTTATTATACTAACGCGTGTGCATTTGTGTAAATTATAGATGATTCTCAGGAACCCCTTACGGAAAATCTAAGACAGCAAAGTGAGTAATCCTTCTTTTTGTATAAACCTTTTTGTGAGTTGATCCACTTTTTGTAAATCTATTTTGTGAACTGTTTATACAAAACCTTAAATATTTTTCCATGTGAATAACAGTTATTGAGTATTTGTAAGAATACAATTATCATGAGTATGTTGGGGTTTTGTATACAAAATTTGTTACCACATGGTCAAGGAGTAACATTTCCACAAGTTGAGTATGACATACCATGGATGTTAATTGTTATATCTTGGAAACAAATATAATTGCGAGATCGCCCTCAATACTGTACACTGAGTTTTTATTCAAACTTGATTAAACTGGGATTCACTCACCAGTATTTCCCACTGACAAATGTTTTTAAAACGCGTTTCAGGTAACAAACTGTGAAAGCCAAATAGAAGCCAGCTGAACAGCACTGAAGGCTTAGAAAAGTGGCAATAAAGTTACCTAAAAATAAAATAGATGTTTTTATTAAATAAATAGGATTTATTCCTATGAAAACGTGTGTATTATGAACTTGGGTTTTAACCCATTTGTTTAATGTTATGAAAATGTGGTATTTTACTCTGATCAATGTTTCCTAACTACGGTCCTGATGAAAATTTCCGCTGCCAAATTAGACAATACGTGATACCACCAAAACTGGCTCGCGGCCGCCCGTTCCCGGGGATTTGGGATCGGGGGTTGCGACAGAAGGTGGTATCAGAGCTAAGCCACTGATTCAGCCACAGAGGTGTTCTGCTGACATCAAAATTCAATCTGTTAGGAAATAAATTACGGAAATACATGCATAACTGTATTTATTGTTATGTGTTATTTGACTATTTGTTAGTTTACAGTATGAGCGACCAAGGACCATCTGACGCGTACCGTCAATTGTCTGGTTCTCCTAGAAGCGAAGGCACCTTCTCTTCTCAGCCTGCCCTCTCAAGGTACTCTGCTGATACGGAAGAAGGAATCTTTGTGTTTAAGGCTCAGTCAGAAGAGCCATTTCCTCATAAAAAGAGGGGATGGTTCAGTAGAGGGGCACACGAGCGTAGGAAGCGTATGAAAAAGTTACAAGACCAGAGAGTACTAGCAGCAGCCAAGAGAGAGACAGATGCCTATGCCCATGATATGATAAATAGGGGTATAGCCAATATTCACATCCTAGCAACCACCGCAGCTGACCCTAATCTGGAGCAAATAATAGCACCCCAACCACAGCCACCTATCCCTGACCAACCCATGGAGATAGAAAACCCTGAAAACCAAGTAGAAATGCATGACTTTAATCCGGAGGAAATCCCTAGGGTACCAGCACCAAATCCCTTAGACCCAAATTACGATCCCTGGTGGGATGACGTTAGGGACTATGTGGAACGTTACCCGATACATGAAGACACACCCATGCAGAACATAGGAGCCTACCCAAGTATGGATCCCTTAGATCCCTATTACCACAACGAATACATTAGGGAAATTTTAGAAGATCCTTACCGATTTCAGGCACCTACAGCCCCATATCAAGAACCTGCACCCCAGATTCCGAACCCAGTCCTAGAACCTGCACCCCCAATGAGTGCAGAAAACGTACAAGAACTTAGGACATTTGGTGAGGAAATTCTAGAGAGTAGTGAGAGAATGAGACAGGTGGGAGAGCGACTCGTATGGAAATACGACGAGCGCAATATAGATTTTTGGATGAATCCATATCCGTGAATGTGATGGTAGAGACGGTGATGGTAATAATAATAATAATAAAATAATATAATATGTGTGTACGGATGCCTACTATTATTTATTTCAGTTGGTATTGAAATTTTTATTTCAGTACTGGTGTGTAATAGATGCCTAGTATATGGAAATAGAGTAAAGTCGCAATGATCGACGCTTTTGGAAAAAATGCGTGTCATGTGAATGACTATATTAAATATTATTTTGTGATATTAATATGGGGTAAATGTTTAAAATTCAGATGGCCGATGAAGGAAATCAAGATAATCTGAATAACGATAACCAGAGTAACATTAACGTGGTTAATGAGAATCCGAGCATCAATAACAATGGAAACCAAATGGATAATAGTGTCGTTCAACACATAGTGGCACAAGGAATCATAGATGCAATGCCTTTTAATATTCAAACGGTTCAAGAAGCGAATAATAAAAGTAAGCATAGCAGTAAGCGACCAATTGAACCAGAACACAGCGTGAACAATGGACCCGTACTTCAAGTGCCCATTCCCAAAAGAAGAAGAACCATGCCTTATGGTTGTTCTTACAAAGAATTCTGGTCCTGTAAACCAATAGAATTCTCGGGCAATGAAGGACCCATTGCAGCCCTACGCTGGATAGAGAAAACTGAGGCTGTTTTAAAAATAAGCAAGTGTGCTGAAGCCTGAAGAAGACAAAATAATGTTTGCTTCTAATCTGTTTAAGAACTCAGGCTTAGAATGGTGGAACATTATCCTCCAATCAAGAGGAAGTGATAGCGTTTACAACATGGAATTGGAAGAATTTAAAAATATGGTAGAAAGAAAATTCTGTCCTCCCAATGAAAAGGAATAGATAGCGAATAAGTTTCTGAACCTTAGAATGACCGGGGTAGATAGTAAGGGTTATACTACCACATTCTTTGAATATGCTAGAATAGTGCCAACCATTGCATCACCTGAACCAATATTAATCTCCCGTTACATCTGGGGATTAATTGGAGAGATTAGACATGTAGTCAAGGCAGCTAGACCACAAACTATAGAAGAAGCTGTAGAACTAGCAAATACCTTGACAAATGAATTAATCCGTACTAGAGAAGAAGACCAGAGGAGAAACCTAACCCAAAGGCTTACTCAAGAATCCCGTACTGGGAATTACAACCGTAGGAATATGGGTTCTACCTCTGCACCTTTCTGTAAGGTCTGCAAGAAAAAGCATTCGGGAAAATGCTCCACTCTTTGCAATTTCTGCAAAATGCCAGGACACAAGGAAGAAGATTGTAGGAGAAAATCCAGTAATGGACTGTGCTACAATTGTGGAGAAAAAGGTCACATTAAGACAAACTGTCCAAAATTGGCTCCAGCTGTGAACAACAGGAACACTAAAAATGCCAGAGCATTTGTTCTGACTGCAGATGAAGCCAAGATGATTCCAGATGTGATAGCTGGTACGTTTTTAGTTAATGATGTTTTTGCTAAGGTATTATTTGACTCTGGTGCAAACCAAAGTTTTATTAATACTTCGTTTTGCAAATTTCTAAATCAGTCATTAACTAAACTACCACAAGAATGCCTAGTAGAGACAGCTAATGGAGAAACTGTTAGGATTTTTGAAATCTTGCAGGGAGCAAGAATAGAAATTTTAAATCAAAAGTTTATGGCAAATCTTTATCCTATGGATCTGGCAGGATTTGATATTGTATTAGGAATGGATTGGTTAATAGCCAATAGAGTCAGTATTTTATGTGATCAAAAGTCAATTCAAGTAAATTCACCAAAGGGTGAAAAGATCACAATTAAAGGAGATAAACCATCTAGATCCACAAAATTCATCTCTGTGATGAAAACTGCAAGTTATATAAGAAAAAGATCTATAGTGTATTTGATTTCTATAATCACTAACACTAAAGGAAAAGAACTAAAAGACATTCCAGTAGTATCTCAGTTTTCAGATGTATTTCCAGAAGAATTACCAGGACTGCCGCCAGACAGAGAAGTCGAATTCAGAATCCATCTGCTACCAGGAACAGCGCCAATTGCCAAAGCACCTTACCGATTGGCACCCGCAGAAATGCAGGAACTAAAGAAACAATTAGATGAATTGTTGGAAAAAGGATTCATACAGCCAAGCTCATCGCCATGGGGAGCACCGATTTTATTCGTTAAAAAGAAAGACGGATCAATGCGTATGTGCATTGACTACCGTGAATTGAACAAGGTCACGATTAAGAATCGGTACCCATTATCGAGAATCGATGATCTGTTCAATCAACTGCAAAGAGCTCGATTTTTTCTCTAAAATCGATTTAAGGTCAGGATATCATCAATTAAAGGTACAGGAAAAGGACATTCCTAAGACCGCATTCAGAACAAGGTATGGCCATTATGAATTTACTGTCATGCCATTTGGTTTAACCAATGCCCCAGCCGCATTTATGGACATGATGAACCGAATATGTAAACCATATTTGGATAAATTCATAATTGTTTTCATAGATGATATTCTAATTTACTCTAAGAGTAAAGTGGAACATGCAAAGAATTTGCACGCACTTTTAAGTCTATTAAGAAAGGAAAAGTTTTATGCTAAATTTTCAAAGTGCGAGTTTTGGTTAGAGCAGGTACAATTTCTTTGACACTTAGTCAATCATGAAGAAATTCATGTGGATCCAACAAAAATCGAGGTGATTACCAAATGGAAAACCCCTGAATCACCAACCGAGCTTAGAAGTTTCTTAGGATTGGCCGGTTATTATAGAAGATTTATTCGAGATTTTTCTAGAATAGCCATTCCTTTAACTAAGTTAACCTGTAAATCCATTAAGTTTGAATGGGGACCAAAACAAGAAGAAGCATTTAGAATTCTTAAGCATAGATTAACTAATACACCCATACTAGCGTTACCAGAAGGAACTGAAGACTTTGTAGTCTATTGTGACGCTTCTAAGTTAGGTTATGGATGTGTATTAATGCAACGTCAAAAGGTTATAGCTTACGCCTCTAGACAACTTAAGAATCAGGAAGAGAATTATTCAACCCAGGATCTAGAGTTAGGAGCTATAATTTTTGCTCTTAAGATTTGGAGACATTACCTTTATGGTAGTAAGTTTACCATATTCACTGATCATAAGAGTTTAAGGTATGTTTTCAGGCAAAAGGAGTTGAATATGAGACAAAGACACTGGATGGAGATGCTTAGTGATTATGATTGTGATATCCAATATCATGAAGGAAAAGCAAATGTAGTGGCAGATGCTTTAAGCCGAAAGTATCGTGAACAGCCAAAAAGGGTACGTTCTCTTAAATTAAATCTACAAGTAGATTTAAATGATCAAATTAGAGAAGCCCAAGAATCAGTAATCAAGGATGATACTGAAAAACTAAAGGGTATGATTAAGGAATTAGAATAAGGAACAGATGGAATTTGGAGATTCCATAAAAAGAAAATGTGGATACCTAAATTAGGAAACCTACATCATCGTATATTAGAAGAAGCCCATAAGTCTAAGTATACGATGCATCCAGGAAATGATAAAATGTATCAAGATTTAAGAAAGAATTTCTGGTGGACAGGAATGAAAAAGTACATAGCAGCCTATGTTTCTAAATGTTTAACTTGTTCACAAGTTAAAGCTGAACACCAGAAACCCTCAGGACTATTGCAACAATTAGAAATGCCAGTGTGGAAATGGGAATTGATAACAATGGATTTTGTTACCAAATTACCCAAAACAAGGAAAGGTAATGATACAATCTGGGTGATTGTAGATAGACTAACCAAGTCAGCTCATTTCCTACCGATGAAAGAAACTTTCAGTATGGAACAGCTAGCTAAATTATATGTAAATGAAATTGTTTCATTACATGGAATTCCTTTATCAATTATTTCTGATAGGGATAACCGATTTACCTCTCATTTTTGGTCAAGTTTCCAAAAATCCATGGGAACCAAGTTAAATCTAAGCACAGCTTATCATCCTCAAACGGACGGACAAAGCGAAAGAACAATTCAGACAATGGAGGACATGCTTAGAGCTTGTGTAATTGATTTCGGAGGTAATTGGGACGATCACTTACCTTTAATAGAATTTTCGTATAATAATAGTTATCACACAAGTATCAATGCTGCACCATTCGAAGCACTTTATGGACGAAAGTGCCGAACCCCAGTCTGTTGGGCAGAAATTGGGGAAAAGCAACTATCTGAACCTGAGATAGTACAAGAAACAACTGACAAGATTATTCAAGTCAAGGAACGACTGAAAGCAGCACGTGATCGACAGAAGAGTTATGCTGATAACCGACGCAAACCATTGGAATTTCAAGTAGGAGATAAAGTATTGTTGAAAGTCTCTCATTGGAAAGGAATAGTAAGATTCATCAAAAGAGGAAAGCTAAGTCCCAGGTATGTTGGACCTTTTGAGATTATTAGAAGAATAGGATCTGTAACTTATCAGCTACAACTGCCAGAGGAAATGGCAGGAATACATGATGTGTTTCATGTATCTAATCTCAAGAAATGCTTAGCCGATGAATCGCTGATGATACCTCTTAAGGATATAGAGGTAAATGAACAATTTAAGTTTGTAGAGAGGCCTCTACAGATTGAAGACAGGAAAGTCAAGAACCTCAAACATAAGAGATTAGTTCTGGTCAAAGTGAAGTGGGACTCCAAAAGAGGACCTGAGTACACATGGGAGCTTGAATCTGAAATGCAAAGGAAATATCCACACTTGTTCCAGTAGATCTCGAGGACGAGCTCTAAAACAAGGTGGGGAGGATATAACAATCCTCAATAAAACCGACACCCCGAATATTTTCCGACACCCTAATATATTTTAAAAATATCTCTATATGTCTTTAAATACATCCCGTATGTGAAAACCGAGCCCGAGATACAATATATTACTAAAAATAAATAAAAAACAAGAAATATTAAGTTGAGGCGGGCCGCCTAAACCCCACCTCAACCTTATGTGGGCGGTTTAAAGGTTAAAACCTGATTTCTTTGATTTTTAATTTTAGACGGGCCGCGTAAGACCCCCGTTAGTTAACGCGGGCCGCGTGAGATCGGAAAGATGGCGCAGCCCGGTGATGACACGTGTCATAATCGTGGCAAGTCTAGACGCTGACCAGGATCAGCTACGCTTTGACAGAGGATTGACGCGGGCCGCGTAAGCCCCTGTTATGTTTTACGCGGGCCGCGAGAGAACCAAACTCAGCAACTATAAATAGAATGCATCGGATCTTCAGTCCACTCGCTCATTTCTTTTCTTTCTAATCAAATTCTGAAGTAGTAGAAGTTATACTCGGGTCTAATACCCCCTAAATAGTGAAGTTCTGCTCCGTTGTAAGTATTATAATGTAAGGACCTTCAAAAATGTCCCAAAACGACCCGTAAGTGAAAACCCGGACCCCTGAAACCTTAACGTACATGAAAAACTAAGAAATTAAGGTTTTTGGTTTCAGGCGGGCCGCGTAAGCCATAAGGGAAGCTTACGCGGGCCGCGTCAAAGTGTGTTTAAACCGGATAAGCGTTCAGGGCCACGTGGCAGACCTAGGTGTGACACGGATGCCCTAATCTACGCATAGGGGGCTCTCGCGGGCCGCGTAAGAGTCTGTTAAGGCTTACGCGGGCCGCGTAAGACTTAAATTTTTGCTATAAATTGCCTGGGCATCGAGCAGTTCACTGGTGTCGAAAGTTTTGATTAAAAACGAAGTCTCACTGCTCAAATTCGAAATTTAAGATAGCAAGGCGCTGCTACGATACAGGGTATTAACTCGATCGCTGCTACGATTCAATGTCCGATCGATTTAAACTATCCAATGGATGTTTAAGTGCTGCCCAAATTAGGGCTATACTTTGTCATTCGTCGTGAATTCGATGGATGTTTAAGTATTGCACTTTGTCATTCGTTGTGAGGGTTTTAACCTCGTGAGTTATCGTAAATGGTGTATTAGTTACTGACCTAGTTCGTGTGCATTGTTATTTAAATTAGGTTACAAGGCTAATCAGTAGGCTAAACTCTGCCCGTTTAAATCTGCAATGTGAGTCATTCTCTTTTATCAAAAGTATTTTACAATACTCCAAATTATTTGCAAAGGTTATAATTACAGGGATTAAGTCGTGGTTATCTTGAATCACTGGCTAGTGGGGTATTGTGCACATTACTAATTTCTCACGGTTAGGCTAATAAATCCTAACAATGATAATCATTACTACTTGGGTGAAAGGACCCAATAGTGGTATGACCATCGTCACCAGGAGGTGACACGGCGCCAGATAAAAATAAGATAGAAGCCATTGTAATAGCTCTTATGTTGTAATTTATAACTATGTGTCGTTTTATCAAATTTGAATGACTCGCCAGTATTTCCCCGCTGATAAAATATTTTCAAAACATGTTTCAGATGACTACTGTGAACCAAGGAAAAGTGCTACGGAGCACTAATAAAGCTTGAAGTAGTGGCTTAGTTAAACAAAAAAACATGTTTTGTAAATCAGGGAATTTCCTTGTGAAATTCCTCTATTGTAACAATTACGGGGTTTATCCCGACTTATGAAATAAAATAAACGGGTCTTTCAAGTTTTAAAAGATCCTGTAAATCTTCCGCTGTCAACTCAATTAATAAATACCACGGGTTTCTGTCCCGTGGCTCCTGGTCCGGGTAAAACCAGGACGGGGGTCGTGATAGAAAAAGGTGGTATCAGAGCCACTGATTTAAGCCAATTAAGTATTTAGAAATACTTAATTTTTCTGATTGCCATCCTGTGATTATGTGTTTTTGTGTTATTTGACTATTTGTTTACAGTATGGGTAAGCAAAAACTTTCGGACATCTATCGTCAATTAGATAGTTCACCAAAAGATAAGGGAACTTCATTTCAATCAAATTCCTCAAGATACTCAGCAGATACTGAGGAAGGAATATTTGTTCGTAAAGCACAGTTTGAGAAACCACTTACCATTAATGTAACACCTCGAAAATTCACGTCCTATAATGTGTTGACACGTGTCATAGGTTTGAACGTGTGAAAGAATGCTCTAGAGGGACTAAAGTTGACAAACATAGAAAGTATGTGAAAATTAGGGTTCAAAATGTCAACAATGGATAAATATACTTTACATTAGCCCTACATGATGCTCATACATTCAAACGAATAAATCATGGATCATACGAAGCAAAAAGTGAGAGATTACAAACTACAGGGGCTAAATGTGTCAACATGTTTAAGTTATACCTCTGAGTGATCTTTTAGCGAACCCAAAGCTTTGTAAAGATTAATTATGCTCACTAGAATGCACGATTAAAATTTCATAAAGTTTCGTTATCGTATGAGAAAGTTATGATCAAATTCGTGTACGAGGGGTTAAAGCGTCAATGTTGAAAATTATGACTTTTCGGGTGATAACAAAGTGATCAAGGACTAAATAAAGTGGGTACAAGTCCTAAAGCCCTTGTGGGTAAATAATAAGGGGTCAAATTGCAAGAAATAAGCTTAGTTGACCTTTCGAAGAACCAAGAGCCAGGGATGCAAACTGAAAAAATGATTTTTGCCCTGATGACAGCCTTGAGGACCTCAACATTGGGGACCTTGAGGTCCGTAAGCTAAGGCCCAGATGCAGAAACTCGTAAAAATTGGCTGTTCAGCCTTGGAACTGATTTTTAATCATTTGTTTCACTTCATGGGCGACCCCTAGGCACCCCTAAACACTAGGAACACATGTTGATCAGTTGTGGTAAGTTATAGACCTAGGTGTCAACATGTTATGGTGTTCTTGATCACTATATAAAGGCTTCATGTGCTACCATTGTGATCACACCTTCATTATGCAATTGAGGAGCCTTCTGGAGCTTCAAAGCAGACCCAAGTCCTTCCTAATCAAGCTTAGGACTTAAGTAAGTATGCTTAACCTTCTCTAATTAAGTTTTAGCTTAGTTTTAGCTTAAAAGTCAAACCGTCGTAATTAACGGTTGACTTTAATATTAATCACTAATGGTCCAGTGATTAGTCAAATCAAAGGTAGTTATAAGTTGGTAATTATGTGGGCAATAAACCCTTAAAAGGGCACCCACTGATTCCCATCCTAACTAGATCGTTTGTCGGGTCAAACTTAATCCGAAAAAGTCAACAGAAGCATAAAACGCATAATTAGCAATCTAAATGGCGTGCAACCTGTTTGATCATTAATATAACTAAATAATTAGTGTAAGAACATGTCTAAACATGTTCAACCCGACAATTTCCTGTTTAGACCCGGTTCGGAACCGAAAGTCGCAAAGCTTTGACTTTTGCTTTGACTTCAGTTCTGACCCGTTTAGGTATGTTTTAGAAATACCTTAGAGCTTCATTTGGACCAGGTTACATGCTAGTATAACCCTCTGTGATTATACACCTCGGTTCATTAGTTATCCGATTAATACGCATGATTTCCGTTAATCGCTCATATGTTGACCATTATGCCCTTATTACCTTAAATCATGATTTATGAAAATGTAAAAGTGTAGAATCCTTAGTTACTGATATTTAGACTTGTATGCAAAGTTTGACATCAGTTTGACTTGTAGATTAATAGTTATGCTCATTGTCGTTAAATTAAAGCTTTATGTTAATAAAATGGCGTAATTAGCATATAGCCTAGTTAAACATACTTTTTGATATCAAATCTTTTACTCACTGATGTTATATATTATTTTGGGATTTTTAAAGATTTTTAATTAATTTTAGGCTGAGCATAACTAGTAGTCGTAGGCTTAATCCGGTAATTGTCGGTTTTGCCCTTACGGGCCATAAAATGAGTTTTACTTATCTAAACGACTCCAAACCTTTTGCTACTGATCACATATGATTAATAAATTATTTTAAGCCTTCTGGAAGTATAAAAATATCAAATCTAAGTATCGAACCCGGTAATGGCCTTTAATCGCCTAAATTAGCGTTTTTAACGCATGGTATGTTTTAAAATCATATTGGACATACCCGGGTTGATACCTACTGATATAAGAGGAAAATTATCATATTTCAACAGTAAGCAAAGGTTGATAAACTCAGACTTCAGTTTTGAGCTTTTCGGCTTATGTGAAATTACCAAAATACCCCTTCGGGGCCTAGTTTGGTTATAAATGATAAGTTTCACATACGTGCTTTAACCTACTGATATAAATTAGCAAATTGAGTATATTTGATGATTACATCAGACCTGTAACTCAGGTTGTCACTTAAACTCTTTTATAAACTTTAAAATGACCAAACTACCCCTACGGGGCATAGTTTGTGTTTAAATTAGTTTCGGGCATAACGAAAGACACCTTACTGATGTCACAACATATTTGAGACATAATTAACTTAGGAAACCTGTATATAGATCTCATGACTACCCGTCACGCTTATTACGCGCACGGTTCGGTTTATGTAACAAGTTTACATAAATTAGCCGAAACGGGTCAAACCTTATCAGTTTTATCTCAAAATCCAGAATGTGTATGAACGACCCATATTAAACAAGTCTCTGAACTTGTCGGGTCTAAATCACATCCTATCCGGTCTTCGCGTAATCATGCGTACGAACCGTATCTTCCTGTAAGACTAACCGGTCTAAGCTTAGGCTTAATTAAAGATCCGTTAGCATTCTAATTAATTATTTATACCATCGTTCCAGACTAGAGCTTTCCGGTAAATGGTACCTACGCTTACTTAAGTGAATACGACTGAGTTACTAATTTCTGATATTTAAGACAGGAGCTAGCTCAGGTAAATACTCTTAACTTATTTTCCCTGTACGGGCTTGGGATACGGTACTATAAAAGTACCGCTTGGTCGGGTGTATGTAGTCATTTAAATCGGATTGTGATTGATGTACTTACATAACCTGTTTAATATGTATTATTTTATTATTATTTGGTGTATGGCCTTTGGGGGTTAATGACCATGTCCCGGATATCCTTGGCATCATTTTACGAGATGGCCACGACCTAAGCACGGGGTGTAGGCATACACCTGACAGATGCATTATGTAAAAACTGGTAATCCACTCGAAGGTATCATCCCTGTGGGCATTATACCGGAACTGGTAATCCACTTAGGGGATGATAGCCTGTGGGCATTATACCTGTGGCGTGTCAGTTAATCGAGTCCGGCCCTACAAACCGGCCCTGAATGGATGACAAATAAATAAAACTGTATACAAGATTATATACAAATAATTTTCCCAAGTTATAAAAGATTAATTCTGCCTCTGTGCATTTTAATCAAAGTGTCAAAAGGGTTTTTGTGCCTGGTGCATCTAAATCAATTTTCTTAAACTCTTTTCAAATGAGTCGGTTGAGTGTATTTACCAGTGAAAACTGACGTATTTTCCAAAAAGGTTAAGTGACAGGTACTGAACATAATTGGCTGGAAGCTCAGGGCGCTAATAAGGAATCTTGCAAGTTCTAGGCGCCTAAAGTCTGTTGAACAAATGATATGTTTTAAGATCCGCCTGTGGATCCTTTACTTCCGTTGTAATACTGAATATTACTTCATATTCGGAATGTAATAATAAATATCCTTTGCTTCCGCTGTGCATTCATATATATTGTGTTGTTTGACTATTATGTTGCCAACCACGTCACGATACTCCCCCACCGGGCCCACCGGTGACACGTGGAAAGTCGGGGTGTGACAATTAAGAAAAGAAATTGGATTATTAGAAAAAGTCAAGAGAAAATAAAGAAGTCACAACCAAAAGGAGTGATGAGTAATAAGGAAACTCAGGAAATAGGCAATAATCCACCAGGGGAAAATGAAGTAGATGAACAATGGGCAAATCTCTATATGTTAGCCACTACAGCAGCAAATGTTAACTTTTAAATAAGTTAAACTGCCAACACCCTGACCCAGTACTAGCACTCGTATCATCTATAAACCAGAAATTTTAAAGAAACTTTGCCCATTAGATAAACAACTTAGTAAGAAAAGATAGACTAAAATAAAATTTTTGATTACCTTTCAGTGATCATTCAATTTACAAAATTTTAACCTAGAATTTTGTGTGTTTCTTCATATCTGCTAAACAGCATGAATGAATTGTCTGAAGCTCTTCAGAATCTCAATCTCTATTATGTTAATGTGGAAGTTTCCAGAGACTTTACCGGTTATTATGCCGACAAGGATGACCCTATGGAATTTCAAGCCCAACCTCCGGAGAAACCCAGGCCAAAGAAAAGAAGAAGACTTGTAGGCTGGAGGCGTGTGCGCAGGAAGAAACCAGCGACACGGAAAGTTATAAAGACTGAGGATCCCAAAGATAAAGGCAAAGGAATAGAAATTGGAGAAAGTTCAGGGCAAGCCCCAGAGATGCCACCTTGGGAGGAACTAGACCGCCAACTGGCGAACAGCGATTTCATCGGACCTGCCGATGAAAACCTCTTTGGTTACCCAACTGCCAGTCAACCTGGAACCTGCTATTCCATACCCCCCTTGTTAACCCCCGACCTCTAGGAGAACTAGAAGACTGGTGGACCACTGACTGGCAGTTTCAGAATCTCCTAAATAACCCTAATACCTTTTTCCCTCAGTTTGACCCGGAGCCTCCACTACACCCACCTATGAGCTCCGAAAACTTGGCAGAACTCCGCCACTATGGCGAGGAGCTGGTGGATGCGGGAAATAAAATCCGAGAAGTAGGGGAAAGAATATCTTGGAAATACGACGAGAGGGAACGTCGTTTCTGAGATGCCAAGCTGACGGGAATGGTGTGACTATGGTTGTGTGGTTGTAGGAATATATGTTTAATAAAATATAATTATGTGAGATAACCTAAAAATAAAACTTTTGTAAGATAACGGTTGTGTACGGAAGCATATTATAATATATAAAAATGGAAGTCGAACAAATCGACAATTTTGGCTATACGTGTTGACATGATTATGTGCAATTATTTTGATATGTTTGATTGTTAACTAATTTCTGCTAATCATTTATATAAATTAATTACCAGATGGAACACGCTGGTAATGAACCCGTTAATGAAGTAAATCAATCTGAGCAAAACAATGAAGATCAATTTCTGAATAGGCAAGATATCGAGAATATCGTTGCTCAGGGAATAGCCAATGCTATTCCAGCAATCATTGCTGCTGCTCGAAATCCAGTTGAACCTCAACAAATTATTCCTAGCAAACGTACACACGGCGACAATTTCAGTAATAGTGTAAACGGAGGCGGCAACCATACTAATAATGATAACGATGGGATGCAAGCCCTACTCCTTAAGAAAATGAAAGCTGCAACGCCTGGTTGCACTTACAAGGAGTTTCTTGCCTGCAAACCGGTTGAATTTGCAGGTAACGAAGGGGCGACTGCTGCACTGCGTTGGTTAGAGAAAACCGAGACGGTGATTAAAATAAGTAAATGTACTGAGGAAGACAAAGTCATGTATGCGTCGCATCTTTTTAAAGAAGGGGCGCTAGAATGGTGGAATACGGTACTTCAAGCCAAGGGAAGCGATGCGGCCTATGCCATGAGTTGGGAGGAATTTAAGCGACTGGTGGAGAGAAAATTCTATCCCGAATATGAGAAAGAACAAATGGCGAATAAATTTCTGAACCACCGGATGGTGGATGTGGATTGTCGAGGGTATACTTCGACATTCTTCGAATACGCTAGAGTTGTACCAACCCTGGCTTCGCCAGAGCCGGTACTTATTTCCCGCTACATCTGGGGTTTAATTGGCGAAATTCGTGATATCGTTAAAGCTGCGAGACCTCGCACTATTGACGATGCTGTGGAATTAGCCAACACTTTGACTGACGGACTAGTACGTACGCGAGAAGAAAATCGGAAAAAGGAAGTGGCCCAAAAGATTACCCAAGGATTCCGTGTGGGTAACCATAGCCATGGTTGGAAAAGTCGCTAGGCGCTCCCTAGTCGGTCGACCGGGGAGTTGAGAGTACTCGGGATAGGCGGAGAGTACTCGGGGAGTACTCGGACATGTTAAATTATAAAGAAATTAGTTTTCGGAAATTAAATATATTTCTAATAACATAAATTTACTAATATTTATAACAAAATACGTGAAAATGATACTCATTATTTAATATAATAGTCATATAAATTATGTTTTAATATTTTTTAAGTCAAACTCGGCCCGAATTGACCTACTAGATCCGATTTTGGCCGAGTTTGACCGTGTTTGATCGATTCCGAGTAATTAGGCGGAGTTAGAGAAAGTCGCCTCGGCAGCCTACCTTGTAGCGACTACTCGGGGAGTACTCGGCCTTGGAAACCTTGTTTTACAACCATGACCATAGCAATTTCAAGAAAAAGGGAACTGGGCAATCTTCCACTGTTCCATTTTGCAATGCCTGTAAAAGAAAGCATTTTGGAAGATGCAAAGGGTATTGCAATTTCTGTAAAATTCCAGGGCATCAAGAAGAAGATTGCAGGAAGAAGAAAGCAACAATCTGCTACAACTGTGGAGAAGCTGGACATTTTAGGCCAGACTGCCCAAAATTGGTCAAACCAGCTGATAACAAAGTCAAACCTGCAGAAGGAACTAGCAAGAGAAACGCAAGAGCTTTCCAGTTAACTACTCAAGAAGCAGAGCTAATCCCTGACGTGATAGCTGGTATGTTCCTAGTTCACGACGTTTATGCAAAAGTATTATTTGACTCTGGTACAAACCAAAGTTTTATAAATACTTCATTCTGCCAAGCTCTTAACTTACCCTTAACCAACCTTAGGCAGATTTTTGCAGTCGAAACGGCAGATGGGAATTCTGTTAACATAGATAAAGTTTTGCGAGAAGAAAAGATAGAACTCTTAGGCCATAAATTCTCTGCAAACCTGTTACCTATGAATTTAGCCGGATTCGACATAGTATTAGGAATGGATTGGTTAGTAGCCAACCATGCTCGAATTCTCTGTGATAAAAACTCCATAGAAATTCACACCCCTACAGGAGAATTAGTGGTGATTACAGGAGATAAGCCACGAAAGCCACTGAAATTCATTTCAATAATGAAATTGGCCAGTTATTCAAGAAAACAAGAAGTGGCGTATATGATTTCAGTATTTAGTAACACGAAAGGTAAGGAACTTAAAGAAATTCCCGTAGTAGCAGAATACCCAGATGTATTCCCAGAAGAACTACTGGGATTACCACCCAATAGGGAAGTAGAATTTAGGATTCATCTAATTCCTGGAACTACACCGATAGCCAAGGCACCTTATCGGTTAGCACCCACCGAAATGCTAGAATTGAAAAGGCAATTAGATGAATTATTAAGTAAAGGATTCATACAACCTAGTTCATCCCCGTGGGGAGCTCCAGTGTTGTTTGTGAAAAAGAAAGATGGGTCAATGAGAATGTGTATCGATTATAGGGAATTAAATAAGGTTACAATTAAGAATCGATATCCATTACCTAGGATTGATGATCTTTTTGATCAATTGCAAGGAGCTAGATACTTTTCTAAGATAGATTTACGCTCAGGATACCATCAGTTGAAGGTACAAGAAGAAGACATACCTAAAACTGCTTTCAGAACTAGGTATGGTCATTACGAGTTTACAGTCATGCCCTTCGGACTAACAAATGCTCATGCAGCATTCATGGACATGATGAATAGAATCTGTAAACCGTATTTGGATAAATTTGTAATTGTCTTCATCGACTATATACTTATTTATTCCAAAAGCCAAGATGAACACTGTCAGCACTTGCATGCACTCTTAACTTTGTTAAGAAAAGAGAAGCTTTACGCCAAACTCTCGAAGTGTGAATTTTGGCTACAGGAGGTACAATTTTTAGGACACATGGTGAATCACAAAGGCATTCACGTAGATCCCTCCAAAATAGAAGCGATCACCAAATGGAAGGTTCTGCAATCAGCTACAGAAGTTAGAAGTTTTCTAGGCTTAGCTGGATATTATAGACGTTTCATTAAGGATTTTTCCAAAATAGCTGTGCCATTAACTAAGCTAACCTGTAAAACAGTTAAGTTTGAATGGGGACCTAAGCAAGAAGAGGCTTTTAGAATTTTAAAACAAAGGTTAACAAACACCCCAATTCTAGTCTTGCCAGAAGGAACAGAGGATTTTGAAGTTTATTGCGATGTTTCTAAGCTAGGATTAGGATGTGTGCTAATGCAACGCAAAAAGGTAATTGCGTATGCCTCAAGATAATTGAAAAAGCACGAGGAAAACTATACGACTCATGACTTAGAATTAGGAGCCATAATTTTTGCCCTTAAAATTTGGAGAGACTATCTGTATGGAAGCAAGTTTACTGTCTATACAGATCATAAGAGCTTAAGGTACATATTTAGGCAAAAAGAATTAAACATGAGGCAAAGGAGATGGATGGAGATCCTAAGTGACTACGATTGTGATATTCAATATCACGAAGGAAAAGCAAACGTAGTTGCTGATGCTTTAAGTCGTAAGTATCATGAGAAACAACGACGAGTTCATGCTCTTAGATTAAGTCTACAACTAGACTTAATGGAACAACTGAAGAACGCTCAAGAAACAGCAATCAAGGATGATGCTGAAGGAATGAAAGGAAGAATAAAGGAATTAGAGCAAGGATCTGCTGGAATTTGGAGATTCCATAAGAAAAGGATTTGGGTACCTAAGCAAGGATAATTAAGAACTAAGATTTTAGTAGAAGCCCATAAATCTAGGTATACCGTGCATCCTGGTAACAATAAGATGTACCAAGATTTAAGAAATAATTTCTGGTGGATAGGAATGAAAAAGGATATAGCTAGATATATATCTAAGTGTCTAACTTGTTCACAAGTTAAAGCAGAACACCAGAAACCTTCAGGATTACTACAACAATTAGAAATGCCTGTATGGAAATGGGAACTCATAACAATGGACTTTGTTACTAAGTTGCCTAAAACCCAAAAAGGTAATGACGCAATTTGGGTAATTGTGGATCGATTAACCAAATCAGCTCATTTTCTACCCATAAAGGAAACCTTTAGCATGGAAAGGTTAGCCAAGCTATACGTAGACGAGGTAGTGTCTTTACATGGAGTTCCACTCTCCATTGTATCGAATAGGGATAGTCGTTTCATTTCCCACTTCTGGACAAGTTTCCAGGAAGCAATGGGAACCCGACTAAACCTAAGCACTGCATATCAACCTCAAACAGACGGACAAAGTGAAAGGACGATTCAAACCCCGGAGGACAAGCTTAGAGCATGTGTGATAGATTTTGGTGGAAATTGGGATGACCACCTACCCTTAATTGAATTCTCCTATAATAATAGTTATCATCCAAGCATCAAAATTGCCCCGTTCGAAGCACTTTATGGACGGAAGTGTAGAACTCCAGTTTGTTGGGCAGAAATAGGAGAAAGTCAATTATCAGGTCCTGAAATCGTGCAAGAGACCACCGACAAGATCACTCAAATCAAGGAAAGACTGAAAACGGCTCGAGATCGCCAGAAAAGTTATGCCGATAATCGACGCAAGCCACTAGAGTTTCAAGTTGGAGACAAGGTACTCTTGAAAGTTTCTCCTTGGAAAGGAGTAGTTCGGTTCGGTAAGAAAGGAAAGCTAAGTCCAAGGTACGTAGGACCATTCCCAGTAATACAGCGAATAGGACCAGTTGCTTATCGCTTACAGCTACCAGAGGAGCTAGCTGGAGTACATGACGTATTTCATGTATCCAATCTCAAGAAATGTCTATCAGACGAATCTCTGGTAGTACCTCTTCAAGATGTAGAGGTAAATGAAAAGTTAAAATTTGTTGAGAAGCCATTGCAGATAGAAGACATAAAGGTCAAGTTTCTCAAACACAAAAGATTGGTACTAGCCAAAGTCAAGTGGGATTCAAAAAGAGGACCAGAATACACATGGGAACTGGAATCAGAAATGAAGCGAAAATATCCTCACTTATTTCAATAAATCTCAAGGACGAGATTTTAAATAAGGTGGGGAGGATGTAAGGACCTTCAAAAATGTCCCAAAACGACCCATAAGTGAAAACCCGGACCCCTGAAACCTTAACGTACATGAAAAACTAAGAAATTAAGGTCTTTGGGTTTCAGGCGGACCGCGTAAGCCATAAGGGAAGCTTACGCGGGCTGCGTCAGCCATAAGGGAAGCTTACGCGGGCCGCGTCAAAGTGTGTTTAAACCGGATAAGAGTTCAGGGCCACGTGGCAGACCTAGGTGTGACACGGATGCCCTAATCTACGCATAGGGGGCTCTCGCGAGCCGCGTAAGAGTCTGTTAAGGCTTACGCGGGTCGCGTAAGGCTTAAATTTTTGCTATAAATTGCCTGGGCATCGAGCAGTTCACTGGTGTCGAAAGTTTTGATTAAAAACGAAGTCTCATTGCTCAAATTCGAAATTTAAGATAGCAAGGCGCTGCTACGATACAGGGTATTAACTCGATCGCTGCTACGATTCAATGTCCGATCGATTTAAACTATCCAATGGATGTTTAAGTGCTGCCCAAATTAGGGCTATACTTTGTCATTCGTCGTGAATTCGATGGATGTTTAAGTATTGCACTTTGTCATTCGTTGTGAGGGTTTTAACCTCGTGAGTTATCGTAAATGTTGTATTAGTTATTGACCTAGTTCGTGTGCATTGTTATTTAAATTAGGTTACAAGGCTAATCAGTAGGCTAAACTCTGCCCGTTTAAATCTGCAATGTGAGTCATTCTCTTTTATCAAAAGTATTTTACAATACTCTAAATTATTTGCAAAGGTTATAATTACAGGGATTAATTCGTGGTTATCTTGAATCACTGGCTAGTGGGGTATTGTGCACATTACTAATTTCTCATGGTTAGGCTAATAAATCCTAACAATGATAATCATCACTACTTGGGTGAAAGGACCCAATAGTGGTATGACCATCGTCACCAGGAGGTGACACGGCGCCAGATAAAAATAAGATAGAAGCCATTGTAATCGCTCTTATGCTGTAATTTATAACTATGTGTCGTTTTATCAAATTTGAATGACTCGCCAGTATTTCCCCGCTGATAAAATATTTTCAAAACATGTTTTAGGTAACTACTGTGAACCAAGGAAAAGTGCTACGGAGCACTAACAAAGCTTGAAGTAGTGGCTCAGTTAAATAAATAAACATGTTTTGTAAATCAGGGAATTTCCTTGTGAAATTCCTCTATTATAACAATTACAGGGTTTATCCCGACTTATGAAATAAAATAAACGGGTCTTTCAAGTTTTAAAAGATCCTGTAAATCTTCCGTTGTCAACTCAATTAATAAATACCACGGGTTTCTGTCCCACGACTCCTGGACCGGGTAAAACCAGGACGGGGGTCGTGACATATAACCCATGGATACGTATTAGATACGCTGCCCGATTGATCTAGGGTTCCGTAATGACTGTCGTGGTTCTGCCCGACGTAGTCGTTGGAATGTCGTCTCTGGGAGGGTATTACTAATGTTAAAATGGGTTATTATACTAACGCGTGTGCATTTGTGTAAATTATAGATAATTCTCAGGAAACCCTTACGGAAAATCTAAGACAGCAAAGTGAGTAATCCTTCTTTTTGTATAAACCTTTTTGTGAGTTGATCCACTTTTTGTAAATCTATTTTGTGAACTGTTTATACAAAACCTTAGATATTTTTCCATGCGAATAGCAGTTATTGAGTATTTGTAAGAATACAATTATCATGAGTATGTTGGGGTTTTGTATACAAAATTTGTTACCACCTGGTCAATGAGTAACATTTCCACAAGTTGAGTATGACAGTACCATGGATGTTAATTGTTATATCTTGGAAACAAATATAATTGCGAGATCGCCCTCAATACTGTACACTGGGTTTTTATTCAAACTTTATTAAACTGGGATTCACTCACCAGTATTTCCCACTGACAAATGTTTTTAAAACGCGTTTCAGGTAACAAACTGTGAAAGCCAAATAGAAGTCAGCTGGACAGCACTGAAGGCTTGGAAAAGTGGAAATAAAGTTACCTAAAAATAAAATAGATGTTTTTATTAAATAAATAGTATTTATTCCTATGAAAACGTGTGTACTATGAACTTGGGTTTTAACACATTTGTTTAATGTTATGAAATGTGGTATTTTACTCTGATCAATGTTTCCTAACTACGGTCCTGATGAAAATTTCCGCTGCCAAATTAGACAATACGTGATACCACCAAAACTGGCTCGCGGCCGCCCGTTCCCGGGGATTTGGGATCGGGGGTTGCGACATTATCCCATTTGTTCAATATTAAACTTTGGTGTTTTGCAAACTCTGAAATTTTCCTAACTATGATCCTGATGATATTTTCCGCTGCAAATTTAATAAACACCGGTATCACCTGTAACTGGATCACGGCTCCCGCCCAGGGTGTGGTCGGAGGCTGTGACAGAAAAAAAACAACCCACTCTCTTGTCTTCCCCAAACTCTATCTGCCTAACACAAAAAAACCATAATTCAACTATCCGTCTAATCATTTATCCCAAAATCTATCTCCACCACCGGTGACTCAACACCGCCGTGAACCACCTTTGTGAACCACTGGTGTACGTTTGCCCATAACCCCAAATCGTTCGTTATTAACCACATGGTAGCCCCTAAAAAGAAAAAAAAACCCACTCACTTGTCTTCCCCAAACTTTATCATCACCATCAACAATTGAAACATAGTTTTGCTTAAAATCATTTAACTCCTTATAACTTACAAGTAGGTGTTGCTATTGGCTGTTGTAATGTGCAATGAAATTTGATCTCTCAATCAAAGACTTCCATGATTTGCAGACATATCAGAATTGAATAAACGCTTTGACAAGAAGCATGTTCAATGATTGGTTTAACATTTCGATTTTGAGCATGAAGAACAATTTCAATCAGATTACTTGTTCTTCAGTATCCAACTGTTCATATCACAGATTTTTCGATTCCATCTCCTAATTTTCCAGCATCTTCATTTTTGTAATTCTTTAAAATCACTCTCCTACTCATTACTACACCTTCACTTGTTTCTTCTACACAACACTACGCTTCTCAATGGTTTGGAATTCGTTGAGAAACTAGTTATTAAAAGTTGCACGCCAGGTGTTCGATGAAATGTCGAGAAGAAAAACCATTTGTTTTGAGGCTGAACATCAGTTGTTTACTACAAGTCTACAATTGATTGAATAATCTGCTGTTTCAAATAGTTTCTAGTTGGGGTTTAGGTTTTGAAAGCCCGCAATGGATTGAGTGTGGTGTGCCTCAATCCAGTGCAAAAATCATCCCAACTAAAACCTTCAGCCAACTTTTCATCATCTTGTTCTGCCAAACACACTTTGCTGTTTGTTGGAAGATATTTATCCCAGGTAAAATTATCATACTTGCCCTGATTGCCTAGACATGCTCTTTTTGAACCTTCAATCACATCTCTCCCATGTGCAGTTTGTGCCTGATTCAGTGCTGGTGGTGTGACTTGATGATAAATCGCCTTTTTGTGATAATCGTTGTTTCCAAAAGGATTCTGGGCTCCAGTAGCTTCACGATTTTTGCACTCTCTCTTGAAATGCCCCTTTTCCCTGCAACGAAAACATGTAACTTTAGATTTATCAAAGCCTAAATTTGAAACACTTGCATCACGGAAATCATCTCTTCCCGTAATTTGTTTAAACTTCTCAGCTCTTCTCATTACACTGGCCATGCACCATTTAATATCCATCAATTCCATTTCCTCAGCATCGATTTGATCGTAATCCTCTTTCGTGAGCATTGGATTACCGATCTTTCCGGCCACAAAACTACTATAAGATTCCAACACCATTCCCAACAAAGACATTTGATTTTTAGCAACCTCTTCAGTATAATCTTGATCATTTTCAAGACTTAATACAATATTACACTGAAGTTTTCTTCCATTCTTTGTTACAGAAATGTTTGGATCAAATGATGAAAATCTTGTGCTGCTTGATCCCTGGGATGATTTCTTTTCAGAAGAATCTTTTGCACTGTAAGCAGTTTCGACTTTTGGAGAAAAATTTGACTTTTCGTTGACACCACCTTTGTAATACAAACTGATATCTTGTTCTTCATCCTGGCAATCTTTCTCTGCTCCATCTCTTGAGCTTCCAGGTGTTTGATGAAATCTCCCAGTGTCATATTTTTATAATCTTTTCTGTTGGATCTCAGCATCATCAGAAATGTTCCCCAAGTTTCATGAGGTAGTGCATCTGCAAGTTTTTCAATCAATTCATCAGTATCTTTCTTAATTCCAAGTTTTTTCATATTTCTCACCAAGTTACAATATCTATCAATTATTTGCTTGGTGTTTTCAGATCTCAAACCACGAAACAAATCGAATTCTTTCTTCATGAGAGACATTTTGTTTTTGAGCATATCATCACTTCCAACAAATTTTGCTTCCAATTCTGTCCAAATTGAATAAGCAGTTCCATCATGTTGAAGCAATATTAAGATATCTTCTTTTATCCCTTGCTGAAGCAGACTCACCATCAGTTTCTCATCTCGATATTTCTTTTTATCTTCCGTACTCATTTCTCTAATTGTTTGATGCACGCCATTTGTTGTGGGTTTAACATAAGGTACTTCAGTGTGTTCCCACGCATCCAAATGATACGCCTCAACCCAATTTCCAAACCGTTCGGACCATCCATTGTAATCATCAATATCCATGAGTTTGGGCGGTTTCTGAGACGTTCCGGTTTCGTTCTCATGCAAAGCATTCTGTGTGATTGTGATAGGACTAGCAAACGCATTGTAGAACTCGTTCTCCATGTTTTGAATTTTCAAATGAACTGTATCACCTTGTAAAATACCTGACAAATTACCTGTCGACAAACAAACAACAATCAGTTTAAAAATTTATCGATTAACAAAATAAAATTGGTACTCAAACTGATGATTATTTTGTGCTGACTGAAGATTGTCACACTGTGCGGACAACTATGACCTGGATCAGATTCGAATGACCTGACCCTTTTACATGCGAATAGACGAACTTTCAAATGACCGGATGAACCTTTGACAATTTTGAACTCCAGACCGTGTAAACTGTTTAACCAACTTGTGTCTAAAATTTGCTGATTTGATCAATAAATTTTGGACAAGATCACTGAATGACAAAATCGACCAAAAGTGAATTCAATTAGGCCTATAAATTCTTCACATGGGCTTTCAATCACATGACAAGGGCTGACACAAATGACTTAATCTTGTGAATATCTCAAGTTGCCGACAACATCAATTGTCAAACTAAATTGATTGGATCGAACAATTTCCCTTAGCCGACAACTATTAGGACTATTTGATTCTCATTGAGCCGCAATGTTAAACATTCATTGGACCTTTTACTCCATTAACCGCCAACAACTATTCAATGTGATTGGGCCTCTAAATCCACTGAACCAACAAATGATTGGACCTCTAAAATACACTTATCTGACAAGTTATGCACAATCCACTTAGTCTGACATTGTGAAAATATTACATGTATTCTGATTGATCCGACAATAATTAATGCAACATCACATGCAAATTTTGAATGAATCACACATGCTATCAACTGAAACACTGACTCATGATTTTCTTTTCCAATTACTGACAACAAATCATGTGATTATTCTGTTCGATGACTGACAAAGACTTTGATGGTCACAAGAGCGAAATCAAGTTGTCACAAAAGAGCGGAATCACAATGTATTTATGAGCGGAATCACTATTTATTCAAGAGCGGAATCACGATGTACTTATGAGCGGAATCAGTATGTATTCAAGAGCGGAATCCCAAGATATGTGTCGCTATGAGCGAAATCAGGTTTAAAATCATGAGCGGAATCAGACTTAAACTCAGGAGCGGAATCAACCAATTTGGTAACTAGGAGCGAAATCAGCAGAATTTTTCAAGCGGAATCAAACTGAAATACTGCTGATGTCACTTTTCAACCAAACATTTTCGAGCTAAATCACAAAAATAACCAGTTTTACTTCGAATTTGGACATGAAACTTTCAAGGCTTTGTTAATTCATGATTCCTAGCACACTGTGTGAATTTAAAGCGATTCTGACCGTAAAAAGTTTTAATTTTCGAAAAAGAATGGTGTAGAAACAGAATTATCGGCTGAATTGTGTAGAACTCTTCTTAACTGGCTCTGATACCAATTGTAGGATCGATCTCGGATCCGAACGAGTCGGTTAGAAGAGTCTTTTACCAAAACAAGAGGCGAAAACAAGTGTTTTGGTTCAATTCAGCAAGTATTCACTTTAATCTGTTGTTATTATTGATCTGCAAACGTTTACAAGTTCTAACAACACTTCGGCAGCACTTCGTGGCTTATCGGAAGACAATACACCTAGAACTCTGTTCTGATTCCCCACCAAATGACCTATTTATATTGTTTCTGATTCCACTCCTAATGACATGGTGTCATTTGGAATGGAATCAGCATGTTACTTTCGGGTGGAATCAGGATTTAACACTTCGAGTGGAATCAGAAAGTTATGTGATTTAGCTCGAAATGACAAGGTGTCATTTCGAGTGGAATCACCTCTAAAAAACACAACTTTGATTCTCATGCGCTAACTCTATACAAGACTCGATACAAGACGTAGGCGACAGACGGATACACCAACAGTGGGGCAACTTGTCGTTGCCCCCGCTAAACCATTACTTTTCGTCATTTATTTCCCAAGCTCAGCGCGAATTTTCCTTAAACTTCGTTTGTATTTTGAATTGTTGATGCCCAGGTCTGGAGTGGGGGTTTTGTCTAGGGCTTTGACTGTTCGTGGGGCTCCATCCGAGGAGGGGGGTGTTGGTTCCTCAAGGGGTGTCTGGTTGTGCCCTTTTAAAAGCTTCCATTGTTGCCCTGATGGACAAGCAGGGGCTAAGGGGTTCCCGAGGTTGGTGGCCCATATCAAGCGGCTTCATTTGTCTTCAGATGACAAGAAGTGGGCCATGCGGGATGCCATATCTGCGGATTGGGATTTGTTTGTTTCAGTTGGTGAGGCTCTTAAGGTCTCCGGCCAATGGTTATGTGGGGAGTGTATGTGTTTACATGCTCTTAGTCGGGGGTGCCACCATGCAGATGGGGTGGCACGGTTCAAGTTGGATACGGGAGATGCGGAGGAGTTTATGGTGGGGATTTGTACGCCACATGTTGGAAAGGAGATTGTTTCTTTTGGAGGTTTTGGGGTGGACGTGGGTTTGTTTGAACGTGTCTTCTCTCTTCCCATCAAAACAGTTAAGAGCATCCCTTATAGTTGTCGAATGGCCTTTTCCCAGGCTTTTACGACATCTTTGTGCAAGGTGGTGGCTACGCCAGAGTCTGTTGAGGCGTGGGTGAGACTTTTGTTGTTGCCACGTTGCACGTTGCGGATTTTCAGGCCTTCTAACCGTCAGGAGCGCAGGTCGGGGAATAGTGTCACACCCCGATTTCCACGTGTCACCGGTGGACCCGGTGGGGAGTATCGTGACGTGGTTGGCAACATAATAGTCAAACAACACAATATTTAATATGCACAGCGGAAGCAATTTAAAAGATATAATACAACCGAATTTAATATTGTAATATCAAATGTCACAATATTCGGAAGTTTATCCACAGACGGATCGAGGATAAAATAGAGACAATAGTTCAACAGACTTTTAGGCATCTTAAGCTTGCGAGACTCTTTATTGATGCTAAGGAGACAATCCAGCCAATTACGTTTAGTACCTGCATTTAGTCTTTTTGGGAAAATACGTCAGTTTACACTGGTAAATACAATCAACTGACTCATTTTGGAAAATGATTTAAAAATTGGTTTGGATGCACATGGCATAAATATTTTATAATTTGATTAAAATGCACAGAGGCAAGATTAATCTTTTTAACTTGGGAGAATTATTTAAAATTATAATCTTGTGAATGAATTACATGTTCCTTGTGCGTTCAGTAGCCCGGATCTTGTCCGGGTTAAAGATCAATAGACACACCACATTATTCCTTTTGTGCACTGACGGGTGTACGCCTACACCTCGCGCTTAAGTCGTGGCCGTTTCGTAAAATGATGCCGAGGATATCCGGGACATGGTCATTAACCCCCCAAAGGCTTTAGGGAAAATAAGTTAAAAGTATTTACCTGAGCAAGTATAATTCACAATTAGCAAAATGCACGTATCTTTTACTGGTCCTCCTAATCTGGAACGAAGGTTTTATAATAACCTATTAGGATCCTAACGGGTCTTTAATTAAGCTTAAGCTTAGACCTGCTAGTTTCAAAGATACGGTTCGTACGCACGATTAAGCGAAGACCGGATAGAATGTGATTTGGACCCGAAAAGTTTGAAGACTTGTTTAATAAGGGTTTATTATTCACATTCTGGATTTTGAGATAAAACCGTTAAGGTTTGACCCGTTTCGGCTAATTTATGTAAACTTGTTACATAAACCAAACCGTACGCGTAATAAGCGTGACGGGTATTCATGAGAGCTATATACAGGTTTCCTAAGTTAATTATGCCTCAAATATGTTGCGACATCAGTAAGATGTCTTTCATTATGCCCGAAACGTGTTTAAACACAAACTAGGCCCTGTAGGGGTAGTTTAGTCATTTAAGAGTTTATAAAAGAGTTTAAGTAACAACCTGAGTTACCGGTCTGATGTAATCAGTAAATATACTCAACTTGCTAAGTTATATCAGTAGGTTAAAGCATATATGTGAAACTTATCATTTTTAACCAAACTATGCCCCGTAGGGGTATTTTGGTAATTTCACATAAGCCGAAAAGCTCAAAACTGGAGTCTGAGTTTATCAACCTTTGCTTACTGTTAAAATATTATAATTTGCCTCTTATATCAGTAGGTATCAACCCGGGTATGTCCAATATAATTTTGATACATACTTTGCGTTAAAAACGCTTAATAAGGCGATTAAATGCCATTTCCGGGTTCGATACTTAAATCTGATATTTTTATATTTCCAGAAGGCTTTAAATAATTTATTTATCATATGTGATCAGTAGCAAAAGGTTTGGAGTCATTTAGATATGTAAAACTCATTTTATGGCCCGTAAGGGCAAAACCGACAATTACCGGATTAAGCCTATGACTACTAGTTATGCTCAGCCTAAATTTAATTAAAAATCTTTAAAAATCCCAAAATAATATATTACATCAGTGGGTATTAAGTTTGATACCAAAAAGTAGGCTTAACTAGGCTATACGCTAATTACGCCGTTTTATTAACATAAAGCATTCATTTTGCGATAATGAGCATAACTCTTAATCTACAAATCAAACTGATGTCAAACTTTGCATACAAGTTTATATATCAGTAATTAAAGTTTCTACTCTTTTACATTTCCAAAAATCACGTTTTAAAGTAATAAGGGCATAATGGTCAACATACGAGCAATTAACGAAAACATGCATATTAATTGGATAACTAATGAACCAAGGTGTATAATCACAGAGGGTTGTACTAACATGTAACCTAGTCCAATTAAAGCTCTGAGGCATTTCTAAAACATGCCTAAACGGGTCAGAACTGAAAGTCAAAGTGAAAGTCAAACTATGTGACTTTCGGTTCCGAACCGGGTATTTACAGGAATTTGTCGGGTTGAACATGTTTAGACATGTCCTTACACTAATTACCAAGTTATATTAATGATCAAACAGGTTATAAGTGTTCTGCATTGCTAATCATGCATAAATCGCATTTTAAACTTTCTGTTGACTTTTTAAGTACAGGTTTGACCTGACTTTTGACCTGGTTAGAGTGGTAATCAGGGGGGACCCTTTTGAGGGTTTATTACCCACATAAATACCAACTTATACCTAATTTTAATTCGAGATATGACTGAGCCATTGTTGACTAATCTCGAAGTCAAACCGTAATTACGACGGTTTGACTTTTAGCTAATAAACTAAGCTAAACTCAATTAAAGAAGGATTAGAACACTTACTGAAGTCCTAAGCTTGATTAGAGAACACTTGAGAGGAAGTTTGAGCTCCAGAAGTGATCAGATTGCTTGAATGAAGATGTGAAGACTTTGTTGCAAGTTCATGGGCTTTATATAGCATTTTAGTCACCATAAAAACTTGACACATGAGTCTACAAGTGCCCACAACTGATCAACACTTGTTACTAGTGCTTAGGGGGTGTCTAGGGGTCAAGAGAAATGTGGAAAATCGGACGAGATCGATCAGATTTCACTCAACAGGCCAAAAACTCAAAGAAATCGAAGCTGGGCACCCCTAGCGTGACGCTAGGCCCCCCTCGCGTCGCGCTAGGCCCCTTCTGCACCAAATCCATATTTTAGATTTTTGCGATTTGATCCTTGCCCCTTCAAGACTCGATTAGGCACTTGTTTATTGCATTATGAACCCTCATAATTGATCTATAAGGGCTTTAAAACATATACCCACTTTGTTAAGTCCCCGGTTAACTTAATTGTTACCCGAAAAGTCCTAACTTTCAACGTTTACGCTTTTAACCCCTCGTACACGAATTTGATCATAACTTTCTCATACGATAACGAAACTTTATGAAATTTTAATCGTGCATTCTAGTGAGTATAATTAACCGTTACAAAGCTTTGGGTTTGTCAAAAGGTCACTCAGAGGTATAACTTAAACATGTTGACACATTTAGCCCCTGTAGTTTGTAATCTCTCACTTTTAGCTTCGTATGATCCATGATTTATTCGTTTGAAGGTATGAACACCAAGTAGGGTTAATGTATATTATATTTATTCACTGTTGACATTTAGAATACGTATATCCACATACTTTCCATGATTGTCAACTTTAGTCCTTCTATAATATTTCTTTCACACGTTTAAACATTTGACACGTGTCTACACATTATAGGACGTGAATTTTCGAGGTGTTACATCCTCACCCCCTTAAAATAAATCTCGACCCGAGATTTTCTGAAATAAGTAAGGGTACTTTTCTTTCATCGTGGATTCAACTTCCCACGTGTGTTCGGGACCTCTTCGGGCATCCCATTTGACCTTTACAATAGGTACGTGCTTCCTTCGAAGCTTCTTTACCTGTCGATCTTCAATCGACAAAGGTTTTTCCACAAACTTTAAGCTCTCATCTATATGCACATCTGTATGCGGTATAACCAGTGATTCATCAGCGAAGCACTTTTTCAGATTGCAGATGTGGAACACATTGTGAATTCCACTGAGCTCTTCTGGTAAGTTTAACTTATAGGAAACTGACCCGACACGTTCGATAACCTCGAAAGGTCCTATGTATCTCGGGCTTAGCTTGCCTTTCTTACCAAACCGCATCACTCCCTTCCAGGGTGACACTTTAAGTAGGACTTTGCCACCTACTTCGAAGTGAAAATCCTTACGCTTTGGATCAGCGTAACTCTTCTGCCTATCCCGGGCAGCTTTGAGACGGTCACGAATCTGGACAATCTTGTCCGTCGTTTCGAACACGATCTCTGGTCCTGATAACTGGACATCTCCAACTTCCGCCCAACAAACGGGCGATCTACACTTTCTACCGTATAATGCCTCGAAAGGCGCAGAATTAATGCTGGTATGGTAGCTATTGTTGTAGGAGAATTCGATTAATGGTAGGTTCTTATCCCAACTACCACCCAAATTGATCGCACATGCACGTATCATGTCTTCCAACGTTTGAATAGTACGCTCACTCTGACCGTCAGTCTGAGGATGATAAGCCGTACTAAAATTCAAACGTGTGCCCAAAGATTGTTGGAAACTTTTCCAAAAATGTGACGTGTATCTAGTATCTCGATCAGAGATAATAGACACAGGTAGGCCATGTAAGGCTACAATCTTATCAACGTATAACTGGGCTAACATGTCGGAGCTATAAGTCTCCTTGATGGGTAGGAAATGTGCTGACTTAGTCAGTCTGTCAACTATAACCCATATCGTATCATTTCCTTTCCTTGTCTTGGGTAACTTGGTAATAAAATCCATAGTTACCATTTCCCACTTCCACGTAGGAAGTTCGGGCTGTTGTAGCAAACCTGACGGTTTCTGATGCTCGGCTTTGACTTGCGCATATGTCAAGCATTTAGCTACATAGGTGGCCACAGACTTCTTCAAGCCTATCCACCAATAGTTTGCCCGTAGATCCTGGGTGGCTGATGGCAATTCTTAATCGTTGCCTAATTAGGGTTGCGGTATGTATGCATAAGCAATATGAACCGTCTTTCTTATTTAATAACATAAAACCCTCAGAATATTGAGTCAGGCTATATGAGCCTATGTCTTAAAACCTACTTAATCAAGGTTTCGATTATTCCATAATCAATATGGAGTTTTCACAATACTCCCGCCCACAGCGGGATACAAATCTTAATTCTACCTGCCTTCCATGAGGTAAGCAGGGAAAACTTATGAGTAGATAATAAGGAGGCTACAGAGATTTTCCATATCTCAGGCTCCAGTTCATCCATCATTGCTCGTGTCAAATAAGTGACACATTTATGTTATAAGTCCACGAATTCCTTAATCGGGAACATTTACTTGGACAATTCCATTCTGGATATCTTCCTTGAATACTACTAGTCGACTTTAGTACAATATGATCATTGGGATATCTTAGGGGTTCCATGTATTAAACCTCCATCTGATCAGGCATGGAAGTAATCTATGGGACACACTAGGATACGCCAATCCTCATATGGCACTTTTATCAAACATAGTTTGGCATTCGCAGACGATAGAAAAACAATGAGAAAATAATTAAAATAACATATGTTGTCGTACTCTATGCGAAGAAAGAGTACTCTTAGATTTTTCGGAAGGATTTCTTGCCGATACTAAAAGAATCGGTTACTACGGTTTCCTTGGTAAGTTATACCTTGTGAAAAATATAAAAGTTTGCTAAGCTTATGGTTTATGAAGATTTATTATTGCCTGTATAAAAAAAAACAGGACACTTAGCAGAAATTATCATTGGTAAATGATAAGGAATGTATTTGATGACATCGTGAACTGCCTCTTGGCATTCATTCACCAGGAGGGTTAAGCGCCTCCATTCTTCATCCTTTCAAACTTAGCTGCAAAATCTATGACAATTTAGGGCAGTCTCAGCTTTGACTGGTCGTTTCTTTAATCTATATAACGTGCGTAGCTGAGGTAGATCCATAATGGATTTATAATGAGTAGGTTTTGAAACCTTAGTGTGCCCTCTTATTGCCAATGCTAACCACTAATAATTATGAGCTTATATTTAATCAAAATGGAAATTTCACAAACTAGGCACCTAGCTCGGTTGGCTAGGCGCGCGAAAGGGTGTGGCCTAGACCCAGGTTCGATTCCGGGGACAGCCGGTTCCACCATTTTTAATGTTTAATATTAATTAATCGTACTGATACATATAATTATGAGGGTTGCTCATAAGGAGTCTTGATAATTAGTTGCTTCTTATCACCCACAATATGGGCTTGATTTTTAAGACAACCCATCGATTTTATAACTATATTGTGTCTTTATATTTTAACGGAAACTAGGACATCGTGAACTGGCCATCTCATCCAAGTTTTCCATACCCAAAACTTGGTACTAATCACCAAGATTTAACAATTATTAGTCATCATCCTGATGACCTGACTTAGATTAGCCATGGCATTCATAAACCGTATGGGCTATTCTGTTCTGAACATTCTTAATGAATGCTATTTGAATGTATATCTATTACATTTAGTTTAGGTCACAAAAGGACTATCAATGGCATTTAAGGTTTGGAGCGAGTCCAATACCTGCTTGACAGGGGACCATAATGTCACAACTGTCTTTGTCACAAGGATGATTATAAATAGCTCAAAGGCTAGCCTTACAAGACTTTTATTATATATATACATATATGGCATAGAAGCCTGTCTCGATGGACGTAGAAAGATATGGCATAAAGCCCAGTCATGAAGGACATAAATGATTATACGGCACGAAGGCCTTGTCGCAAAGGTCATTTAGATATGGCACAAACAGCCTTGTCATAAGGACATTTATCAAATCTGGTACAAAGGCATGTCACCAGGAATGTTAACATTTAATATGTTAGCTTGTCCCGAATGACAATTTATAGCACATGGGCTTGTCATGAATGACTTTAAAGTATAACTCGATGGTCTATCATCAAGGACCTTAATTTATTAGCCGCAATCTTATTAGATTAGGGCTTCAAGGTTTGAACATGGTTCTTCACCTTTGGACAGGGAGTCATAGACTACAACTGTCATCGTCTTGAAAGACGATTCATTTGGCAGAAAAGTAAGCCAACCAACATCACTAATGGATGTCTATATATAACCTATCGTATCTAATGATATTAGTCATGATCACATCGATCATATTGACTACTAGGTTTGGGTATAATCACACCATTTTGAACAGGGGATCATAAAGATCACTACTATTCTTGTCTTACCGACACTAGAATAAAGTATAGCTCGTAGGCATTTCATCACGGGGGATGTTAATATTATGATCATCATACTGATGATACTAGTCAGGATCGCAATGATAGTATAGACTATGGGATTTGAGTATAGCTCACCCCCTTGGGCAAAGAATCACAAAAGATTACAATTGCCCTGTCTCAATTGGACAAGATAATATAGCCCTTAGGCAAAACATCATTAAGGATGTTAAAATCTTTAATCATCATATTGACGATCTTTGTCATGATTGCATTGATCATATAGACTATTAGGCTTGAGCATAGCTCACTACCTGGGACAGGGAATCGTAAAGATCACAATGTCTTTGTCACACATGGACAATATAATATGGCCCATAGGCGAAACATCACTAATGGATGTTTATAATAGGTTCATCCTATTATAAGATATATGTCATGATTGCATTAATCATATTGACTATTTTGGCTTGAGCATAGCTCACCACCTCAGACAAGGAATCATAAAGATAACGATGTCAATGTCCCAAATGGACAATATATTATAGCCCGTAGGCAAAACATCACTAAAGGATGTTAAATAATATGATCATCGTATTAGATGATATTAATCATGATCGCATTGATCATATAGACTATTATGTTTGGACATAGTCCAACATTTTAGACAGGAGGTCAAAGACCACCACTGTCGTTGTCTTATCGGACAACAAGTTTAGCCCGTAGGCACTTCATCACTAACGGATGTTTATAATATGATCATCTTATAGGATGATATAAGCCATGATTCCTAAATCACTAGGCTAGATAAGGGAATTGGAAGAATCCAATACAAGGATGACTGTTGTGATTTTCTCGAATCACATTTGTCAAGAGTGCTAACACGTTCCTAAGTGTTAACAAGGATCTGAATCCCTTGAGTAGGTTTCACCATCTTGGCCGCGTAGGCTAGGTTTCATCTTTAAGATTCTTTTTAAAATGCATACTGACAGGGAAGGAAGGGTATTTATTTTATTCAGGATTTTTATCATAAATCCTAATTCATAAGTTAATAGTAGCACAAATGGCCTAGTCGCGTAGACAAGTTAAATTTATAAGCCATGATTTCAGAGAATCGCGGCATTAAGGTTTGAATCAAAGTTCATTACCTTTTTCCTGATAGGGAGCTGTAGGCTACCACTGTCTTTAGTCTCAGAGGACATTAACTATAGCCCGTAGGCACTTCCTTTCTAAGGGATGTTTATTACAGAATTGCCCCTTAGGGAAATTCATTAACCATGGTAAGCAGAGACCATATTTGGTTAATTTATTAATCATATTTATTTAGGATTTCTATTTTAATTTATCCTAATTATAAAACATTAACAGTTTTATTAGTGGCACCCATTGGCCTGGTCACATGGACATTTATAAATTATAAGTTTATGATTTCAGAGAATCAAAGCAACAATAACCGTTTTATTTAATAGCACAAAAGGCCTAGTCACAAGGACAATTTTAAATCATAAGCCATGATTTCAGAGTATCAAGGCCTTTAAATATATTAGCACAACAGGCTTAGTCACAAGGACATTTTTAAATCATAAGCCATGATTTCAGAGAATCAAGGCCTTTAAATATATTAGCACAACAGGCTTAGTCACAAGGACATTTTTAAATCATAAGCCATGATTTCAGAGAATCAAAGCATTTGAGGTTTGAACCTAGTTCATTACCTTTTTCTGACAGGGAGTCATAGCTACCACTGTATTTTGGCTCATGTAGAAATGAGCAAGGCCCGTAGGCATTATGTTACCACGTATGGTTAAAATATGATCATCTCAATTAATGATGTAAACCCAGGATTCAGAGATCATTAAACTGGGTTAGGAATCTTTTGGAGGATCCTATATAAAAATGACGTGTGTGATTTTTAATGAATCACGTCTGCCAGGAGTGTTAACACGTTTTCAGATGTTAACAGGGATTTGAATCTTTTAAACGGGTCTTACCATCTTGGCCAGGTCTTTATAATGACACTCGGCTAGGTTTCACTCTTAAGATTCTTTATTAATGGTTTGAATCTTTTTAACAGGTCTTACCATCTTGGCCCGGTCTTATAATTGACCCGAAGGCTAGGTTTCACACTTAAGATTCTTAATTAATGGTTTGAATCTTTTTAACAGGTCTTACCATCTTGGCCCGGTCTTATAATTGACCCGAAGGCTAGGTTTCACACTTAAGATTCTTAATTTAATTAACGCAGAACAATTTTAAATTGAGGTGTTAATATGGATCTGAATCTAATTATGGAACTACCATCTTGGCCCGGTCTTAAAATGACACGTGGCTAGGTCTTGTCCTTTTTAGATTTTGTCATTTTATTACAATGGTAGATCTTATAAAAGAAATGTTAATAAGGATCTGAATCTAATTTGAGGAACTGCCATCTTGGCCGGGTCTTAATATGACACGAGGCTAGGTCTTGCCCTTTTTAGATTTTGCCATTTTATTATAATGGTAGATCTTGCAAAAGGAAATGGTATTTTCCATTTATTTAATATTCTTGTTTAGAATGAAAGTTTAAACTTAATCATTCCACTATATAAAAATAAAAGTATAAAGTTGCCCTAAGCGGGACTTGAAAGGAATAATGTTGTCCTTGTAGGGACTGAAAGATAATTATGTCCTTATAAGGACTAATAAGGAAACGATCTTCAGTAAAAGGAGTTACTTCTTCATTTTATTTCTGAACGCTTTCTCCTTGGATGCTCGTTTCATTCTAGCCGCGTTACGAAGCTCAGCATCTCATGGCTCCGGGTGTGGAGAACTCCTATTACGGCTTCTTCGCTTGGCGACGTATCCAATAAAAATTTGGAAGTAAAAATTTATAGATTAGGATTGAGAATATCCCTAAGTTAAGTCTAGACTCAGAAGGTCAAGGAATGTGCTACTGTGTCATTGAGATTAAACACCAAAAAGCTAGTGTTTAATTCACTCAATGTTGGCTCTGATACCAACCTGTCACACCCCGATTTCCACGTGTCACCGGTGGGCCCGGTGGGGAGTATCGTGACGTGGTTGGCAACATAATAGTCAAACAACACAATATTTAATATGCACAGCGGAAGCAATTTAAAAGATATAATACAACCGAATTTAATATTGTAATATCAAATGTCACAATATTTGGAAGTTTATCCACAGACGGATCGAGGATAAAATAGAGACAATAGTTCAACAGACTTTTAGGCATCTTAAGCTTGCGAGACTCTTTATTGATGCTAAGGAGACAATCCAGCCAATTACGTTTAGTACCTGCATTTAGTCTTTTTGGGAAAATACGTCAGTTTACACTGGTAAATACAATCAACTGACTCATTTTGGAAAATGATTTAAAAATTGGTTTGGATGCACATGGCATAAATATTTTATAATTTGATTAAAATGCACAGAGGCAAGATTAATCTTTTTAACTTGGGAGAATTATTTAATATTATAATCTTGTGAACGAATTACATGTTCCTTGTGCGTTCAGTAGCCCGGATCTTGTCCGGGTTAAAGATCAATAGACACACCACATTATTCCTTTTGTGCACTGACGGGTGTACGCCTACACCTCGCGCTTAAGTCGTGGTCGTTTCGTAAAATGATGCCGAGGATATCCGGGACATGGTCATTAACCCCCCAAAGGCTTTAAGTAACAAGACTGTTTAAATGAGCCGATCAAATTAGTCAATTACCCACTCAACGGTGGAGGATTTGATGCTCGATCAAGCGGTATGCTATATACCGTAACCCAAGCCCGTATAGGGAAAATAAGTTAAAAGTATTTACCTGAGCAAGTATAATTCACAATTAGCAAAATGCACGTAGCTTTTACTGGTTCTCCTAATCTGGAACGAAGGTTTTATAATAACCTATTAGGATCCTAACGGGTCTTTAATTAAGCTTAAGCTTAGACCTGCTAGTTTCAAAGATACGGTTCGTACGCACGATTAAGCGAAGACCGGATAGAATGTGATTTGGACCCGAAAAGTTTGAAGACTTGTTTAATATGGGTTTATTATTCACATTCTGGATTTTGAGATAAAACCGTTAAGGTTTGACCCGTTTCGGCTAATTTATGTAAACTTGTTACATAAACCGAATCGTACGCGTAATAAGCATGACGGGTATTCATGAGAGCTATATACAGGTTTCCTAAGTTAATTATGCCTCAAATATGTTGCGACGTCAGTAAGATGTCTTTCATTATGCCCGAAACGTGTTTAAACACAAACTAGGCCCTGTAGGGGTAGTTTGGTCATTTAAGAGTTTATAAAAGAGTTTAAGTAACAACCTGAGTTACCGGTCTGATGTAATCAGTAAATATACTCAACTTGCTAAGTTATATCAGTAGGTTAAAGCATATATGTGAAACTTATCATTTTTAACCAAACTATGCCCCGTAGGGGTATTTTGGTAATTTCACATAAGCCGAAAAGCTCAAAACTGGAGTCTGAGTTTATCAACCTTTGCTTACTGTTAAAATATTATAATTTGCCTCTTATATCAGTAGGTATCAACCCGGGTATGTCCAATATAATTTTGATACATACTTTGCGTTAAAAACGCTTAATAAGGCGATTAAAGGCCATTTCCGGGTTCGATACTTAAATCTGATATTTTTATATTTCCAGAAGGCTTTAAATAATTTATTTATCATATGTGATCAGTAGCAAAAGGTTTGGAGTCATTTAGATATGTAAAACTCATTTTATGGCCCGTAAGGGCAAAACCGACAATTACCGGATTAAGCCTATGACTACTAGTTATGCTCAGCCTAAAATTAATTAAAAATCTTTAAAAATCCCAAAATAATATATTACATCAGTGGGTATTAAGTTTGATACCAAAAAGTAGGCTTAACTAGGCTATACGCTAATTACGCCGTTTTATTAACATAAAGCATTCATTTTGCGATAATGAGCATAACTCTTAATCTACAAATCAAACTGATGTCAAACTTTGCATACAAGTTTATATATCAGTAATTAAAGTTTCTACTCTTTTACATTTCCAAAAATCACGTTTTAAAGTAATAAGGGCATAATGGTCAACATACGAGCAATTAACGGAAACATGCATATTAATTGGATAACTAATGAACCAAGGTGTATAATCACAGAGGGTTGTACTAACATGTAACCTAGTCCAATTAAAGCTCTGAGGCATTTCTAAAACATGCCTAAACGGGTCAGAACTGAAAGTCAAAGTGAAAGTCAAACTATGTGACTTTCGGTTCCGAACCGGGTATTTACAGGAATTTGTCGGGTTGAACATGTTTAGACATGTCCTTACACTAATTACCAAGTTATATTAATGATCAAACAGGTTATAAGTGTTCTGCATTGCTAATCATGCATAAATCGCATTTTAAACTTTCTGTTGACTTTTTAAGTACACATTTGACCTGACTTTTGGCCTGGTTGGAGTGGTAATCAGGGGGAACCCTTTTGAGGGTTTATTACCCACATAAATACCAACTTATACCTACTTTTAATTCGAGATATGACTGAGCCATTGTTGACTAATCTCGAAGTCAAACCGTAATTACGACGGTTTGACTTTTAGCTAATAAACTAAGCTAAACTCAATTAAAGAAGGATTAGAACACTTACTGAAGTCCTAAGCTTGATTAGAGAACACTTGAGAGGAAGTTTGAGCTCCAGAAGTGATCAGATTGCTTGAATGAAGATGTGAAGACTTTGTTGCAAGTTCATGGGCTTTATATAGCATTTTAGTCACCATAAAAACTTGACACATGAGTCTACAAGTGCCCACAACTGATCAACACTTGTTACTAGTGCTTAGGGGGTGTCTAGGGGTCAAGAGAAATGTGGAAAATCGGACGAGATCGATCAGATTTCACTCAGCATGCCAAAAACTCAAAGAAATCGAATCTAGGCACCCCTAGCGTGACGCTAGGCCCCCCTCGCGTCGCGCTAGGCCCCTTCTGCACCAAATCCATATTTTAGATTTTTGCGATTTGATCCTTGCCCTTTCAAGACTCGATTAGGCACTTGTTTATTGCATTATGAACCCTCACAATTGATCTATAAGGGCTTTAAAACATATACCCACTTTGTTAAGTCCCCGGTTAACTTAATTGTTACCCGAAAAGTCCTAACTTTCAACGTTTACGCTTTTAACCCCTCGTACACGAATTTGATCATAACTTTCTCATACGATAACGAAACTTTATGAAATTTTAATCGTGCATTCTAGTGAGTATAATTAACCGTTACAAAGCTTCGGGTTTGTCAAAAGGTCACTCAGAGGTATAACTTAAACATGTTGACACATTTAGCCCCTGTAGTTTGTAATCTCTCACTTTTAGCTTCGTATGATCCATGATTTATTCGTTTGAAGGTATGAACACCAAGTAGGGTTAATGTATATTATATTTATTCACTGTTGACATTTAGAATACGTATATCCACATACTTTCCATGATTGTCAACTTTAGTCCTTCTATAATATTTCTTTCACACTTTTAAACATTTGACACGTGTCTACACATTATAGGACGTGAATTTTCGAGGTGTTACATCCTCACCCCCTTAAAATAAATCTCGACCCGAGATTTACTGAAATAAGTAAGGGTACTTTTCTCTCATCGTGGATTCAACTTCCCACGTGTGTTCGGGACCTCTTCGGGCATCCCATTTGACCTTTACAATAGGTACGTGCTTCCTTCGAAGCTTCTTTACCTGTTGATCTTCAATCGACAAAGGTTTTTCCACAAACTTTAAGCTCTCATCTATATGCACATCTGTATGCGGTATAACCAGTGATTCATCAGCGAAGCACTTCTTCAGATTGCAGATGTGGAACACATTGTGAATTCCACTGAGCTCTTCTGGTAAGTTTAACTTATAGGCAACTGACCTGACACGTTCGATAACCTCGAAAGGTCCTATGTATCTCGGGCTTAGCTTGCCTTTCTTACCAAACCGCATCACTCCCTTCCAGGGTGACACTTTAAGTAGGACTTTGCCACCTACTTCGAAGTGAAAATCCTTACGATTTGGATCAGCGTAACTCTTCTGCCTATCCCGGGCAGCTTTGAGACGGTCACGAATCTGGACAATCTTGTCCGTCGTTTCGAACACGATCTCTGGTCCTGATAACTGGACATCTCCAACTTCCGCCCAACAAACGGGCGATCTACACTTTCTACCGTATAATGCCTCGAAAGGCGCAGCCTTAATGCTGGTATGGTAGCTATTGTTGTAGGAGAATTCGATTAATGGTAGGTTCTTATCCCAACTACCACCCAAATTGATCGCACATGCACGTAGCATGTCTTCCAACGTTTGAATAGTACGCTCACTCTGACCGTCAGTCTGAGGATGATAAGCCGTACTAAAATTCAAACGTGTGCCCAAAGATTGTTGGAAACTTTTCCAAAAATGTGACGTGTATCTAGTATCTCGATCAGAGATAATAGACACAGGTAGGCCATGTAAGGCTACAATCTTATCAACGTATAACTGGGCTAACATGTCAGAGCTATAAGTCTCCTTGATGGGTAGGAAATGTGCTGACTTAGTCAGTCTGTCAACTATAACCCATATCGTATCATTTCCTTTCCTTGTCTTGGGTAACTTGGTAATAAAATCCATAGTTACCATTTCCCACTTCCACATAGGAAGTTCGGGCTGTTGTAGCAAACCTGACGGTTTCTGATGCTCGGCTTTGACTTGCGCATATGACAAGCATTTAGCTACATAGGTGGCCACAGACTTCTTCAAGCCTATCCACCAATAGTTTGCCCGTAGATCCTGGGTGGCTGATGGCAATTCTTAATCGTTGCCTAATTAGGGTTGCGGTATGTATGCATAAGCAATATGAACCGTCTTTCTTATTTAATAACATAAAACCCTCAGAATATTGAGTCAGGCTATATGAGCCTATGTCTTAAATCCTACTTAATCAAGGTTTCGATTATTCCATAATCAATATGGAGTTTTCACAATACTCCCGCCCACAGCGGGATACAAATCTTAATTCTACCTGCCTTCCATGAGGTAAGCAGGGAAAACTTATATGAGAAGATAATAAGGAGGCTACAGAGATTTTCCATATCTCAGGCTCCAGTTCATCCATCATTTTAATCAAGGTTTCGATTATTCCATAATCAATATGGAGTTTTCGCAATACTCCCGCCCACAGCGGGATACAAATCTTAATTCTACCTGCCTTCCATGAGGTAAGCAGGGAAAACTTATATGAGAAGATAATAAGGAGGCTACAGAGATTTTCCATATCTCAGGCTCCAGTTCATCCATCATTGCTCGTGTCAAATAAGTGACACATTTATGTTATAAGTCCACGAATTCCTTAATCGGGAACATTTACTTGGACAATTCCATTCTGGATATCTTCCTTGAATACTACTAGTCGACTTTAGTACAATATGATCATTGGGATATCTTAGGGGTTCCATGTATTAAACCTCCATCTGATCAGGCATGGAAGTAATCTATGGGACACACTAGGATACGCCAATCCTCATATGGCACTTTTATCAAACATAGTTTGGCATTCGCAGACGATAGAAAAACAATGAGAAAATAATTAAAATAACATATGTTGTCGTACTCTATGCGAAGAAAGAGTACTCTTAGATTTTTCGGAAGGATTTCTTGCCGATACTAAAAGAATCGGTTACTACGGTTTCCTTGGTAAGTTATACCTTGTGAAAAATATAAAAGTTTGCTAAGCTTATGGTTTATGAAGATTTATTATTGCCTGTATAAAAAAAAAACAGGACACTTAGCAGAAATTATCATTGGTAAATGATAAGGAATGTATTTGATGACATCGTGAACTGCCTCTTGGCATTCATTCACCAGGAGGGTTAAGCGCCTCCATTCTTCATCCTTTCAAACTTAGCTGCAAAATCTATGACAATTTAGGGCAGTCTCAGCTTTGACTGGTCGTTTCTTTAATCTATATAACGTGCGTAGCTGAGGTAGATCCATAATGGATTTATAATGAGTAGGTTTTGAAACCTTAGTGTGCCCTCTTATTGCCAATGCTAACCACTAATAATTATGTGCTTATATTTAATCAAAATGGAAATTTCACAAACTAGGCACCTAGCTCGGTTGGCTAGGCGCGCGAAAGGGTGTGGCCTAGACCCAGGTTTGATTCCGGGGACGGCCGGTTCCACCATTTTTAATGTTTAATATTAATTAATCGTACTGATACATATAATTATGAGGGTTGCTCATAAGGAGTCTTGATAATTAGTTGCTTCTTATCACCCACAATATGGGCTTGATTTTTAAGACAACCCATCGATTTTATAACTATATTGTGTCTTTATATTTTAACGGAAACTAGGACATCGTGAACTGTCCATCTCATCCAATTTTTCCATACCCAAAACTTGGTACTAATCACCAAGATTTAACAATTATTAGTCATCATCCTGATGACCTGACTTAGATTAGCCACGGCATTCATAAACCGTATGGGCTATTCTGTTCTGAACATTGGTGGCTAAACATCCTGTCCTACCTCCTCCGGTTATGCCTGGGTCCTTACTATCGGAGCCACCCCTTACTGTGGATGTTGATAACGTCCTAAAGATTTGGAGACATTAGCTTTACGGAAGTAAATTTACTGTCTACACAGACCACAAAAGTTTAAGATATATATTTGGGCAAAAAGAGTTAAACATGAGACAAAGAAGATGGATGGAAATCCTAAGTGACTACGACTGTGATATTCAGTATCATGAAGGAAAGGCAAATGTAGTTGCGGATGCCTTAAGTCGTAAGTATTATGAGAAACAACGAAGGGTTCGTGCTCTCAGATTAAATCTACAAATAGATTTAATGGAACAATTGAAGAATGTTCAAATTACAGCAATCAAGGATGATGCTGAAGGAATGAAAGGACGAATGAAGGAATTAGAACAAGGAGCAGATGGAAGTTGGAGATTCCACAAAAGTAGAATTTGGGTACCTAAGCAGGGAGACTTAAGACCTAAGATTTTAGAAGAAGCTCATAAATCTAGGTATACTATGCACCCAGGAAACAATAAGATGTACCAAGATTTAAAGAAGAACTTTTGGTGGATAGGAATGAAAAAGGATATAGCGCAATATGTTTCTAAATGTCTCACTTGTTCACAAGTGAAGGCAGAACATCAGAAACCTTCAGGTCTACTACAACAATTAGAAATGCCTGTATGGAAATGGGAACTTATAACAATGGATTTTGTTACTAAGTTACCCAAAACCAGAAAAGGTAATGATGCGATTTGGGTAATTGTGGATCGATTAACCAAATCAGCTCACTTTCTACCAATGAAAGAAACCTTTAGCATGGAAAGACTGGCAAAACTGTATGTAGATGAAGTTGTATCCTTACATGGAGTTCCACTCTCCATTGTTTCGGATAGGGATAGTCGTTTTACTTCCCATTTTTGGAAAAGTTTCCAGCAAGCTATGGGAACTCGATTAAATCTGAGCACTGCATATCATCCCCAAACAGACGGACAAAGTGAAAGGACAATCCAAACTCTAGAAGACATGCTCCGAGCATGTGTAATAGATTTTGGTGGAAACTGGGATGATCATTTATCATTAATTGAATTCTCCTATAACAATAGTTATCATTCAAGCATTGAAACTGCTCCATTCGAAGCACTTTATGGAAGAAAATGCAGAACTCCAGTATGTTGGGCAGAAATAGGAGAAAGTCAATTATCTGGTCCAGAAATAGTGCAAGAGACAACTGACAAGATTACTCAGATTAAAGAAAGACTGAAGACAGCTCGAGATCGCCAAAAGAGCTATGCCGACAATTAATGTAAGCCGTTAGAATTCCAAGTTGGAGACAGAGTACTATTAAAAGTTTCTCCTTGGAAAGGAGTTGTTCGATTTGGTAAGAAAGGAAAGCTAAGTCCCAGATACGTAGGACCATTTCCAGTGATCTAACGTATAGGACCAGTTGCTTATCGTTTACAACTACCAGAAGAGTTAGCTGGAGTACATGATGTATTTCATGTATCCAATCTCAAGAAATGTCTATCAGACGAATTTTTGGTAATACATCTCCAAGATATAGAGGTAAACAAAAAGTTAAAATTTGTTGAGAAACCTCTTCAAATAGAAGACAGAAAAGTGAAGTTTCTCAAGCACAAACGACTAGTGCTAGTTAAAGTCAAGTGGGATTCAAAGAGAGGAGCTGAATACACTTGGGAGCTGGAATCAGAAATGAAGCGAAAGTATCCTCACTTATTCCGGTAAATCTCGAGGACGAGATTTTTATTAAGGTAGGGAGAATGTAACAACCCTCATCAAATGCCTTATTTATTTTATTAGTTTATCAAAAAGGAAACACTAATTGAGACACCCAAGTGATTCTGCACAAACCCTAAAATTTTCAGAATTTTCAGAATCAGGATCAGGGCCCCTAAAACTCTGGGGGGGTAAAACCCTAGTAACGATTATCTAAATAACTCTCTGTCAAATGCGAATTTAACAAAAGTGTCAAGTCAGCAAGGCTAGTTGAGTATGTGGCTACCCTATGGTAGAATAGGTGGCCTCGCGTCACGCGAAGACTAGGGCAGGACCCCTCGCGTCACGCGAGTAGGGTAAAAATTTACCTATAAATAGAGGGGTTTGGGACTGGAATCTGGGCACTGAAACGACGTTCAAACTCCAAATCTACGCTGAGTTATTGTTTAAATACTATCACAACACACACTGATCACGAAGTGCTGCCACAATTCAGGGTAATAACTCGATCGCTGCTACGATTCAATGTCCGATCGATTAAACTATCCAATGGATGTTTAAGTGCTGCCCACATTAGGGTTTATGCTTTGTCATTCGTCGTTAATCGATGGATGTTTAAGTATCGCACTTTGTCATTCGTTGTGAAGGTTTTAATCTCGTGAGTTGTCGTAAATGCTGTATTAAGTTACTAACCTAGTTTGTGTGCTTGATTATTTAAATTAGGTTATCAAGGCTAATCAGTAGGCTAAGCTCTGTTCATAAGTAAATCTGCAAGGTGAGTCATTCTCTTTTTATCAAATCTATTTACAAAAGCATGTTTATTTCAAAGTTATAATTACAGTGATTAAGTATATGTAATCACCAAGTTACAGCCGGTATGTGGGGTTTTGTATACATTACTTGATAATCTTCACCATTGGACAACGAGTTAGCCAAGGGGTGATATGACCATAGTCACAGACACCATTGGACGAATGGGCCAATGGGTCGAGTGACAAATACTGTGGGTAGTTGGTTTGATATCTGAAACATTGTAATCTCTCTTAATACTGTAAATTATAACAATGTGTCATTTTATTAAATAGAATGATTCACTCAGTATTTCCCGCTGACAAAACCTTTTTCAAACATGTTTCAGGTGATCTGATGTGATCCATGAAAAGTGCCATGAAGCACTATCAGCTTAAGGAAGTGGCTTAGTATAAAATAAAGAAACATGTTTTGTAAAATAAAAGCTTTCTTCGTGAAATCTCAAGATTGTAAATTATCGGGTTTTATCTCGAGTTGTGAAATAAGATAATCAGGAAATATTCAATTTTTAAAATGATCCTGAAGAAACTTCCGCTGTTAAACTCACTTAATTAAATACCACGGGATTTCTGTCCCGCGGCTCCTGAAACGGGTCAAACCGGGTCGAGAGCCGTGACAGTTTTGCATCCCCTCATTCATCAGATACGAGATAGATGCAAGTTACTCTTCCATGCTTGGTACTTGGATGATGGTACGATTATAGGAGATGCTAAAGAGGTGGCTAAAGCTTTAGAAATCATCAGGACTAAGGGGCCTTGTTTGGGGCTTCAACTTAACGTCAAGAAAACATAAGTTTTTTGGCCATCGTGCAATGGAGTTAAGACGCAAAAGGGTTTGTTTCCTAGTGGGATTGGAAGGCCGGCGTCGGGTGTCAAACTCCTCGGGGGCGCTGTTAGTCGGGATGCGGGTTTTATCAGTAGGTTGGCCGTGAAAAGGGCAACTTGTGCAGTGGATCTGATGAGCTATCTTCCTCATCTGCGGGACCCTCAATGTGAGCTCCTCTTACTGCGCTTTTGCATGGGTGTTGCTAAGTTGTTGTTCGGCCTCAGAACGTGCCAACCCACGTTTGTTGGGGAGGCTGTTTCGGTTTTTGAGAAAGGCCTTAGGAGAGCTATCGAGGATATTGTGGTTTGCGGGGGGTGTAACACCCCGAAAACGGGTTTGGTAATCAAATCGCGTTAATACTAAAAGACGGGTAAAGCACCGTTGGTAGTAAAATTTACCCGACGAATATTAGGATTTAAATAAATAAACTTGATGTTAATTAAAAGAAGGGTAAATACTTTGAGGAAAACAAAGTATATAAAAGGCCCGAGTTGACGGGACTCAAAATATAAAGGATAGGGAAACACCCCAAAGATATATAGGTTTCGTACATATATATTAAATATCGGTTATGAACAAGATAAAATAACTAGGAAGTAAATAACCTAGTTAAATTACAAGTCTTGTAGTAATAAAGAAATTGGTTAAAATACACTCAATGTAACTTGGGTGAATTAGAGGGGCCATAAGGGACAAACTAGAAACAAGTTTTAATTAAATAAAACTCTCTACACCAAAACACACACCTTGAGTGTGTGTTCTGGTCGATGTCTTCCACAGGAGCAAAGGAGTTCCTTTGTTCAACCCTAACTTGCCTAAATCCAAGAAATTGAGAGGCCAAATCAGTCCCAAATCGAAATCCAAGCTCGTATTCATGAACACCTAGTTGAAAGGATCACAAGGTATGTAAAATTGTGACGTTTTGATCCATCTCAAATTCTAGGTTATTTGTAAGAAACTGAAATTGAGCTTGATTATGTCATGCATGAGTGAATCTTGAAGTAATATGATGTCTAGGAGTAAACCCTAGTCAATAACATGTTAGATTGTTGGAAAAACTATGAGATTCATGATGATCCATTGATAAGCTAAGTGGGTTTTATGTTAATATGATGAACACTAGGAAATAGATTGTTGATCTAGTGTAAATTGACGATTTTGAAGTGAATTCAGAAATTATAGAAGTTAATCACTTTGTAAGATGGTTGATTTATGTGAAATTTGGGCTAAGAGATAAGCTAGAGACATGATAAATAAACATGTAAAATTCTGCCCTTAAGGTGTTCGTTGAAATGCCTCAAAGAATGCTCGAAACTAGAATTTTGTAGTTAAAACACCTAGTTGTGATGTTTCGACTATTATGCAAAAAGTGATTAAAGAGAGTTCTAAATGTGTTAAACGCGATTAGAACTTTGGTTAAAACGGAGGTCTAAAGATAACGCCTACCGGGTAATTAAAGAGTGCTAAAACTAGTTGATAACTCGAAAATGCAAATTAGTATACTAATGGGCATTTGACTATTAAAAAGGTCAAACTGACCTATAATACGATAAATAGCAATTTTGATATGAAATGCATAAGGTGGAATAATCGTATTAGAGTATGATTAAACTAACCACCTTGAAAACGATGATGATAGTTTGACGCGTAACAAGCTAGGTGGAAGCTTGGAGTGAAAGCGGGTCAAACAAGTCAAGCATGGAAGAAAAGCGTAGCTCGGATGCAAGGTAAGTGAAACTTACATAATTGTGTAGATTACTTGTTCATTCTATACGTTATAGATGCAATAATGCTAATATTGAAAATATGGATTTCCGACGTGATTGATACGAGTCGGAACATATAAAGATGATAAAAACCATGGTTTATGGCAAAAAGGGCAAAACGGTAAATTAATTATGTAAAGACTAGGAAATTATGAATTTCCGTCAAGGTCACCTTGTAGTATAACCTAATAATGATAGAAAGGGTAAAATGGAAATTGGTCAAGTATTGACTAATGTAAACCGAAGCCTAAAGGAAACTTTTGGCGTAAGCCGAAACGGGTTGAAATTGCAAGAAAAGAAATTAAGAGAAAATGGGATTCGGTAATGAAATCCGGGACGGGATGGATGTATGAATTAGAAGTCAAAAACCATGTTTTTGATTTAATAGGCAACGTTGGGCATATAGGCCAAACGGGTCAAATGGCGGTGATAACGCCATTTGACAATATCGACTAATGCGATTGTCAAGTCTTGTGTTAACAGGAGCGATTAGCGATTCGGTTAATTTCGCCCACACTAAATGTGATAATAAAAGCGAGATATAAATTGGGTCTATATGTTGACCCTAGCCAGGTACGTATGCATACGATTATAGTTAACATACAAACTTAGTCAAATATGTAGTGAAAGCCCCTCGTTGTAAATGAGGGGCTAATGTTGACTAAAATGCCCTTGAAGGGTAAATTGAGCAAACAACTTATAAAGGTTGTTTAGGAACTTATCTTATGATCTTGTAACCTTTAGACGCGCATGAAAGTTGTAGACATAAACTTTCAAGAGTTAAATGCTTAAATTGTGTGTTGCCGCAAAAATAACACATCCGTAGGATTAAACTCGGAATAATTAGTCCATTTCGTTAAATCCACCACATTCATAGTTGTGGTGGAAGACTAGCTAATAACAAACTGGTGGAACCATGAGGTACATGAGAAATGAGCACAGTTCGTGCTAAAATGGTCGTAAATACCCTTAACGGGTCAAAATAAGATTTTAAACAAAAACGGGTAAATAATTGCGTAGAAACCCGTGTTCAGTACTTAATATGATTGACAATATTAGAATTTAAGGGTTCATGATGTATGGTGGTCAAACAAACATATTTGTTTGATAAACACATAGTCGGGTCAAAATTTGTTGAAAAGATAATAAGCCGAAGGCTTAAAAGTCTCAATTTTATTTAATCCGGATGTCAGATCTTAACTCCATATGATGGAGAATTAAATTACAAACATGTAGGAAGAAACGGTAGGTCAAACGGATAAGCGGTTTGAAAGATACGAAAGATTTCGTGTCAAATTACGGCAAAATGGAAAGGCTGAACCCAGGGTCCACCGTAAATTACGGTCCCACCGTAATTTACGGTGGAGATGATTTATTTACGGTGAAGGTCTACTGTTTTACGGTAGAAAAGCTTGAACCCAGGTGCCACCGTAAATTACGGTCCCACCGTAATTTACGGTGGAGATATTTATTTTTTTATATATTTTGTTTAACAATTGAAAAAAATCAATTGTTTTCCCGGACATCATTCGGACATGATTTAAACCCCGTATGACTAAATCATTTCATGTTATTGAAATGTAGGTACTTTAGGACGCCGGAAGACGATCAAGCTCAGGGAAGAACCGAACACGATAAAGACACACGCTTCCGCACTTTGACACATTGTAAATTTTAAACAACGAATTCAACCACGTTATGTAGAATAACTTATGATTTGCAAAAGTTTTAATAAACCCGTATTCCCGATGTATATGATATTGATAAATTACATGATTATCTTTCAAAATATACGTAAAACCTTGGTTTACAAGAACGGGTGTTACAAGTTGGTATCAGAGCCTTGGTTTAAGAGATTCGAGTATGGTGGGGAGGAACCATGCTTGAACTTAAACCTTATGCTCTTGATAAAGAATAGTGTTCGGTTCGAGGCTTGATCGCAAATCCGGTAAGTACGTGTATGCTAAAGTGTTGTAACCAACACATAAGGCTATCGTGTGATTCACGTTACCCCAATTAAAATGATTGAAATAGTTGACGAAAATATGCGCGTTGACGCGTATAGTAGAAAAAGCCTTGTATTATAATGCGGGCGATTATTGAAGTTGACGTTACTAACTTTTGTGAATGTTTGAATTGAAGGACACTCGCGTTTGAAGACGACGAGAGTCAAATGAGTTGTGGATATGATGATGGAACGGTCCGAAGTATGACAAGAGGAGCATGCTCACCAAGGACTAAATCGCGAAACGACCGCGAACAAGGTTAATGGCAAGGAACGCCCGTCGGGGCAAACATTACCGGGTGCATATTTTAAATAATCGCACAAATAGTAATATGCAACAAATATGAAGAAATTGAAAGTTGCATATGTAGATTAAAAACTTGGAAAAACCCGAATAGAAAATATGTTCGGATATTATTTCCAAGAGAAACAAGTAGAGGCATTACTTACATAGGGTGTGATGTGAAAACTATAAAAAGGTCATGCGTGTCATGTGTTAATCGCTTACTCTGGCCAAGTAAGTAGTGGCATATGATACCATGAACTTCTTATGGCGGACACGTTTACATCCGATGTAGTAAGGGCGGGATGAATGGGACTAATTAAAAAGTACCCAAATGAATCAGATAAGCAAAATATTTGGTAATAATGTAAACGCACAACCGAGTGACGGAAGCGTATTACATTAGGATAATGAGCCCGAGTGAAGGGACAAAGAAGCATGTAAATTGATTTAGACAAGCATTGGGAGGTAGTGTACTTACACTCGAACCCAGAAAACGCAAGCATGTAAAATGATTTAGACAAGTATTGGGAGGGAGTGTACTTACACTCGAACCCAGAAAACGCAAGCATGTAAAATGATTTAGACAAGTATTGGGAGGGAGTGTGCTTACACTCGAACCCAGAAAACGCAAGCATGTAAAATGATTTAGACAAGCATTGGGAGGTAGTGTACTTACACTCGAACCCGGAAAATGCGAATATGTCTCTTAACGGGTCGTTTTTGTAAAACGTCAAACGTAAGGACAAAGTCAGAAAATTCCGCCCGGAAATAAACAAATGAAGCCTTAGACTACGGTCAAGGTCAACTAAAGCTCATAAGCGAAAATATACGATTTTAAACATAGCAAGTCATGCTTTGAAGCTATATATGAATATATATATACATTTGAATGTAGATACAAATAAAAGATGATTTACGGGATCATCATAACCTACGGGATTAAACACGGTGTTAAGGTCTACGGGACCAGAATGACCCTTGGGTCACAAAAAAAAAAAAAAAAAAAAAAAAAAAAAGGAAATGAACCTTAGTGTTTTCAGTAAAAAGGGGGTGAAGACCTAAAGAAATAGCCTACGAGGCTACGTGAAAGAACCTACGGGTTACTTAACAAAGCGAGAGAACCAGTTAAAAAAAAATCCCAGCATAAAACTAAGACTGTAAAAGAATAAATTACAGACTGTCAGTGTCCTGTTACGGATAATTGACGAAAGATAAAGAGAAGATCCTAAACTAAAACCTTGGTTTTAGTAAGAAATAACGTTTTTACGAATGAGAATCCTGATAGGAAAATTGAATATTAAGCATGAAAGGTTCAAGTCTTGACACCGATAGGCGCAAGACGTTATATTCAAAAAGTGATATTTCGGAAAGGAAATTTTGGATATAAATTAAACATGATGTAACACGATCACGGTCGAGAAAGGTAATGTGAAGTAGAATCACATTATTACCAAGCAAGCGGTAAAAAGTAACTGGACTAATAAGTCTAAGTAGTGAGACCGGTCAAGGTCATTTAAATAAATTTGGTTTGCTTGTAAGCGGTAGGTTCGGTATGACTGAATCGAATAAGTAAAATTGAAAACAGAGGAAATTGTCGCTAAAAGTGAAAGATTTCACTAAAGACCTTTAAACGGGTCAAAGTAACGGATTCATGAAGAATTCAATAATATATAAAAGCGATGGAAATCGCTAAGTTAACTAAACTAGTAGAAATAACGGAATTACGTTATTTCGAAGTTACACTATGTCGTATGAGATATGAAGACAATTAGTAACCAAAAGATGTTACCGTACTTTTCGGGTAATACTAACGATTGGTTAAGAAGTATAGGTAATGTTTAAAAGACCTCTCGGCTCAAACACATTGAGTTTAAACTCAATGAATTATGTAAGAAAAGGTTTCGAGGACGAAACCTCTCTAAGGGGGGTAGACTTGTAACACCCCGAAAACGGGTTTGGTAATCAAATCGCGTTAATACTAAAAGACGGGTAAAGCACCGTTGGTAGTAAAATTTACCCGACGAATATTAGGATTTAAATAAATAAACTTGATGTTAATTAAAAGAAGGGTAAATACTTTGAGGAAAACAAAGTATATAAAAGGCCCGAGTTGACGGGACTCAAAATATAAAGGATAGGGAAACACCCCAAAGATATATAGGTTTCGTACATATATATTAAATATCGGTTATGAACAAGATAAAATAACTAGGAAGTAAATAACCTAGTTAAATTACAAGTCTTGTAGTAATAAAGAAATTGGTTAAAATACACTCAATGTAACTTGGGTGAATTAGAGGGGCCATAAGGGACAAACTAGAAACAAGTTTTAATTAAATAAAACTCTCTACACCAAAACACACACCTTGAGTGTGTGTTCTGGTCGATGTCTTCCACAGGAGCAAAGGAGTTCCTTTGTTCAACCCTAACTTGCCTAAATCCAAGAAATTGAGAGGCCAAATCAGTCCCAAATCGAAATCCAAGCTCGTATTCATGAACACCTAGTTGAAAGGATCACAAGGTATGTAAAATTGTGACGTTTTGATCCATCTCAAATTCTAGGTTATTTGTAAGAAACTGAAATTGAGCTTGATTATGTCATGCATGAGTGAATCTTGAAGTAATATGATGTCTAGGAGTAAACCCTAGTCAATAACATGTTAGATTGTTGGAAAAACTATGAGATTCATGATGATCCATTGATAAGCTAAGTGGGTTTTATGTTAATATGATGAACACTAGGGGTGTTCAAAAAACTCGTGGCTCGCAGCTCGCTCGAAACTCGCTTGAAAAAAGCTCGAAGAAAGCTCGGCTCGAAATTGGCTCGGTTGTTAACGAGCCAGCTCGGCTCGGCTCGATTTGCAAACGAGCCGAGCTCGAGCTTGGTCTGGCTCGGCTCGTGAGCTTGTGAGCTGGCTCGATAAGGTTTACATGCTTCATTTTTTTGTCCCACATCGCTTAGAAAACAAAAACTAAGGGATTATTTCCCCTATAAAAGAAGATAAAGACAATGTACAAAGTGAATTAACTATTTATACTTGCATATTTAGCCAAATGGTTAAATTAAATGGCAATTATGACCCTTAGACTATGAAGAAATTCATTTTTAAGTAGTAAATTTTGTGGGTTTTTGTTAGTTCGAGCTAGATCGAGCTGAGCCGAGCTAGCTCGAATTCTAATCGAGTCGAGCTCGAGCCTCAAATCTCAGCTCGATTTGAAATTCGAGCTCGAGCCAAGCCAGCTCGAATCGAGTTCGAGCCGAGCTCGAGCTAGGTCTAGCTCGGCTCGACTCGGCTCGTTTACAGCCCTAATGAACACTAGGAAATAGATTGTTGATCTAGTGTAAATTGACGATTTTGAAGTGAATTCAGAAATTATAGAAGTTAATCACTTTGTAAGATGGTTGATTTATGTGAAATTTGGGCTAAGAGATAAGCTAGAGACATGATAAATAAACATGTAAAATTCTGCCCTTAAGGTGTTCGTTGAAATGCCTCAAAGAATGCTCGAAACTAGAATTTTGTAGTTAAAACACCTAGTTGTGATGTTTCGACTATTATGCAAAAAGTGATTAAAGAGAGTTCTAAATGTGTTAAACGCGATTAGAACTTTGGTTAAAACGGAGGTCTAAAGATAACGCCTACCGGGTAATTAAAGAGTGCTAAAACTAGTTGATAACTCGAAAATGCAAATTAGTATACTAATGGGCATTTGACTATTAAAAAGGTCAAACTGACCTATAATACGATAAATAGCAATTTTGATATGAAATGCATAAGGTGGAATAATCGTATTAGAGTATGATTAAACTAACCACCTTGAAAACGATGATGATAGTTTGACGCGTAACAAGCTAGGTGGAAGCTTGGAGTGAAAGCGGGTCAAACAAGTCAAGCATGGAAGAAAAGCGTAGCTCGGATGCAAGGTAAGTGAAACTTACATAATTGTGTAGATTACTTGTTCATTCTATACGTTATAGATGCAATAATGCTAATATTGAAAATATGGATTTCCGACGTGATTGATACGAGTCGGAACATATAAAGATGATAAAAACCATGGTTTATGGCAAAAAGGGCAAAACGGTAAATTAATTATGTAAAGACTAGGAAATTATGAATTTCCGTCAAGGTCACCTTGTAGTATAACCTAATAATGATAGAAAGGGTAAAATGGAAATTGGTCAAGTATTGACTAATGTAAACCGAAGCCTAAAGGAAACTTTTGGCGTAAGCCGAAACGGGTTGAAATTGCAAGAAAAGAAATTAAGAGAAAATGGGATTCGGTAATGAAATCCGGGACGGGATGGATGTATGAATTAGAAGTCAAAAACCATGTTTTTGATTTAATAGGCAACGTTGGGCATATAGGCCAAACGGGTCAAATGGCGGTGATAACGCCATTTGACAATATCGACTAATGCGATTGTCAAGTCTTGTGTTAACAGGAGCGATTAGCGATTCGGTTAATTTCGCCCACACTAAATGTGATAATAAAAGCGAGGTATAAATTGGGTCTATATGTTGACCCTAGCCAGGTACGTATGCATACGATTATAGTTAACATACAAACTTAGTCAAATATGTAGTGAAAGCCCCTCGTTGTAAATGAGGGGCTAATGTTGACTAAAATGCCCTTGAAGGGTAAATTGAGCAAACAACTTATAAAGGTTGTTTAGGAACTTATCTTATGATCTTGTAACCTTTAGACGCGCATGAAAGTTGTAGACATAAACTTTCAAGAGTTAAATGCTTAAATTGTGTGTTGCCGCAAAAATAACACATCCGTAGGATTAAACTCGGAATAATTAGTCCATTTCGTTAAATCCACCACATTCATAGTTGTGGTGGAAGACTAGCTAATAACAAACTGGTGGAACCATGAGGTACATGAGAAATGAGCACAGTTCGTGCTAAAATGGTCGTAAATACCCTTAACGGGTCAAAATAAGATTTTAAACAAAAACGGGTAAATAATTGCGTAGAAACCCGTGTTCAGTACTTAATATGATTGACAATATTAGAATTTAAGGGTTCATGATGTATGGTGGTCAAACAAACATATTTGTTTGATAAACACATAGTCGGGTCAAAATTTGTTGAAAAGATAATAAGCCGAAGGCTTAAAAGTCTCAATTTTATTTAATCCGGATGTCAGATCTTAACTCCATATGATGGAGAATTAAATTACAAACATGTAGGAAGAAACGGTAGGTCAAACGGATAAGCGGTTTGAAAGATACGAAAGATTTCGTGTCAAATTACGGCAAAATGGAAAGGCTGAACCCAGGGTCCACCGTAAATTACGGTCCCACCGTAATTTACGGTGGAGATGATTTATTTACGGTGAAGGTCTACTGTTTTACGGTAGAAAAGCTTGAACCCAGGTGCCACCGTAAATTACGGTCCCACCGTAATTTACGGTGGAGATATTTATTTTTTTATATATTTTGTTTAACAATTGAAAAAAATCAATTGTTTTCCCGGACATCATTCGGACATGATTTAAACCCCGTATGACTAAATCATTTCATGTTATTGAAATGTAGGTACTTTAGGACGCCGGAAGACGATCAAGCTCAGGGAAGAACCGAACACGATAAAGACACACGCTTCCGCACTTTGACACATTGTAAATTTTAAACAACGAATTCAACCACGTTATGTAGAATAACTTATGATTTGCAAAAGTTTTAATAAACCCGTATTCCCGATGTATATGATATTGATAAATTACATGATTATCTTTCAAAATATACGTAAAACCTTGGTTTACAAGAACGGGTGTTACACGGGGGTCCATTTTTTGGGGATCTTCAATGGAGGCTTGCATCCCTTCCGACCCGTTTTGGGGGTTTGGGTTTATGTTCGGCTGAGGATGTATCTACGTATGCTTTCGTGGCCTCGAGGGCACAATCTTGGAGTTTGCAGGACCACATTCTTCGGGACTGTGGTATTGTCGGGTTAGATTCGGATTATGTGTGTGCGTTGGATTGCATGCATATGTCCCTTCCGGATTTCGATCTTGGCGGTTTCTCTAATAAGGACACCGCCCCTCCTAAAGCCCAGAATGTTTTGGCGAGTGCCCTATTTAGTAGAACTGTCCAAAGTTTGAGAGAGAAGTTTAGTCTATCCCCTCGTCAGAAAGCCGTGTTCGATTGTCTCCGGGCTCCTCATGCTCAGGATTTCCTGACAGTCATCCCCATTGAAGGACTAGGCCAACACATGTCGGCAGTGGAATACCGGGCAATTCTTAAGTACCGGCTAATGATCCCTCTGTTTCCGGTTGATGAGCCTTGCCCAGTTTGCCGCAAGGTTTGTTTAGATACTTTTGGCGAGCATGCGGTTCATTGTAAGGAGTTGCCTGGTTTTAAATACAGACATGATTTGGTAAGGGATATTGTGTTTGATGTTTTAAAGCGGTCGGGGATTTCGGCAAAAAAGGAGGCTCCGGTGAACTTTCTGACGGATCCGCTCGATGGGAGGTCTACTCTTCGACCAGCTGATATTCTTGTGTTTGGGTGGGCCAGGGGAAAACACGCTTGTGTGGACCTTACAGGAGTGTCCCCTCTTGTTGGGCTCAGGGATAATGGGTTTGTTGCTGGCCAAGCTGCGTTGAAAGCGGAATCAAGCAAAGTCGCTAAACACGAGAAGGCTTGTTTAGAGAATCAACATGTGTTTATCCCATTCGCTTTTGATACATTTGGTTCCCTAGCCCCAGAGGCTGTGGAATTTCTAAACAGGGTCCAACAGGTTGTGAATAGTAATCTCTCAACCTTTAAGGGTCGTTTCGTCTTTAGTAGGATTGGTTTTGCAATTCAAAAGGGGATTGCGGCGCAGCTTGTTGCCCGTTTACCTGCCACTTGTTTGTAAATTGCTACTTTGGTATTTTAATACTTAATTCATTAATCAGATATGAAACCAAAGATGATAGATGTATGCATTTTATTTTGGAAGCAAAGCGCCCGACTATTTATTTTTCTTGGACCTCACCGCGGTTTAGGCTTAACCTGAACCCGAGTTATATTGTTATGCATGTTCGATTATGTATATGAATTATAGAATTTCAAAGTTTTAGATATCAGTTCAATGGCTACTCTTAGTTTGTGTGTATTTCATCGTTCGTTTTTCGGTGATACAAACCAGTTTAACTTTCCGAAGGTGAAAGGGGACTAGTGTGGTGGTGGACTGGTGTGGTGTGGTGATGGGTTTTGGTGTTAGGTTGCAGGTGAATATGTAATATAATAACAATTATATTAAGAACAACAACACTCCCTGTGAAGCATTTTAGATATTTTCCCAGCCAACTAGCGCTCAACAAAAAAAATTAGTCCAAAGACTCACGGTGTAAACAACGAGGACTCATATTACCAAAAAAAAATAAAAAAAAAATAAAGCTAGGGGCTCAACATGGAAATTTATGTAAACCACATGTGTAGTTAAAATTGCAGTTTACTCTAACCGTAAGGCCACATGTAGTGGCAGGTGATATAACGCCATTTTTGTATATGGCGCCCTCATAGCGCCGCCAACACCATTACGGCAGGCGCTATGGGGTGTTTTTTCATAGCGCCGTGAAAATCATAGCGACGTGAGGGAAGATTATTTCATATACTAACTCACACACATATATATACACAGGACAATGCTAGACAGAAAACCCTATTTAGGTAGAAAACTCTGGAAACCCAAATCTCCTCCCATTTTTACCCAACCTCCCGACATTTTTTTTTTGAAAAAAATAACACATGTAATATACATGTTTTAGAGTGTTTTGGGCCAAAAAAAAACAAAAAAGCGCCGAATGGATTTTTTTTTAAAAAAATAAACAAATTTCAGTGCCTAACATGTGTTAGGCACAAAAGACATAAATTGCTGAAATTTTTTTTTTTAAATTATCCCTTCGGCGCTTTTTTGATTTTTTTGGCCCAAAACTCTTAAAAACATGTATATAACATGTGTTATTTTTTTCAAAAAAAAAAATGTCGGGAGGTTGGGTTTTCTAGGGTTTTTTATATAGATAGAGTTTTCTATATAGCCCTACCCTATATACAAAGCCTCATACATATATAACCCCGCTACACCCTCTTGTGATATAAAGCCCATCTCTTACGCGTTTCGCCACTTGTCGCATAACACCACAAGGAGCTTTATAAACTACACATTGCCTAATATCCGTGTTTCAACCCGGAACAAGTACCCGATAGGTAGTCATGTCATGTGGAATGTTTTGAGTTTTCGGGTCGGGTTGTAATCAACTCTCGAGCGAGTCTCACCCAGGTGTATGTATGAACATATTCAAACTACAATAGAAACCCTCACAGAAAAACAATCGAACAACAATGGCGGATGAATCACCAGCAGTAGAAGAACAAGAACCTCTCCGCCCACCATCCACAACACTCTTCCCTGTATCCAAACAAACCCCATCTGCCCCAATTAACCCTCTACAACTCTCCAATTCCACCACCCCCACCCCCACTTGGCTCACTAACACCAGCTTCACCGCCGACATATCAACCATCAACGACGTCGTATCCTCCCTTCACCACCACCACACCGAACCCGAACCCGAACCCGAACAAACTCCTGAAGAACAACAAACAGATGAACGACGTCGTTACGATTTGGTTGACTCGTCCGCATCGGATCAGGATGAGGATGTTGATGTTGATGGCAGAAGCAGTAGGAAAAAGGAGAAACGGAAACGGAGGAAGAGGAAGCAGAGGGATTATGAATATGGGTCTTTGTCTAGGAAGCACAAGATTCAGTCATGGGCGACTGATGCTACTGGGAGTAATAAAGAGTATTACTTTGATTCGCGTGGGGATCTTGATAATTTAGCTTTTGGTTCTCTTTACAGGTATATGTTTAATGATTGTAGTATTAGTTACGAGTTTAGATTGTTTCAAGTGATGGGCGTTTTTGAAAATCGGAATTGGTGTTGTTTAGGATTGTGTAAAACGTAATGCACCCGAATGTAGCTTGTTTAGCATACATGGGGTATGTTTAGACAACCCGTTGTTGTTTTATAAAGGGTTTGGATAATGAAACATTACTGAGACACTATCCATGCAACACTGACGTGGTTACACGGGCTGTATGACAAGCGAAAAATAGTCATATGGGTCGTACGAGGTGGTGTTCACTAAATCATATGATTTGTTTGATTGACATGGAAATGACTGATGTGACCACTAATGACAAAGTCATATGGCATGTATCTATGACAAGGCGCATAGGCCGAACCCGGAGCCTAGGCGCTTAAAAAACGAGGGCTTTTATATATAAGGTGCATAGTAGAAAATACCTTTTTAGGGGTTTTAGAGATGTTTTAGGCTTGTTTAGGGCTACTTCAAATGTTTTAGGGTTGTTTAGGACTTGTTTATGGCTCATTTAGGATGTTTTAGGGATTTCAGATGACTTTTAGCCTGAAATTGCACCTAAAGGCGTGCCTCACCAGTCACAACGCATTTAGTGCGCCTCGCGCGCTTTTGAGAACGTAGGCATGTATGATAATTTTTGCCCTGTCATACGGCCCATATGACATCGTGTAGCCGGTCTGATATGACAGTCACACTTGTGCACAGATTTGTGGGTGGTGTCTCTTTCGAATCACCAGGTATTGGCAAAGCGTACCCCACCCATAAAAAAATTATTTTACTCCCCCCAAAAAGGTCAAATCAAAGGGATTTTTTTTGTCTCTTAGTGTGAAAAATTGGGAATATTCATGATTTGGTAACTTGATGGGGGTACTGTAAGTAAAAATGAAAAGGGTGGGTACGTTTAGCACAACTCTTTTATTAATTCTTGATGATGTCTGTTCGAACCCTTTTAGGTGTTAGGTTGTGCTTGGTTATGGAAAATGTGACTTGTAATAAGTTATCGTTAATCAAAATTTTCTAACAGCAACTTCATATCTTTCTTGCTACAACGCAGAATGGACATTGCTAGATATAAACTATTTCATGGAACCAAGTCTTCTTCGTTTAATTACAATGCATTTGGTCCGTTGAACACAAAGTATTCCGACTTCGATAGAGATAACGATGCAAATTCATTAGACACTAAACTCAAATCCGAAGGACGTTACTGGTCCGCTAAGTACGCTGCATTAGAGCACCATAGGAACTTTAAACGATTTCGAATCGTCGCTCCTAAAGACTCATCCCAACAAACCGCTATCGATTTCATACCACTTTCAGATGAGACAACTTCAATCGACGGTCAACCGACAAATTCCTCAATAGTCGAAGAATCATGGGAAGATGAGGTGTTACGGAAAACAAAACATTTCAACAAAATGACGAGAGAGCAACCGTATAACGACAAAATTTGGTTAGAATTTGCGGAATTTCAAGATAAAGTTGAAAGCAGACAGCCGCAACGGGGTGCGCGTTTACAGACGTTGGAAAAGAAGATTAGCATATTAGAGAAGGCGGTCGAGCTTAATCCTGATAACGAGGAACTACTTCTTGCGCTTATGAACGCGTATCAAAGACGAGATAATAATGATGTGTTGATTGGTAGATGGGAGAAGTTGTTGACGCGCCATTCGGGGAGTTACAAGCTTTGGACGGAGTTTTTGAGATTTGTTCAAGGGGATTTTTCGAGATTTAAGGTTTCAGAAGTGAGGAAAATGTTTGCGAATGCGATACAGGCTCTGTCGGCTGCATGCAGCAAGCATCATAGGCAGGTGCATGATTATAGATGTTTATTTTTATGACGTATTCACATATTTCTACATGTGTATGAATGTGTGCTTTGAAAAGTGACTATATGATTTAAAGTAATTAAAATCAGATAAGTAAATTTGATAAAACAGGCTTTTTGATGGACGTTAAATGTCATTTTAGTGTTTTAAGTTATATGTATGGTTGTAAAAGTCGCTAGGCTCTAGTCAAGCATTGGGGTACTAATTAGCGATTAATCGTGATTAATTGGATTAGAATTTTATATGTAATTTTTCTAACTTATTAATTGGATTGGATCAAGTATAATTTTCCAAGTAATACAATAATATCACTGACTTTGACCGGTTACCGATTTTTTGTCCGACTTGGTAAAATTTAATTGGTGAACTGCCGATGATTTATCCCTATATTTACAACATTGGTAATATTCAAATAATAAGTATTTGAGTGTTTCGATGATAAAATAAATTAATAGATAAAATGACTTTTTATAAGGTAATTATATTGGAAAATGGCTTTCTTGTCCGACTAGGTAAACTTTAATCGGTGAACTGCCGATTACCGATTAATCCCAGTATTTACAAATTACAACACTGGTAATATTCAGAAAAATAAGATAACCCTTTTATTTTTGGTTTTCATGTTTCGATATGTATTGATGCAGGCTCAACAGAACGATAAATCATCAGCGGACCCGCTTCTTGTTCAACAAGAACTTGGACTGGTCAATACATTCGTGAGTTTATGCCGGTTCGAGTGGAATTCGGGCTATCAAGAATTAGCTACAGCTTTATTTCAGGCGGAAATAGAATACAGTTTATTCTGTCCATCTTTACTTCTATCCGAGCATGGTAAACAAAGACTGTTTGAATACTTCTGGAATAGTACCGGTGCACGAATCGGGGAAGACGGTGCCCTCGGGTGGTTAAATTGGCTCGAAAAAGAGGAAGAACAGAGACAAAAGGCGATGATAGAGTCTGAGTCATCTGCTAATGTTGATGAAGGCGGCTGGACGGGTTGGCAAGAACCTAAAACCGAAGGTGACGTGGCAGTTGCTGATGTTGGGATGGTTGACGGTGGTGAAGATGATGATGTGGGTATGGAAGAGAAAGATGATACAGAGGCTTTAATGAAGTTGCTTGGGATCAAGGGTGAAATTGAAGCTAATGGTGAGGTGCAAGATGTATCGACATGGGTTAAATGGTCAGAGGAAGAGTTGTCGAGAGACTTTAATCAATGGATGCCTGTTCGCGCAGAATCTGGTGCCTTTTTTATTCGCTTGTTTTCATTTTTTTAATTATAGTTTGTGATAGCCATAGAGCTGGCAAGATGGACAGGTTGAGTATGAGTCGAAAGGGGACCTACAAACAATTTTTTTTGTCCAATGTGTTACTTGTGTTTACGAAATCAATATAATTACAAATCTTTGAATATAATGGTTTAAGAGGTTGTATGCATTAAAAATAAAACTCGACTTTCAACCTGTTTGATCTGTTCCTTTTTTAGCTTGAAGTTTTTATTCGACCCGTTGAATGAATCACAACCCAAATCGACCCGTTCATAAGTAAATGGGTCGAAATTGCCATCTCTAGTCTGAGATATGATCTTTGTTGTATGTCTTTTATGTGGGTTAGAGGAGCGTAGTTTTATTCATTTGGTTTGTGACTTTGCTTAAGTTACTAGTTGTTAATAGCGCTCATAGCGAGCGCTATAGCGAATACCGTAGCGAAGCGCTTATTCATCGCTATCTGATTTTGGCGCCTCCATAGCGAGTAAATAGCGGGATTTCAGTTTTTTTTGGTTTTCATATAAATAGCGATAAAATATACGTACATAATAGCTGAATTTAGGTTTTTTGTTATATACATATAACAGCGTATTTGGATATAATATACATATAAATATTTCTAAAAATTTCTTCTAGTGTATCACTAAACATAAATAAGTGCCCGCTATATCATCGGATTCATCGCTATTGCTACATAGGGTGTAGGTTGCTTGTCGCTATCGTCCGCTATTCGCTATTAACAAGTAACAACTATGCTTAAGTTCTACGATGCAGTTCACATATTGCATATAAACAAGTTCTAATGAATTGCGGTTGTAATAAGCAGGGAGTTCAGTTAAGGATGAGCTCCTAGACAAGGAAGGTGATGACCAACTTCTGAGATCGGTATTATTTGAGGATGTGAGTGAGTACTTGTTTTCAATAACTACAGAGGAAGTTCGTTTGTCACTCGTGTACCAGTTCATTGATTTCTTTGGAGGGAGAATTTCACAGTGGTCAGTTTCGTAAATTTCTTACTTTTATGATCACACATAATTCACTATTCTACCATATGATGATATCTTATAACTATTTCATTTGATAACTTTTTTTTAAAAAAATATGTTTGTTTGCTTGTTTCTATTTGTACCCTTTCTTCCATATACAATCATTGCTTCTGTTTTGGATCCATAATATGAATAGTAAGGGTAGAATTGTCATTTCTCATGCACTTAACTGAACTAACTAACCTCCATCCATTCGGGGGACTATCCAAGTAACAACCGAGCAAACCACAGGGAACATACATCTAATTTTAGAAAGTTGGGGACTAAAGGTGAAATACGGGCAAACCACAGGGACTATCCGGGAGTTTTTCTCTTATCAATATCACTTATTTGCCCAAATAGAAAACCTAAAGAAATTAGTTGTTATTCTTTTAGGTCTTCAACTAATAGTTCGAGTTGGGCCGAGAGAATCCTAATGATGGAGTCACCGCCAGATTCAATGCTGGATGACTTGAGGAAAGCCGAGGAGATTTTGAGAAAATCTGAAAGCTGTGAGAGTGGTTACAGTTTAGAACATGTTTTGAATGGTTTCGATAACATACATATGAGAAGTGAGATTATGAAATTTGTTCGAAATGTTACTTTACAATGTTTAAATGTATTTTCGCATGACCACGTTTTAAAAGAAGGTGCACTTGTTGCTGAAGAGCTTTCGAAAACAAGAATGAATTCATGTTGTGTTGCAATCACTCCATGTCGCCCATTGGCAAAGAGTCTGTTAAAAAGCAACCGCCAGGTATGCCATAGTTATACTCAGTAGTCAGTATGGAAGGTTATTTTAAATACCCATTTTTGTTTTTATTTTGAGCATTATATTGATATCTTTAATTGTCTACCGTGCACTTAACCCCTTTTAATAACTTGCCATCCTAAAATTGTCATTATAGTTATTTTTAGGAAAATTAAATTTGAATAATCCCAACTATTACCTATTGGCCGGTAACAATCCCAAATAACGAAATGTTTTGTGACACTCAACTTTTAACCTATTTCTCCCAACGAGCTTTTTTTAACTAAGTCTCAGTTTTGCTGACCATGTGGCAAAAAAGTAAGTTTTGATGACGTAGACTGCTTATGTGGCGAAAAGCAACTTTTTATGATGTGGAGTCCATGTCAGCAAAAACTAACTGAGTTAACTTTTAGTTAGTATGGGATCGCTGAAGGAAAATAGATTAAAAGTTGGGACTATTTTAAAATCCAGTTTTCCTTAATTTTATCTAGTGTGAATTTATTAATCACTTTTGTTTAATTAGTTTCAGTAGGAAACAACTCGTTATGTATCATTTCATTTTTGTTTTGAAATTTGAACAGAAACGAGGAACTTTGACTACAGGTTTAAACGCGTTGATCCAAAACATTTTTTGTCCATGACTTAAAACTTTTATGAATAATTAGTGTGTTAAATACGACTACAAAAACTGATAATAGTCCTAATGTTTTTTTAATAAAGCATTTTAGAAAGTTTCTTTTGATCCGTTTGATGTGTTTCATATTTTAACTTTTTTTTAATTTTAACTCATTAAAGATGAAACCTAAATGAGTGAAAATTGCCACCTCTAGTAGAAGGCAAGGCCCAATCAACACTAAATGGAGGTGGACACTACATGGCAAAATTGTTATTTATAACATATTTTTCGAGGACATGTCGCTTATATAATGCATTTACAGGATGTACATCTATGCGGTGTTTACGCGAAAAGGGAGGCTGCATTCGGAAATATAGAATACGCACGAAAGGCATTCGACATGGCATTGTTATCAATCGAAGGCCTCCCATGGGTAAGTTAACTTCACAACACATCATCAATACATATGAAAGTTAGCCAAATGTCTAAAATACCCTTTCATTGTGATCTATGACGCAGGATGCTAAATCAAAGGCCGCCCTTTTGTTTTTTTGGTACGCGGAGGTGGAGCTTAACGGTAACTCGTCAGAATCATTACCACGTGCATTGCACATTCTTTGTTGTTTGGGATGCGGGATAAAATATACTCCGTTTAAAAGTCAACCATCAAGTCTGCAGTTGTTGAGGGCCCGCCAAGGATTTAAGGAACAAGTAAGGATGATTCAGGCGACGTGGATACGTGGGACCATAGATGACAATTCTGTTGCTTCTGTTTGTTCTGCTGCTTTATTTGAAGAGTTGACTACCGGATGGGAAGCTGCTATAGACGTTCTAAATCAAGCTCTTTCTACTGTTCTTCCAGGTGATCTATCTTTTACATGTTTAGTAGTGGTGACAAAATGTTTCAGTCTTTATCTTGGTTGGGTGGCAGGGGTTGATAGTGGCGTCGGTCAAAGCGGTAATTTTTTGGTATGCGTTAGGGGTGTTCAGTATTCGATTCGGATTCGAAAAATTCGATATTCGACTCAATTCGAATTCGATTATCAAGCTTCGAATTCGGTTTCAAAATGTTCGAGTTCAATTCGATTCAAATTCGAATTTATGATTTTCAATTTGATTCGATTCGAATTAATACTATACATATATATCTTTCTATATTTATATATACATGAATATTGTATATACACACACACATATGGAGAAAACCTTCTAACTTTGGGTCTAACTCTAAAAGCACTTATAATTAGTTTGCAGTAGTGTAAAAAAATAAAAGTAAAACAATTTGAATTTGAACTAAATCGAATTTATTCGAATTCGAGTTTCTAACACGAATAGAATCAAATTTTGAATTGGACATAAAATATGAATCAAATAAATCATATGTTAATCGTATTCGAATACTAATTCAGGTAAAAAAAATAAAAATTCCAAAAATTCAATTCGAAATATTGTTATTTGATTCGTTGAACACTCCTAGTATGCGTTGAAAAGGATTAGAGGATCCGAGACACTTCTCCCACATGTTCATTACAAATTAAATTGCGTTTAATGGTTACAAAAAAAATATATTATTTCAATACTAATCTGGTTTTTTAAATAAGCGATATTTGTATTCATAAAAAGACTTGCATGACCTGTTCTTGGTTTTAAAAAAATGGGTCGAAATTGTCACCTCTAATGTTCAACTCGAAGTTATCGCTTTTACTTCTTGACAAATATGTAGTTATGTTTCACATCACTTGTGTAAATCTTATATCCGTAATTGCAGAAAGAAGAAGCCAAAGTCATCAACTTGAATTATTATTCAATTTCCACATGAACCTACTTTGGAAACATCACTCGCAATCAGAATTAGCAAACGTTTGGAAGTTCGTTTTACAAGGGTTGCAAATATATCCATTTAGTCCTAAACTCTACAATGCAGTTGTTCAAATCGGACATCTTCATACTTCACCTAATAAACTAAGGTGGATCATTGATGACTTCTTACACAAGTAAGTTAAACTGTTAAACATTCGCTGTTTCTTCGTTTAACGGTATATTTGTGACGTGTTCTTACACTGGTTAACCGATTGCAGGAAACCATCAGTGACACTTTGTCTCTTTGCATTATCATATGAGATTAGTAAGGGAAGTTCATGTCATAGAATACATAGAATCTTTGAAAAGGCGTTGGCTGACAACGTGTTGCGGGATTCTGTACTGTTGTGGCGATTGTACATCGATTATGATATTCATGTGGCGTGTGACTTGTCTGCGGCTAGACGAGTTTACTTCCGTGCCATCCACACATGTCCATGGTGAGATTCTCATTATTTATTCTCATAATTTTTATTTTCAGTAATTTTGATTCAGTTTTATTGGATGTATAATGTTCTTCCCGTTACTGAAATACATGTTCGACCCATTTGACCCGTTCATTTATATGCGATTTTTATACCTGTATAACCCAAACCCAATCATAAATAAATGGGTCAAACTTGTCGCACCTCTATTATATTTAGGGGTGACAATTGTGTTCGGCTGACGGTTGAAATTGATGAACCTAGACATGACCCATATATTAATTCGTATTAACGGCATCAACCCTAACCTACAAACTTAAAACCATGTAACCTGAACATGACCCATTTAGCTAAACAAGTCAAATGGGTTGGCAAGTCATAACGGGTTGGCTGGTTGTAAATAGGTTTATAAAGTTGTAAACGAGTTAGGTGGGCCACAAACAAATTGCTAATTTATAAGCAGGTTGTATATGTATGTGTGTGTGTGTGTGTAAAGATATAGATGGATAGACCTTGAATATACTTGTTTCTTTAAGATTTATGTTGTTAAACTAACCATAAGTTTGATCTGATTACATTTTCTAGGTCAAAAAAACTATGGCTGGATGGGTTCACCAAACTAAACTCTGTGTTAACCGCAAAAGAGCTTTCGGATCTGTTGGAAGTTATGCGAGACAAAGAAATCAATCTGAGGACTGATGTGTATGAGATCCTTTTGCAAGACGAGATGGATTTATCCTCGTAACTTGAAGCAAAACAGAATTACGTGCTCATGGGATCCGCTTTTTGTAGTTTTCTGCTTTCTCAACTCCAATTATACAGATAAGAATTGTATGTCATTGTTACTTGTACAGATCATGTGTCATCCATTACATAGTGTACAATGCTTTTGAATAGAGGTGGCAAAATGGGTGGGTTGGATTGGGTTGGTTGTTGGGTCAAGGCTCAAGATGGGTATATTAGAAAAAAAAGGTTAGGTCGGGTTAAGATGGGCTAAAAATAAAAAAATAAATTAATAATGATAAACATATAGGTACTAGTGAATGGTGTTACAGCAATCTTGCCTGTAGCCACCAAAATGAGTCTTTAAAAAGACGCCTAGATCACATACAATCGATCAACAACTTGACTATGAGGCCTCTGTTGCATACGACAATCCATGCTCTTGCTATTGTTGCATTTAGGCTTCGTTTCCACAAATGGGAGGCATATTTTATAAACATAGATGTGTCTTGAAATAGCATTCAACTTGTATTTAACATCATAAAGTTAAAACTTTCTATAATTGTCAATTTGGCATGTATGTACCAACAAAATGGTCTCCACCAAAGACTCTATGGAAGTTCAAAGTTTCTAGGGTTTAGCTTGTATTATTGGCATTTTATTCAGAAGATTTAGTGGTCTATTATGATCCCTCATATTTAGGTTTGGGTGTGTGCTTATGCATAGGCGCAAGGTTATTGTCTACGCTTCTCAACATTTGAAACCCCACAAACCTATTTATTCAACACATGATCATGAAGCATCGGCTGCCCTATTTGCTTTAACGATCTGAATACATTACTTATATGGTGTGAAATGTACCATCTATATCGATCATTAAAGCCACATCGTCGATCAAAATTAATTACAGATGGTTGGAGTTAATTTAACTGTGAAATCCTATAACATCTCTTAAAAGAAAATTTGTGCGGACACTACTGGGGGCATCCCTCAGTTCAATTGAATAATTTTAAGATAATGTTAACAACTGATTTGTTCCAAAAGGATCAGTTGCACAAAGAAGAGAACTTAAAACGGAAGAGAAGCGTGGGTTAGGGTGAAATACTTTGATGAAAATGATACTCGAGTAAAAGACTCGTTTTGGTTGATCCAATCACATGTGATGGTAAGGGGGTTACTTCTCGATGAAGCTCATAAGTTGAGATATTCTATTCATCTAAGTGCAAACAAGACGTATCATGACTTATGCATGGAGTTGATTCGTGCACACATTAGAAACAAGGTAAAATGAAACTTGAGTACTAATGAGGATACGTCCTTGGACGGACCGAACCATTGCCAAACATAGAGCCGAACTATATCACATGAAGGTCGGACCGTACCTCACGCTATAGACAGAACGGCCAAATACATTGGTGCGCCATAACTAACTGGGCCCCACAGCCACAACCGCCATGACAGTGACTGGTCCGACCCTAACTAACTCGCCACGTCAGCACACCCAAAGACTATAAATACCATACTCAGACCTCCAAAAAGGGGTAATCGCTGTTCTCTCTCTCTAAACTCTCCTCTCTCTCTCTTCCTGACCTATTTCCTCCTCACAAATACTTATTCTCACGCCCGAGCTTGGTCACAGAGAGGCCCCCCTCCCTGTGACGAGGCTAACCGTGTGCTTGTTTCCTTGTGATCTTGCAGGTTTTTGCTAGGTCATCTGAAGCTCTGCTCTGACCAGGTCGGACCAACTGGTTTTTGAGTTTTCAGTGGCGCCATCCCCTCGAATTCACACAATTCGTTTTCCTAATTCTGTTCATTCGAAATCATGGCAGAATCAACAACAGCAGTCTCCACAGACGCTTTCCCGTCTTATAGTGACATCTGGGAAGGAGGTGTTGCACCTTTAACAGTTGTCCCTACAGTTGCTGCTACTTCTGCAGTTGCGGTAGGATCAACAACAGTACCTCCACCTGCAAATTCTGTAGGCGGAAACTCTATCACCACGCTGTCTGTTACTGCTCCAGTCGCCACGCCGTTACCTAACTTTGACAACGCTTTCCTTTTACGGAATGCTGATCTATTGCGACAGTTACAGCAGCAACAGCAGCGAGAAGAGATGTTGCAGAGTCTCCGAACGAATCTGTTCAGCAGTGTCTATCCAGGGGGTAACCCCGTCTCCGTTGGAACTTTCACCTCTGGATCTATGGTAAGTCCTTTAACCTCCAATCCCATGACATATGTCACACAATGTTCATCGTTTATAAACGCTCCGATGAATAACGGTCTTAACGACCTATTTCGCCAGGGATCTATGGGTCTAAACCCTCAGGATCAGGAGCTGATCATGCCGTATCATCCTACGTCTATGACCACTCAGTCAAAGTTCACATTGCGGATCGTTAATGCCCCACTTCCGCCCAAGTTAAAAATGCCCCCCACATTGAAGTTCTATGACGGTACGTCCGATCTGGACGACCACATGTTCGCATTCGCCGGAGCGGCTAAGGTCGAACAATGGCCCATGCCGGCTTGGTGTCACATGTTCGCTCAAACTCTCACCGGATCGGCAAGAGTTTGGTTCGATGGGTTGCCAGAAGGATCGATTGATCACTTTGAAGATTTCCGGCGTATATTTTTGCAAAACTTTTGCCAACAGCGACGCTGCAAAAAAGACATCACCGAGGTTCACCATATAAAGCGCCGCGACGGAGAATCTGTGGAAGATTTTATTGATCGCTTCAACCGAGAGAGCATGCAGATAAGCGGAACGGTTGACCAGCTCCGAGTTTCTGGATTTTGTCACGGAGTTCGGAACAACCAACTTGTGGAAAAGCTCCACGAAGATCTTCCAAAAACTATGGAGATACTTATGGAGCGAGCTCGAGCCTTCGTTCGGGGAAAGAGTGCCTGCGGTCAACCGAACGAAACCACAGCAAGAAATGCCAAAAATCGAACCACATCTTGGAGACGGAATGCGTCACCGCCAAAAGATAGAGGCAACAGTTGGAATAGAAGTCGTGGTCCGTATCAGAAGTCAGATCGAAGCAGTTTCCGAACCGGAAATGTACGCTTTAAAACTTTCTCCGAGCTCACAAAATCGCCAAGTGAAATTCTTAGTACGGAAACCACCCGGTTCCCTACACCGTCGAAGCAGCGACCTACCTCGGATAAGCACTCCAAGAAGTATTGTGAATATCACCGAGATAAGGGGCATACAACTGATGAATGTTGGGCTTTGAAGCAAGAGATCGAGAAGGCTGTACGATCCGGTAAACTCTCTCATCTTGTGAAAGAAGTAAAAGATGGGAAGAAATCTGCAGCAGCAATCGATAACCCGAACACTGAGCCCGGAATCAATATGATCCGGTCGACCGAATCAAGAGGGGTAAAACGATCGAATCAGCATATGGCAGCATGGATGCACCAACCAACATACTTCCCTCCGATCGATCCAGATGATGCTCGAGACGGACCAATTACGATCTCGGCCGTCGTTGCCGGACACCTTGTCTGACAAATCTATGTAGACGGAGGAAGCGCCTTTGAAATCATGTACCTACAGTGTTTCCAGCAGCTGAGCCCCCAAACGAAGAGGAAGTTGATTGAAGTCTCCACTCCTCTGATAAGTTTTTTTGGGAGAAGTGGTTCGTCCAATAGGGCAGATTACCCTTCCGACCACTTTCAAGGTTGATGACAAGAGCAGAACTGTTCAACTAACCTTCCTGGTTGTTGGAACTCACTCGTCGCATAACATAATACTCGGGCGACCAGGACTGCGAGCTCTCGATGCAATCAGCTCGACGATACACGGTGCCATTAAATTCCCCACCGAAGCTGGGGTCGCCACTATTCTTTCGGAGTCAAACTCGTTCGTAGCCGAAGTAAGACATGCGACGGAAACGAGCTCCAAAAAGTACGAGGTGCCTACAGAACTCTGGGCGATCAATCCGGATCTCCCCGAACAGCAAGTAGCTATCGGCGCTCAACTCCCAAAACGAACAAAGAAACTCCTATGGGAATTATTAAGTAATTCGATCGATGTTTTCGCATGGAAGCACTCTGATATGCAAGGGGTTCCCAGGTCTATGGCGCAGCATCACCTGAACGTAAAAGAGTCGATCAAATTCGATAGCACAGAGAAAAAGGCATATGGCACCGGACCGAGCCAAGGCTATTGCAAAAGACGTAAAAAGCCTTTTAGATGCCGGAATTATTCGAGAAGTTCGGTACCAAACGTGGGTGTCGAACCCAGTTTTGGTACGAAAAAAGGACAATTCATGGAGAATGTGTATCGACTTCACCAATCTAAATGACGCGTGCCCAAAGGATTGTTTTCCATTACCGGAGATTGATGAGAAGATTGATTTCGTCGCCACGTTCAGGCTGAAGTGTTTTCTGGACGCATACAAAGGGTACCACCAGATACAAATGGCCGTCGAGGACGAGGATAAGACAGCCTTTGTCACCAACGAAGGTGTTTACTGTTTCACCAAGATGCCTTTTGGGCTGAAGAACGCTGGTGCAACGTATTAGCGTCTGATGAGCAAAGCTTTCAAAGATCAGATCGAGCGAAATGTAGAGGTATAAGTTGAAAATATTGTAATCAAGAGTCACGATGAGGCCACCATGCTGAAAGACATACTCGAAACATTCACCCGACTCCGAAGTATCAACATGAAGTTAAACCCCAAAAAATGTACGTTCGGAGTAGAAGAAGGAAAGTTCTTGGGAGTCATGGTCGGGTCAAAAGGCCTTTGAGCCAACCCAGACAAGATCGATGTCGTCCTTACAATGAAATCTCCAACTTCGGTAAAAGAGATTCAGTCCCTAAATGGACGACTGGCTGCTCTCCATCGCTTCTTGTCAAAAGCAGCAGACAGATCACTCCCGTTCATGGACGTCCTCAGAAAAAGCTTCAGATCGGAGTTTAAATGGACGGAAGAAGCTGCACGAGCTTTTGAAGAACTTAAAGTTTATCTCGGTACTTTACCGACTCTCACCGTACCAGAAAAGGATGAGGTGCTAACAGTCTATCTGGCTGCATCATCTGGTGCTATCAGTGCAGTACTAGTCGCTCACCGGACCGGGGCGCAAATCCCCATCTACTACGTGAGCCAAACACTAAAAGACTATGAAACAAGATATTCAAACTTGGAAAAACTAGCTCTGGCATTGGTCCATGCTTCGAGAAGACTCCGGCGATACTTTCAAGCCCACCCGATCGAGGTACGAACGAATCAAAGAATCCAGCATGTTCTCCGACGACCCGAAGTTTCAGGTCGCATGGCAAAATGGGCAATCGAGCTGGGCGCATTCAATATCACCTTCAGAACCAAAGGTCCATTAAAGGGGCAGGTGATAGCTGATTTCCTAGTAGAAATGCCGGAGGATAAGGAAACACAAGAAATCGAGAAAGCTCCAGAGAAGCCGTGGTCCTTGTATACAGACGGGGCTTCAAGCGCCGAAGGAGCGGGAGCAGGCTTAATTCTCATCGATCCAGATGGTACGGATATGACGTATGCTCTCCGACTAGAATTTAAGAGTTCTAACAACGAAGCCGAATACGAGGCCCTTTTAGTTGGCCTACGTCTGGCGCTAAAAGTCGGAGCAAAAAATATCGTAGCCCACGTAGACTCGCTGCTAGTAGCAAATCAGGTAAACGGAGAATATGAGGCAAGGGAAGCTAACATGATCGAATATCTCGAGCAAGTGAAACAAATTATGGCGTCATTCGAGGCATGTAAAGTCGAACACGTTCCCCGTAGCAAAAACAAAAAGGCCGACGCGTTGAGCAAGTTGGCATCGGTATCATTCAGTCACTTGGCCAAATAGGTGAGGGTAGAAGTGTTAACCGCGCCGTCAATTGCGACTCCTCACGTTATGCAAGTAGAAGCTCCGACGCAAACATGGATGACACCCATAATCAACTACTTGGTGCATGACGTCTTGCCAGTTGATAAAGCAGAAGCAAGAAGGATCCAAATCAACTCGCTCCAATATCAGATGCAGGAAGGAGGTTTGTACCGAAAGACTTTTCTCGGACCCCTGCTAAAATGTCTTGATCCGGAGCAGGCCAGTTATATCATCAGAGAAATACATTATGGCATTTGTGGTATTCATGCCGGGCCAAAAATGATCGTAACAAAAGTGAAAAATGCAGGGTATTATTGGCCCGGGATGCACGAGAGTGCGGTTAAAGAACTCCAACAATGTGACGAATGCCAAAAGCATGCACCAGTGAGCCTCCGAGCAAAGAATGAAATGATCCCGGTGACCGCCGCATGGCCTTTCCAAAAGTGGGGCGCCGATATAGTTGGTCCTTTTCCACGATCGAGCGGAAGCGCCCAATATTTGCTAGTCGCAGTGGATTATTTCACTAAATGGGTGGAAGCCAGACCATTCACAATTATCTCTGGCTATAATGTAACAAGATTCTTTTGGGAACAAATCGTATGCCGTTTCGGTCTTCCACTCTACATCGTAAGCGACAATGCAAAGCAGTTCGCGGAAAACCCGTTCAAGCGGTGGTGTGAAAACTTGAAAATTAACCAAGTCTTTTCCTCGGTCGCTCATCCCCAGGGGAACGGGCAGGTCGAACAGATAAACCGCCGAATCGTTGATGGGATAAAAAGAAGACTTGGTTATGAAGGCAAAGGCTGGGCGGACGAGTTGCCGAACGTTTTATGGGCTCACCGAACGTTGCACAAGACCAGTAACGGAGAAACTCCATTTAGTCTCACTTATGGCACTGAAGCCGTGATTCCCGCAGAGATTGGACTCCTAAACCAAAGGTGCAAAAACTGGGGGGAAAACGAGCGTGAGCTTCGATCCAATCTTGATCTGCTAGAAGAACGTCGGAACATCGCGGCAATCAAAGAAGCCCGGTACAAAAAGAAAATCGAGAAGTACTATAACGCCCATGCCAAACTTTACAAGTTCAAGGTCGGAGACTTTGTGCTCCGGTGCAACGATGCCAGCCGCGTCGAAGCCCCTGGCAAGCTAACCCCAAAATGGGAAGGACCGTACCGAGTCAAAGAAGCCAGTGAAAAAGGCTCGTACGTGTTGGAAAAAATTGATGGAACCCCCGTACCCAGGACATGGAACGGGGTGCATTTAAAGAAGTGTTTCATGTAAACAGCCTGCTACGGCTAAGAAAAGATCGTTATTGCTTATGTTTTCTATTTTCAATTTCCATGTATGAATCGGGAGGGTAATGCCCCGAACTAATTTCCGTTTTCCTTGTAAACCGGGAGGGTTTTCCCCGGAAGCTACGATTGAATTAATAAATAAAGCGATCTGTGTTTTTATAAGTAAAGCATGGTGTATGAATAAGTTCGAACAATGTTAAAAATGTGCACAAACGGGCCTCGACCCATGCCTCGCGCCGATCGAGAAGGCTTAAATAGTTCAAAAAAAATAGTAAAATCTATTAAGCAAAGGATCCGTATCTAATACGATCCGACTATAAAAAATCTACTAAGCAAAAGAAGTCTAAAAGAAACTTCTCGCCAAAACTCAGTCACCTAAGATGGCCGAGCAAAAAACCTGGTCGAACAGTAAAAGTTTGGACGCAAACTAAAAACTAAGTAGTCAAGAACGAATATTTATCAAAATCATGACTTCATACAAAGCTGAAAAAACATGTCAGTGAAACACTACAAAAGAAAAGTTTAAACTGTATGATTACATGCCACAATAGTAGTAAAATGTTGTACGGCTATTACAACCAAACTTCAAGCTTCATAATCTTCTTTCACAATAGGGAGTTCACTTCTCTGTTTAATGACGGACAAGGGTTTGTCAATTAAATCCGCAACTTTGCCAAGAACAGAGATATGAAAGTTATCAAAGGCCTTTATTGCGGCATCCAATGCATCCTGTGCTCCTTCGTCATATCCAGGAACTTCCTCGGCCGAACGGACTGAGTCCAAAGCGGCCTTGAAGCCTTGTTTGATTCCTTCATTCACCCCAACTACATTCACACTGTTGACCAGATCCGCAACGACCTTCTCCATCTCAGGGCTTTGGTGAACCAGCTTAACTACCCAGGCAATCCCATCTGTGAGAAACCACTGCTTGGTAAGCATGAGCTCCGACACCAGGGCATATAGCTCAACCATCTCACCATCAGTACGGGTCAACATGCCTTTCGCCTCATCAATCGTCGTTGTGTGCGATTCGATCGCCCTGTCACGGGCTCTTTTGAGTTCTTCGTTATCTAAAGAAAAATAAGATTTAATTAGCAAGAAAAGTAAGTATTAAAAAGTAAACTACGAACGTACCACTCATCAGATGATGATGATCAGCCAAAAGCTGGTCATAGGATGTTTGCATTTCTTTCAGCTCAGCCGCATGCCTTTTTTACGCACCGGATAACTTCCTCTCCAGATCACTAAATTTAAACTTGAAAGCTTCTAAGTCTTGAAGGGCTTTGTCTCGAGCTTCATAAGCAGCCGCTGCCGAAGCCTGGGAAGATTTATTATCTTCTTTCGCCTCCAAAACCTGCTCCTTCAAACGGTCAATTTGAGAACGGAGAGAAGCTAGCTCCTGTTTTGTCTTCGACCGAATATTCTCTTCATTTTTCAAATTAGCAACTTCACGCTCAAGCTTGCGACAATTTGATTCCGACTCGATCCAACGCTTATAAGTCTCCACCCCCAAAGAATTCGACGGGGCCTGATTCAGCATTAGGGCGTTCCCAAGCTCCGGGCCGCTCATCTTCCGGTAATGTGCATGTTCGGCCGGAGTCCCAAGATGAAACAGAGCCATCTTTCCCGACAAGGCATCCACAATCCTATCTTTATTCACCAACGACCACTCGGGTATATACTTCTCCAAAGCTCGAGCCGAATCCATATCCTCAACATCGCCCGAACCTAACTCCCGGGACAAGAAAGCAGCTTCAGTTTTAAACCACAAAGGGGAAGAAGAGGCACTATCCCCACCATCAAATGGTTGTGGACTAGGCCTTGAAACGTTAGAAGCAACCCCGGTTGTAGGCTTACCCGAAGGAGAAGGTTCAATTTTCTTAAAGGGTAGGGGCTCGGGCATATGAATATCTTCCAAAACCTTGGTATTTGCCCCTCCAAAGGATAAGGGGCTCGTCGGAGTCCTAATTGGATGATCCCTTGGGGTACGACCGCCATGGAGATGGGCGTCCAAGTTTGCCAACAAACCCCCAGCAGTAGAGAAGTCGGTGGCTTGATCTTCCTCATCATCATCCAGTGTAATAGTTTTAAAATCCATCTTCATTTTCATCTGTTTAGCTTTCGGACCGGACTTAGAAGAAGTAGTCCGCCTTCTCTTTAAACTGACTTGAGGACGTTCTTCGTCGTCACCATCCTCACCCTCTTCGCCCCCTTCGGCATGCCCTCCTTCGTCCTCGATAGAGACATGTACTCCCTCCTCTTCAATAATAATTTTGGAACCGGACCCTTTTGTCCCGCTCGAACTAGTTTTCTTGCCCTTATCACCACCAACCGCCACCGCAGCCTGAGCCGGAGAAACATTCACTATTTGTGCCGCAGGAGCTGAACCTGAACCTCCTTGACCGGCCGAACCCCCTTGATTATCTGGAGCCTCGGGTTCCCGAATCAGATAAAGATTCTCCTGAACGATGTTTAGATACGGAGGATCGCCTTTCGGTGTCCTGGTGGCCCGGACGTCGAGCTCCTTGGAATCAAAAGATTTCAACCTCAAAGCCTCCTTTAAACCCATAGCTGCACAAAAACAAACGATAAATAATATCTATAGTCCGAGATGACGTAAAGCATGCAAAACGAGCAAAGTAATCAAAACAAATTCAAGAAGCACCGCGTAACTAACCCTCTTTATTCCACTTAAGGGTAGGATACCACTCTGGTTCGGCCCAGATCGTGCTAATCCGCCCCATGACAAGGATGTGTTCCGGATACTTCTGTATACGTCCAGCTTCCTTAATCAAGTTCGCATATAACTCTCTGTTAAACTCGAAGTCTTCAGGAAGAGGGGCTGGAAGACGTGACTTCTTCAATCTCCATGTCATAAACTCCGGAACGCACCGATCGTCAACCAAGAAGAAGTGATCCTTCCAATCCTTTATGCTAGTAGTGATCCACGTATAACAGCAAGAATTTTTATCCCTAACTTCGAAGGTGTACCAGCTACCGGACCGATTCAGCTTGTAAAAAGCCCGGAACACATCCAAATCCGGGTCGGATCCTAAACCACGACAAGCTAACTCAAAATGACACACCTTGGCAAGGCCGAAAGGGTTCATTTGAGAAAGATGAACCTCGTGAAATAAAAGAACTTCGTCAGAGGAAGACGATAGTTGCAGTAATCGAAAAGGCGAGTGTAAACCCCTATTTTCCCCGGTACGAAAGGATAAATAGGCGTATTCTTTTCGGGGAGAACGGGGTGTAATGAGGCAGGAATCGCGTAATTATCTATGTACCACTGTAAACCATTTCTACTCAAAATATTGAAGCAACCGGATAGATTGCTCTTGTTCGCCATACTAAAAAGAAGGGTACTAACCTGCACGATGAATAGTTTCACCTCAGAAAAAGGAATGGAGAAGATAAAGTAAAAAGTGAAAACAAAAAATTACTTTTTTCCCTTTTTATAGGGGTAATACACCGCCTCAAAGACAACCAATCAAAGAGTGACACGTCACTGCAACTGACGCATATCAAACGTCACAACAGAGGAAAAGATAAAGCAACCGTCTGTTACCCAACAAAAATCACCGCCCAGAAATTTAAAATTCAAAAAATCAGTAAACGACAAATCAAGGGATCAGCCCGCTAAAATTACGTCGTTATAGTTCGAAGCTTTTACCTAGGAAACGCTACGAACTAGGGGGACTTGATGAGGATACGTCCTTGGACGGACCGAACCATTGCCAAACATAGAGCCGAACTATATCACATGAAGGTCGGACCGTACCTCACGCTATAGACAGAACGGCCAAATACATTGGTGCGCCATAACTAACTGGGCCCCACAGCCATAACCGCCATGACAGTGACTGGTCCGACCCTAACTAACTCGCCACGTCAGCACACCCAAAGACTATAAATACCATACTCAGACCTCCAAAAAGGGGTAATCGTTGTTCTCTCTCTCTAAACTCTCCTCTCTCTCTTCCTGACCTATTTCCTCCTCACAAATACTTATTCTCATGCCCGAGCTTGGTCACAGAGAGGCCCCCCTCCCTGTGACGAGACTAACGGTGTGCTTGTTTCCTTGTGATCTTGCAGGTTTTTGCTAGGTCATCTGAATCTCTGCTCTGACCAGGTCGGACCAACTGGTTTTTGAGTCTTCAAGTACTACCACAGCATTACCTGCACAAACTTCTGACTTCTGGGACAATAGTACACTTTTTAGTAACTCCCATTTTACCAATTATTAGACGCAACTACGGGTGATCATTTGACTAAACGAATAGAAACACGAGTGATGAGTTACTATAAGTTTCTTGAAGTTAGAAGACTGCTAATCGAAGACATAAGAGAATTGGTAAAAGTTCCCCTATCAGTCAACCCAACAAATGGCAGAGAAAAAAGGATTTTATAAAAACTACAAGAAGATATCTAACGATAAGGAAGCTACATAAGTTTTTGGTATCATCACTTGAGGAGCAGATTCTTACTTCTAAATCTGTTTGGTAATTGCCACTGATATGATGAAGTTCCAAATGATGGTGATGCCGCAAATGTGACTTATCATGTATATAAAAGTTAATATGTTGGTTAAAACTAATAACTTGCGACTAATGAAAGTTACAAAGGCTAGTTAAGTTCATTGATGTTCCCACTGATTATCGATTCTTTGGGTTTAATGTTCTAATGAACATAAGTTGTAACCAAAGAAAACTTAGGACTAATAAAAGACTTTCCACTAACAGTTGTTTAGAGAATGTTATAATGTCACAATCAAATGATGTTATTATATATCGTCTATAATAAAAGTGGACACACACACACACATATATATAGGGTGGGATTCTAGAGTGAACATTAGTGTAATTGCGAACTGAGTGAACAAATCCTGTCCATTGATCTACATACGTGTATGGCCAGGATCTCATCATCAAATCGTAAAATACACTAGTGTATGGTCAGGATTAGTTCACTCAGTTCGCAAGCTACACTAGTGTTCACTCTTAAACCTAATCCTATATATATATATATATATATATATATATATAGGCTAATTATAATGAGAAAACCCATTCCAGTTGAGAAAACCCAGAAAACTCTCACATGTGGCTAGGATTGATCCACGATTTATATTTTGATCCACGTTTTATATTAGTTTGAGAATAGAGAAGGGCATAATTGTCCATTTGTTTTAATCTTTTCTTCTTTCACATATCTTCTTTCACATGTGTAAGTCTGCGTGTGCAGACTTTTCTTCTTTTCAACTTTCTCACATTTAATACTTGTACTTGTATAATCTCTCTCCTCTTTCACATATCTTCTTTATTACATATCCATCTCCATATCTCACATATCATTTATTCCAACCAGAAATTAGAGAGAAAGAAATAACCATACTCACCACCATTGAAGACTTTTTGCATTTAACATGGCTGATTTGAACAGCCAACAACCTCCGACTGTTGCCGGTGGTACGGGGACACTCAATGATCATCCGGGTTCACCCTTAAATGTTGTCCCACATAATCTTTTACCTGATTTTGCATTTAATGAAGATGAAGATGCATTGGGTGAGAGTAGAGTTGTTGAAGATCCTGAACCCATTTCTTCAGAGTTTGCAGGTGAGTGATAACTTTTTTTTTCAGTTTTATTAAATGTACAGCTTTAAATGCATAGAGTAGTTGTGTAAATTAAGGTTTTCTTGTTTAGATTTTCACTGGATTCTTCTTGATTTTTTTTTTTGGTATTTTTTTTATGTGTAGCCTCAGTTCTGAATCAAAATGGCACAAATGATGATGAGGATGGTGTTCAGAATTGTACTTTTACACAGCTGCTATCCACAGGTCATTGTTTATGTGAAACCATGAATTTTTATCTATAGGGTTATTGTAACACCCCTAGTTTTAATGTTTGTAGTTTGTTATTATTATTATTATTATTATTTGTTTTTTTGTTGGTAGAGGAGGAAAAAAAACAGATGATGTTTTGGTTAGTTTGGTTGAAAATGTGGTAAAATTGTACTAGGTAAAAACAAGTGTAACCATTTTTATTTTTTATTTTTATGAAACAAGCTTTTATATTTTGTAGAAGGTAAAAACATGTGGTTACACTTGTATTAAGTTTTTATATTTTTTGGAAGGGGAAAACATTCGAGATTACATTTTTGGATTACATAAAAAAATGCACCAGCGTCTACACTTTTTTGTGACATCAAAAAAATGTACCACCATGTTTTCTTTGCATTTTAGGAAAAGGTGTTAAAGTTGTATTTGAGAATACAGTAAAATGCATCAGTTTGTTAGGTTTCATGTTACAAGTAAATTTTTTTTTAATCTATACGTGTTAAAATTTATTAAACAATACCTTTTTTGTAGGTGTTCATGCGGACGAGGAATTTTATGTTCACCACACACCCAATGGCACTAGAATGTGGTGTCCTAATGTTGAGGAACATCAACAACCTGCAAGCTGAACTGTTTACCCGTGAGCAAGAAATTCGGAAGAAGAAGAGGGTTATATGGTTACTGATATTAGCGTTAGTGATTGGCAGCTTACTTGTTAGCATTGTTTGTTGTGATTAAGAAATATGTGGTACTTAGTTGGATTACCCTTGTTAGTATGTTAATGACATTTTCGGGAGTATGTACTTGTTGATGTTTGGTTGAATCTGAGAATTTTATATGTTATGGATTTTTTTGTTTTGTTTTTACCATGTTACATTTTTTTCCCCTGAGATTTATGTAGACTTTTGTTGTGTTGAATCTGAGAATTTTATATGTTATGGATTTTTTGGTTTTGTTTTTACCATGTTACATTTTATTTTTGCCTCAGATTTTTGTACATTTTTGCTGTATCCGTGCTACATTTTTTTTTTCACTGAGATTTTTGTACATTTTTTCTCTATGTGTGTTTGATCATGTGCTTTTGTTGATGGTTGCTTGAATATCTTTTTTTTCATGACAACGTTGTATGTTTTTTTAGATTTGATCACGTGACTCTTTTTTATTTATTATTTTTTCCTAAAGTGTGTAACTTATGTAAGCTTTTTTTAAGATATCAACTTTTTTTTTTTAGTTTTTCGTTATGTTAGAAGTCAGTATTTGTTTAAATCATATAATAACGACACGATTTTTTGAATAACATAGATTGGAAAAACATAGATTTAACACAATAGTTGAGTACATAATAACTTTAACACTAGATATGGTAAACAACATAGGATAAGGAAAGTAGCCCCTATATTGCATGAGAGAGGGAAAATTGGGCACATTTTTTTTTCACACACATACTAGGAACTTCACGTAAACACCACTTTTTAGTCAAGAAACGATCTTGGAGTGCCATATTCAATTTCAGTGCTGAGTGGTTCTGGGCTAAGCTCACTCTCCCACGGGTTGTGGTTGGCCCACGAGACAAGAGTGTTTGGAGAGTAACAAGAGTAATCATCATCTATAGGATCATCTTCGGGATCATCAGTAGTCTTTGGATCAACTACCGGGGGGTTCTCTTGGGTGGCATTGACTGGTTTAGCTTGGTCAGCGAGCACCACAGATGAAGAGTTTTTGATAGGGGGGTTCTCTTTGCTATCCGCCCGTGATTGTTGACCTGTAAATATACATTTTATTAACAATTAGCATTAAAGTATTGAAACATATATTTATTTAGATTCCTAAAGATCACGTCTAAAACAGTTATGTACCTGCTCTAGTACGTGTTGCTGGCCCGCCCGCATCGCCATCAGCTTAGAATGTTTTTACAAAGTTCATGTACATAAATATTAGATATAAAAAAAGTGTAACGAATAAACGTCTATAGAATAAAAAAAACATACATTTTTTTATTTTCTTCATGTTTTCCCCGGGGGTGTCCAAATCACTGTCTAGTGAAACCGACGCACCAACTTTGTTTTATTATTTATATAAAACATAATTATAAGACAAGCTAAAGAAAAAAAAACGATTGTACGTACTTATTAGCTTTCTTTTTTGCAACTTCTTATCCCGATGCGCTTGCTTACCTACATTTGTACGAGTTTTATATAAATCGCAAACTATTAACAACCTTTACAAAATATATGTCTTAACAATAAAAAGAAAAAAAGACTAATTTTAAAACTTTTTTACCTCCTCTTGTTCGCTTTGCTGGCCCGCCCGTGTTAGCATCCGGTGTCACTATTTAGAAAGCTTAATAATTAGCATTAAGGTATCGAAACATGTATTTATTTAGATTCATACAGATCACATCTAAAACAGTTTTGTACGTCCCGTAGTACGTGTTGCTGGCCCACCCGCATCGCCGTCAACTTAGAATGTTTTTACAAAGTGCATGTACATAAATATTAGATTTTTAAAAAATATAACAAAGAAACTTTTATACATAAGAAAAAACATACCTTTTTTTATATTCTCCATGTTTTTTTCCGGGTGTGTCCAAATCACTGTCTGTTGAAACTGAGACAACAAGTTTGTTTTATTATTTATTCAAAACATAATTGTAAGACAAGTGAAAGAAAAAAAAATGCTTGTACGTACTTATTAGCTTCCCTTTTTTGCAACTTCTTATCATGATGTGCTTGCTTACCTTTATCGACAACCGGCGTACGGCGAGTCTTTTTAGCTGCATTTTGTTAATTGTAAACAACATTAATAAACTAACATCTAATTTAATGCGTAAGCATAATTTATCACAGGTTTTGTAATTATAAACACCTGGGCTCATTTTTTCCTCGGATCTTTACTTGTAACAGTGGATGACTGCAAATTATCACGTAATCCAACAAAGCATCAGTTTAAGAGGCTAACTATCTTTAGTTGAATTTTTGTTTTATAATTAAAGTCAAATGCTATTTGGGTATACAAGTTTGTTCAATCAAGGTTTCCCTGTATTTTCATGTTGATAGATTAACTAAAGAATTAGCTTTTGGTAGGATTATATGACTGGAGAGAGTCTTGTTGTAACTTTCAAGACTATACCCATAAGATTCAAATAAACAGACTACTCCCTTAAAAAACTTATATAGTCTATTTTTCTCAATCAAAATTAACACACAAATCAGCCCCCCCCCCCCACCGCAATTGATCATGTGTTCATCCCAAAAACCCCTAATGCTACCCTGTCATTAACAAAAAGCCAGATGTATGAAGAAACCGAGCACTTTGAAAACTATTTAGAAGTTTATAGTCTCTATTTTCACACATCCCAAATCTGTATTTCTAAAAGAAAATTCATAATTAGCTAAAATTATCAACTTTCTTTTTAACAAGTGAGATTATTTAAAACAAACAAAAAACCCTAACGGTACCTGTCATTAAGAAAACCAAAATGGGTATAAAGGAAACGAGCATTTTGAAAAGTCTTAAAAAACCCTATAATCTCTATTTTAAAACTCCCTAATTCTGTATAGCTAAAACAAAGTTAATAATTTTAGTCATCAAAGAAGCGACGCACCTGAAATCCCCTCGTTTTTAGCCTGATTATTTTTGGCGGTGACCGTTGAAATTCTCCGATGATTGTTGAATATCTCTGGCGATCGTTGATATTCTACGGCGATTTTGAAGATCTTAAGCGATTTTTGGTTGGTGATTGTGGGTATAGTTGAACATCTTCGTTGATTTGGGTATAGATGAAGAATGTTTGATGAAGATTTTTGGAAGAGAGAGAATTTGTTTTGATGTTTTGAAGTTTTGAAATGACGAAGACTACTGAAGTCCTAAGTGTAATGCCAACGATTTGAGAGGTCTGTGCATATGCAGACTTTTGTCTTTCTTGTAAGAGATGAAAATATGTTTCCCATATTACCCTTAATGTACAACCAATGTATTAAAAAATACTGAAAAGTGGAACTAAAGAAAGACATGGCCCAAACTTAATCTCACCCATTCATTTAGTTTGATCAATGGTGATTAATGGGTTTTCAGGGTTTATTCAACTCAACCGAGTTTTCAATTTATCCTTGCCCTATATATATATATATATGATGAGAATCATGACACAGCGCCCGACCCCTATCCCGGGAGCGGGCGGTCGCGAGCCAGTCTGATCGTATCGGTGTTTATTAATTTGGCAGCGGAAATTACATCAGGACCGTAGTTAGGAAATATTTTTATCAGAGTTAAACACCAAAATGTTTAAAATAATGATTTGGGATATAACCCGATTTTCCCTTGTAATATTTTTATAAAGATAAACCCTGAATATTGAAAACAATTCTCCTTTTTAATTTGGTAACTTTTATAGCCACTTTTCTAAGCCTTCAGTGCTCTCCAGCTGGCTTTTATTGGCTTCACACTAAGTTAACTGAAACACATGTTTAAAACATTTTATCAGCACGAAATACTGGTGAGTGAATCCCAGTTTAATCAAAACAGGTTTTATCATTTTACAGTATTGAGAGCTATTACAATGTTTATATCTACACAATTACTCATTCAGTACTCGCCACTCGACCGAATCTGTGGCTATGGTCATATCACACATTGGCTAACCCATTGTCCAATTGTGAAGATTATCAAGTAATGTATACAGAACCCCATAATACCGGCAGTAATTGAAGAATTACAAAGACTCAATCACTGATTAATCACATTGTAAAACAATTGAGGTTTTGTAAAAACAGTTTACAAAAAGGAGATTACTCACATTGACGTCTTAGGGTTTTCCTTAAGGATTTCCTGGTGATTATCTATTAAATACACAAATGCACAAGTGTTAGTATAATAACCCAATATTTACATTAGTAATACCTCCCTGAGACGGCATTCCAACGACTACGTCGGGCAGAACCTTGACAGCCGTTACGGAATCCTAGATCAATCGGGTAGCGTATCTAATACGTAACCGGGGTTATGATACTTACAAGGAGGCAGAACTTCGTTATTTAGGGGGGTATTTTACCCGGATATAGCTTCCACTATATAGAAATTTGAGAGAGATTGAAAGAAAATGAACGAGGAATGTCTGAAGCTCGAGGCCCCTATTTATAGGTCTGATCGTCGGTCTTTCGCACCCCGCGAAGAAGAACAAGGGGGCTTACGCAGCCCGCGAGGGCCCTAAGGAGGCAACGAGGTTCGCTGAGTCATCGACACGTGGCGGCACCTGGTCTTTCCCTGACGTTGAGCTGTCGCGGCCCGCGACGGATAGAGCAAAGGGCTTCGCGCCCCGCGAGCGTCCCTTGAATTTTGTTTTTATTTTATTTTTTAATTATATAAAGGTATTTCGGGCCTATTTTACGTATACGGGGTGTATTTAGGACATTGGGGGTGTCTAAAATATTTTAAGGAGGGTTGTTATATCTTGGTATAACTCCTGGACTATTTAATAAAATAAATAATGCACTCGTATTAAGTATAGTAACCCTGTTCAAATTTATCCCTACGTCACGAGACAGAACCCCAATGTACTTAGTCGGGCAAAGCCTCGACATGTGTTGGTGGGTCCTAAATCAATCTGACAGGGTATTGACTTAGTGGTCAGGGGTTACAACACTTAAAACGGGGCAGTGCTTTATTATTATTATAGGTGAAAAAAAGATAGAAATTTAGATTGAGAAAGTTAGCGAGAGGAGAAGGGACTGAGCACCAACAAATGTTGAACCTCCATTTCAATTTATACTAGTTGAACTAGTTGGATACTTGGTGCTTAAGGAAAAATTTGTTCTAATCCCTTTAAAATTGAGCCACGTATCCATCATTCAATGCCTTCATTTTGACTTCAATGTCCTCACAATCATACGTGCATTTTCGTAGTTTTAATATTATTAATATTTTATTACTTAAATATATATGAATTGTGAGTTTTAATTATATATATATCTATATTTATACTATATAATAAAAGAAACCAATGGGAGGACACATGTCATTCATTGAAGTCATCTATTTTTTATAAATAATTAATATCAATTAAAAGATAATTATAAAATTAAATTTAAACAATATTTTGCATTATGGTTTTGTTTTAAATCTTATATCTCACGTATTATTGCTAGAAAGAAACTAAGATATATGGTTAATAAAAAATGCATCAGATAAACAAAACTAATTAATATTCGAATAGAAAATTCAATCTTTTCCACACAATTTAAACTAAAATCCGTATATCTACAACATATATAGCAACCCAATGAAAATATTAAAGGGTTAGTGTGTCGTTTAATTCAAATTTATATCAAAAGTTTTTATTAAACTTTATCCATGTACATGCTATAAAAGACCCCAATGGAATAACACATGATTTAAAACGAAGAAGAAAACTGAATTTTAAGACCGGTCAACACGTATCTCCTTGGCCGGAGGGTGTGGAGGCGCCACCCAAGCCACCTCAGCGTCGATAGCGCCTAATGGCGCCACCACCCCACGCCGAGGCAATTACGGAGGGGTGTTATGGTTCCGGCTTCAGCATGGTAACGAACTGCTTTGGCATGATCGAGATTGATTAATTGAAAATGTTACCGTTAAACGGTAACAATTAAAAAAAATAATTTCCTATTTTACAAATTTAACCTATAAATACCCCACATTCTCTACACTTTTTTATACAATTCTACCTCAATCTTTATACACATTCTCTATATTTTTGTTATACACTTCAACCACAATGTTTCCCAACAACCAAAACCCGTGGGATCCGACCAATCCGTTTTGACAAAGTGCGCCAAACAACGAGCAAGAGGACCGTTATCGAAGAGACCCGCGTACGGGTGAGCTTGGATATTATCCGATGCCACCTAGCACCCCAACTTCTCCTCATCCGACCACTCCACCAAATATATAAATAAAAAATAATAATTAGGTAATGATGACGGGGGCTTTATCCCACACCCTGCAAGTTAAGGGATAGTATTATGAACAAAAGCTATTAATAAAAAATGTTATTACGATAATATTTGACAGTAGATAATCGTAAAGTCTTATCTAAACCAAAAAGCATTGTATCACTTAACAGTAGATAAACATGCATATTATTTATTGTTAACTATGAAAAATTATATTAAACAACTTATTAATCAAACCAAAAATTTAAAATAGTATTAACCTAATTTAAAAAATAATAAAAAATCCATTTTTATTTAGAAAGATTTTTTTTAACAATAGACAAACCCGTGTAATATACAGGGTTTTTAAAGATATAACATTTTTTTATTATTTGCTATATAAATATTAGATTTATTCAACCCGTACAATACACAGATTTTTTTTAAACATAACTTTTTATTATTTAGTATATAAGATTACATTTCTTCCACCCGTGAATACACATGGTGTTTTTAAAATATAATTTTTTTATTGTTTGGTATATAAAATTACATTTATTCACTTGTAAAATACACGAGGTTCTTAAAGTTATAATTTTTTTATTATTTAATATATAAAATTATATTTACCCAACACGTGTAATAAATGAGGTTTTTAAAAATATATTGTTTTTTATTTAATATATAAAATTACATTTATTAAACCCGTGTAATACACGGGGTTCTAATCTAGTATATATATATATATATATATATATATATTATAATTAATTCAGCTGCTTCACTCATTTGGCGCTTATAACTTCTAAAATATGACGTTTTATAAAACAATGAATATGCCATTAGAACGAGAATATTTGTATCTACATTTTGAACCAAGTTTCATTAAAAATGGAGTAGGTTCAAATATAATGTATTTAAATTATTAAACGGTTCCTAGGCTGGTCTATGTACTTCATATTTCTAGCATTAAATTTACCCATGATCTATTCGTGTAATAACTTTATTTTAATTTTAAAATTTTGGGAATGTTACATCATCCCCACCTTGTTTTAAATCTCATCCTCGAGATTTGGACTACGATATCTTCTTGGGGTTGCGTCACGTCTTTTAGTTGGTTATCAAGGTGACTGGTGTAACATTTCCATTTTTATCATATAAGAATTATAGGTTTGTTTAAATTTATTAACCAATAGTAACTAGTTTTATTTTTAATATAATTATTCGACCCATTTTATTCTTATACGTTTTTACATAGTTTAAAAACTATTTTATATATATTTGGTTGGAATGTTATACTAATTAATTGGCTTGTATAAATATATATGTGTGACCTTTCTATTAAAATAAAGTATATAAAACTTATATTATTAAATGGGTAGACTGGTAGAGTACGGGTAAGTTGACTGTTAGAAATATGAAGTACCTAGACGGGCCTTGGAACCGTTTAATAATTAAATTATAAAAATACATTATATTCGAACCTACTCTGTTTTTAATGAAACTTGGTTCAATATGTAGATACAAATATTCTCGTTCTAATGACATATTCATTGTTTTATAAAACGTCATATTTTAGAAGTTATGCGTGCCAAATGAATGAAGCAGTTGAATTAATTATAATATATAAATTAATAAAATAATAATAATAATAATAATCAAAATTTTTCATTTAAGTAAAGTGGACGTGTGTCTCCATTTTTAATAAAATAATGATTAAAATTTAAAAGAAATGAAATTTTGATATACGTGTATGATAGAATTTTTCCAAATCAATTCATGCATTTAATGCATTTGTGTACGTGTGTGATAAAGTAACCTTCCCTCTCTCTTTCTAGATTTTATTAGTAAAAATTTCCCTTAAATGCTGCAAAGCCCTGCCCCGTTTTAAGTGTTTTAACTCCCGATCACTGATATCCTTTCCGATTGATCTGGAGCCCCATAACGCATGTCAAGGCTCTGCCCGACTAAGTTTGTCGGGGTTCTATCTCGTGACACAGGGATAAGGTTGAATTAGGGTTACTATACTTAACACGAGTGCATATATATATATATAAAATAGCTCGGGAGTTATACCCAAGATTTATACCAGGAGGCTTCCTAGTTGAATCCTAAAGTTACAAGGTGAGTCCATTCCCTTTTCTCACAGTTTTATCACCTTTTTGTGATACAGTTATATTTAAAAATGCTTTCCAAAATCCTAAATATTTATCAGTTATACTTACAGTGATTAAATTTTTATATTCTGCAATAACTGCCGGTATAAGAGGTTTTATACATTACTTGACTCTCGTTACTATTGGCCAAAAAGTTAGCCAATAGTAGCATGACCACAAACACAGGGGGAATTGTGCCCCAGTAGTCATAGCCTATAACTAATATTATTGTTACATTACTATATTAAATTATTAATAAATCTAATGTATTTTAATATCCACATGACCGTGAATAGTACATTTCATATTAATTCTTTGAAAATTCCATTATTTAACATCCCACAAAGGTAAAATATATAAGAATTCTACAGATGGGTGTCATATCTCTCATGGTGTGAAGAAAATGTGGGTCCAATGCCCCTTTGACTAATTACATGTTTTTTTAGAGATTTTGTTAGATTTTTACATGTTATTTAATAAACCTAAATTACTATTAACATTATAAAATAATTTTTAGTCAATAAATGTATATCATAATAAAATATGTCAAATATAATATATTCTATTTTTAATATACTAAGATTATATTTTAAATCTTAATCACATTAATAATTATTTAATATATTATATTTGATAAAGTTATAACTATTAATTTGAAAGAAAATGATATATTTCATCTTCTGGACTAATTGGTTTTGGGCCATATAAAATATATTTGATAAAGTAATGTCATGGGACACTACTAAGTTCAAAGTCACTAGTTGAGAGAATGATCGACAGTGATATGACCAGAAATATGACCAGAGTCATTAGTTGAGAGAATGATCAACAGTGACATGACCAAAGACACTAGTTGAGAGAACGATCAACAGTGTTATGACCAGAATCACTAGTTGAAAGAATGATCAACAGTGATATGACCAGAGTCACTAGTTGAAAGAATGATCAACAGTGATATGACCAGAGTCACTAGTTGAAAGAATGATCAACAGTGATTTGACCACCGTCACGGGAATCGCCTAGTGAATGATACCATTGAGTCATAATAAGATATATTTTATATTTATTACTTGATAAACTTCACTATTGGACGAAAGTTAGCCAATGAGTAATATGACCACTGTCACATCGAAACTGCCACCATGTGACAAATACTTATTGAGTTTTGGGTAAATATAAACAAATATAAAAACCCTTAATGCTGTAAGGTATAACAATATATTTTATAAAAATGGAATGAACTCGCCAGTATTTATTACTGATAAAATATTTTCAAAACGTTTTTCAGGTAATTTGCTAGAAGCCAGCTATGGAGCACTGAAGGCTTAAATAAAGTGGCTATAAACACCTGAATAAAAGAAGAAAATTATGTTTTATTTATTTGGGTTTATCCCTATAAAAACAATTGAATTAAATATGGGTTTTATCCTGTTTGTTTAATATTACAAGTTCGGTGTTTTATAAACTCTGAAATTATTTCCTAACTACGATTTTGATGAAAAAAATTTCGCTGCGTAATTAATAAACACCGATACCATCTGGCTGGTTCACGGCTCCCGCTCTCAGGGTGGGGTCAGGGGCTGTGACAACTGGGATAGAATCAAAAGATGAATATAAGGATATCATGGGATAATTAGAATTCAATGGTCTCAAAACTTAGTTTCAGGAATTGATGTTAACTGAATAGAATGATAGCATTATCAAGGTGACTAAGTTTCACAAATCAAAAGAGAGATTTGATAGGCATAGAATTCGAAATGTAATGACTTGTAGAAACAATAGGATTCAATGCCAGAAAAGAATTTACTTTGATTGTTTAAAAAGATCTCTTGAATCAATAATTTCAATTGAAAATAGAAGTATGAAAAAAATGATTTGTCAATAATCAGAACAGAAATCAGTTTATTTAAATGACAAGGATACACCGGACAATATAATAGAATTTAGTGTATCATGGTCTTAATACATAATTGTATCAAGACTACTTAAATAATGAGTCAAACGAATGACGTATGATTTGACAAGATTAGGGTTTACTATTAGCACACGCTGTAAATTTATACAGATACCGAAAGGTGGTGTAGTGATTGAAAGAATTCAATGATTATGGTGACTGAACGAATTCACCGTTTTCAAAATTAACTGAAAATTTCAATGAAGTGAACCTGGATATTCAAAAGATAGGATATCCAATTGAATAATTGAATATCGTAGGATTGATCAAAGAAATATTGGAGGTATATTGGAATAAGAATTTAGATACCTTTAACTTAACACAAAATTGTATTAAGATTGGTTTAGGATAATGAATCAATAAATAGATAAATTCGTATCTCAAGTGTGAAAATGAAAGGAGTCCAAGTTTCAAAGGAATTGTCACCGCAAGGTGTCGTGTTTTAAGTAGGTAAAACAAGGTCTCCAAGGCCGAGTACTCCCCGAGTAATCGCTACAAGGTAGGCTGCCGATGCGACTTTCTTCAACTCCGACTAATTACTCAGAATTGATCAAATGCGGTCAACATTGGCCAAAATCAGATCTAGTAGGTCAACTCGGGCCGGGTTTGACTTAAAATAAAATAAACCATAATTTTTATGCCTATAATATTAAAGAATGAATATCAATTTCACATATTTTGTTATAAATATTAGTAAATTTATGTATTTGAAATATATTTAATTTCCAAAAACTAATTTCTTTATAATTTGGCATGTCCGAGTACTCCCCGTGTACTTTTTGCCTAGGCCGAGTACTCTCAACTCCCCGGTCGACCGACTAGGGAGCGCCTAGCGACTTTTGCAACCATACTTTTAACAAATGATACATCGAAATTGAAGACTTTAAACAAGTTTACTATGATTCAAACAAATGAGATTATTTGGAATATGATGATTTCACTCCATCATATGGGATTTTGTATATTGTGAACAAGTTCAAACAATTGAGCTTGGTTTGGACACATTCCAAAAATGGATACTTGTATTAACAAGAAATGGTTTTAATGAAAATCTGGTAAGTAGCTTTGAAAAGTAACTCTGAAAAGAAAAAGGAATTTTCCAAGAAATCTGTTGACTTAATATCAAAAATCAGCATTGTGTAATCATATAAATTATCAGAGTGAGTATAACGAAATATTTTATTAGAATTCAAGAATAAATGATTTTTTGAAGTGAATTCACATGTATGGTAAGCAATGCACAACATAGGAATTTGTCAAGAGATGAGGCAAATGAGAATTGACTCTATAAAAGTAAAATAAAGACTTTTTATTGAGGAAGTTTTGATTGGAATCAAAAGTCAACTAATACTGAAAATATAGGGGTACTTATTCTAAAAGTTGCGGTTATCTCTGGTGTTGTAAATATTTATGCGTTCTCCTTAGCTTCATCTGGGTTTCTATTCTTGTTGTCGGATGCCTTAGATAGTTTCAGGCAGTAGAGACGGAAGTGACCTGGATCTCCGCATTTGTAACATACATTAGTTGCCCTTTTCTTTCTACATTCTTTTTCTGTATGCCCAGCCTTCCTGCAGAAGTTACAACAAGGTGTCTTCTTAAAATGGCGTTTTCTTGCGTGCTTCTTGTTGTTGTTGTAGGTGGGCTGCGTGATTGCTAGTTTCATTCCTTTGTTCTTGGAGGATTCGCTAGAGCAGAATTCTCTATAGGAGTAACCATAGGTTGTGGTTTTCTTTCGTTTGGAAGATGGAGTTTTGATACAAGTATCATGACCTCCATTGGTACTAGGGTTAGGTTTGAAGTAATGGGTATGCTTACAGTGTATAGTGGGATTTTCGTTTGTAGGCACATAAATTTTAATAGCTTCAATGATCGATGGTATAGCATTCGATATTCCTTGAGCTATTATATTTTCTATTGTATTTTTATCCAAAGTATTTTCGTTACTAGCTTGAATTTCCTGATCACATGCTATTTCCTTTGACATCTGATTTACAAACATATTCAGATATAATTATCATAGAATTTAACAATTATACAGGCATATTTTGTTGCTCAAATCATGTTTAGCACAAATATAGTCATACTTATCAATATTATGCGTTGATAATTATATATATTAAGGTAACATATATACATGTTATATTTTAACATTTTCTCTTACTATATATCTTATCAAAATATAAGGAAAATGTATTTCTTATATGTGTTGTTTCTTCCTTTGATGTAATAGCTTTTATATTGACTTAATTTAATCATATTTTCAGGGCTTATGGTTGGATAGGTATTCAGAAAATAAAGATAAAAGCTTTATATGAAATTCTGATATTTTCTGTCATTGACCCATTTATTGTTTTTCAAGAGGTGGTGTTAATACAGATATCCTTAAGGTATCTTTTAAATTAAAGAATAGATTTTGAGTAAACATGTAGGTTTGTTTCTTCTGTTATATAAAGGCTTGTCCTTCTAAAAAATATTTGATCATTATATTATATATATTATTAGGAAAATCGCGTCTTATATATACACACGTATAGATATGAGATTTTAAAATTTCCTAGAATATATACATATAATATCAATTCATGAGAATCCAATTATATATGAATTATTTTAATTATTCCGTTTATTCTTATAACTTTGTTTATTTCTTTATATTAATAAAATAAATTTCCATCAGGTTTATTGAACATAATATTTCATAATAAAAGGAAATTTATCAAAAGAAATAATTTAATAGACATATAAATCTTTTGAATTCTTTTAGAACGATTTAATTTTTAATTGACAGGTTGACTTATTCTGATTGTAACATATTTAGGGCTTAAAATTTATCATAACAGAAAATACAAAATTTAATGTTTTTAAATTTATTAAAGTATCATTCTCATCTCAGAATATATGTACATATAACTTAAATATAGTTTAAGAAATGAATTAAACTTTATCAAATGCTAAAAATTGTTTCTTTTGAGATATATGTACATATATTTTAAACTATATAGTTATACCGTACTAAATGTTTTTGTACAAATTTTACTTTATGGATGGGATGTCATTTGTAATATTGATATAAAACATATATACATCTGACTTACATATAATTTAAGAAATAGGTTTAAGCTATTTCCTGTTGTTATATATGTATTATGTATTAAAATCATTTAATTATACAGTACCAAGTTGTTATACATATTCCTATTTCATAGATACAGTTTTACAAAATATTTTATATCTTCCATTGTATATGTATATGTGTATAAATTTTAGAATCGTCAAACTATGAATTATGAACTGTAAAAATTCTTGTTCATTATTTGTACAAATTAAATTAAGAATTATGTTTTATAAAACTCTTTTAACATAACTTTATTCAAGAGCCAAATATTTTATTTTTCCAAAAATATTATTATTATTATTAGTTTTAATTTAAAACAATATTTAATTTTGTGTATTATATTAATAATAATGATGATAAATAATAACAATATACATTAAAGACTTTTCTTAGAGAGCGTTTGTGTATTAAGAATTTTTTCTAGCATGTTAATTATCATCAATATTGACTATACACATAATTTCTGGATATTACGTAATTTATCAAATTTTGATGAATAATCTACATATTAAATATTTTAATAATATGATAAAGAATTATAAAGTGACTTACAAAGTATCTTTTTATTATTGTATCGAAATAATGCTGAAACATTACATTTTTAACAAAATTAATATAATTATAGGTGTTATCAAAACGTTGATAAATACATATCTTTAAATTGAGTAAAAATTTTGGATTATATCATAAAATATCGTGTTTTCATTGAATAATATTTTATATTATGATATTTCAGTGATACCGTACCTAAAGGTGTTAATTTACATCTTTGGTTAAGATATTAATATCAATATCATAATATTATTAGAATTTATTTTAAGTTTTATTTACATAAATATGAAGATACAGATTTGAATATTATATTATGAATATATTCCCTTTTTATAGCCTATTTTACATACCCTGAGAATTTGTAAAAATCATTTAGGTACAATACATATTATCTAAATATTTAAATTATGCTATTTACAAAGTATCATATCTGAATTGCATTTATTAATACTAAAATATTAATATTACCATTCTATTATTACTATAAAATTTATATTGCATTATGTCCCCCCCCCCCCCCACACACATATATATATATATATATATATATATATATAAGATATCACGAAATTTACTAAGACATGATATTATTAATATATATCATTTATAAATATATAATACAGCATAACTTTAAGATACAGATATGGGTAACACATATTGGGAATTCAAAATTCATGAAATAACATAAAAATCATAATAAACATATTAAGATTTTATGTTCACATGATAACACATAAGATATTAATTTTCTAACACAATTGGTTAAAGGTTTAGGTATTGGAAGAACACCTAAAGGGCTTAAACCAGTGGCATAGCTCTGATACCACATTCTAACACAGCCCCCGACCCCTATCCCGGGAGAGGGCGGTCGCGAGCCAGTCTGATGGTATCGGTGTTTATTAATTTGGCAGCGGAAATTACATCAGGACCGTAGTTAGAAAATATTTTTATCAGAGTTAAACACCAAAATGTTTAAAATAATGATTTGGGATAAAAACCTGATTTTTCCCTTGTAATATTTTTATAAAGATAAACCCTGAATATTGAAAACAATTATCCTTTTTAATTTGGTAACTTTTATAGCCATTTTTCTAAGACTTCAGTGCTCTCCAGCTGTCTTTTATTGGCTTCACACTAAGTTACCTGAAACACGTGTTTAAAACATTTTATCAGCACGAAATACTAGTGAGTGAATCCCAGTTTAATCAAAACAGGTTTTATCATTTTACAGTATTGAGAGCTATTACAATGTTTATATCTACACAATTACTCATTCAGTACTCGCCACTCGACCGAATCTGTGGCTATGGTCATATCACACATTGGCTAACCCATTGTCCAATTGTGAAGATTATCAAGTAATGTATACAGAACCCCATAATACCGACAGTAATTGAAGAATTACAAAGACTCAATCACTGATTAATCACATTGTAAAACAATTAAGGTTTTGTAAAAACAGTTTACAAAAAGGTGATTACTCACATTGATGTCTTAGGGTTTTCCTTAAGGATTTCCTGGTGATTATCTATTAAATACACAAATGCACACGTGTTAGTATAATAACCCAATATTTACATTAGTAATACCTCCCCGAGACGGCATTCCAACGACTACGTCGGGCAGAACCTCGACAGCCGTTACGGAATCCTAGATCAATCGGGTAGCGTATCTAATACGTAACCGGGGTTATGATACTTACAACGAGGCAGAACTTCGTTATTTAGGGGGTATTTTACCCGGGTATAGCTTCCACTATATAGAAATTTGAGAGAGATTGAAAGAAAATGAACGAGGAATGTCTGAAGCTCGAGGCCCCTATTTATAGGTCTGATCGTCGGTCTTTCCTGCCCCGCGAAGAAGTACAAGGGGGCTTACGCGGCCCGCGAGGGCCCTAAGGCAGCAACGAGGTTCGCTGAGTCATCGACACGTGGTGACACCTGGTCTTTCCCTGACGTTGAGCTGTCGCGGCCCGCGACAGATAGAGCCAAGGGCTTCGCGCCCCGCGAGCGTCCCTTGAATTTTGTTTTTATTTTATTTTTAATTATATAAAGGTATTTCGGGCCTATTTTACGTATACGGGGTGTATTTAGGACATTGGGGGTGTCTAAAATATTTTAAGGAGGGTTGTTATATCTTGGGTATAACTCCTGGACTATTTAATAAAACAAATAATGCACTCGTATTAAGTATAGTAACCCTGTTCAAATTTATCCCTACGTCACGAGACAGAACCCCAACGTACTTAGTCGGGCAAAGCCTCGACATGCGTTGGTGGGTCCTAAATCAATCGGACAGGGTATTGACTTAGTGGTCAGGGGTTACAACACTTAAAAACGGGGCAGTGCTTTATTATTATTATAGGTGAAAAAAATATAGAAATTTAGATTGAGAAAGTTAGCGAGAGGAGAAGGGACAGAGCACCAACAAATGTTGAACCTCTATTTCAATTTATACTAGTTGAACTAGTTGGATACTTGGTGCTTAAGGAAAAATTTGTTCTAATCCCTTTAAAATTGAGCCACGTATCCATCATTCAATTCCTTCATTTTTGACTTTAATGTCCTCACAATCATACGTGCATTTTCGTAGTTTTAATATTATTAATATTTTATTACGTAAATATATATGAATTGTGAGTGTTAATTATATATATATATATTATAATTAATTCAGCTGCTTCACTCATTTGGCGCTTATAACTTCTAAAATATAACATTTTATAAAACAATGAATATGTCATTAGAACGAGAATATTTGTATCTAAATTTTGAACAAAGTTTCATTAAAAATGGAGTAGGTTCAAATATAATGTATTTAAATTATTAAACGGTTCCTAGGCCCGTCTATGTGTTTCATATTTCTAGCATTAAATTTACCCATGATCTATTTGTGTAATAACTTTATTTTAATTTTAAAATTTTGGGAATGTTACAGATCATTACAGAACACTAACTATTGCGAGAACAAAAAGAACAAATCTAAAACACTAAATTTTGGGATTTAAGTTTCATGTTTTTTTAAAATTTTATGTTTCTTACATTCATATGTGTATTATATACATAAAAAACCATTTTTTTACCTACACGTATGAAGGGGTAAGGTCCCAAAAACCTCATATCAAGTACTTGGGACCATACCACAACCTCGTCTTTTAACCCTCTTTAGACCTTGCGCGGCCGCGCATCGGTCCTACAAAGAGTTTAGAAGCAAGACAAGCAGACAACACCTGCGCGCTAAAAGGAAATGCATAAGTCCTTGCGCCAATTCTCCATAATAAAAGGATAAAAATCCCAGCAAATACTCCCGCTTAATAATACCCAGACTTGGATATTATTTAATAAACTGATACCACACGATAAGGAGTCACACCAGATTATGGCAATAATCTTCTAGAAGACTCAATCGTGCACCACCAGACGGTTATAACCGTCTGGGACACGTGTCATCATCCCATGCCACCCTGAAATCACGATGATGGCATGAAATCGGAGAGAGACCTCCACTCCCCCACTTTCCACGTGGCAATTCCCCAGCCGTTGATCTAAATAGCAATCCGTGTGCTTGCATGTCAGATCAAGAAGATTAACGGAAAGGAAAATAACTGCTTACGGAGTTAGCATCTTCCATCAACATTTCAATAACAGGGTTTCCCGACCAAACTCCCGGCTATAAATATGAGAGTAATTCAGGTATAAACTTCAAGTTACATTCACTTCACTAATACTTCTTCTTCTTCATAAACACATACTTATTCTCACGCCGGAGTGTGGTCACGGAGAGAACCTCCCTTCTCCCCGTGGCGAGACTAACGGTGTTCTGTTTTGCAGTATTCGTAGGAGAAGAAGACCAGTCCCTTTGAATCAAACGAGAGAGAACCACCCCTTTTTATGCAGAACCTAACCCCATGGATAATTCGATTCCGATCATTTATCCAGTGTTTCTTCAACGTAGCTTACATACATGTTGGTAATTTAACCAGCACATAACCAACATATGTGTAGGTTATAGAAAAGTGAAAAATTTCCATATTTTGTTTTGAATTCTAGTGTAAGAAACAATAAATCTTACATTTGCAACATTTTCATTTATTTTTTAGGTTTTTAGGATTGAAAAAATAGGTGATTCATTGTGTTCTACGTGTTCTCACAATATTTTGTGTTTTGCATAGAACCTTCCCATATATATATATATATAGTGATCTGCATAGAACCTTCCCTTGTATATATAGGGTGGAAGTTGGCTACAAAGTCCATTTTTCCTACAAAGTGTAAAAAACCATAAAATACCATAATGTCAACCATAAAACACACTCAAAACCCACAAATAACAAAGTAAAGATTACTAAAACGTCATATTTGTGGGTTTTGTGTTGTGTTTTGGATGATAAGGCTTTGATTATCGAATGACTAACATTAGTGTGTTTTATGTTAATTATCATGTTATGTTTTATATTCATAGTTCTACGATTGTGTGTTTGATGTTTTTATAGACAATTAGGCTTTGATTACCCATAATTATGTTAGAACTTAAGGATTTAATTGTAATAAGATGGGGGGCTAAAATATAATTAATGTTTTTAAGACCAATTTACCCTCATTTTAGGGGTATATTTATAAATTAAGAGGGAAAAAGTTCTTATTTTTTGGATATCTTAAAATGCCTCTCCCTCATGCATTATAATAAGAGCAATTTTCGTAAAAGAGTTGACTAAATTCATAACATGAGAACGAAAGATTATTAAGACATTATTCTGGACAGAGTCCACTTCGAAATCTCCATTGGGTAAGAGGTTTACGTCAGACTAAAGCGAATAAGCACATGAAGAAGGGAAGGAATGCACGAGGAACTACTCGGGAGAACCAATGCACCATGCCACTATAAGAGTGCGGGAAGTGGGCCGGGAACACCACTCTTTCAATGTGGGAACTTCAAAATTTATTTTCTAAAAGGGTTTATCTCCGAGACCACTCCCACCGCCCTTAAACAATTTATTTTTATCTACGTGTCCGTAAAAGTTTTATTTAAAAGCGAAATGGTCAAATATAACTTACAATTTTGTTTTTTTTATCATGACGAATCAAATCAATCCTATCCTAACATCATCAGGACCGACACCAGTTTTCGTTTGTATGGTTTTCTAGATGTTCCTACCAATGCCGTGACGAACTGAATTGCTTCTGATCAAATGACATCCACGCTGATATCGTTTGCTATATTGAGTACCGGTACAAGAAGCGTGGGTAATCCTAGTATTATCACTTAAATTTTTTTTTTTTTGAATTAGTTAAAAGTTAATATTCATTTGTTCCTAAAGAGTCTCGTGATTTCCTTAGCGACTGCCAAAACTGAAATCCCCTTTTCCCCTCTCCTCCATCCGTACCGTAAACTGCAAAACCTCACCGCCTGCTTAACCCTTTCACACAATTTTCATTCAAACGTCGGTCATCAACTCCGATCACCATCTCAATCGGTGCGTTTAGATACATGATTTATATCTATTCAATCACTAAACTACATTTACTTCAAACTTGTTCAAATCAGTCGTAAAATCGTACAAAATCACGCTCATGTGCGAGTTTACAGGTGTGTTTTTGTGTGTATATGTGTTTGATTGTTTGCGATTGTGTTTTTTTGATGAATAGATATGAACGGAGGGTTCGGAAACAGCGATTTAGGTCAGCTTCAAGCTACTATGCAGGCGATTGAGATTGCTTGCAGTTCTATTCAGGTTTGTTCTCGTTTACTGATTATTGTAACTTGATCTTGTTAGTTGTTAAAATGTGAGTTATTTGATAATTTGACGAAATGTTGTTATGATTGAAATTGTTTGCAGTTCTATTCAGTTTCTTGTTTTATTGATAATTGAAGCTTGATATTGTTGGTTGTTGTTGATGCAAATTATTTGAGTATTTGATGAAATGTGGTCCATGTGGATGATTAGTTGTGACTAATGTGATTATGGTTGATAAATCGCTACACATCTGTATGAAAAGGTCAATCTATGAATGCAATTGATTTTAGCTCTTATAACCATCAAGTGGGAAAAAGTATCAGATTTAGACTTTAATAGTGATTTAGGTCAGCTTCAAGCTACTATGCAAGCGATTGAGATTGCTTGCAGTTCTATACAGGTTTTGTTCTTTTAGTGATCGTTGTAACTTGATCTTGTTAGTTGTTAGAGTGTAGGTTGTTTGAGGATTTGATGAAATGTGGATGGTTATGTGTGACTTATGTGGTTATGATTGAAATTACTTGTAGTTCTATTCAGGTTTTTTTACTGATTATTGAAACTTGATCATGTTAGTTGTTAGAATGTAAGTTATTTGATAATTTGATGAAATGTGGATGATCAATCGTGACTAATGTGGTTATGGTTGATAAATCGCTACGCATCTGTATGAAAGGGTCAATTTATGAATGCAGTTGATGTTAGTTCATGTAAGCATAAATTAGGGAAAAACATAATATTTAGTTCAAAACTTCAAATTATTTTCCTGGTGATTACAATATCTCTCCTGGTGAGAGTATACATCGATTTCGTTAGCTTCACATTTCTAGGGTATTTATTAAGGGCATTAGTGGATGTATTAGTGAGTAGTTGGTATGTTTCTTCTTCTAGTGTATGATACTAACATTTTCATGAATTATGCTTTACTTTTCAACATTAAGTCTTATCTAACATTGGGTTATAAGACCAAGTGTAGTGGATTAACTAAAAGGTTGACACGTCACCGCCACCAGGGGCGATGCTTTGAAGGGGCCGGGAGGGGCGCCCGACCCCCCGAACTTTTCGGCCAGTAGTGTTATGTATGTAGTTTTCGTATAGAAATTTTTGGGTATATATGTTTTCGACCCCTCGGTTCTATAGAAATTTTTGGGTATCTACGTTTTCGACCCCCCCGTAAAAAAATTCAAGCTTCGCCACTGACCGCCACATCACTGTTACCTAGACAGTGGGCAATAACTAGGTGTAGTGGATTAACTAAAGACTGCATAAAAGAAAAAAAAACTTGTGATTGGTTGGAATAGTTGTGGCCCCACCATCTTTTTGCCCCCTCTCTCGTTAACGCACTAATGCCCAAAGGGGCTTTGAGGCTTTGGTGCCCGTTAATAACTAGATAGTGGTGTTTAACGCCCCCCTATGCTGATTTGGCATGGGGCCGTTAATCGACTACACACAGGCTAGCATTACATAAGTTGTCAAAAAGCAAGAATGAACTAGTTTTTTTTACTTTTTTTTTAAAGGTGAGATGATTGATTATAAACTTAAAACCCAGGTTGACAGCTGTATGTCTTATTATCTAGATGTGTTTTTTGTTCAACGTTCAACTCTTTTTTGGAGTAAGATTGTGTATGCTTCATTTTAAATTTGGAGTTTAACATTCTCTTATTCCTATTCTTTGCAAAGTTTGAATGTACTTGACACTTGTACAGAGAATATTCATGACTTTCATTTGTTTAAAATATGCAGATTAATGTAAATCCAACGGCTGCTGAGGCAACTATATTATCTCTATGCCAATCTCCTAGACCATACCAGACATGCCAATTTATTATTGGTAAGTCAAAGAGTCACATCTTATTGTGCTTAAATGCAAGGTTTATGATATGATATTCTTCTATAAATCACATATTGGTTTACTGATCATGCCAGATTACTCACATTTTGGAATTTGCTTTCCTTGTAGTTATCATATACCTTTTAGAAGATTCAACTTTTGTGTCTTAATGGTTGTTCTTGTGTGAAACCTACCCATAACGTCAAGTGTTATGCAATGTTGGAAGTGGGTTCTTTAATTAATACTCAAAAACACGAGTTGATGAAGCATATAAAATCACCATTGCATATTTGCATTAGATTCATACTTTTGATCACAATTTTTCAATGATCACATGCATTTTCATTTTGGTTTTGCTTAGAGTAGCAGTTAATATGAACACCTGTTGTCTGAAAAATGGCCTGAAGAACAATGTGAGTGAAAATGAAAGTTTTTATGCACCTCCGTATTCCTAGAAATGCCCTTTTTGTTGACTTAATAAAAACTTTAGTAATATACTAATATTCCTTTGACTTAATAAAATTTTTAGTAATATACTAATATTCCTTTAAAATGGAGCAATTTCTGTTACTGTATTCCACTGTTCAGAATTCAGCTTTACCAGTAATAGAAACCTCTTTAGTACAAGAAAATTTGCTATGTGCAATTGTTAAGTATGAATGTCTGTACAAAATTCAGATGTACAAGTTGCAGGAAATACAAAATTAATTTGATATCAACACTTGTAATATTCGTGATCTGTACTCAGTTTAGAATGGTTACAATCGCTTTTCGGTTGATTTAGCAAGGAAGAGTGATGCTTGTAAGAGTATTATGTTTCTCTATATCAACAGCCTCTTTATTGTGTTCAGAAAATTCTCAACTGGCAAATGCAAGATTTCAGGCAGCCACAGCAATTCGAGATGCAGCAATACGAGAATGGTCATTTCTTTCACCCGATGAGAAAAAAAGCTTGATCAGGTATTTTAAGATTTTAACAACTTGGCACTCATTGTCAATATTCAATATCAGTGTTGCTTATATATAGAGTGTCACCATTTGTGTTAATAATTGATACATTTATTAAGAAATCTAGTTGATTATAGCTTCTGGTAAAGGTGTTCAAGATTTATATTTGGGTCAATATGATTTGAAATGCTTTTGACGAAGCCTGCTATATGCAAGCTGCACTTATTACGTATATTTTGGAACTCTGTAAGCCTTGTGTTACTTAAGTAACTAATGTTTTACTTTCTGCAGTTTTTGCTTGTCCTACGTAATGAAACATGCAAGTTCACCAGAGGGCTATGTGCTATCAAAAATTTCATCTGTTGCAGCTCAATTGATGAAAAGGGGTTGGTAAGTTCATAATAATTTTACCATATGATATGTATAAACTAAAATAGGAATGGTAATTCATTATTCATCCTGTTGCCTGTTGGCACTTTGTTTCTTTTTGTGTCATATATACTATAATCGTTACAAATAAACTTTAAAGCCATTTAAAAGAAAATAAAGTCTTGCTAAGTGCTTCAGCTTGTCTGGCTCAAGTGTAGGCTAGAATTTACTGCTGCAGAGAGGGATGGATTTTTCTCTGAGGTAATTCTTTCAAGTACATTTGTCTATATTTTTGTTAAATTTGACAGTCTATATAATGATATAGTTAGTCATCAGTCATCACAATTTCACATGTGTTTTGCTTTGAAGCCTTCCTTTCCTACAATACGATTCAACGGATTTAGTTATTTTACTTTTAGAATTTTACAATTCATAGTGATCGTTGGCACCCATTAAGTGATTTTAGAGCTGATCAGTGTTGTCAATAGCTAGCGGGAGCTATAGCGAATAGCGTGGCGAGGCGGCCATATACACTACAAGGGACTTCGCGACCACATATCGCTAGTTTACATGTAGTCCCTAAAACTTGTAAACTTTTGCATAAAAAGTGTAAAATTAGTTTGTGTGTTTCAACATTTAACACCCATCACTAGTTTACATTTGGTCCTTCAACTTCTATATTTATACATAAAAAGTATAAAATTGACATATTTATGTATAAAAAGTACAAATAGCTTTTTTTTTAATTTCTTAAACTTTTAAATACCTTATCGCTAAACACGAAATAGCGCATCGTAGCTATCGCTACGTTACGTAGCATATAGGTAAGTCTGTTGCTATTGACCACTATGGAGCTGATGTTAGCTATGTGATGCTTATGCTTGATTATAGCATGCCTTTTGTTTTCTCTTGCCGACGGCTTTCCAAATAATCATTAGTAATAATTTTGGGATATATTTGTGAATGGCATAAACATAATCTTATTTTTGGTCTTCAGATACATTTGGCTATTATCGGTAACCATGGATTAGATGTGCAGTTCATTGGAATCAATTTCCTTGAGTCATTGGTATATATCGCATGCTATCAATTTTACTACTAAGTTTATTTTGAGATGTTACTCATGCTTCAAAGTAATTTTGTAGGTGTCTGAATTTTCTCCATCTACGTCTACTGCATTGGGTCTTCCTAGGGAGTTCCATGAGCAATGCCGAAAATCTCTGGAGCATGACTATTTAAAGGTTTTGTTAAACCATTCCCCTCAGGCATTCATGAATAAGTGGTCACAAGGTTGGGTAAACGGTCAAAATGTGTGCGGTATGAAATGGGCTAGTTTTTCAGTATGGGCAAAAACGGGTTAGTTTGGACAGACTGGCAACTCCATTGGGCCCATTTGTATAACTATAATTTATCAAGACAACTTTGCGATAATGACCTAAATGTTTAAATAGTCCTTGTGGTTTGCCAATATTTTGGGTTTGGTCCCTAGCTTTCCAAAAGTACACGGATGGTCCCTGCGGTTTGCACTTTGTAATGCATTTAGTCCCTGGCCAACAACTCTAAAGGTTTCAGCAGGTCCAAGTTAGCAACTAAATGAGTTACAAAGTGCAAACCACAGGGACCATCAGTGTACTTTCGAAAATCTAGGGACCAAATCCAAAATTTTGGTAAACCACAGGGAATTTTCGTGTACTTTACTCAAACCATTTAAAAGTTTTGCAATTAAATTACAGTTTAAGACGTTCGACCTATTCTACCCGTTCTTTTAGCTTTGTTTGAGATAAAACGCAACCCAAATTGACCCATTTGCAAGTAGATGTTTCAAAATTGCCATTTCTACTCATTATATAAGGGGTCATTTTTGGATACTTTGAAAGCTCACGTTTGAAGCAGGAAAAGCTTGGGGTTATGCTTCTATAGTAGTTTTGCATTTTTATAAAACAACTGAAACTCAAAAATTTAAAGAACTTATCTTTGTGCTTCTCACTTTTTATTTTTTCTCTTAATTTTATAGAATTTCTATTCTTGGGCGGTAGGGGCTGCACAAAGTGTCACAACTCAAATTACGAATTCAGATGCTGCTGTTTCAGAAGATAGAGTTTGTGCAGCGGCACTTCGTTTCATGCTCCAAGTTCTTAACTGGGACTTTAGTAACAGCGGCAGAGTTGTAAAGAACAGCTTAGACGTCTTTTCCTTTGTTGCTAAAGAAGACAGTAACTCAGCCTATACGCTGGTCCAGGTAAATGCTTTTTCTACTTTCAAAATAAAATTAAATTCGATCTTTAATTAAAACTATGTGGGTATGCCTTAAGAACCAGGCAACTTTCAATCCGAATGACATGTTTGGCTACTTTTCTGTTTTAGCTGAACTATTTACATGACCTATTTGACCCGCTCGAATTTATAAATAATTCAAATTGACCTGTTTATATGTAAATGGGTCGAATTTGGCACATTTACCGAACTATTGAAGACTTGATTGCTAAAGCTTCTGTTCAGTTTCTATTCATCACCAGAGTTTTTAAATCTACATAAAAGCACTAAACTTTCATAAATTAACGTTTGGGTGCATGTTTAACGGTAAGAAAATGCACGTGGTTGCATCGATGAGGTGAAAATTGCTTTCTTTCTTTTTGATGTCTGCGAATTTTGAAAGTGACATGCATTTTAGATATGACTTAATTGCTTAAAGTTGCACCTTATCTTTCGTTCTGCTACTAGTCTAGTCGTTGAACTTTCAAAAGTTCTTTTTTAAATCATGCATGTTTATCGGGTTACCAGTTTAGTCCTTGAACTTTCATAGTAGTCAAAGTTACAAGGTTCACAATTAAAAGGATTAATACCATTTTTACATGGGAAGATCAAGGAAAAGATGTAGAAACTCTAAACATTAATAATCCAATAATTAATAATTGTAAGATTAAGTCAACTGTCTTGAACATGATTGTATCTAATTATTTTTTTGAAGCTTGGGCCTTCATGGCGTGATGTTTTGCTTACAAGTGGTCACATAGAATGGCTATTAGGGTTGTATGGTGTATTGAGGGAGAAATTCTCCGGTAAAGGTTACTGGATTGACTGTCCTCTTGCGGTTTCTGCTCGGAAACTCATAGTACAGCTTTGCTCTCTCACAGGAACTATATTTTCACCTGGTAACCCTTTCTTCTATTTAAAAATTGTTTAATTTGGTTTTTATTAAAACTAACACTTTCTTTAATCATAGATGTTGGTGCTTCTCAAGAGAAGCATCTTCTGCAACTATTATCTGGAATCGTTCAATGGGTTCATCCTCCTGATGTTATTGCAAAAGCAATTGAAAGTGGAAGAAGTGAGAGGTAGTATATCTACAGGTGACAAAAGAGGGGGGGGGGGGGGATAAAATAGGTCATAACACAACTTTTTGTACGCATATACGGGCAGGTCGAGTTTGGACCTGGAATATATGATCACAAAGATTCTATTATTCTAATAGTAATAAATTTTTTTCGGATGTTTATGCCATAAATAAACACTTTTGTTGACTTCAACCCTTTTCTTTAGACTATTTTGTCTATCACCCATGAGAGAGAACATAATTTAAAGTCAAAATCGCCTTTTTTAAGTATATCTTTGGCAGGTGGAAATACCATCATTGATATTGTGCTTTATGTTTTGCTACGTAATTTCTTTTTGTTCAGTGAGTTGCTTGATGGCTGCCGTGGACTGTTATCCATATCTGCTGTTACCAATCCAGTTAATTTTGATGACCTCTTGAAACATATAAGGTAAGTTAAATGTGCTTATCTAATAGTACGTACACTTATAGCACTTTAATCAATCAGTGCCTTCTTGTAAACTCAACAAATTTACCTTTTTTTTACCTGTTTAATGTTCAGGCCTTTTGGTACACTCAGTTTGTTGTCTGCCTTGATGTGTGAAGTTATTAAAGACCTTATGACCAAAGATATGGAAGAAGAACCATGGAGTTGGGTTGCACGCGATATATTACTAGATACTTGGACGACCCTTTTAACGGTAAATAGTTAATATTCTCAATTCCAACGTATAATACTTGTTACAACAATGGTTGCTTTATGCTAGCTAGTGGGTTACTACCTGCACTCCGGAGCGGGTTCGAAACATAAATAAAACAAGCAGATTGCGAGCGTTAAAGTTGTTTGATGTTTTAGTTAAGGGGCTAAACATGTCATAATTAAAGTTGAGGGGCTAAACATGTCATTACCAAAGTTGAGGGGCTAAAGTTGTTTATTATTAAAGTTGAGGGCTAAAGTTGTTTTAGTTAAGGGGCTAAACATGTCATTATCAAAGTTGAGGGGCTAAAGTTGTTTATTAGCAAAGTTGAGGGGCTAAAGTTGTTTGATGTTGTTACTAGTTAATGGGGGTAAACATGTCATTATTAAAGGTTAGGGGCTGAAGTTTTATAATTAAATGTGAGGGGCTAAAGTTGTTTTAGTTAAGGGCCCAATTAAACATGTCATTATTAAAGTTTTGGGGCTAAAGTTGTTTATTATTAAAGTTTTGGGGCTAAAGTTGTTTATTATTAAAGTTGAGGGGCTAAAGTTGTTTATTATCAAAAGTTGAGGGGCTAAAGTTGGTTAATGCCAAAGTTGAGGGGCCAAAGTTGGTTGATGTGACAAAATAGCATATTTATAGTATATATAATGTATGACTTGTTTTTCTATCTTTTACCAATGTTTACAGGAGACAAACACTTCTGGTGTGACATCATTGCTTCCACCAGAAGGAATAAATGCTGCCGCCAATCTTTTTGCCCTAATTGTAGAATCAGAACTAAAGGGTATGCTTGGATTCTGCAGTGTTTACTTTTTGTTTGTCATAAGTATCGTTTAGTTTGATATTGTTCCGTGAATAATTCAGCTGCATCATCAAGTGAAGAAAAAGAAGAATACTTTCAAGCTTCTGTAGCTGGTAACCTACCTCTTCTTGTCTTATGTCATGATCAGAGGTGTCGATGCTAAGTAGTTAATGCGGTAAAATATCAGATATCGGTCAAGGACTTATATTTGAGATATCGGTTATCGCGGTGGGATATCGGTAATTTTAATATCATGGTAAATTTATATATATAGCAATTTAACACTAACAATTGTAACAAGTAAGAACTGACTAAGACTTAAAACACTAATATTTAACAGTATCAACTGACAATTAAGACTTAAAACACTAATAGCAGCAATAAGAAGAAAAATGAACGGTAGAAATAAGAAGAATGGTACTGATATTGGGAAAATCGGTGATTTATCGATCAAATATCGGTCCTATATCGGTCAAATATCGGACAATATAGCTGATATTATCGGTACCGATATTCTGACCAATATTTTGTACGCTATCTCGGCAGGGGACCGATAACCGATATATCACTGATATATCGGGATATTAACTACATAGTGTCGATGTTGACTCATTTATATACAAATGGGTCAATTTGGGCTATGATTTTATAACATGTCAGCGGGTATCCGACCCACCCATTTTTGTCACCTTTAATCTTGAAATTGTGTCTTTCATGGTCTTCATTTGCTTCTCTTAAAGGCACTTTGTAACTCGTATATTTTGTTTGTAGCAATGGACGAGAGACTGAGCTCTTACGCCCTTATAGCACGAGCTGCTATTAATGTTACAATCCCTTTTCTTACGGGACTTTTCTCTGAGCGTTTTTCAAGGCTTCATCAGGTGCTTGTACATAAGTTAAGCATAAGTTGATCGCAAATAGTTTGTTCAATTTATTGGCTTAATGTCTACTTAATTTATCATGCATGTCAAGAAATAGTAATAGTTAAGATCTAATGTTCATAACGATTACCTATATAGCATATTAGTATCATAAAGGAAGGCGTAAAGTATTAAAAAAAACAAAAAAAGAATCGTAATGTTGATGTTTAGGGTTCGACTCCTGTGTATTGTTAACCGCCCTTTAATGTGATGATCACTTCATGTTTACAGGGAAATGGGATAACTGATCCAACTACAACAATGGAAGAGCTTTATTCACTTTTGTTGATAACTGGTCATGTATTGGCAGATGAAGGAGAGGGGGAAACACCATTGGTTATACTTCTTTTAGTTATTTTATCAGCATAACATAGTTTCGGAATAACTTTTTTGTAATTATGTAATTTACTGCTTTCAGATACCATTAGCTATAGAAACACGTTTTCCTGAGTACGTGGAAACAGAAAAACATCCCGTAGTTATACTTTCTTGGTAGATTACCCACTTTCCCTTCATCAAGACTGTTCTTTTTTCCATCACATATGATATGTTATGTGAAATATTTGTTTTTATTTGAAGGTCTATCATAAAGTTTGCAGAGCAGAGTTTAGATCCAAATATGAGAGCAGCGTTCTTCAGCCCTCGGCTTATGGAGGTATTACTCGAAATACTAGCTTCTAGTAAATAGTTTGCTTCCCGCTACAAAGTTTTCAACATTTTTTTGACTTTATGGTTAGGCAATTATATGGTTTCTTGCTCGATGGTCATGTACATACTTAATGACAGTTGGAGAAATGCAAAGTTATAAAAACCCCATAGATGAGGTCACCCTGCTTCAAATGCAGCGATCCAGACAAGCATTGCTTAGTTTCTCTGCAGAACATACTCAGGGAAAAAACTTGCTCGATATTATTGTTCGAATATCATTAACAACATTGATTTCATATGCCGGGGAGAAAGATTTGCAGGTATTAAATGTCGATTAATATTTTACACACGCTAGTATGGTCAACAGAGAAGTTTTAGGCGGTAATATATGCATTTCATTTGTGTGACAGGCCCTCACATGTTACCAGCTGCTCAGTGGACTTGTTAGGCGGAAAAGTATATGTACACACCTTGTCACGTTGGTTCGCATCTTCTCTTTCTTAGCATTTTTATTTTTTCATTTTTAAACATCTGTATAAGTTTACAAATTCAGAATTTCTTTAACTTTGGTTCGGCGCTCCACAGCAGGTTCGAAACGTAGATAAAAATAAGCAAATCGCGAGAGTTAAAGTTGTTTGATGTTTTAGTTAAGGGGCTAAACATGTCATTATTAAAGTTGTTTATTATGAAAGTTGAGGGGCTAAAGTTGTTTTAGTTAAGGGACTAAGCATGTCATTACCAAAGTTGAGGGGCTAAACATGCCAATATTAAAGTGGAGGGGCTATAGTTGGTTAAGGCCATAGTTGAGGGGGCAAAGTTGATTGATGCGACAAATGAGCATATTTATAGTATATATAATATAATGGTTAGCTTGTGTAAATATCTTTCTTTGGTATCTTCAAGTTGATATCATCAGGCCTCTTCTAATGTTCAATGATATATAACACAAGGATATTGATGAATATGATTTTAAGATTATATTATGTTATTTGGTTCTCCATTTCTGAAACCTATTAACCATAAGTGGCATATTAACTTCTGAAATGGTTAATGGTGATTGTTTTTTTGCTTTTACTGCAGGACTCATGGCGTCATCTAGCACATTGTTTTACAAACGATAAAGTGCTATTGTCGCTAAACGCTACTCATCAGGTAATTTAAAAACATTATCCACCTTTTTTTAGTTTCAGTCGTTACATCAACCTCATATAGACTAATAATTGTATAAATATTAGTGTCAGTTATGATCACAATTTTTGTAAAATTTATAAAAATTGATGTGTCAAAAGTCGGGTTGGGTAAAGGGTTACTTTTGGTACTGGCTTTTTTAAGCTACTTTTCTCGATTGTACTGAAATTCTTTAGAGTAAATGGATCGAAGTTGTGATCTCTATTTTATGTGCTTTTGTTGAGCCTTAACAATGGTACTAAAGCTTACTTAACTCCTTGTATCATTTACATATATCATTGCAGCGTTCCCTGTCACAGACTCTTGTTCTTTCAGCTTCTGGCATAAAAAATTCAGTGGAAGCAAATCAGTAAGTAGACCTGGCAAACGGGTCGGTTCGGGTTGGGTCATGGGTCAAAATGGGTTCGGGTCAGAACGGGTTCGGGTCAGAACGGGTTCGGGTCAGAACGGGTTCGGGTCAGAACGGGTTCGGGTCAAAACGGGTCAATTAAAAAAAGGGTTGTTTTGGTTCGGGTTGGAACTGGTTCGGGTCGGAACCGGTCCGGGTTGAAATGGGTCCGGGTCAGAACGGGTTTCGGGTCGGGTCGGGTTAGGTGGGTTTGAAAAAATGTTTTCTTATGAAAAAGAAAGATTGTTTGGGGTCAGACCTGGCCTTAAAGATAACTTAAATAAATCAACTATAACAAAAGAACGAGTAATTTGTACAGGTCGTTGTTATGATTATTGCTTAAAAACAAAAATCGGTAACGTACATCAAACTAGTATGAACAACCTGTACAGTCAAAACCACCAACATGATCAATAGTACATGTACATATGATACTTTTTTAACTTTTGTTTCTCTGTCTACTCAATCATCCTTCAAACTCTCTCTCACACACTCAACCATCCTTCAAACTCTCTCTCTCTCTCATAAGAAAAAATGGTGGTCAAAAACTAAAAAACACAAGATGTTGATTTTGTTGATGCTTTGTTCAATAAAATTATGGAATCCATGAGTCTTTGGTGCAATCGGCTGTGGGTCACTCCACTTTCAGAATCAAAGGAGGTAGAAGAAGGCGGTGGTTGACGGTGGTAAACGTAGGCGGTTGACGACGGTGGTGAACGACGGCGACGGTCATGACGATTGAAGAAGGCTACAGTACAAGATTACTCTGGGTCTCATACTGACGGTGGTGGACGACGGCGACGGTCATGCCGATTGACGACGGTGGTGGACGACGGCGACGGTCATGACGATTGACGACGGTGGTGGACGACGGCGACGGTCATGACGATTGAAGAAGGCTACTATTTCATAATGAAGAAAGAACATCTGTCTCACCCATTCAGACCCGTCCGACATCTCTCACCCATTTTGACCCGTCTTGTAACCTGCTCTGACCCATTCTAACCCGTGCTTCCTTGTTGAGAATTTGTTAGATATCCAGCTTGACCCGTTCTCTGCATTTGACATACCCAAAGAAACCCAAAAGATAATGAAATTGACCCAAATCGACCCATTATTGGTAGCACGGGTTGTGATTGCTGGCTCTATCAGTAAGACATAGATTTCTTTTTCTTTTATTTCTAGTATTAAGGTTTATCCATGCTTCTAACATTTAAATTTTAATTCCTGAAGGTACATAAGGGATCTCACAAGCCATATGACTGCTTATCTTAATGATATATCTACCAAGAAAGATATCAAGAATATTTCTCAGCAGCCAGATGTTATTCTTGTGGTAAGAAAAACAAATCAACAAATGTACTCTTTTAAACAACACTCAAAAGAGTAGTAACAAAGAATTAATTTTGCAATATTATGTATTACTAGTGGGATTTTTATTGGTACGGTTTGTTACAGTACCAATACGACATCGACACTCGGCATAGCAATCGACGCGTGTTTTACTTCGATTAAAAACCATAAGAACAAATACCTTTATCGGTTCGTTACTGTTATGGCATCGTACAGACACTTGATATAGCTTACATTACCAAAACCATATATTATTGCAAATACAACTCTGTTTAATGAACTTTATACTGCCACATCGAGAAAACTATAAACACGAATACGGTACCGATACCGATGTTTGGTCAGTATATGTTCGGTGTGTGACGATAAAAAAATCAACTATATTTGACCCAGTCGAATTGAACTTTTATCGAATCCTACAAAATAATAAGCACATGACGATGGTATATTCGCAATTATATAAAGCATTATATTATTTTAATAAAAAACGACAAGGGTAATTAATCGACATCCTTTAAAAAAAAACTAAACCAATGTAGGTATAAAATCTATTATAATATCTATAATATTAATTGTTTATTATAATTTTGAAACAATAAAAATATGAAAAAAACTATAATTATTAAAATATATTATAATATATGTAGGTCACTTGCTTACTGGAGCGGCTTCGAGGAGCGTCTAGTGCTTCCGAACCAAAAACACAGAAGGCAATATATGAGATGGGATTTTCTGTGTTGCAGTCGGTTCTTAAAATTCTTGAGGTTTACAAGCATGAGGTACTATAATCAAACACTTACTTTCTTTCACTATTAGCAATAAGAGGTTAATGATGTGATCACTTATCGTTGGATATGTTCAGTCGGCAGTTGTGTATCTTTTACTCAAGGTTGTTGTTGATTGGGTGGAGGGTCAAATAATCTATCTAGAGCCTCATGAGACTGCATTGGTTATTGACTTTTGTATGCATCTGCTTCAGCTTTACTCTTCCCACAACATCGGCAAGGTATTAACTTTATCATTAGTGTCTGATTACATTACAGGTGGAAATTCAATCCATTTGCATATGAATGGTTCTTTCTCAAACAGATCAAATAATCTTCTTTATGTCAGTAGTTATTTTGTCTTTAGCTTTGTGTCACTGCTTGCACCTTTCAGATATCTGTGAGCATTTCAAGCAGTTTACAAAGTGAAGCAAATGCTGAAAAATACAGGGATTTACGCGCTCTTCTACAGCTTCTTCAAAAACTATGCACAAAAGATATGGTACATAATTCGATGTTTCTTGGTCACACGGACTTCTGATGGATAAGATTTTACATTAACATATAAAATTTTCAGGTTGACGTTTCATCAGCTGCCAGTGATGATCAGCAGACAAGCATTTCTCAGGTATATGACTATATTCATATTCTCATTTGCTTAACAATAACCCATGATGACCATCCTATTAAATAACTAAACCGGTAACTTTTTGTGTTGTTTGCAGGTTATATATGTTGGTGTTCACATTGTTAGCCCTCTGATAACAATAGAAATGTTGAAGTATCCTAAGCTTTGTTATGATGTAAGCTTTCGACTTTATAAGGGATGAATATCTTGATTCTAATTTTAAGGTCTGATTAGTATTTATTTTGGGAGTAGCACTTTGCTCTGCTGTCACATATGCTGGAGGTTTATCCTGAAATGATTCCCAAATTAAACCATGAAGCCTTCAGTCATATTTCAGGAACACTTGATTATGGTCTCCATCACCAGGTAAATGATAGTCCATAATTAGTTTATAACATCTGTGCACTATTCATTTACACGTGCCATTTTGACCCGTTGCTAATATTGTGGTACTTTATTTGGCGATGACGTAGGATGAAGAGATCGTTGGCATGTGTTTAAGATCTCTGAGAGCACTTGCATTCTACCACTATAATGAAAGAGAGGGCAGTAGAGATGGATTAGGTCCACATGCTACAAGCTATAAGGATGCTGATGGAAACTTTCAGGATGGCATTCTTAGTAAATTTTTGCGATCATTAATGCAATTAATTCTTTTTGAGGATTACAGGTAAGATGCAACTCTGTAGCGTTGACCTTTTTTGATAGATTGTGTAAACTGTAAAATAAGATCTTTTAGTTTTAGATTTCTTTTTCATAGTTATATGATTGAAATCTTAAATTTGTGTGGTTGTAGCATGGATCTTGTAGGAGGTGCAGCTGATGCTCTTTTCCCGTTAATCCTATGTGATCATGGTCTTTACCAGGTATCTCTGCTTTCTTATATTTGTCTGTTCGCTTGAACCCTAAAGTTTATCTAGTCCATGTTTTGAACAAGCACTTTGCATGGACATTTTGGGTATGTTGTATTGCTAGCCGGTTAAAGGGCCAAAGAAAATAGATTTACTAAAGAAGAAAACGGGTCAAATAGGTCGAAAACACCCAAAGTGTGTATTTTAAAGGCATACCTCTTGAATCACTTTATACAAAGTTTATACATACAGTACTGTACCTGTATGGTTTTTATAATAATATGCAAGACTGATTGTTCACAAGAAGTTTTTGGACAGTGTTTTGGGTCTCACCTAGACTGACCTAGAGGTATTCATCAAATTCGTTTCAAGTTTTTCTTTATTAGTGAACTCGAAATACTGATTCAAGTTCAACAATTAGAATTCTGGTTGATTCGAACAATCCGAATAAGAAAAAAATAGTTAATAAAGAACTTTATGTATTTTTTAGGAAAAAAATATATGTAATTGAGATCGAATGTGTAGGTCGAATCGGTTTGAAAATCACAAATTTGAATTCAATTTGAAAACCATATTCGGATGTTAGGCCAATTTGAAATTTAAAGAACCGAAGTAATTCGATTCAGTTTCAATTTTTGTTTTTTGGAGTCTGATTCGAATAATGAACACCTCTAGTCTGACCCGGTCTATTTTGATCTGTACCAACTACTTCTTTGCTACCTCTAATCAGATACAATAAGCCATTTAATCATAAGTATACAAAGTTTTTTTTTTTGCATGTTGTCATTCTCTGCTTGTGTAAAAAGTTTTTAGGTCTAATATGGTCATTATTTGTACAGAGATTATGTAATGAATTGGTTGAAAGACAGCCAAATCCAGTATTGAAAACAAGAATGGCGAGTGCATTGCACTCACTAACCACCTCAGGCGATATTTCTCAGTCTGCTGATCGGTTAAACATGAGAAAATTCAGAAAGAATCTTAACCAATTCCTTGTTGATGTCCGTGGTTTTCTACGTGTAATTTGATGCTGCCGCTCATGGAACAACTTTCAACAGATGATATTTTCTTACCCTGTGAATGGCACAGATGATGCAGGACCCTAGATCCTCTTGTGACGGGTCGTATTCATACACGAATGTTATGAACTTGTTGGCTTTTTTTCTCTGTACATTCTGTCTCGAATCTGCTACAAATAGCTGAGTTTGCCAGTTTATGGACTGTTTTGAGAGAGAGAGAGAGAAAGAAAGAACTATCTAATGTAGAAGTGAAAAGGTTTTGAAGGTAAGCCGGAAGTGGTGTTAGATTTCCAAATGAAAGAATAATGTGATTTAATTATTCCATTTTTTGGTGTATTTTTGGTTTGGTGATAAAATAGTGAGGCACAATATGAAGAATACTGATGTTGAGGATGAAGGAACATGTGGTGGTTTTAAACAGAAAGAATCGGCCGGGTTGGTTAAACTGGTTGGTTTCAGCGCTTTGGTGGTTTGAACTTTAATTACATTTTGAATTGAAATATTTGAAATTAAGAAAAAAAATGTTAATGATAAAATGGTTCCTGCAATAGGGGTGTGTAGAGTCGGCTCGGTTCGGTTATGAAGGTTTAGCATAACTGATAGCCAAGCCACAGTTATTGAAGATTGCATAGCCATAACACAACCACAACCAATGGTTATATGGTTATAGGCAGTATGCCATGAAAAAGATCTATAATGAATTATGGACAAGGCTCTCTGCAATGGATGTTGCTGTTTATAGTGGGCCGATTGGTTTAGTGGTCAAGATATAGATTCTGAGTATTTGTTATGTATTGTTTGTTTCTTTTTTTCTTCTGTTGTATCATCAGCTTTGTGCTCATTTGTTTGTTTCAATAAAAAAGAAAAAATAGAACACTATCTTAACCATAACCATGTCCGATTTATTGATTAACAAAATAAACCTTAACTACAACTGTTGGTTAACTTAGGTTTTTGGTTATGTCGTGGTTTGGTTATCGATTAATGGAGTTGAGGTTTGCTTGCCCCTACCGTGCAAAATAAACAAACATCCCCAAAAAAGTTCCGCCCATAGGTAGGGTATATTGAGGGTAAGCCAGAAGCAAACCTTACCTCTACTTGGAGGATGAAGTTTGCAGTTTGCGATATATGTTATACATAATTGTATATATTAAAAATGTAAAAAAAAAAAGCTATGGAAAAAACTAGTTCGGTCAAACCACTATAACAAACAGCATAAATCTAAATCTCGAACTGACTTGCATTGGCTTAGATTAGTTGGTTAATTTAAAGGTTTATAAACATTCCTAGGTAAATTTAAAACCGGCCGATTTATAAACATATCTAGGTACCGTTGACCCAGTTGTTTGAAATTTTTTTCGTCAAGGCATTCAATGACGACCCTTTGAATTATAGACTCAAGATTTTTGTTTTGTTTTTTCCTTTGTCTACGCTCCATAAACACACCACCTTCAACGATCATGTGTAGGAATTTTTAAGAGGGTGTTTGGGGTTGCTTATTTAACTCCAAAAGTGTTTTTTTTTTTGTCAAAAGTGCTTATTGACTTATGACTTTTTCAAAAGAGTTTAAAAAGAAGTATTTGATTTACCTTTTGTGATGAGAAAAGTAAAATGACTACAAAAGGATAGAATAAATTTTCATATTTAGTTGCTATTTTAACAGGGAGTGATAGATTAGTAATTTAATGATCAAAAAGTCAAAAGCTATTTAAAAAATCAGGATTTTGTGGCTTTTGAAAAACAACCTTTTTACTTCTAATAAAAAAGCCAAAATAAAAATTACTTTTAGCTTTGCCAAACATTTTTCAACTTATTGGCTTTTTGAAAAAAAAAAAAAAAACAATAAGTCAATAAGTCATTCTCAAACTCAATCCCAAACACCCTCTTAATGACCACAATACACTTAACTAGTTTCATTGTTACCTAAGTGGAAAGTAAGCACATGTTATTGCCTAGTAATATCTTTAACCGTTATTAATTAAAAAAAAAAAACGAATGTGTTTTCTAAGGTGTTAAGCTTCACAAGTTCAAGGCAATCAAAGTTCATCCAAAACCAAGCCCCTTCGTCACCTTTGACGGCTTGGTTCGCTCGAGTTTTGAAGGCTTGGAATTAGTTTGCATGTGGATGTGGGAGCCGTGGCCCGTAGGTTTTTGCTAGGGAATGAGGGGGTCTCTTTTGTGGTTGCAAAAGTGTAAGAATGCATGGTTATGTTGTGTTGGGTATTTATAGGTGGAGAGATGTGGGGTATGAAGCATTAACAAACAATTTAGCCTTTAGTTAGAAAGTGGGTTTAGAACTCAAAAGGATTTGAGGGATACGGTTGAGGACAAAACAGATTATAAGTTGGTGTTGTACTATCTTGCTTTGTTTATTAATGTCTCCATATCACCTTGCATGCTTGTCTGGAAAGTATTGTTAAGACTTTTGAATATTGTCTTTTGCTATTTCTTTTCTTCTTTCTTGGATCCATTGGAAACAAGAGAAAACAAGAATTTTTCTTGTTCAAATTTTTAATCCCAAGACCAAGCATGAATTTTGCAAGACCACATTCACAAGTCAACATGTGGGGTTTTATAAGTTCAAGAGAAATATCAGTTTCCTAGGGAAAAGAGTGATTGTACAGTTTTTGTAAAACCATGCGTAGTGATTTGATGAATAATGCCCCCACCCCGGGGCGTTTTCTGCCATGTGGCAGTCCAGTCAGCATGGGGGCATTATTGGGCGTTTTTGCAAAAGTGGCGTAGTGGAATAATGCCCAATAACGCCCCATCCAATCATTACACAATTATTTATTTTTTTAAATTAAAAACTTAAAATACTTCATTAAATTAAAAAAAATTACAATACTAGAAATAAAAAAAAAAACCGACTAAACTTAAAAAAAAACAGGAAATAAAAAAATTTGGAAATAAAAAAACAAATAAAAACCACAGGGGCCTAATTTGCCATTTTTAAACATAAAATAAAACCACAGGGGCCTAGTTTGCCACTTTTAAACTTAAAAACCACAACCGCCTCCCATTCTTCTTCTTCTTCTTTGACCTGCAACATCCGGCAAAAAATTCCGGCCTAACCCAACAATTCCGGCAACAAAAGGTTGATGACGAAAGCTAACTCGTTCCCATTGGTCCATCATTTGCCCCTTCCAGCGTTATTCAAAAAACGCCAATTCAATTTTTGCCGGAGAAAACGCCCGAACACGCCTAGGGGGGCAGCGTCCCGACGTTTTGGGGCGTGTTTGGGCTTTATTTTTGATGAATCACGCCCGAGTACGGGTGGTCTAATAAACTAAAAGAGTGTCTTGTAGTAGGGAGTAAGATGATTTTGTATATTTTGTGTGTTCTTTAGGTAAATAAAGAGTTGAAATGTTTATATTTTTATATAATCATAACACAATTAATACTAGAAAGATGTTAAAAAAATATTCGACGTAGATTAATTCATAAACTTTATGGTTATATAAGAAAACCAATCTTAGAATTTGAATTTAGTACCATCGGGTTATGTGGCCTTTATATCTAATACTTATATGCATTGGGTATATATGCATAGTTTCATAGATAACCATGCGTGTTCGAAGTCCGGAAACCTTTAAATTGCAAAGTTACATATATGGATTATATAGATTGGAAGCGATCTAAAACTAATGAATATCTACTAATATATCAAAAATAGAACGCACAATCACCAATGTTCGTTTTTGTTTATTGGCTAATCATATACTAGAAATTCTCATGAATTAGCGGGTACACGACATGAGATTCATGAACTTTCTAGACTTGATAAACCTAATTACTCAAAAATTAAGTCTAATGCACGTTTATAGAATAAAGTATGTTTAGATTAGCGTACGAAATTGACCTGAAAATTCGATGGATGTCACAATGAAGTCTACAATTCTTGAAATATTACATAATTATATATAGAGTTAAGATTGCGTACAAATGCTTTTAACGTACAAAACGTATGAACTAAGTATTTTGACGGTGGCATAGTTGCAATTATACACATCCATAAAATAGAAACCATCTCAAGTATTTCTACCCTAAATCAACATATTCAGTTCTTCAAAAGGAATCAAAACATCAAAAATCTTCAATTCAAGTTCTCCAAAAAAACTCCAATTCTCCAAAATTCTTCGACTCAACCCTAAATCATGTCTACCAAAGGTAATTTCATATTGTTTGTAGCGTAATTTGTTATATATTGTATAAATTAGAGATTTGGGGTTTAGTAAAATGATTCTGTGTTATTTTCTAGTTTTCATTTTGTTTCGACGAAATACAGAAGCTACACCAAAAACAGATAATATCGTTGTATTAAGAATGAAATACAATAATGATAGACCATCAAAAACCCCTAGTTCAGGTATGATTTTTTATTGAACTATGTTGGGATTGAACCCTACCAGAGGAACAGATGATGTAAAGCCAAAACCGGGTCACAACAATGGATTCATCATAAGCAGCGGTTTGCACTAAACTTTCCCCTTGAAAGTGATTTGAAACATCAGATGACCTCCAATCCACTGATCTGAACAACTGCTGCCTTTAACAACTAATGAAGACTCAAAGGCTGCTGTAGGATAAACACTGTTGCCCTATCAACTGCTGTTCTCTAAGCGCTGATTAAAGACTCAAATACTGACATCTCAAAGACTGATCACCTTTGAAGAAAAGCACTGATGATCAACATCAGCACTTGGCCTACAATAGTTGAAAGCTGAAACAGTTGTTTGCCTTTGTTTTGTATTTTTCTTGTAATCAGTGGCTTTAGTCATCAGTAGTTAGGAAGATCAGTGGATAGAGTTTGTTAGGTTGTTAGACGTCGCTTTCATGGTGACGTCAGCTGAGATGCCTCAGTGGTTTGATTTGCCTATAAATGTAACAGTACCCTGTACTGTTACATTTGATTGACTGAGCGAGTTCTTCTCCTCATGTCTAATCCTTTCATCTTGTGTGCAAACCAACTCTGAAGTATCAGGCTGAGGGGGAGTTTAGTTTGTAAGCTTATCTGTAATCTTTTGCTTTGATTTGTAAATCCTTTGACTCTATGAGAAGCAATTGTTTATCAAACTATTTTCTCCTTTGATTGTGTTTACAAAGTTTGTTGTCATTTTCGCTGCACTTTACATGTTTTCATATTCACAAATTGTTCAAAACATACAAACAAACACAATCATGAGAGCCTCCGATCCTAACAAACTAGTAGAGTAATATTGATGGACTTGTAGAGTAATTTTTGACTCATATCTTGTAGTAATGTAGTAGTGATGAACTAGTAGAGTAATTATGATACACTTGTAGAGTAATTTTCAAATGACTAGTTGCTTGATGCACTTGCAGAGTAATTTTGACTGGTATCTTGTATTAGTGTATTATTGATGAACTATGATGCACTTATATAGTGATTTTGAATGACTAGTTGCTTGATGCACTTGTAGAGTAATTTTTGACGCTTCCTTGTATTAGTGTATTATTGATGAACTAGTAGAGTAATTATGATGCAATTGTATAGTGATTTTCAATGATTAGTCGATTTATGCACTTGTAGAGCAATTTTAACTGATCTCTTGTGTGTATTATTGATAAACTAGTAGAGTAATTTTGATGGATTTGTAGAGTAATTTTTGACTGTATTTTGTACTCGTGTATTAATGATGAACAAGTAGAGTAATTATGATGCAGTTGTAAAGTAATTTTGAATGACTAGCTGTTTGATGCACTTAGATAGTAATTTTGAATGATACGTTGTTGTCACACCCCGCTCTCCCGGTGCGAGCGGATGTGGGGTTTGAGTGTGACGATTGTATATCAGTTTCACAGCGTTGCGGAAATAGGAAGTTTATGTATTAAAGTATCGAACTCGTCAAATTATATTAAAGCTTTAAAATATCAAATATTCGATACAAGTATCCCAAAGGTAGGATCTAAAGAAAATAGATTCCGAGACATCATAGGTATTTTGCCATGGAGTCGCAAATTTCAAAGTTTTTGACTAAGCCTTATCTAGCCTACTATTGAGGTTCGTCACTGGTATGTTAATTTTTAAAAATACGTTAGCTTTCGTTGGTAAATACATTTAATCAACTCATTTGTAAAACTTTTAAAATAATTTATGAATCATTAGGATTTTCTTATTACCAGATTTACATGCTTGTCACATTCGGGATATAGTGTTCAAAACTGGCTTTTGATTAATATACACACCATATATTTTATGTCTATCAGGTGTATGCCTATACCCGCACTTAATGGCCATTACAATAAATGAATCTGGACATCCGAATACAATACTATCAACCCCCAAATGTTTTATATTAATCAAGCAATACGGATTAAAATCGTGTTATCAACATTCTGAAAGCATTTGCCCTTGCAATACTCGTACCAAGTGGTTTTGTACCATATCCCAAGTTTCATATAATAAAAGTGTTAAAAAGTATTTACATGTACTAGTTGTGCTTACAACGTATTTGGTTTGTAGTACAACCGAATTCAAAGTTTATTAGCCCACGGTGCGATTTTCGGAGAGCTCTATAGTCCAGAGTGAATGGAAATATTTATCCATTAGAATTGTTTATTGGTCATTATAAGTTCGTTGGACTTGACCGGTTAACATAGATTTGAGCATGGTTCTGGTAGATTAAGCGTTGACTAGATAGAATGTGCTTTATAACCATATGAGTGAAGGATCTCGTGTGTTATGGTTGAATAACCTTACATTCTGATTTTAAAGTGTTTTGAAATGATTTTGACCCATTACGACTTGTTTATATGATTTATGTCATTTTAACGAGTCGTTTGCGTAAATATGGGATTGGATAGTCAAATGGGTCCGTGACAAGTCATATATGTTAGAACATATTTTTGTGGTGTTATTTCAACTATTTTGGTGTCAAAACTTTAGGTTATAGTGCTTAAAAGTTTTTTGCCAAATTTACACAAAGCGTAGTTTTGACTTTTTACAATTTCTGGTTTGACTTATCATTTTGACCCACTTAGACGTGATGATCACACAATGTGAACGTAGGGTTTTATTCTCTACATTATGAAGACAATATCGTTGAGTTTAATTTAAAATCAGTTAACCAAAGTGGCCAGAACCAAAGGTCAAACAGAAAAGTCAAACTGTTGATAATTCCGGAATTTCGGACAAAATTAAACTTTGAGACTAAATGCTAATGTAATGAACTAAGGAAGGAGACTTACTAGATTCAGGGGACTTCTTCAAACACCTAAAGAAAGGCTTGAAAAGGTGGAGATTAAAACTCACACTAAGACTTTAAGTGTTTTGAGTTGGTGTTAGAATTATGATGGTTCAATGGTTATTTATAGCAAGAGATGACGCACAACAGGTTTCCAAGTGTCTAAGGATGGTTTTAGGGATTGATTAGCGTTCCTTGAGGTGGCATAACCAAAGAGATTAGTGGCAAGGGAGGAGATAGGTGGCATAGTGTTGCAGAATTGCTGCTGCCAGCAAACATTCTGCTGTTTGGGGACCCCTTGCGGACCGCAAGGGATACCTCATACGATCCGTAAGGACCTTCAGCGTGCAGTATTACTTATACCCCCTTTGCAGACCGCAAAAGGGTTATTGATACAGTCTTCAAGGGACCTTCAGAAAAATAAAATTTTGCTTTTTTTGGCAGCCTTAGCTCTTCAACTTCGTATTTTCCCTTTTTGATGATTCTAGCCCCTCTATTTCAACATTGTGAATTATACGAAGGGTCTTTAGACACGTGTCACCTTAGGATTTGATCAATAAATATCTGAGTTCGTGTTAGGATCGATTCCGTTACACCATTGACTGCGTAGTTCTCGTATCTTGTGCGGAATCCAAGTACGAGAGTGGATCAGACAAGAACAAGCTAATTAAAGTTGTTTTCTATTACTGATTGAAAGTTACAGCAACGTGAAAACAATTTGGCAGAGTTTCGTCCCTTAAACCAAAGTTACAAATGAACAAGACTAATGACCTAATTATAGGAGATGTAGCTTCGCGCATACAAGACTCACGGATGGACATAATGGAACGAATTAACATTTAGCGCGGACCAACTCCGTTCGTGCGAACCTGCATTGCGCAGGTTCATGCGAACCTATGAGTAACCCTAATATGGCGCCATCATCCGTGCGAACCTGCTAAGACTCTTGTGACCTTCAGTTTAAGTCCCGTCTTGACTCATTTGCTCAGCTATGATACGTGATTGACGGAAACGATAGACATATGCACTCACAGGCTCCCCCTTGGATATTGCTGCAGTCAATCTCGTAGCTCTTTAATTCTTTCTGAGTCTTTAGCAAGCTTTGACATAATCAGTACCTCAGACTCCCCTTTGTTCTAACAACTCCCCTTGGATTTGCATCCTGCTTCAGCTCCCCCTTTCGATAGACTCTCTCTCCAGGCTCCCCCTTGCTTTAATCTTTCGGCTTTCAGCTCTTAAGATCGTAACCTGGCTCAATATCATATGACAATTTAAATCACTTTGAGAAAATTTCTAATCATTTTGGGATCAAGAACCTGGCTCTTTGCAAGATTGATTAAATAACAATTAAACCTTATTTGCGATGTCCAGGATCAGGAACTTAGCTCTTAACATAGATAATTTGACACTTAAACCTTTTTAAGACACTCATGATTGGTAACCTGGCACTAATGCAAGATTTAACATTTTGTAAACTCAGGAACCAAGTACCTGGCTTTCTCCCCCTATCAAATAACTATATATATTTGACATTCAAAACATCCAATCACCACAAACCCTCGCAGATAATCAAGTTCAATTCAATGATCTTGATGTATCTGATTATCTACCAAGTTCAAATTAATGACATTGGATATTTACAAATTGTTTTTAATTTTTCATTTCAAAACCACAAGTTTCAAATTAATGAACTTGTTTATTTTCTGAGACATGTTCAGCATACTAAGATTTTGAAACTTAGCTTTCCAACATCGGTTGTCGAAACATAAAGCAGAAGCAAAATCTTTTTGTATTTTACAAAGTTTATGCTAAAACACACTCAAAATCTTTTTGTAATTTTGTATAATAGAATGCAATAAAGAAATATTCACATATATATTTTTGTTTGAGTTTGCGTCAGAGGATCATATCAGTTTATATGACAAACACTAGCACCGTTGATCTATATAAACTTTAAGTTCTAAACGATTCACCGTTGATCTATATGTTGGTATGACTAATAACAACTTTACCATTTTACTATTTTTAGAATTTTCACAAGTTTTTTTATTTTTGCATATATTTTAGAGAAATGCATTGTGCAATTATTTCGAGAAAAAAAGTAATCAAATTCGCCAATAAAACACTAAGAAAGGCGACCATCAAAAGATTGAAAATGCCATGGAGGACAAGTGAAAACAATATAGACTGTGCCATTTATACAATGCGCTATATTGAAACCTATTTTGATGTTGATAACTGGGATCACGCCTTCTCGTTAAATGAGGATGCTCAAAAAGGACAAATCAATGATTTGGGAAAAAATACTTGCAAAAACGTTGTTGTCAAAAATCAACAATGCGCAAGCTGATCGTATAAGGGATGCACTCACATACCGAAACATGGATGGTAAAGTTAAGGCTGAACTAGTGAAGGAGTTGAAAAATAAGATCGATCAAATGCTATCATGGTTTGTTCGAGCCAGTTAAGCATGTTAGCTATTTTAATTTGGTGTTTTGAACTGATGTTAGATGTTTGGATTTGACTTTTACAATTGTCGGATTTTCGAATATGTTAAGTTCTGGCTAAAATCCCAATCGCACCCCTTAGAAATTTTCGACTACCCCCTTAGAAAAAAAATGTTATGAATTTAAAAAAAAATTATGTAAACACTGATTTGAACTAAAATAAAATAACCCAACCCATCGCCATTTTCCGTTCTCTCTCGGCTCCCGCTCTCTCTCTGATCCCCCCAGACCCAGACGCAAACAGCCGCATCATCGACACAATGGGCAACCCCTTTCTAGCCGGAGAAACGTGAGTTCCGGCCACCATTGCACCTGCAATCACCGGAATTTTAAACCACATGGGTATGCTTTGATTTTTTATGTTGTTTTTTTTGTTTTATTTGGATTTTTAGGAGAAATAGAGTTGTTAATATGACTTGATTTTTTTTTTTTTTTTATGTTTTTTGAAACTTTAGTAGGGTGTGTTTTAGTAAAAGTTTAGTTTGTTTAAATGGTTAGTTATAAGGAATCAACAATTAAAACTAGGGCTTAAAATTTAAATTGAAAATTATGAAGTATGATTGATGATTGTTTAAGACTTTAAGTGTTTAGTGTTGTTTTTAATGATGTTTTATATATGATAGGAAGTTAGGAACAAAGAAGTTATGGTGCGATTTCTCAAGAGGAAATGGTTGAACCATTTTTTTTCGTTGGGTTCTTCTAATTAAAGACCAGCGTATTTTTAGATAAGTTTTTTTGTTGTTTTATTTAATGATTAGGAGAAATAGAAGTAGCGAGGGTTTGAACTCTGATGATTTTTGTTGCTAGTTCACCTGCTTATGATGGTTTTTTATGTTGTTTGCTTGTTTTACTTAAAATTTTGTTTGTTAATGTGATAAGAAGTTAGAAACTAGGGTTTGATTGTTTGAAAATTTAAATTGACCCAACCTAACCCAATCTGACCCGACTCGCTATAAAACCTTGTTTGATTATGTTTACTTGTTTTACATGAACCGACCCGATTCGCCCACTATGAAACAAATTTATATAGCTAGGGGCTTAAAATCTTTAAAAATTTTCCACACTCCTAGAAAAAAAATTTCCGAGTCCGCCACTCAATGGCAGCCCTTTGAATTACACACTTTCACGATTCTTGTTTTGTTTCTCCTTTGTCTAGCTCCACAAACACACCATATTCAAGATCATGTGTAAGAATCTTTTTAATAACCATAATACACTAATTTCATTGTTACCTCATTTGAAAGTAAGCAAATAGCTTAGTAACATCATTAACCTTCATTAGTTAAAAAAAAAAAAACAAATGTGTGCAGGAAGAAACCGGGTGACGACAGCTGCAACCCAAAAGTAAACACGAAAATACACAGGGGATCGGACAAGTATTTTAAACTGCGAGTCAGTTGTGAAGATTATACAATGTTGCTCACTTATGAAGGACACTCTTCTTTGGCAGCCTCGCCTTCTTCTGATCGTGTTGCTGTGATGAAAGAAAAAGAAAAAAAATGTTAAAACAATACGACAAGCGCGAACATGAAACCAAGGAAATGAAAAATACCTTCTGCTTTTGCAAAGCCTCGAAATCTGTTCTTTGTTTCCAGTTGCTCCTACGCAGTTTTATTGGACGGTTTCCAACATATTTTCCTAAAAGACAAAACCGGTAAGACAAACAAACCACATGCCATATTTTATTAAAGCGAGCGCCCAGACGCAAATAAGGCGCAGGGCGGGAAAACACCGCTTCGGGTTCCGAGGCATTTAATGCGTGTGGGGGTAAGTAATTATTATTATTATTATTATCTTTTTTTAAAGATTTGTATTTCAGCCTCTTCAAAAGCTACAACATCAAATGCGTCTAATAAAAGATGGTTGATCGATGAAGATTCCGATGAAAAGACCTAATGAACGAAGGTGGAGATCCTCTCACGTTTGAAGTTGATGACGAGTCCGATGGTTGAATGTTTTAAGACTTTGGTACTTTGGTTTTTTTGGTTGTTGTTTTGAATGTTTGGATTTGAAACTTTGGTTTTTTGGGTTAATGTTTTGCTGTTATATGATGAATTTGATACTTTGGTTTTGTTTTAAGATATATTTTTATATAATTATGTTACTTGCGCTTTTTTTTTTTCAGGCTCACGCTTTTTTTGCGCTTCTTGCCTAGGCCCCGGGCCCAACAAATCGCCCTGAGTCCGCCTCACGCCTTTAATAACTATGCCACATGCTAGGTTTGATAAGAGGGGAATGAAGTTACCATTCATTTCTTTGAGAGCAGAAGCCAGATCGGTTGGGTTAGCAAAACTAACGAATCCATATCCCTTGGTCTTCCCCGTCCGCTTATCTCTCACAACCTGATATAAATAATAAAGTATAATTATTGATGATCCACTCACCATGAAACTGGATTATACTTGTCCATCATAATATGGTGACATTTGTTGATTCATTCAACTATGATAGCTAAACTCATGTCAGTGTCATAAGCTCTCGACTATTTTTCTTGTTTTATTATCCCCTTTAGAGAAACTAGAAGGATCAAGGCTTGGGCTCTTTATCTTATAAACTAGAAACAATAAGATAAGATGATTAAACAAACGGGCTCAAATGTTTTGAGCTAATAACAGTCAAATGTGATAACCGGTTGACAACCATATAAGAGAACACTACCTTATATATACATAAAGGAGATATGGCAGTGCTCCATGACTTCAAACAAACATCTGAAGAGACACAAATGGCTTGCTCATGTATACCAATTTAAGTATCATAGTGTTTAAAGTTTAATAACGAGACTTACTCTGGCCATGTTAAAGGAAGGAAACAGTGAAAATGCTTTTGAAAGAACATCATCGTTCACCTCGTTCCCAAGATCACCACAAAATAAACGGTAATCATCTGCAAACATCGTCATCATCATCAAAGAAGAGCATCAATAAAATTGATGTCTAATTAACCAACAAAACAGACCATGATCAGTATCAAGAAGTATGAGATGAGGGCCATACTTTCGGGCCAATAGGCCAAAGTAGGATCCTCCCAAGTTTGACCAGCCGCTTTGCGAGGTATGGCTTTCTTTTTTGTTTCGGATTTGTGCTCTATTTCACTACTTGCGAGTGTAGCTTTTACACTTTTCAGAGCTTCGGGTGTAATGGTCTGGGCATCCTTTTGAAATAGTTGTTGTGCCTGCTAACAACACAACACAACACAATCCTTACTTTGTCACCATTTGCTTCAAGTGTCTAATTCTATCATAAAAATCAGGGTTTGGTTAAAAAGACAAAAAAAAAAAAAAAGAAAAAAAAAAGAGGGTTCCATTGCTTATTTGCTTTGGGAAAATCCATGAAAATAATGTTGCATTTTGTTAATTTGATGTGAATATTAGCTACATAATTTCTTGCCACTGCTTATTCTCTGTTCATCTGTGTAACAACTTCATCTTTAATCTCAATCCAACAATAAATTCGACCAGTTTCGATTCATAAACACTAAAAAACATACATAAAACAAGAATGAAACATAAGTATGATCTGCCATTTAGAAACAATACAGAAACTAGAGTTGTTCAATTGAAAATGGCCCGGCTGAGCCAAGGTAGGCTAGCTGGGTTAAATTAAAGCATATAGATATAAATTATTTTTTCTGTAGTTTATTGCCTATAGCAATAAAAAATACATATAATCTATAATATTAATACTAATTATTATCAAACATTCAAATAAAGTGATATAATATATTCCATAAATTCAAATAAACATTCAACCAAAACCACAAAACGATATGAAAAACCCATAAACATTAAAAATCTCTAGTAAAAACATCAAATATAAAAAATGTGGTCAAAAGTTCTAAATCCTACAAAAATTTATTACATGTCGGCTCGGTTCGGTTATGGTGCGTATGGAAACATTGATAACCATGTTAGAATTATAAACTTAATTATGCTTATTTTAGTTATGTAAATTATCGATAAGTGAACATGTTAGATATGATAAGTATATTGTATGTAATAAGCGGGTGTTTAGCGGGAAACGGATTTCAAATAACTGCTACAGCAGTTACCCGCCAAAACACAACCGCCATATCCTGTGGTATTTATGTAATTTGCCGGCAAATATTGTTGGCACCAAGACAATTTCTGTTAATCAAATTGTCCACCCTTTTATCCTTTCTTTCGATCCACACCGTATTTTCTGCATTAACCATGTCTGCAAATCAAAACCATGTATCCGCTGCACTTGCTAGTTCGTATGATCAAGACAAACTTGATCTGGATTTCCAACATAGTGGTATCAGAGCCACGGAAAGACATGATGCAGAAATGAAACCGAACAACACCGTAATGCCCTGCCAACACTGCATAGATGAAAAGAATGAAAGAAAACGAAGATCACGACGAGAACGGCTGTGTTATTATTGTCACTTGCCCGGTCATCAGATTTACACTTGTAAATCCAAAGAAAATGACGAGGAATCACAACTCATACGGCAAGCAATCAACAACGGAATAAGAACCCAAAGAGAAGAAGTTCATTGTCGAGAAGAAATGATAGTCACGGGTACCGACGGCGGACAATGGAACGATATCTGGTATGTTAATCCAACGTTTTGTCATCATTTTGTGAACAACATAGATGTCTTTAAGAGAGTGAAACACATCATGGGGGTAGAAACACGATCCGGAATGAATAATTTCTTATTCATCCGAGGAGTGGGGATAGCCGAAGTAAAAATGGGGAATGAAACACTAAGCGTTCCTAGTGTTTTCTATTCACCGGACATCAACCGAAATGTTCTAAGTTTAGAACAATTAACGTTACAAGGTTTTACAGTCCGGAGAACCGGTGATACATGCAAGATATTCCCCATGTTCTCATCTCCGGTGATGAACACAAAAAATGAAGTGACGGGGTTAACAAAAGAGGAAGAGTTGGGGATAAAGGAGAAAGAAAGGTTGCAAAACATGTGTGGGATAGATGATGAATTCAAAAACGATTATTTGAATTCATATTTCGAAACCCTCAATGTCTCGGATGAAACCGAGATTGATTGGAATCTAATGATCTTAAAATCATTGGAGTTTCATGAATTTAATGATTGTAAGGCTGTGATAAGTATGTTAGACGATCACGAATACGTATTCAAGTACAAATATGAACTGAGTATGAAGTTCGAAGAAATGGTTAAATGGTTTTTAACTGAATACTTGGGAATCACTCATAGACCATTCCCTCCTTGCACCAAAGAAAATCAAAAGATAGATCTACTGGATCTTTATACATTAGTCGATAAGGATGGAGGATATCGTGAAGTGACAACAGAAAACTTATGGCCAATCATCGCTAAAGATATGGGGTTTGAATACAAAGATGGTGATTTCATTCGTATAGTTTATGCTATGTACTTAGACACCCTAGAATACTACTACAAATTCAAGAAGGTTCAACAGAGAGTGCATGATAAAAGGATGGTAAGTGAAGAGGATGAAGTCTCAAGAGGGGATCTCAAGAAGACAAACAGCCTGGGAGGCGGCCGATATGATGCTGCAGATGAAGTGCACAAAGAAATGGAACCAAAACAAGTAGCGTTTTATGCAGGTGTGAGGGACGACAACTGGAATCAAATGAAGAAACGAAAGAAATTCGATTTCAATCAAGCGAGATGGGCCGTTGAGGAAGCAAACCGAAGCGTGATCAAACAAGCTCATAAGCATAACCAAGTTTAGAGGGGTTATGTTAGAATTATAAACTTAATTATGCTTATTTTAGTTATGTAAATTATCGATAAGTGAACATGTTAGATATGATAAGTATATTGTATGTAATAAGCGGGTGTTTAGCGGGAAACGGATTTCAAATAACTGCTACAGCAGTTACCCGCCAAAACACAACCGCCATATCCTGTGGTATTTATGTAATTTGCCGGCAAATATTGTTGGCACCAAGACAATTTCTGTTAATCAAATTGTCCACCCTTTTATCCTTTCTTTCGATCCACACCGTATTTTCTGCATTAACCATGTCTGCAAATCAAAACCATGTATCCGCTGCACTTGCTAGTTCGTATGATCAAGACAAACTTGATCTGGATTTCCAACAAACCATAACCAAACCACTACTTTCGGCACCGATTTTTGATTTGGTTCGGTTTGGTTAATTCGGTCTTTTGCACACGCCTAGACATCCAGCATTAGCATTAGGTGCCTTTAAAATATATTATTTTCAACGTTTTATGGATATCGATATGTGTAAGAAATACAAAAAGTTGAAGATAAACGTTGAGCTTTTGGCTCTGCTCAGTTTGTAAAGAAGAAGCCGAGCCCCAACACAAACACAGATTTGCAAACTAATCACAAAAACAGGATGTAAACTTCACATAAATAAATATAATATAAAGAAGAAGGTGTTTCGGTTGAAGTTATAACTAAATATTATTATAATTTACTGATGGTGATAACTTAGTGGCTGATTGATTTACCTGAGGGAGATAGACAGAAGGATAAACGGGAAGCGTGGGTGGTGTGGGGTGGGGTGTTGAAGGTGGAAAGGGGTGGGGAAGTAGGAAGGGGGATTGGAGTATGTTAATTCAGATGCCATCAACAATTGTGATTCTACGAGGAGGTTCTCTTTGCTTTTTTAAGAGACCTGGAGAAGCTTCTGGTGTGGAGGCTGGAATCGGATACCTCTTGTGTAATATGGAGCTTTTCATATATACAAGAGCATTCACATCCACCTACCTAAAAATATACATATATTCTACTAAAAACAATTTCTATATTAATATATTTCCATTAAATCATATATACAAGAGCATTCACATTCAGCTATCTAAAAATATACATATATTCTACTAAAAACAATTTCTATATCAATATATTTTCATTAAAAACTAATACTTTTTCTCTCTCATTTTCAATTAAATAATATTTTCAAGAGTAAATTACAAGTTTTATCATTTATGTTTACATCAAATTGCAGGCGCTGTCCTTTAGCGCAAAAGTTTGCAAGTTTTGTGCTTTATGTTTCAAAATCTTGCACGTTTTAACATTTAGGCCAAACCCAGTTAAATGTTTTAGTTAATTATGGTCATGTGACATGCACATGAGGGTATTCTTGTTATTTTACCTCCCTAAGGATTATTGAGTAAATAAGTTGATATTTAAGGGACTAGTTATGTAACAAATAAAAAATAAAATATAAATATTAGAAAACCATAAATCTCTCTCTCCCTCTCTCTTCTTTCTCTCTCGTTCCCCTCTCCCTCATCTCTCTCTTTCTTCACCCATTACCACCACTTTCCAACCCAACCCACCTCCACCTCCCACCAACACCCACCACCGCAACCTCCTATCACTACCCTTCAGCCGCCACCACCAACCTTCAGCGGCCACATCCCATCGCCCACCACCACCACCACCACCACCTCTTATCGCCATTCTAATGGCTCTGTTCGTCTTGCAAAGGATCAGCTTCTTAAATCAAAATTAAAAACGAGCAGCTTCTATTTATTTGTATTATTGTGCAAATCTGATTGGCTTTTATTTTTAAAGTATTTTCTCTTTGACCAACCTGCAAAAGCAAGTCAGCGTATCCCGATTCACCTTTGGGGCTAGACGCTTATCATGAATATCAATCCTTAACAAGGGGAATCTTATTCCACACATAACAAGGGGAATCTTATTCCCGAAGACGAGGGTTGGTTGCAGCTTACCCCTCGTGTAGAGGATGATACCCCTAAATCACCGTCTTTTTCAATAGGCCATGTAGGACAGAAACTGATCGCTTATGTTCATCACTTCCCTTTAATTCTCTGACCAAGTGAATACTTTAGAAATGTAGAAAGCAAGCCCTATTTCACTGTCATTTAACAAGAAGCTGCTCGTTTTTAAGGGTAGTGGTAGGAGGTTTACCAAAAAATTGGATTTTGATTGAGGGGTTTTGGTTTATGAGATTTATGTTGAGAAATCTGAATTGGATTTGCTAGAAACTTAGAATTTTTGCTTGCGGGTTGTGGTTTATGAGATTAATATTGAGAAATCTGAATTGGGTGTTGTTGATTAAAAGATTTCTTGAAGGGTTTTGATCTGTTAAGGTTATTTTGGGAGAAAGTTTATGTATTTGAAATCCATATGGAAGATTGACTCGAATTTTGGGAGAAAGTTTATGTATTTGAGATCCACTGGAACGAATTAAGATTTTATTGCAGGTGGGGCTAAAACTGATGTTGCTCCACTAGAGAGAAGAGATAGATAGGCGAGAGAAGGAGAGAGTACAGTTTTTTTTAAATTATATATATATAGGGTAGGGTTCCAGCGTGAACCTAATCCCATGTGTGAACTAATCTGGACCATTGATTTCCTTTTTAGTTGTTAAGGGCATGATTGTAATTATATAAAAATTAGATTTAAATCATTATTTTAATAATTGAATTAAGTTACATCTTTCCTATTTTAAATTCATTATCCACATTATTTTTTATTTCATTTTTTTTTCTTTTAGATTTCACCACCAGAATTCGGATTATGATTTTTAAGATTCACGTAACCTTCATATTTCAACGGTATACACATGTGTACTTGGATATGAATTGAACAGTACACATGTGTACTCAGCATGGTACATATGTGTAATTAGCTACATAATACATACATATAAACAAACAAAACCTGTAAAACTATTTTATATTAAGCAAATAACAAGTTACATAATGTTTGCCAAACCAAAAAAAAAAAACATACAAGTTCCAGATTCGTGAAAACAATAAACGCAAACATAATCGGAAAAATAAAAAAGACATAGTCTTTTACAACTATTCGCCACGTTGTATGCTGAATCATCCTTATCGACCAAGCAAACAAACATACGTGAATCATCCTTATCGACCTCATACGTGAATCATCCTTATCGACCTTCCATCTCCACTTTTCTCGTTTACGACATCTCCTATAATAACACAAAAAACTCAGCAATTAGTACTTTGCATAATTCACAAGTGTACATCAACTACTTTACATATTCAATACACAAAAAAAATGAGATATCACAAAAACATACGCTATACACATGTGTACATCGCATTAAAATCAGAGCAAAAATCAGAATACACATGTGTACATCGCATTAAAACAGAGAAAAATCAGAATACACATGTGTACAGCGCGTTAAAAACAGAGCAAAATAAAAAAAAATTGAACAAAAAAACAGGGACATCACAAAAACAGACGCTATACACATGTGTACATTGCATAAAAAATAGAACAAAATCAGAATACACAAGTGTACATCGCATTACAAACAGAGCAATCCAGGATGGCTGACCAACTAGGACTCGAGCAACTAAAAACAAATATGTAAGCTCTTTGTAGTCAAAACAAACAATACTGTTGGATGCTAATTACTAAGTGTTACAATTCATCAAACACCTATCGTGCACGCAATCAAAAGTCAAAACACATAATTCATCAAACAATATTGTTACCCTGGCTAATACATACATACATACATATAACCCAAGAGTGAAAACTCTCTCAGACATTTCGTCGAACACCTGACATGCACCCAGATCATAACAAACCAAAAGACTCCACAAATGTAAACCAACATGCATAAATCCAACCCATATTCCAATTCAACAATCAAATTCCAAAATACAAAACTCTTTAACATACAAAATATAAAAAAAAAAAAAAAAACTGAACTTGTCAAAGTTCTTTGTCTAAGCTTGAATCTAGAACCGTACCAGTTATGATGGAGTCCGTTGTTTGTTGATCAAGAGGAGGAGAGGAAGATTCTTCAGGGACATTGATGATCTTGTTCATGTTTCTTACTCTACTTGTGGCTACATTTGCAACAAGCGCTGAATCACAGAGAGAGAGAGAGAGATAGATTTAGATCGGAGATTATAGGGAAAGTAAGAAGGTGTGGGGGATTTTGATCGGAGATTCAGGGACATTGATGATCTTGTTCATGTCTCCCCTGCTTGTCGGCGATTTTGATCTTGATTTGTGAGAGAGAAAGATATGTGTGGGGGATTTGAAACCTAAAATGTGGATATAAACGTGATTTATGCAATCAAATTAATATGGAAATTACACAAATACCCTTGTTCTCTTAATTAATTAGTAACAAATAACCAAATAATTACCATCATGCCATTAACTTAAAATCTCAAGATCAAAGAAATCAAGGGCCAAGATCAGTTCACGCTGGAGAAATTGTTCACGTTTGAACCTAATCCTATATATATATATATATATATATATATATATATATATCTTTTTCATTATATTACATAATAGTCCCTAGACATTAAAGATTTACACATAGCCCCGAGGAATGTGAATAAACAAATATGCCCTCATGTGCAATGCACATGACCAGATTTAACAAAAAAATCTAACCGGGTTTGGCCTAAAGGACATAACGTGCAAGATTTTGAAAGGTTAAGGACACCGCCTGTAAACTTTTGCGCTAAAGGACAGCGACTGCAATTTGGTGTAAACATAAAGGACAAAACTTGTAATTTACTCTATTTTCAATTAAAAACAAGGCTATGTTCGTGTTCGTTCGTTAAGGAAATTAACATGTTTGCGAACTATTCACGAACGCATACCGAACATAAGTTTATGTTCGTGTTCGTTCGTTAAGGAAATTCAATTGTTCACGAACAGTTCGTGAACACTGGTCTCGAACACACACGAACGCAAGCAAATAAAAATGAACGCAAACGAACATTTAACTTGAAAATAAAAAAATGAAAACGTTGTTATTCTTAAACATTAGATATAAGTAGTTAAATACAACCATCAAATAGTAAATCAAAACACAAGAAGTTTACCACACCACTAAACGATAAATAAAGTTTAACTAAGTTAAACATAATTATCCCCAAAAATGTCTTAGAATGTCCAAATTTTAGCTAACTTAGAAAAAAATAGGGTTTCAAGTTTTCAATATGATTAGATAAAAAGTTTATTATTTATTATTTTTTTAATATAATCAAACGAACATATTACCGAACGTTCACGAACACAGTCGAACGAACGAGACCTGTGTTCGTGTTCGTTCGCTAAGCTAACCGAACGGAATTTTTTGTTCGTGTCCGTTCGTTAAGCTAATCGAACGAACATAAACGAACTTCCCGCCGAACGGTTCACGAACTGTTCCCTGAACGTTCAGTTCGTTTACAGCCTTAATCTTATCTAATAAATAAATAAATAACTTGGGTAACCTATGACAATCCATCATTCATCATTTTGGAGGGAAACTTTGTTAGATATTTTAGTGTAATTGGAATTGACTTGGTGATCAAAACGAATAATAATACAAAACAAGCAAGTTAGGAGTTTGTTAGACATTTTAGTGTAATTGGGATTGAATTGGTGATCAAAGCGAATAAGGTTTTGTTGATCAGACATGATCGTCGAAAAGAAGAGAGGAGTGTGCTAATAGAAATAGCAGTGGGCACCAATGAAGAAACAGTGGGTAACTGTCACGGCCCACGACCCGGTTTGACCCGTTTCAGGAGCCGCGGCAGAAAATACTGCGGTATTGATTTAATTGAGTTTAACAGCGGAAACAGGATCGCTTAAAGCTAAAATTTTTCCCCGATTATTTATTTCACAATTCGGGATAAAACCCCGATAATTTACAATATTATATTTTTACTATAAAAGTGTGATATTACAAAATCATTTATTTATTTTATATTGAGCCACTATCTTAAGCTTGAAATGCTCCCCAGCACTTTTCCTGAATTACAACAGATCACCTGAAACATGTTTGAAAAAGGTTTTGTCAGCGGGAAATACTGAGTGAATCATTCTATTTTGCATAATGATGCATAGTTATCAATTACAGCATAAGAGCGATTACAATGGCTTCTATCTTATTTTTATCTGGCATTCTGTCACAATGGTGACATGTCACAATGGTGACGATGGTCATACCACTATTTAGATCAATGAACCTAAATAGTGACGATTATCCCTGTAGGTCAATGAACCCAACAGTGATTATCCCGAGTAGGTCAATGAACCTAAATGGGAGAAATTAGTAATGTGCACAATACCCCACTAACCAGTAATTCAAGATATCCACGACTTAGTCCCTGTAATTATAATCTTGAAATAATTTGGAGTATTGTAAAATATTTAATAAAAATAACTCACAAACAGTGAGAATAGTTGTATAAAGCAATTTGATAAAAAGAGAGAATAACTCACAAACTGTGAGAAAAGAAGAATGACTCACATTGCAGATTTATATGGGCAGAGCCTGGCTTACTGATTAGCCTTTTATCCTAATTTCAATAACAAGCACACAATTTTGGAATTAGTAATCAATCCAGCATTTACGATAACTCACGAGATCAAATTCTCACAATGAATGTCAAAATGAAATACTTTGTCCATCGAATTAACGATGATTCATTGAATTAACAATGAACGACAAGGTATAATACTTTACCCATCGAATTAACGATGATCCGTTGAATTAACAACGAACGATAAAGTATAATACTTTACCTATTGAATTAACGACAATCCGTCAAATTAATGACGAACGATAAAGTATAACCCTAATGTGGGCGGCACTTAAACATTCATTGGATATTTAGATCAATCCGACAGTGAATCGTAGCAGCGATTGTGCTAATACCCTGATTGCAGCTTCAATTTAGTGTATGTGTGTGTTAATTGTGAGTATTTGGAAGATATCTCCGCGCCTGAAGTGAATTTCTTCGTCGAACGAACGTACAGAAGCAAGTGCCAATGTCTGCTATTTATACACAAAAATTGACTAGCTTACGGACCGTAAGCTTGCTGATGTTGAGGTCCGTAAGGCAGCATACGGACCGTAAGCTTGGTGACCTTACGGTCCGTAAGGTACACTTCATGCTTAAATTGTTGCCACGTGTGGGACTAGCTCAGATGAGTCGATATTTTATCAAAATTCAACTTGGACAGCACGTAAATTGGGATAATCGTTAACTAGGTTTTTCCCCCCTTGAGTTTTAGGGGCCCTAATCCTGATTCTGAAAATTATGAAACTTTTAGGGTTTGCTCAGAATCACTTGGGTGTCTCAATTAGGGTTTCCTTTTGGTCAAATTAATTTAATAATTATGACTTTTGATGAGAGTCGTTACATTCTCCCCAACTTAATAAAAATCTCGTCCTCGAGATTTACTGGAATAATTGAGGATACTTTTTCTTCCTTTTTGATTCCAGTTCCTAAGTATATTAGGATCCTGTCTTTGAATCCTACATTACTTAACACTATTTGTTTATCTTTATATCTTGGAAAGGTATTACCAAAGATTCGTCTGATAGACATTTCTTGAGATTGGATATATAAAATATATCAGGTATTTCAACTAACCTTCCTGGTAGTTGTAAGTAACTGGTCCAATATGTTGAATTACTGGAAATGATCCTACATACTTTGGTTTTAGCTTTCCTTTCTTACCGAATCTAACAACTCTTTTCCAAGGAGATACTTTCAATTATATTTTGTCTCCAACTCGAACTCCAATGGCTTTTATCTATTATCTGCATAATTCTTATGACTATCTATTGCCGTTTTCAGCTTTTCCTTCGTGATAATGAATATCACACTCGTAGTTACTTAGGATTTTCGTTCATCTCTTTTGCCTCAAATTCTTTTCGCCTAAATATATATATATATCTTAACTTCTTATAATCCGTATAGATAGTATCCTTACTTCTATACAGATAATGTTTTCCAAATCTTAAGGCAAAAATTATGGTTCTAATTCTAACTTATGAGTGGTATAGTTCCTTCGTACCTTTTTCAATTGTCTTGAGGCATACGCAATTTCCTTTTTGCGTTGCATTAAGGAATATCCAAATCCTAGCTTTGAAGTATTACCTTATACTCCAAAAATCTTCAATTCCTTAATGTCTATAATACTAAACCTACAAAATTCCTAATTCCCATTGAGGTTTACAGAATCTTCTATTTGGTAATCACTGCTATCTTAGTAAGATCTAAGTGAATACCTTCATGGTTCACCATATGACCTAAAATTGCACTTTATCCAAAATTTATTCTTAAAAAAATTTTGGGAGTAAAGCTTTTCTTTTTCTTAATAACCAATATTGTGTTAACCAATAAGGTTCCCTGGCTTATCGGTAAAATTCCTGGAATTTAGATGAATTTTAAATTCTATCTTCATGTAATCCAGGTAAATCTTCTGGAAATATATCTGGGTATTCGGAATTTACAGAAATTTCCTTAAATTCTGTATCTTTAGTATTTAATGATTACTAAAATCATATATACTATTCCTTGCTTTCATTCATAATTAGCAATTTCCATTATTGATATGAACTTCATAGACTTACATGGTTTATTTCCTGTAATCATAATTACTTCTCCGCTGGTTGATTGAATTTCTAAGAAATTCTGATCACAGATAATGATCACAACATTGATTTCAACTAATTTCATAGATAATAGGGTTGCAGAAAACTTATAACTTATTTCTATGTTCTGCATAACCTTATTTATTTTAACTGAATTTCCATCTGCCGTTTCTAAATATAGAAATTTATCTAATGCTGGTTAACGGTAAGTTAAGAGTTTGGCAGAGTAAAGTATTTATAAAACTTTGGTTTGTACCAGAGTCAAATAATACTTTTATGTAAACGTTGTAAGCTAAGAACATACCGGCTATCACATCTGGAATCATCTCGGCTTCTTGAGTAGTCAGCTGAAAGGCTCTCGCATTCCTTTTTGCTCATTCTGCTGGTTGGTCTTTATTATCAAATGGTTTATTCAGTTTTGGACAATCTGGCCTAAGATGTCCAGTTTCCCTACAGTTGTAGCAAACTGAAAATTTCTTCCTGCTACAATCTTCTTCTTGATGCCCTGGAATCTTGCAAAAATTGCAATATCCTTTACATCTTCCAAAATGCTTCCTTTTGCAAAAATTGCAAAATGGACTAGTAGAAGATTGCCCATTCCTTCCTTTCTTGAAATGGTTATGGTTACCCGAACGAAATTCTTGGGTAATCTTTTGGGCTACTTCCTTCCTTCTATTTTCTTCTCTTGTCCGTACTAGCTCGTCAGTCATAGTATTGGCTAATTCTACTGCATCATCAATCGTACGAGGTTTCGCAGCTTTGACAATATTACGGATCTCGGAAATTAATCCCCAAATATAACGAGAAATAAGTACCGGCTCTGGCGAAGCCAGGGTTGGTACTACTCTAGCATACTCGAAGAATATCGTAGTATACCCTCGACAATCTACATCTACCATCCGGTGGGTTAGAAACTTATTTGTCATTTGTTCCTTTTCGTACTCAGGACAGAATTTTCTTTCTACAAAGCTCTTAAATTCTTCCCAGTTCATAGCATACGCCATCCTTCTTCCTTTTGCTTGTAACACCGTATTCCACCATTCTAGCGCCACTTCTTTGAAAAGGTTTGATGTGTACATGACCTGATCATCCTGAGCACATTTACTTATGGCAATTACTGCCTCGGTTTTCTCTAACCAACGCAGTGCCGCAGTCGCTCCTTCATTGCCTGCAAACTCAGTTGGTTTACAAGCAAGAAATTCCTTATAAGTGCAACCAGGCGTTGCAACTTTCCTTTTCTTAGGGAGCGGAGCTTGCCGTGGTTCATTATCATGATTAACATGATTACTACCTCCATTTATGCTATTACTGAAATTATCTTCAGAAATGCGTTTACTAGGAATAACTTGTTGAGGTTCAATTGGGTTTTTAACAGCAGCAATGATTGCTGGAATAGCATTGGCTATCCCTTGAGCAACTATTCCTGGAATAGTGTTGGCTATCCCTTGAGCAATGATATTTTCTATATCTTGCCTAGTCACATATTGGTTCCCCGATTGTTGCTCAGATTGATTACCCTCATTAACTGGTTCATTATTAGCGTTTTCCATCTGATATCTATTTTATAGATACATAATTAGTATAAAGGAAATAATTCAATGTCACAATTTAGTTGCACATAATCACATAAACGAATATACAAACAAACTTGTAACTTTTCTAATATTTCCTTATATCATGTTTCTATATACACCCGTTTTATTATTTATTTTACACATACTGATTTTACTATTACTTTTACACAACCACCGTTTCATAATCCCCTATCCTTTATCAGATGATGTTCTAATAACGGCGTTTCTTCTCGTCGTATTTCCAGGAGATTTGTCCCAAAGTCTCTTGGATTCTATTCCCAGCATCCATTTTGTCAAAATGATGAAGTTCAGTCATATTCTTGTTACTTATTGGTAAATTTGGTAAAGGTTCTGGATGGTACTTAGGAAAAAGCCTATAGGGATGGTTTTGTAACAGTATTTCATTATCCAACCATTCGTCTATATTCCAGTTATTTGAAGAAAATTTGGAATAGATGGTTCTAAGTTCATAAAATTATTTTCATTAACAGGTTCAATAGTATCATCGTTTGCTATTATAAAATCTAGTTCTTCTTGAGATGGTAACTCTTCAATTTGCCTAGAGCTTTCCCCAATTTCCAATTTCTTAGGCTTAGGTTTCTCGAGAGGTAAAGCGTTAAATTCTATAGGTCCTTTTATGTCTGGAATATACCTATTAAAATCTCTGGAAACTTCTATTCTTACTGGATAGAGATTTAAATTCTGAAGGGCTTCCGACAAATCACTCATGCTATTTAACAAAATACACATAATTATTAAATCATACTAAAATTTTATAAAACAACTTTTCATATTACCAAAACAACTAAAAATTAAAACATACTAGGTTTTATTTGTAATTTATTTATAAATTTTCTAGACTGTAGATAATAAAAATACTAACTTTAAATCAGAATATTTAAAGATTTATATTTACTATTTACAGTAATCAACCTATAGAAATCTATATACTAAATAAGTATGATGACTTAATTTACATATATTAACTAGTCATTATCATGGTGGATATTGGTTAGTGCTGCCTTGTTTAAGCATAGGTGATCAGTCCATGCATAACTAAGGCTAGGTTATCCAATATCTGCCTTTGATAATAACCATAGTATTTAAAAATAATCTTAATACTACTACTACTATTAATATATTATTATTAATAATACAATTATTAATAATAAATAACTAGCAAAATTTTAAATAACAGTATATAAAAATATAATTTCTTTACCATAATATAGTAATACTATATTAGGTAATTCCATATATTAATCAAATAAATTTATAATATATTTTTTTTTTCGATTAACGATGATAGAGCAACAAATATTACAATATATATAAAAATATGCCCATATTAAAATTAACAAATAGCCAGTTAATAAAACACATAATCATATAATAGTAATCAGGAAAAATTAAGTATTTCTAAATACTTAATTAGCTTAACCCAGTGGCTCTGATACCACCTTTTTCTGTCACGGCCCACGACCCGGTTTGACCCGTTTCAGGAGCCGCGGCAGAAAATACTGCGGTATTGATTTAATTGAGTTTAACAGCGGAAACAGGATCGCTTAAAGCTAAAATTTTTCCCCGATTATTTATTTCACAATTCGGGATAAAACCCCGATAATTTACAATATTATATTTTTACTATAAAAGTGTGATATTACAAAATCATTTATTTATTTTATATTGAGCCACTATCTTAAGCTTGAAATGCTCCCCAGCACTTTTCCTGAATTACAACAGATCACCTGAAACATGTTTGAAAAAGGTTTTGTCAGCGGGAAATACTGAGTGAATCATTCTATTTTGCATAATGATGCATAGTTATCAATTACAGCATAAGAGCGATTACAATGGCTTCTATCTTATTTTTATCTGGCATTCTGTCACAATGGTGACATGTCACAATGGTGACGATGGTCATACCACTATTTAGATCAATGAACCTAAATAGTGACGATTATCCCTGTAGGTCAATGAACCCAACAGTGATTATCCCGAGTAGGTCAATGAACCTAAATGGGAGAAATTAGTAATGTGCACAATACCCCACTAACCAGTAATTCAAGATATCCACGACTTAGTCCCTGTAATTATAATCTTGAAATAATTTGGAGTATTGTAAAATATTTAATAAAAATAACTCACAAACAGTGAGAATAGTTGTATAAAGCAATTTGATAAAAAGAGAGAATAACTCACAAACTGTGAGAAAAGAAGAATGACTCACATTGCAGATTTATATGGGCAGAGCCTGGCTTACTGATTAGCCTTTTATCCTAATTTCAATAACAAGCACACAATTTTGGAATTAGTAATCAATCCAGCATTTACGATAACTCACGAGATCAAATTCTCACAATGAATGTCAAAATGAAATACTTTGTCCATCGAATTAACGATGATTCATTGAATTAACAATGAACGACAAGGTATAATACTTTACCCATCGAATTAACGATGATCCGTTGAATTAACAACGAACGATAAAGTATAATACTTTACCTATCGAATTAACGACAATCCGTCAAATTAATGACGAACGATAAAGTATAACCCTAATGTGGGCGGCACTTAAACATTCATTGGATATTTAGATCAATCCGACAGTGAATCGTAGCAGCGATTGTGCTAATACCCTGATTGCAGCTTCAATTTAGTGTATGTGTGTGTTAATTGTGAGTATTTGGAAGATATCTCCGCGCCTGAAGTGAATTTCTTCGTCGAACGAACGTACAGAAGCAAGTGCCAATGTCTGCTATTTATACACAAAAATTGACTAGCTTACGGACCGTAAGCTTGCTGATGTTGAGGTCCGTAAGGCAGCATACGGACCGTAAGCTTGGTGACCTTACGGTCCGTAAGGTACACTTCATGCTTAAATTGTTGCCACGTGTGGGACTAGCTCAGATGAGTCGATATTTTATCAAAATTCAACTTGGACAGCACGTAAATTGGGATAATCGTTAACTAGGTTTTTCCCCCCTTGAGTTTTAGGGGCCCTAATCCTGATTCTGAAAATTATGAAACTTTTAGGGTTTGCTCAGAATCACTTGGGTGTCTCAATTAGGGTTTCCTTTTGGTCAAATTAATTTAATAATTATGACTTTTGATGAGAGTCGTTACAGTAACCGAGAGGTTAGTCCACGGGTCGAGTCTCGTCAAGTAAGGTTAATCCCACCTTTCCTCGACCGATGGCTGGATCGTCCTCTAATCTGTCACCTGCATAGTGCAAACACACCGTGACTCGCAACAAGGAGAATGGGGTGGGGGGTTGATCCTTGTTACCACCCTCTAGCGTGAGTGTTGGTGGCGGTGGAGTAAATTTTTATAAGCTTTTATATTTGTATAAAATTATATATTTAGTATATGCATCCGCTTATTAACCAAAAAGTGTTGGTGGTGGAGTGGAAAAACCATTTCAAAATACTGCAGTGGTCTCAAATTTAAGTCTTGACTCCACCACTATTGTTTTATTTTTTAAATTCATTTCCCCTTAACCACAATTTTGGGCCCAGTTCTTTTTGTTAGCCGGGGCCTAACTTTTTTTTAGAGTTCTTGGGGATGGCTCTGATTATGACAATGAGCCGGGTGATGGTCACTCGCGCCCAAACCTAATGCAAGATTTGGTACCATACCCCTTCAGTCTCATAATCTCATAATCTGATATATTTTTTTGATTCAACTAGCTTTGAGGTACTAGGTTCTTTATAAAAATAAAAACTTCCTTATAAATTAATCGAAAAACAAATGTATCGAAACCAGTTTGAAGTTTACCGTAGTTTTGAAGAGTTCAAAGACATGTAATGTTATAGTTTCTTCTTAAATATATAATCATCATGTGCCTGGAAAGAAACTTTTCTGGTTTAAATATATAATCATCATGCTTTTCAAAAAATACTAGCGTAAATCGCAAATATCGAATGGATTAGTTTAAACATCATGTGAAAACATGCATTTAGACGTATCATAGAAAACGTAACGGGTATAACGAAAAAGCTGACACATATAATCAAAAGAGATTAATTAAAACTTTTGAAAAAAGGGGGAAAAAACCACAATTTGACTCCACTCGTTTCGAAATAAAATTAACGAAACATTCATAAAATAAACATGGAAACATATTATATTTGACCTCACTCATTTCTCAAAAAAGTTTACGTTGAAACATACACAAACTCGAATTTATACGAAACGTACATAGAAGTAAGCACGTAAATAATGTTTTTTAAAACAAAAACGTATTATATTTGATCTAACTCGTTTCCAAAAAAAGTTTACGTCAAATAGAGCAAATCGAATTCATATCGACACGTAAATAAAAATATGCACGTAAAAAATAGTTTATTTTAAGTAAAGGAGTTATAGGGGTAAAATCGAAACAAATAATTTTTAGTAAAAAATTTAATAGGTTAAAAACGTTTGTACGAAACGTACATAGAAGTAAGCACGTAAATAATGTTTTTTTAAAGAGTTAATTACTGTTTTCGTCCCTGAGTTTTGTCAAAAATAACGGTTTCAGTCCATTAGTTTAAAAATTGCGATTTCAGTCCATTAGTTTTATTTTCGTAACCATTTCAGTCCACTAAATTAACTCCATCCATTTATTTTGTTAACTTTGGGTGAAATTACCAAATTACCCCTGCTAACTTAACAAATTGTAATAAAAAAATTCTAAAAAATCTAAAAATCAAACAAATTCCAAAAAATTCAAAAAAAATCAAAAAATTCCAAAAAATCTAAATATCAATTTTTTTTTAAAAAATCATAAAAGTTCTAAAAAATCCAAAAAAATTCTAAAAAATCCAAAATGATTCATTAAATGTTTCGACGCGAACCGTTTCGACCCGTACCGTTTCGAGCCGAACCGTTTCGACGCGAACCGTTTCGGCCTGTACCGTTTCGACGCGAACCGTTTCGACCCGTACCGTTTCGAGCCGAACCGTTTCGACGCGAACCGTTTAGACCCGTACCGTTTCGAGCCGAACCGTTTCGACGCGAACCGTTTCGACCCGTACCGTTAACGTTTCGACCCGTACCGTTTCGAGCCGAACCGTTTCGACGCGAACCGTTTCGACCCGTACCGTTTCGACGCGAACCGTTTCGACCCGTACCGTTTCGAGCTGAACCGTTTCGACGCGAACCGTTTCGACGCGAACCGTTTCGACGCGAACCGTTTCGACCCGTACCGTTTCGACGCGAACCGTTTCGACGCGAACCGTTTCGACCCGTGCCGTTTCGAGCCGAACCGTTTCGACGCGAACCGTTTCATTAAATGTTTCGAACCCGAACCGTTTCGAGCGGAACCGTTTCGACACGATTCGAAACGGTACGGCTCGAAACGGTTCGCGTCGAATCGGTACGGGTCGAAACGGTTCGCGTCGACACGGTACGGGTCGAAACGGTTCGCGTCGAAACGGTACGGGTCGAAACGGTTCGCGTCGAAACGGTTCGGCTCGAAACGGTACGGGTCGAAACAGTTCGCGTCGAAACGGTTCGCGTCGAAACGGTACGGGTCGAAACGGTTCGCATCGAAACGGTACGGGTCGAAACGGTTCGCGTCGAAACGATTCACGTCGAAACGGTTCGCGTCGAAACGGTACGGGTTGAAACGGTTCGCGTCGAAACGGTTCGGCTCAAAACGGTACGGGTCGAAACAGTTCGCGTCGAAACGGTTCGGGTTCGAAACATTTAATGAAACATTTTGGATTTTTTAGATTTTTTTTGGATTTTTTAGAATTTTTATGATTTTTTAAAATTTTTTTGATTTTTAGATTTTTTGGAATTTTTTGGATTTTTTTGGATTTTTTTTTTATTTTTAGATTTTTTAGAAATTTTTTATTACAATTTGTTAAGTTAGCAGGGGTAATTTGGTAATTTCACCCAAAGTTAACAAAATAAATGGATGGAGTTAAGTTAGTGGACTGAAATGGTTACGAAAATGAAACTAATTGACTGAAATCGCAATTTTTAAACTAATGGACTGAAACCGTTATTTTTGACAAACCTCAGGGACGAAAACAGTAATTAACTCTTTTTTAAACAAAAACGTATTATATTTGATTTAACTCGTTTCTAGAAAAAGTTTACGTCAAATAGAGCAAATCGAATTCATATCAACACGTAAATAAAAATATACACGTAAAAATAGTTTATTCTAAGTAAATGAGGTATAAGGGTAAAATCGAAACAAATAATTTTTAGTAAAAAATTTAATAGGTTAAAAACGTTTGTAAAATCGTGCCAAGTAGCCCCAATGCCACACCAACAACAACAGAAGAGCTCGTAAAACAAAATAAATAAAAAAGAAAAAATAACACTGACCGAAAAACAGACGTAAAATCGTTGAATCGCGCACCCATTGCGACATGTTAATGCGAAGATATTAGACCGAAACGTAAAACCTAGAAATAAGAAACTAAGTCGATTTAGGACCCGCGCATTGGAACGAACTTGTAAAACGGCGACGTGCATTTCAAACGGGAAAATAGCAAAAAACGCTGAACCACATACACACGTTGCGGCGTGTTGACTCGCAAACTTTTGAACAAAACGTAAAACTTACGAAAGATGAAATTATAGGGGATCAAAGTTGAAAATAAAAAAAAATGTTTCGGTTAAATTGCGAAAACATAAAAAAACTTTGTATTAAAAGTAAAAAAATTAATAAGGTTAAAACGAAAAGATAAAAAACTTTTATAAAAAATGAAAAACCAAATTTTTTTAAAAGGCGCCCTATGCATATAGTACCACAACATAAAGCAACAAAAGGTTGCTTATTATTCCATATATAAATATAAATTAGCAAGTTTTTTTTACATCAATCATGACTTGTACCTCATGCTTGATCACTTTTTAAAAAAGAAAAACTTGATTTTTCACTTTGAACCTTAAAGTTTTTTCTTTTACATTTTAACCCATTTAAAATTTTTACTTTTAACTCAAACTTTTTCATCTTTTGTAATTTAACACAACACTTTATTATTTACAACTTTGGTTCTCCATACTTTTTATCTTTCGCAAGTTTTTCGTTTTACGTTTCGTTCTAAATTTTGCGAGTTATCATGTCGTAGCGTGCATGTGAGGTTCAACGTTTTTGCTCTATTTTTTCATATTTGACAGACCCGTCGCAATGCGTCTATTTTTTCCCTTTTGAAAACTTCCACGCAACGGGCGGGTCCTAGATCGACTAAGTTATTATTTTGTACATTTTACGTCTCTGGTTAATTTCTTCGCATTAAGACACTGTAACGGGTGTGCGTGGTTCAACGATTTTAGTCTCCTTTTCGTTCAGTTTAATTTTTACCATTTTTTCTATTTTATTTTTACGATGTTGAGAGTCGATGTCGCATTGGTGCTACTTGGCATGGTTTTATGAATGTTTTCAACCTATTAAATTTTTTACTAATATTTTGTTTTGATTATCCCTATACTTTATTTACTTAAAAATGTTATAAATAAGCTATATTATGGTGACTATCCACATTCTAACTCCCATCTCTTCATGTCCTTTGTATTAATGCAAGAACACTATATATAAAGGTTCTTTGTATTGCTTATAGATATCTCAATGAATAATATTTCTCTACTCTATCTTTCTCTCTGTGTTCCTTTGATTATGTTCATATACTAGTCGCTAGTAGGCCATTGTTTTACAACACGTTATCAGCACGAGTTCGTTTGTCACTCTCTTTTTTGTTTCACATTGAATCCATCATCTTGAATCCATCATTTAATGTCGCCCGATGCCGCTACATTTACTAAATAACTACGGTCCGAAATCAGGATGAGAGGCGGAAGATGTGTCATGTTTTCCATGGGTTTTAGAGTCTTGGGAAGCTGCCTCCATGGCAACCTTAAAAGTTAAATAAGGTAACAAATGAGATTTTACCAGGTAATTCCGAAAATCCTTTTAATATTTTTAGTATATCTTTGAAAGTTCTGATTTGCATGATGGTTGAATTTATGTGTTTGGTTTTGTGGTCGATTGGATTGTCATCCTATGCTACTAATTTATTTTGTTGATTAGTATTAAAAATAATGATATAATAATTATATCAGCCACCATAGTTTTAATCGAAGGAAGTTGAATTAATATCAGGATTAAAAGCTGAAATAGTTTCCACAGTGATACTAGTCGCAGGCAAATTGATTTATTCGTATGCTGTTTTTTTTTTTTTCGTTTAATGGATCGGTGCTAGTTCAGTCCATTATGAAGCTTGACCACAAAGAATGATAACCACCGACTTGATTTACCTATGAGATGATTTTTAAAATATCTTTATAAATTAAACTAATGTATGCTTTATTAAGATACTAGGTTTTTACCCGGGATTGCTTCCCGGGCACGGGAAAGTTATTTAGATTAATTAATTACTATTTGTTATTAATACGACCGCATTACATCAACCATCTCATTCGATTCAACAACGACTTCAAATCACCGGATTAGATCATGAACTCATATTACAGGACAAACAAAACCACAAGAGGACCATATGAATAATTAAATTTCCACTTTTACATCAATGCACTTACATGATAGGGTGATTTGGGATTTTCAAAAAAATCTTTGTTTTTGTACCTCTTTTACAAAATAAGATGTTGACCAAATTTGAAACAGATGTTAACCAAAAGTCAATAAGATATTGACAAATAGTCAAACAGATGTTGAGCTTAAACAGATGTTTGGTTTAAGGCCAAACATCTGTTTATGGGCAAACATCTGTTGAAGGTCAAACATCTGTTTAAGTCCAAATATCTGATATAGAATAAGAACATCTGTTTAAGGCAAAACATCTGTTTAAGGTCAAACATGTGTTTAAGATCAAACAACTGTTTAAGTCGAAACATCTGATACAAAAGGCCAAACATCTGTTTAAGCCTTAACAGATGTTTAACTTGTTAACATCTGTTTAAGGCAAAACAATTTAAGCCTTAAAAGACCAAACAGTTTTAACCCAACAGTGGTTTTAAACCACTATTTTAACCAAACAGCGGTTTCGACCACAGTTTTCTGAACAGTAGTTCCAAACATCCGTGGACATCAATCTGTTGACCAAAGTCAACAGATTTATCAACCACTGTTTTATTTTCAAACATCTGTTCCCAATAACAGAGCTTTGATCATTTAAACATACATTTGCCAATATTACAAGCTTTTACACTCTCAAACCTAAATATTTATAAAAAGTACAAGTGTTAAACAGCATACAAAGTTCATCCATCTGTTGACCCAATTCAACAGATGTATCAACAACTGTTTAATTTTGAAACACATGTTCTCAATAACAAAGCTTTGATCATTTAAACCGACCTTTGCCAATATTACAAGAATTTACACTCTCAAACATCGATATTCATTTACTTAATTTTAATAACAAACATTATTAATAATTTTAACACAACTAATTATATAAAAGATACAATTGTCAAAACAGATAATAGCATTGAATAAAATACAGGATTCTAATTCCTAATCTATTGGTGAAACAATAGTTTCAATAAGTAAAGCTCCTTTCGGACCATTGTAGTTGTCAACATGTTGGAGGTATTTCAGAAGTTCGTTGGTGAGATCAACTTCAATCATATCCCCCCAGATGCTTGTTATCAACCACTTGTTGTCTTCAATTATATTAGTACTTCGGCGTGCATCTACGTAACCAACTACACGAGGATTATTGAAAACAAACATCTTCTTCCAGCCTTCTTCTTCATATCTGAGCAAATCAGCAGTTAGCTCAGCAGACTTTCCAATGACAATCAAATGCAATCTCTTTGCAATGGTCAAAAAATGCCCTTGGCAAGGATTGACTACAATAGTCTCAGGAAAGTGAAGCATTCTGAAAGTCTCACTAACAACATCAAAACAAACGATGTTCCTCTCACCTAGTGGATACCAATAATTTGAAACCATAAAATATATGGTTTTATCAGCATAAACTCCAGTAGACCATGAATAACGACTTGAACTATAATTGTTTACGATACTGAAATTTATTGTTGTCCATGACTCACGACGTCGTGAGTAAACACGAGCAGCAGTTACATTACGGTAACATCTAATGTTCAGCACTTTGAGATCATTGAACTGATCAAAATAAATTCCACCGGTATCAGAGTTTCGATGATGATTATAATTAAAGTAGTCATCACACAAAACCTTATACTGCCTGATAGTTGGATTCCAAAGAATCAACTGACAGCAAATCCCTTCATTCGAAACTAACAACAACCCATTAAATGAAGATAGAATACGTAAGAAGCTAGAGTGGACATTGTTAGGAAAACTTAACGTTTTACTACTAACAACATCCAACTTACCACCAACTACGTTGTCAATGACAATTGACGTGTCTTTAAAGGATAATAGTTTCTTTTGTACTGAATCTCCACTTCGGAGAGCATGCATCATCTGAAATGCATGACTTGACAATTCCCTATAAAAATTCTTGGAAAGACACTTGAAACGGCAAATATCTTCTGCAGAAAGCCTTGTGAAAATCTCGTCAACAATCACTTGAAACCCAAATTTTTCCATCCTGCAAAGAGCCTTGTGAAAATCTCGTCAACAAAATTTTTGAAGTTGATTGAGTATATAGATGAAAATGGTAATGATCAAAACCTCTGCCAAATCTATTTTATATACCCAATGAAGAAGGCTATGACTAAATACATCGTCAGACGAAAGAATAGCATGCGACACTTATTAGGCTTTTAATGCATTTACACGGGAAAAATATTAAATTAAACACGTTATTATAATTACAATTAACCTATTCATTTACCTATAAGACGCCTTTAGCATAAGAGAGAAGTGATTGCTTAACGTGCATTAATTGCAAAGTATATATCCCAAGGCATTTTGAATTTGAAATTACCGGCAATTTCAAAACCACTGCTATGGTATATGTTTGCCAAAGGAAATATCTGCTAAGTTATACTTTCTTGGCTATGGGCAGTAGTTTGCTGATCTGATTTGAAAGCAATTGTCGTGATGGGTTTTCTAATAGAAACAGAGTATGAGTTAAAAATTTTCTGCAAATAATAATTATTTTAACATGTTCTCAACAGATAATTCAAACACATAAGTAAACCCTTATTGAATGTATAGCAATAAACATTTAAAATCGTATTAGTAGCAAGATAGGATTTAAATTAACATAGATTAAACAATATAAAGTTCATCAATAGGAATGTACATACCAGTTGCTGAAGAAAAAATAATCAAACCGCAGGTGATTGAAGTGTAGAAGATGGAGGAAAAGAAAATTGAAACCCTAGAAAATGAATGGGGAGAAGTGATTTTTGAAAAAAGAGATGATAGATGTTTGATGTGTAATGATGATGAAGAAATACTGACGGTTGTGCTTTTAACAAAAGTAGTTTGACTTTGGTCAAACAGACTTTGGTCAAACAGCGTTTTAACATTCCTCAAACAGTGTTTTATCTATTATAATTAGCTTTTAATATAAGTAGCTTGACTTCGGTGAAACGGGGTTTTAACATTGCTCACAATGATTGCAACCTAGTAAAAACTTCTTTGTAAACAACATTACTTATTTGTTGGTTTTCCAACAGCGTCGAATATTAGTATTTTAACACCTTCTCTGGTCTTGACCCTTGATAATGCAACATACAACTGACCATGAGTGAAGACAGGATCTTTCAAATAAAGACCAACCTTTGATAACGTTTGTCCTTGACACTTGTTAATTGTCATAGCAAAACAAACTGATAAAGGAAATTGTCTTTGTTGAAATTGAGAAGGTATTTTTTTGTCAAACGGGATCATATTAATCCTTAGAATAAAAACTCTCGTGCCAAAGTTCCTACCAGATATAACTTGAGCTTCTATAACTCGTTTACCAAGAAAAATAATTTGAAGCCATGAATTTAGAATTAATAATGCAAACTACAGTTAAATCAAACAGCTGATGGAAAACTTTTAAGCACTGCTAGTGATTAAAACACTGATGGTACTTAACCAATAATAGTGAACTACAGATTTTTAACAACCGCTGCTGCAGTAAACAGTAGATACAGAAGCAGCGATTAAGGATTAAGTGTTAAGGAAGAGCAGTGGTTAACATCTGCTGATATCACCCCAAAACTTATAAAATATGTTGAAAAAAAGTAATATTTATTTTTAATGAAAAATGCAATTTGTGTCCCTGTGATATGTGTGAAACATCAACTTGATCCCCTAAATTCATTTTTTGGTTTTTTCAGCCCTTGATCTTATAAATTCATAACAGTTTGAGTCCCTCCCTCACACTTCCCTATGTTGACTGTTTGACAATTGTGAAATATCCTTTAATTACCCTAAAGACTGATCACACTTCTCAAAAATATCTGAAAATCTCTACTCCGAACACCAATCATCATCTTCATCTTCATTGAATCTCCTCACCAACCATTTGTTGTTATAACAATCCAAGGTAAAATCACATACCTAAAACATGATCGACACTATGGTTTACCCTCTGTTCTTGTTAGATGCTTGTGTAACCCTATGTAAGTTGATGTTTGATGATATCTCATTTTCACCACTGTATGAAAGTAACAGCTTTTGTGTGAAAATATTGTTTGATTATTGTGGAAAATATTGTTTGATTATTGTGGGTTTTTGGCTCGGGTATCAAAACAGAGGTTTGGGTTTTGGTTATTATAAAGGTTTGTTTGTGATGTTTTTGGTTTTATCTGTTTATTAATACTGCTTTTTTGGTTTTTGGCGTTAATCTAAGATTGTTTTTGTGTTATAGTTTGTTTGAAATGTTTAAAATATACAATCGATTAAAACAGGGACATGTTTCTTAAGTATCTGCTGTTAATGTTGAAATCTGAGTTTCTTTAGTCTCTGCTGTTCATGTTGAAATTTGGGTATGGTTGTTGTTTTGATTCTCATATAAAGTTGGTTAAAGACTATATGTTTTGGGTTCATCGTATTGGTCATTTGAATGTGTTTTCTTCATTTCAGATCAACTGAGTTTTGGGTTCCTCATCTTGGGTTCATCATATATGTATACTTATATGCATTATGAAAGTACTGTATCAGCCGTCTTACTATGGATATTTTTATTGTACAGAATGGCTGCGGATGTAAAGATACACAAAACACCAACTACGAAAACATTGGCGAGAATACTTGACAACCTCCTAGAAGTTAGTGCGATGCACATAAGGAAGTGATTGATCAGAACGATCAATTGCTAAAACATAAGCTGTTTGGTGCATATGAATGAATATAACCCCAGTGGCAGATATGAAAATACCAAGCTTGGGAATTTCAAGGAAAATCGAAGAGCTACACCAAAAAGGGGGTTATCAGCTACATTCCGAAGTGCACCATTCACTCCTTGAGTTTTCATTATAAAGAAATTTGAAAACTCGTTGTATGTTACAATCTTTTGTTTTCGAGTCTGTAAGTTCTGTCAAGTCTACCAAGTTGGATATCCTTCTATGTTTCTAGGTATGACGTTTTGTGTCCGTTATGTATGTTTAACATAATGCAAGTGTGCATTTATGTTGGCTTTAATTGTAATAATGAATTTAACATGAATTTAAAATGAATAAAGCAAAATACTGTTAAGTGAAACTACTGTTAAGCGAAACTACTGTTATATGAAACTACTGTTAAGTGAAACAGCTGATGAAAAACTTGTAAGCACTGCTAGTGATTAAAACACTAAGGGTGGGTACTTAACAACTGATAGTGAACTACTAATGGTTAACAACTGCTGATGTAGTAGTCAGTGGATAGAGAATCGTGATTAAGGATTAAGTGATGCTACTTAACAACTGATACATGAGTTAAGAAGTTATAATTTCACTTACTATGTAAATTTCGTTAAGATGAATTAGCTGCCGTAGAAGATGAACGTGAATCTTTGAAATCTCAATATTTATTTAACAATATAGATAATAATATGCAAAGAAAGATCATAGTCATTATAATATTAGAACATAACAGTATAATAAGCAGATAAGTTTTCAGGAATTCAAAACCACACAATGAGTCCAAAACATAACCCACCAAACACCCAAAAGCAACAAAACGAAAACCATAAGTTCAACATGGCAACAGCATATGAAATCAACACGTAAATGTATCTGAAAATACTGAAAAAACTATTTTTCAATCTTTGGAATCAAAAGCGTCAAAACACCAGCATCTTCATCCTGACACAGTTCATCACTGATGCGGCGCTTTGTCGAGGAGCAACCTAATGCATCATCCACATCGAACACTTCAAGAATTTTACGTTTTGTTTCATCTGAAGAGGGATTCTTAGTGCCTACCAGTGGTTGGGATAAAGGGGTAACATTGTCACCACAGCATGACATCTCATCCTGATATAAAAAGACAGTAAGTACTAACGTTTCAAAAAATTTAGTACAAATAAACAAATTCTCATATTACCTTCATAAGGTCAACAGGAGTAGACAAACTGCAGGAATCTGGAACATCCAACGATTCGGACTGCTCATGCTTTAAGTACATAATACACAATAACATAAAATACACACAATGGTATAAATCTATTTCAAAAAGATATAACTATAAAATTAAAAGATTCACATAATGAAGATTTAAACCTGGTTAAGAGTGAATTTGGCGGAAAGCGCAGCAAGGATCTCATCATCGTTAGTGGCCATTGAAATACCATAGTTTTCAACCTGATGCTCAATGTTATAGTCTTTAACACTTATGATGAAAGCATACCTCTTTCCAATCAATGTGTCAAAGATCTCAGGATATGGGTTCGGTATGTCTCCAGAATTAACAACCTATGATTTTATCAAAATTAATATAAATTACAATAAGAAGAATGATTCCATAATTGAGAACATAGAATTTTATAAAAATTAATTTTAAGTTATATTAACTACATAGCCAAACAACTGAATGCATGTATTTGTTACCTGATCTTGGATTGTAAGTAACTCTTTTGCAGATTTGTTAAGAATCTTGTAAGCTTCGAAATCAAACAGTGTCAAAGACACAGTACCGGAAGAGTCTTGCACCCTAATAGGTATCTTGAACCTATCAAAGTTAAAAACAAATGAAAACATTAGTATTACTAATATGAACCGTTCATATTAGTATTTAGTATAAGGAAATAAAAAACTGTAATCTCAAACCGCGGAATAGAATAGATGTCGACTCCTCCACATTTATCATTTGTACAAACCAACGATTTTGCATGATCAACATCAAATGAACCATCCGCATTTTCTTTCGTTACAAATCTTTCCTCCACACCTGACTTACAGTGGTTACAACCATTGTAATACCAAAGTTTATCAGTGCATATAGCTGTGATTGTGGCAAGAATCAAAACCTTCTTTGTCTATCAATATCAAACAAAAAAAATAACACTTAGAAAAGAGTATAAAAAAACTCAGCATGTAGAGTACTTATAAGAAAATACACACCGTTGATATTGTTCCAAGGAAACCAATAAGCATGAAATCAGGGTTACTAAGAAACTCATCTTCAACACTTGAGATAACATTTGAACCAACATGCTCATTTGATGAAGATGAATTTGAAATTTTCTCTACATACCTAAACAGATTCATGCGATCAAATTAAAATGTAAAAATTAAATGTAACTATAAAATAATAATATTCAATGTTTATATGCATATTACTAACTATACATCTTCCTAAAAGAGGAAATCTCTTCAATGTCAGTGTCAATAAAAAGTCTGCTCAGCTCAAACCCATTTGCAACTCCACGCTTGCCTGATTTTAAAAATAAAAACTTGAGTGGATCAATATAAATACTGTCAAATTTAAAATGTATAAATAAATACAACGTTTAAATTACTAAAGATAAAAAAATTAAACTAATTAAGTTTAAATTGTACCTTTGTAAAGGTTGACCATACCAAAATGACAAAGGATAACAACATATTTCTCTCTTTTCTTATCATTCATGTAAGCAAACATGTCAATAGCAAAACCATCCCACAAAGTAACCGGACACTTTTGGCCTCTAAAAATATTAACATAAAACATAATAACATCAAGCAACCTTATAATGGTTTAAACGTCAAAATGCAACAACTTAATAAAAAGAACGCACTCAAGATCTTCAAGTCTAAGATTAAGTCTCTTGCCCTTGCTCCCATCCTTCTTTGACGTATCCTCTAGATTGAAACATACATCCACATAACCAATCCAATCTATAAACAAAAATATATTGTTAAAAGAAAACTGCATTAAGAAGTGATAACAATAAAAAAAAACAATAAGACAAAACAATAGATATATATCATGTAGTGATTTACATACCAATAACTGTATTTACTTCAATTTTATTTTTAACAACATCCTTGAGGTTAACGAAATTAAAACGGTATTTCGGTCCAGACCAGTCAAAGCATTTCTCAACAGAAGTATAGAAATAAAGTGATATTTTGTCATTTCTCTTGGTATACTTAGCAGAGGACTTATTAGTAGCAAGAGAAGGTTTGGTGATAAGAAGACATTCATCCAACTGAAGGAAGTCTTTGAATTTTTCAAGCATTTTATGCAAACAGCTGGCTTGTATCATAGTTCCCTAAGAATATGAAACATCCGATTAAATAAAAAAGGTGTTATATTCATTTGGATATTCATATGTCCAAAAAAATGATAAGACAACTATATACGGTACCATCTCATCCATGAAGATCATATCAAGACGATATATTTCATTTTTGTTATCATTCATCATCTTCTTCGAAATGCTAACAATCTTAACTCTAATCGAATAGTTGTTTGAGAATGTATTAAGATCGTTAAGCTTGGTAACCTTTGCAACCTCCATTTGAAGACTGTACATAAAAAAAAGAATCTTGTAAATAATAAGTATTGCTAAACGTAATATGCTAATAATACAATAAGCATGGATGTTCTTAAAAAAAAATATCAAGGTTGGAATTCAAGGTTACCGATTATCCAATAAAATTTTTAACTGAATGCAGTGGCAAATGTAATTTCAAAGGTAGGGAGTGTATATCCCTATATGATGCTTTATTAAAATAATAAAATATTAGAAATGATATGCAAAATAGAAAAAAAAAACAGAAAGAACGTCAATTTTAAATTACCATTTTGTATATTTATCATTTCAAAATTACTGACTTGATTTCAAAGCAATTGTCATAATGACTTTTCTATATTTTATTTTAAATTTAATTAAGAAATAATAACCATCAATTTGAAATGATGTGATAAATACTGTTACACCAAAGTGTATAGGAATGTTATTAGTATAAACATGAAACAACTTTTCAATTAATAGTACAGTTTAAACCACTGGAGTGAGGACTGTTCCGAAACACTGTTACATAATAAAAACAACTGTTCCGAAACACTGTTACATATAAACACTGATGCCATAAAAATGGTTACATATAAAATACTAAGGTGATGACATCTAACAACCTAACAGTCTATAAAAAATTGACGCGGAACTCCTGTAGCATATAAACACTGTTAACATAAACAAATAAACAAACGTGTTAACATAAACAAATAAACAAACGTTGATGCTGAACCACTATTGTAGTTTGACACTGTTGTTGGACGTCATAAATTTCAGATTTAATTTCAAAGGTATGCAAAGTAATTAACTCTTAAATATTAGAAAGAACATGCAAAGTAGAAAAAAAAAGAGAGAGAGAACCAAAATTTTAAATTACCATTTTGCAAATTTTAAATTTCAAAATTACTGACATTATCAGTAACTACTGACTTGATTTGAAAGCAAATGCGATAATGAGTTTTTTAAATTCTATTTTAACTTTAATCAAGATATAATAACCGTCAATTTGAAATTCAAAATTTGCTTAATCAAATGTCCAAAGCTCAAGAAATCAGCATTAATTACTGATTTGATTTGAAACAAATAGTTATCAAGAATATTTTTTATTTTTTATTTTAAATTTAAATTTTATCATGAAAATAATGTTGGTGGAACTCTTGTAGGTAATTGGAATGTAAAGATTAGGTACAATGGTAAGTTGATTGTAATTCTAGTTTTCATTTCATAATTTGATTGTAATACTATACCCAAACAATCAAGATGAGGAGCTTACTATTAATCAAAGTATATATGAATTTTATTACTATAAAGATGAAACAACTGTTCAATTAATAGTACAGATCAAACCACTGAATTGATGTGATAAATAGAGTTACGTATAAACAACAGTCCTAAACACTGTTAAATATATATTAAATATAAACACTGATGCCATAAAAATGGTCACATATAAAACACTGAGGTGATGACATCTAACAACCTATCAGTCTTTACAACATTGATGCGGAAAACACTGTTACATATAAACATTGCTAACATAAACAAATAAACAATAGAAAAACTAAAGTTGATGCTGAACCACTGTTGTAGTTATCCACTGTTGTACGTCATAAATTTCAGATTTAATTTCAAACGTAAGTAGTGTATATTCTTATATGCTGCTTTATTAAAGTAATTAAATATTAAAAATGATATGCAAAATAGGAAAAAAAAAAAAAAGAGAACGGAAATTTTAAATTACCATTTTGAATATTTTGAATTTCAAAATTACTGATATTATCAATAACTACTGACTTGATTTGAAAACAAATGTCATCATGACTTTTTTAAATTTTATTTAAACTTTAATCAAGATATAATAACCGTCAATTTGAAATTCAAAATTTGCTTAATCAAATGTCCAAAGCTCAAGAAATCAGCATTAATTACTGATTTGATTTGGAACAAATAGTCATCAAGATTATTTTTTATTTTTTAATTTAACTTTAAATTTTATCATGAAAATAATTTTGGTGGAACTCTTATGTCATTGGAATGTAAAGATCAGGTAAAATGGTGATTTGATTGCAATTCTAGTTTTCATTTAATAATTTCAATCTATTACTAATTAACAACATCAATAATAAAAATGTGAGCAGTTACTATTTTTTAGGGAAACCGCTGATGGTCCAAATCAGTGGATGTAAAATATGTAAAAGTGACCAGTGGCTATAACTTCCGATCAGTGGAAACGGAGGTTGTCTCTCAGCATAAAGAAACGGAGGTTGTCTCTCAGCAGTGGATAACATTTAACAATCAGAAGTTTGAACCAAAACAGTGGTTCCAACAGACTTTAACAATCTGAGAGACAACCAAAACAGTGGTTCCAACAGACTTTTAAGGATTAATGAAAACTATCATTTTTTACTATTTTAAATATCTTTGACCTTAAACAAATATTTCACCTTCAATATCAGTTGTTTGGAGATAAACAGATATTTGACCTTAAACAGATGTTTGAACATAAAATCATATTTCCTGTTAAACAAATGTTTGACGATAAATAGAGGTTTGCCCATAAACATCTCTTTGTAAAAAAAAAAGACGAATTTCAAAAACATTATATCCAAATAATCATAATGAGGAACTTATTTAACATCCAAGTGTACTACATTTTTATTTAATAGTATAAAAATCAAACAACTGTTGTATTTATAATACAGATCAAACAAATAACGAGTTGTGATAAATACTGTTACATATAAACACCTCATAAGAAACACTGATAATTAAATACTAAAGTTACATAAGAACCACTGATAATTAAATACTAAATTTAAATCCGTTGTAGATGCCGAACCACTGCTGATACTAAACAGTCATTTTCCTTTGGTTAATCAAACTCTAGGTACATAAAAGTCAATCATTGTATATCTCCAACAATCGACATGAACTCCATGGAAGGACGCAATGCATTAACATCAGGATTTATAGAAAGCTGATCTCTAGTGAACAGACCAAGATGCAGTACATGAAAACACTTCTTCAGCTGGTGAAGAAGAGCCCTGTCCTCATATACTTAATCCTTAACTTTGTTTATAAAGAACTGTGGTTTAAACCAAACTTTATGCTTCTTTTAATACAAAAAAGGCAGGAAAGACCATTGCTCTAGTATACTACAACAGTAGCAGATCCTTTCTTGGACAAGTCATCATCATCTGCTGCACAAGTCAATTATAATCATCATTTACTCATAAGAAAAAATTATTTTAACTGTAAATTTAATAATCTTTCTTTGTGTTTAATTAAACTTTAAACTTCTTTGATTACAAACCTATAATAACACGCAACATATTGTATGAATTTCAAACAAATGTGATTAGACTGAAATATAAAGCGACAATTAGAGTATATCACTTGATAATTAAAAACTCAAAATTTGGAAATCGGAGTAGCAAAAAACACATACTTTAAACGATGTTGGAACAATGATACTGGAAAGGACAGTAGAACAATCATCATCATTATCATCTGCAACAGATCATTGAAAATAATCATTTAGTAACAACTCAGATAACAAAACTTAAGTAAAAATAAAAAAACAAAAACACATACCATGATTATGGAGAACCATTAGCCGGCGACACATCTCTTGATCTAACTCTCGAACGAAACCCTAACAATGGTTACATGAAAAGACACAAAACACAAAGGATTAGTATAAATAACAGGAAATCATGAAACTATTTCAACTAAAAAAAGAAGAACAAACCTTTTGATTAAGTAATCGATGAACAAAAGATGATTTTATGGTGGCGTCTGGAAGAAGATTAAGGTTTGTGAAATTTGAATTTGAATCGCCTGAATATAGAGAGAGAAAGAACCCTAGGCGTTTGTAAAGAAAGATCAGAAGTGAGAAGAGAGGTTATATAAGGAAAAGGGGATGGCACTGTTGGGCGGGAAAAAGGGCATTTAGGGGCTCTCTGGTGTTGACACGTGGCCCAAATAACTTTCATTTATTATATATAATAGATTTATCATTTAGATTAGATTAGATGAAAAAGATTTGGGTCATGATTTTTAAATAAGGAGTTATGACTGTTTGCTTTATTGGTAATTGAAAAGGTAGCAAGTTAATACATTTTATTGTTTTTGTAACAAAATCTCAAATCAATTTGATTTTTGAATCATGATAGTGATTAAAAAAAAGCAAAGTAAGTTCCAATATTTTAAACCTAGTTGATTATGGTTTATTGTTGATATGTTTTTACTTGGATCTATGGGTTCAATTTCCCTATCACTGTATAACACTTCACAATGAAATAATATTTTTGTTTACTTAAAATGTTTATTATTGTGTTAAGACTTCGCCCTGGAGACTTTAATATAAAATTTGGGCTCTTTAAATCATCATTCATATAAATTTTTTTTTACTTATATGATGATATGTTATTAAAGCATCATGAGGACTTGATGGTAATATGTATTTGTGTTTTAAATTAGACTGATAAGTATTTGTATATTAGATATACTTGTGATTACTTATATCAAGATATGTTAATACAAATTATATACGTATTTGTTTGTAATTGATGAGAATTTTAATTTGTATAGTTATGTTATAACTTGACATGTTATAATACTTTACGTATAACTTGTATGCTATTATTTATTTAAATAGATACACCTGAATATAAAAATTGAATCAAAGTTGTGATTTGTTATCTTTTTCATGAAACAGTATTAAAATGTTTAGATGTGACACCCGAAGTTCCATACTCCTTGAATCTCATTAATATGTTATAAAGGGTCATAAGATGTTAGCCTCTAAAGTTACATGTCTGTGACATTTTTTTTTTTTAAAAACTAAAATTTGATCAGATATCATTAACATAAATGGACTAACACTAAATACATTCAAAACATAAAACTAAAATTAGATTTTTTTTTGAACGTATGGCTATTATATATATTGTTAGAGCAAATTACAAATCATGGGTTGGTAGACGGGCAACAAGCTGCGCCGCCACCCCCTTTTGAATTGCAAATCCTACTCGGCTAAACACATAACTATGGCCTACAGACACTGTCGCATGCGCAAGTGCTGCCTTTTGAACCCGCTTCAAGAAACCGGTCGCCACAGGGGCCAGACAACCAAAGGTATCGAACGCGAAAGGAAGGAAGGCATGTTGATTATCTATGCAGGCCTGCTCGTGCTTAGATATTTTCCCCGCCTCAGCCTTCCGCGTCGCTTGCCCTGAAACAAAACCACTGCCCCTGAAACCGGCAAGAGGCGACACCCCCGTGAGATCAATGCAAGCATGCTTACCCCCGGACCATCCAAAAACCAGCACATCGGCTGGTCGAAGGGAAGACCTCCCCTCCTTCGGTCCGTTAGGAAATTAACCGGAGCCTCTTTTTTAGCAGCGATACCAGCTCGCTTGAGAACGTCAAACAACACATCTCTAACCAGATCGTGTCTGTACTTGAAGCCAGGAAGCTCTTTGCAGTGAATGGCATGTTCCCCGAAGCTATCAAGACACACCTTCCGACAAACAGGGCACGGTTCATCCTCAGGGTACAACGGTATCATCAAACGATATTTGAGGACAGACCGATATTTTACTGCCGACATACATTGCCCCAAGCCCTCGATCGGGATAACAGTAAGGAAATCTTGAGCGTGGGGGGCTCGTAAACAATCAAAAACAGCTTTTTGCCGAGGGGATAACCCGAAAACACCATTGATTTCCTTCACGGTTTTACCATAAAAAGCACTCGCCAAAATAGTTTGAGGTTCACGGGGGGCGGTGTCTTTATTAGCAAAACTGCCAAGGTCAACATCAGGAAGAACGGCTTGTAAACCATCCAATGCAGCCCTAAATTCCGAATCCAAATCACCCATACAACAAGCTCGCAGAATATGATCTTGAAGTTCCAAAGATTGCACTCTGGAGGCCACGAAGGCAAAAGACGAGACATCCCCCGCCGATAGTAATCCAAGCCCACCCTCCTTGATTGGCAAGGAAGCCAATCGCCATTGCAAGTCCCCAAAGAACGCCCCCCCGCCAACCACGATATCATCAATGGCTTGTCGAAGTCCTTCATCAAACAAAGTAACAGCCGCTCCAACATAAGAAGGTTGGCATGTGCGGAGACCAAAGATAAGCTTGGCAACTCCCATGCACGAACGCAGTAAAAGGAGTTCACATTGTGGATTCTTAAGTTGCGGGAGTACCCTCATGAGATCGACAGCCCGGGAGGCCCTCTTAACAGCCAGATCCCTGATGAAGTCCCGATCACGGCTGACGGCACCCCCCAATAACTTGACTCCCAGCTTAGGCCTCCCAATATCCTCTGGGAACAACCCCGCAGTAAACTTCTCCCCATTGCATGATGGCCAGAACAATTCAGTCTTCCGAACATTTAGTTGGAGCCCCAAAGAAGGGCCTTCCCTTGAGATAACTTCTAAAGCCTTTGCCACTTCACGAACAGGACCAATAATCGTACCATCATCAAGGTACCAATCATGAAAAAGCAGGTGACACTGCTCTTGGACCCGGGTAATGAGGGGGTGTAAAGCCAGAGCAAACAGTAAAGGTCCTAGCGGATCCCCCTGCTGAACCCCGGTGGTAGACTAGATGCAGTTATCCCCTACGTAAAGCCTAGCAGGTTGACCATACAAAAAATTCACCCATGGGGATAGGGACGGACAAACTCGATGCACCTCCTTTAACATTGCCGACCTATCCACCAGGTTAAACGCATTAGAAAAGTCAATGGTCAGCATGACCAACGATCCATCTGCATGATAGCAATCAAGACACCTATTTGCACTATGGAGAACCGCTTCTGCCCCATTGGGGATTCCAACCCCAAATTGGAAGTCCCTCAAGTAGTTAACCATATCTTCCCTAAGACGGCGCATTGCCACCTTAGAGACAAGCCGTCTCCAAATAGCCTCAACTGCGATCGGCCGTACCCCATTGTCCGGCTTAAGAAGAGGGGTTAGAGGGGCCGAGGCAACAAATTCTGCCAGAGAAGCCGGACACCGTCCAGCCAGCCAAAGATTAACCACCCCCATGATAGCTTGAAGAACCCCACCTGCAACAACAGATCCTTCTCCGCACAGAGCATCAAGAAGATGCTGAGCCCGTAACCCGTCTCTACCACACGAGGTCCCTTTCGGAAATGATTTAATACCCCCTAAGACATCCTCCACATCTACCACCAACGATTGATCAGCGAACAATGGGCCTGGCAACAAGGGAGGAGGCAAAACAGGATGTTTATCAAGCAAAGCCTGCATGGTAGCGCCATTACAGGGGGCTACCCCAGAAGAAGAGAGAACTTTCACAGCAGCCGTGAAATGTCCATCTGCCACTTTTCGGAGACACTGCTTAACATTTACACTGGTCTCCGACCGGGCAGCACCACCTAAAACCTTGTCAGAAACAGGAGAGGGGCTCCCTTGATCAGCGAAGTAGCAATATCATTAAAATGGTATGAAAGGTTTGAAGTAACTTTATATCCATATGTTCGAGAAAACAATGAAAAACCATGAAACTTGTTTGGTTTTACTTTGATCCATGAAGTGAATATATAATGATCATTGTGATCATGGACATCATTGAGAAACTGTAATGATGGTCATATTAATAATGAGATCGACCATCTAAAATGCAAAAATGTCATGAACACTTGTTTTTTAATAAGGCTAACAAAGACCAAAGTTGTGTATTATTGTCATTCCCATGGAAGTTTATAAGCATGCTTAAAAGACCCATCTATTTGAAATAAATTGAAGTAAAGACATGACATATGAAATGTGGGTCTCACGTAAGCTCATTATAAATTTATGGAAGCTCGTAAGATTTTCGATCGACAAATTTTGTTGTCTCAGTCATATAAGAAGGTTGAAAAAAAATTCCACTTGTCAAACCTCAAATGCGCTCTAGATATATGAGGTTTGAAGTGAACGTGATGATATACTGATTAGTATAATGGGCGTGATTATGTACATAGTGAAGAAATTGTAATGATGCAACCATGAAAGTTATAATCCATTCCTGAAGAGAATGTGATAAAGAAAATATCAATTTAAAGGTCATGATCATGTACATTAAAAAAAAAAGTTTAACGATGCCCATATTGATAATGAGATTAAGCATGCTAATAATGAAATTGATAGCAAGAAGTAGAGCACTGGGAGATTGAATATACGAGAATAAATGAAATGGGAAAAGATGTAAAACATAATAATGCATTATCCTCTCGTATTTAGTATCGTGTATTAAACAAACATGAGTGCAAGTAAAGTATATATGATCATAATTATTTAATGATTGGCATTTGGCATGACCGGCCAGACCATACCGAGTCATTAATGATGATGTGAAAGGTATTGAAGAACCAGAAGATTCGTCTTGATAATTATACATGTCATATTTGCTCTCAAGTGAAGTTAAGTATTGATCAACAAAAGTAGGGTGTGAATCCCCAAATATTCTGGAAATGATAATGAAAATAATTATACAAACATGATACCATTTAGTGTTTTAAAATCGATGCATCGTCTAAATGGTTATCAAATCCACAACCTGAAGCTTGTGTGATTGTGGCTTAGCTAATGTGATAGCAAGCATATTAATCCAGATTACTATTGGTTACAAAGCCAATGATCATGAGAGGAGCAAAAGTTCATTTAGGTACATGTAATTTTATATATAGTACCATCAATTCACATCAAGCCAATAAGTTATAGTTCTCCCCCATACAGTTGGTTTTTGGTCAGGAACCAAAGATGTCTCATCAAAGATTTTGGATATGCGACATATATTGAAACTCATCCACCACACCGCACAAAGATGGGACTTATAAAAAGTTTGAGAATATGTTGGGTATAAATAATCGTCTATGATTAAATACTTAAAGCCATTAGTGAGAAAAATTCGTTTATAGCTCATTGGTTTTCACTTTAATGAATGAATGTTCCCAACATTAGGGGGAGATAAGAAGCAGCTGAAAAGTGAAAAGTGAAATGAATTATCATGTCATCTTGATCCTCAGACTATAAACTATGAACTAGAAGTTTAAAGTATAATTCATTTACCAATATTAAAGAACAAATTACCAGACAAGTTCACTGGCCTAAATAGAGTGACTAAGTAAGTCACATAATCAACTGCTTATGCTTCAGTTATATTTGTGTCCCAAGAGGACAACCACATATTTTTGTAATGAGTCTGTTGCACGCCTAAAGCGTGGCAGACTAGTTGATTCCAATAATAAAATTCCTCGAAAATTGGAGCAAGTAATTAAGATGGTCAAGTCGAGGTTATAGTAATAAGGTCTCCTGAAGAGACAATAGACATGATGGTTCAAGAAGAGCCTCAGGTACCTAAAAATAAAGAGATCTCAATAAGTTGTATCATGTCTAAGATATGTATGGAATCGAAATAAAAATCGATGTCGTTATACTTTTGTATATAATGTAGCACTTAAAATGATTAAATGATAAGGATCAAGATTTAAGATCTGCCTATGAATGAATATTAAGAAATGATTGGACAAAATAGAAAGACACAAATAAGGCAGAGTTTAGTTCTCTAATGAAATGGAAAATTTCTGGGCCAACAGTCCATACAACTGAAGTTGTAAAATATGTTGGATACAAAAGTACAAAAGTGTCTTTTACGCGAATCATGTGAAAATCAAATTAAGTGATATAAGTCAAAATTGGTGGCACAAGAATTTTTCACAAAGACCTATGATTGATTATGAGAAAACGTATTCTCCAGTGGTGGATGGATTGACTTTCCAATATCTTATTAGTCTGGTAATATATAAAAGAGAATTGACATGCGTCTTAGGAAAGTTATGTATCACTTGATACTAAGTCATATAAAATAAGTTCTCGAGAATATTATGATTATTATATAAATTCAGATCTGAATACGTATACATGTTGTATATGTTATCGAATTGAATATAACTAGAACTCCCCATGAGTATCCTAAAGCATTTGAGTGCTTAAGAGGTTAATTGAAACACCTTATAGATGTAATTATTGTGCACCAATACTCTAATAAACATACATAGAAAATGTATACCTGGTTATTATGGCATCTCAATGTACACAGTGTACAAACATGGTACAATATGGATTTTACAAATAAAGCAAGTGTTTAAAACATCCTTGCATATAATATAAAATCAATGAGGAGATTTGTGTGTCAACATTCCTCAAGAGTGTATGCACATACATTGTTGGTCAAAGTGGAAAGGAGTATGAGAATGTATATTTATAAAGTTAAAAGGATAGTATGGACTAAGATAGTCGATTCAAATGTGGTATAATCGACTTACTAATGAGCTCAGCAAAGAGAGAAATACATAAATTGTAGTGAATCCATTTGTTTTCATTAAAAGAACAATATGAGGTTTATGAGTATTCTAATATATGTTGATGATATCATTGAATCTCCTGAAAAGACAAAAATGAGCTCAATCATAAATGAGCTCAATTATTAAAGTAAGAATTTGCAAATTAAAGATGGTATTGCAAATATATGGCTTGATATGCAGAACAAGCATTTGTATTATTGTTCATCAATCATGATACATCTAGAAGATGGTGGACATTTTCATACGCACAAAGTTTATGGTATACGTACATTTTATGATCTCCAAGTAGTTGGTATAGAAAATAACTCTTATCATCTCCTATCTAAGAAGCAAAGATCATTGGTTCAGAAGTACCATAGATAAGTACAAATTGTATATATTGCAAGTATGTATACAAGGACACTTGTCATGAAATTCATTGACAAGATATAACTCGTGTATAGCGAGGAGATAATGTAACGGGTAAAACATATATTTTTATACCCTTAAGGTACAAAAGACATGGATTCGCATTTTACTAACTCATCAACAAGTTTGGTTAGTTCTGTAAATGCAGGGAATGTAACAAACATATTCATAGATCTTATGGTATCTACTTACAAGTGAAGGCAATTAAAATTTCACATGAAGATCATACATCAATGCTCATTGAAGGATTTGACGTTAATGGATCAAGCAACATACCAAGCTGCACATCAATGGATTACGAAGTTTTGAGAAACTTTCAAAGAAGTCGGACCTGAGTCACTTATAAGATACATGTAAAATGAGGGGGATCATTATACAAGTTGCACTCTTTTTCCCTGAACTAAGTTTTATCCCAATGGGTTTTCTTAGTAAGGTTTTTAATGAGGCAACATACCTGATCCAAAAGTATCAGGGGGAGAAAATACGCGCTGCACTCTTTTCCCTTAGCTGAGGTTTTGTCCCACTGGGTTTTCCTAGCAAGGTTTTTAACGAGGCAGCATCACCAAGCGTATAATACATTGTTTTCTTTTATCACGTGGATAGTCAAGGGGGAGTGTTATAAATAAGCTATATTATGGTGACTATCCACATTCTAACTCCCATCTCTTCATGTCCTTTGTATTAATGCAAGAACACTATATATAAAGGTTCTTTGTATTGCTTGTAGATATCTCAATGAATAATATTTCTCTACTCTATCTTTCTCTCTGTGTTCCTTTGATTATGTTCATATACTAGTCGCTAGTAGGCCATTGTTTTACAACAAAAAACTATTTTTTACGTGTACGTGCATATTTTATGTATGGTGGATTTATCTGCCCATGTGGATACCAAAGGGTAAAGGGGGAGGGCCTACCAAATTAATATAGAAAGCCATAAAATATAGATAAAAGTATGGACAAATGTAGATAAACTAGTTGATGCCCCGTCTGCGTTGTGGGGCGATGGCCAAATAATTTCTACCAATTAAAGAAACAGTACTATAGTTTTGTTTGAAAAAGAAAAACTAAAACGATGACAAAACTGTAAATTGAACTCAGGGTAAAACTGTAATTTGTCAGAACTAATGAGCGAGTGTTAGGCAGCTCCTTGCCGAAAAAAAATAAAACTTTGGAGTCAACCAATTAAAACAAAACACTTTTATAGTTTTGCTAAAAAACAAAAACGATGACAATACTATAATTTTGAACTGAGGGCAAAGTTGTATTTTTGGACTGGGGCAAAATCGTAATTTGGCTAAAGCTAAAGTGTTGGAATACTGTAAATGTGAAGCAGGGGTAAATTCCTAAGTTTGCGCAGGGGCAAAGTCGTATTTTTGAGGCTGGGGTAAAATCGTAATATAAATTTGAACTAAGGGTAAAATCGTGCATTTAAGCAGGGGCAGAAACCGTAATTCATAATTTTAAACTGGGATAAAATCAAAATTTTGAACTGAAGGCAAATCGTAATTTTGAGTTGGGTGCAAAAGCATAATTTTATTTTGAACATGGGCAAAAACGTAATTTTGAAATGAGGGTGAAATCATAATATTTGAAACGGGGGCAAGAACATATTTTTTAACTAAGGGTAAAATTGTAATTTTAAGCTACAGGCAAAACAATATTTTTATTTTAAATTGGGGGCAAAATTATAATTGTGAACCGAGGGCAAAATAGTAATTTTTAGCTAGGGGCAAAAATATAATTTTATTTTGAATTGGGAGCAAAATTGTAATTTTAACTGGGGATCAAATCGTATTTTTGAATCTCAAGAACAAAGTCGTAATTTTTAGCTGGGGACAAAAACATAAATTTATTTTTAACTGGGGGCAAAAACATAATTTTTAGCTGGGGGAGAAGTATAATTTTATTTTCAATTGGGGGCAAAATCATAATTTTATTTTCAACTAAGGGTAAAAGCATAATTTTAAACCGAGGGAGAAAACGTAATTTTACGTTAGGAATAAAATCATAAATTGCTTGGACCAATTGAAGAGTGCCATGTAACTGGCTGACACTATTCCTAAATAAAAAATAAAAAAATAAATTGATTTTAGTGGTGGCCCACCGGCCGCCCATTTTCACCAATAAGAGCAAGTTACTATTGCCGCACGTGTTTTTGTTATGGACAAATGTAGAAGTGCACAAAAACTCGGTTACAATAATCTAACTGGTTATTTATCGAAACCGTATCCCGACACTCATAAACGGCTTAGGTTAGAGAAAGGTTGTATGTTAAAAATTAAATTAGGATTTTAAAACGATAACTGTTTAGTAACAGTTTATTTTTAACCGGTTATTATGACTTCTTTTAGGTTTTTTTTGAATCACATTTACATATATACATCTATCTATCTCCTCTAATAAATAACTAACCCATGTGAACACTTGGCAATTGTTTAGACTAGCCACACCAACACAATCCTATGTGTCAAGGTTACAGACCTCATCACCTTTCTTTTAATCGGGTTAATGCCTGGGTCCTTGGTATCTGACCCGGATCCACTGCCCAAATGTGTTGTCTTGATTTTTATATTTGAAATTTTTATTCTGCCCTTGCATCTCTCTACCAACCATCGCTCTCACAAACCCTATCTTCTCGCATATGTGATTTAGCGTTCTCTAACCCTAACCCTCACCATCGCCTGAAGATACCAGCGATTTGATCCGTAATACAGTATGTTTTCATTGCCAATTTCTAGGTTTTCGATTTTTTCCTATTTGTATGGTTGTCGTTAAAAGAAATTAGGGTTTTTCAACAACAATTTCAATTCACTTCATTACTCTGGCTGTTTGTTTGTTTGATTTTGATTCAGTTTTTTGTTTTTCAGTTGCAACTGTGATGATACCCTAATGGAATAGAGTGCCTTGATAACGATTATGGTTTCATTTTTCTTCTGGCAGTTCAGTAATTCATTTGCTTTCAAAATTCAAGATAAGAGGGGTCGTATGCACAGATTTATTAGTGGTATGCTCTTTATTCTGTTTCAAATACTTAGTTTTTAGACTTTCAGAAACCTTAAACGTCTTGTGCACTTGCCCTGCTAGATTCTCATAGTTTGGCGGATCATACAATGGCCATAATTCAGAGACTAGGGGTGAGATCAACCGTTACCACCTCCACAAATTCTGGTACATCTGACCGCTTCTCATTTTAAGACTCATTTGTATTTAATCTTTACACTATTTTTTATTCTAAATAAGTATATAAAGATTCTATTTATATATGATTTGGATTCTTATTAAAAACATATATAGGTCTTTAGGACTGTGCAGAACTTGGTTAAAACCGACCCAACCAGTGACCTGAACCAAGACCGGAAAGTAGCTTCCACTTGATGCTTATCGGTTTTTCATGGAGAAGATGATAAATTTGATATGTATCATGTTAACAAGAACAATGTTAATCATGTTATGCTTTTGGAGAGTGTCATGTTGCAGTTTAAAATCTGATTTATGCATTAAAAATAGGCATCGGGTGACTTTCAAGTTTCAACCCGCTTGATCCATTCCTATTTTTAGCTAACATTTTTATACCTCAAATCAACCCATGAATAAGTAAATGGGTTGAAATTTCCACATTTACTTACCAATGATATCATATTGTAGTATGAAGACGAAGACTAGGACAAAATCGTAATTTCATCAGACAATGATCTTAACACAGCTAAAGCTGTTGGGGTCTGGATATATTTTCAGCATTTTATGAAGCAACTAGCAAGCATCACAATTTTTAAAGGGTTAGGTTGAAATGGGTTCGGTTTACATGATGGTATGTAAACCGAACCCATTTCAGCATTTTATATGCTGACCAAATCATGTATGTTTTAGGCTGAAATGAAACGGTTTACAGCCAAGATAGTTAGCATGATGAAGGACGAGAATCTTTATGCGTCTCAAGGTGGACCTATAATCTTATCTCAGGTTTGTTTATCATAAACTGACATAGAGTGGAAGCAATAACAAAATTAAATTTTATGATAAGTTTTTTGATATAATATTGAATGCTTAGACCATTACATAAAACTCTCTTTTATAGAGTAAACCTAAATTTGGTAGCTCAAGCCGAATTTTGAAAAACTAAAATTGACTCAATAATAATCAAATTGACTTTCTAAACAAACACTAGAAGTGCACATTTCGGTTAATCTCAGTAACCAGTTCAGGCGGTTATTTTCTCATTTTTGCTTTAACCCGTTATTACTTTAACCGGTTCGGTTAATAACCGGTTATTTCGGTTAAGTAACCGGTTATTTTCCAATTTTCTTCATCATTTTTTACGTTTTTTTTGTTAAAGTAACCGATTACCATCCTATACATCTATAACTAGCTACGAACCAGCTGTTAATATTAACTAGGAACCGGTTACTGGTCTACTGGTTCCGGTTAATAACCGGTTCTGGTTAACAAACCGTTTTTTTGCCACCTCTATAAACACCTATATTACTCAAATCAAACATTCACGTGTTCTTACAATAAAAAGGATGGGAATAAATGCAACAGGGTTGAGAAAATGAAGGAGAAAGATAAAGAAACTGAAAAGTCTGCTGTCCACTTAATGAAAAAGATACTTAAAGGAAAAAAGGCCTCTGGAGGAACTATTGATAGTACTTCAGCTGATAAGAAACTGAATAAGGTATGTATATTTCAGCTTTATGTAAGTCATTACAGTACGGGTGAAAATTGTGTCTGGTTGGGTTGTATTGATGAAACCATACTTGTAAGTCATCAACTCGTGTTTTTGATCTTTTTATTTTTTTCTCTGTTTTGTAAACTATACTTGTCGTTTTGTTTATAGGTGAGATATGTGATGACAAACGTGTTTGGTTTGGAGATCCAAAACGCGCACCACCGTTATTAGAGCGGCTTAGTTCGAAAGAAGTAGTTTCTCATATCTGGAAAGGCGAGGGATCGTTTGTCGAGGAACTTATTCAATGCATTGCACCTCATTTGGAAGATGGACACCTAAGCGAAGTACGGTCCAGCATTCGGGCTCACGACCCATCTTCTTCCGATGACGTCCTAGGGGCTCTTCGAAAATCCTTAATATGGTAAACAATGTTGTTCCTAGACCTGGGCCCCAAGTCTGCAGAGAAAATGGGACCCGGATTGCATGAATACGGCAAGACATATGACAAGAACTACTGTTTATGGCAGCTCATATTTTGGCATAACCAAGCTTACGCAGAGCCTGATGCTAACCTCATCAAAGAAAGCAGGGGTTGCTTATCGTTACCGGAAATCGGATCATTTTATTCCAAAATCCATAAGCCATCATCTCAACGTGTCTATGGCCCGAGAACCGTGAAATCCATGCTTTCTAGGATGGCCAGTTCTCTCTCTCTCTTGACACCTAATCATTAAATGATTTGCTCCAGACACTTTACACTAAATGTGGCCGAAATGGGCCGGGTTGATCTGCTAACATCCTTTTGATTTTATAAAGAGTAAAATGCTATTTTCGTCCACTTTTGCAATTTCGTCCAAAGGTTTTGTTTCGTCCACTTTAGAGTAGGCCAAACTCAATAATTTAGAGAGGTACAGGGGAGATTGGAGCAATTTTCTTCATATCTATTAATGCAAATTACAAGAATTATTAATAGGCAATGCAAAGCGAAAAGCCATTTGCCACAACGGTGTATTTTAAAGAAACACTCATGCAACTATCCTATTAATGCATTGTCTGGTACCCACTACTCTCTACTGATGCATGCAATGCATATGTAATAAACAAGAAAACATGAATTAAACATGTGCAACAACAAATTTCCTTTTAATCTTCTAGCCTTGCGGGCCTTTTTAACTCTATTAGTAATTGATCATTTATTTTCTTTTTCTACCTTTTTTTCTAAAATTAAGGTACCAAAGACAAATAACACCAGGGGATATGAAAAGTTTCACCTATAAGTAAATTATAGTTTTATCATTAATTCATAGTTTAAGGGACTGATTTTTTTCTTTAAATTATTTTTTAAAGGTGGAGCAAGTAGAACACTCATCTCTGCAGCACATTATAGATCAAAAGAAGACAGTTCAAAAGAAGACAGTCACCATCTGATAAGAAAATCCCTTTCAAGTTCGCCTTAGTCTGTCACCATCTGATAAGAAAATCCCTTTCAAGTTCAAAAGAAGACAATTTCCGGTTGCTGTTTGTTTTGCAATTACTATTAACAAAAGTCAGGGACAATCATTTTCCAAGGTCGTTGGATTGTATCTCAAAGATCCTGTTTTCTCACATGGTCAACTTTATGTGGCACTATCAAGGGTTAAAAGTAGAGCCGGTTTAAAGATGCTGGTAACAAATAAAGATGGCCATGCTCAGTGGCGGACCTAGGAATTTTTTCATGGGGGTGCGGAATATTTTTAAAGATTTTAGGCCCTAGGTATATAAAAAAAATTCGGTTCATGTCGGGTCGGGTCATGTAAAACAAAAGAATATCAAGCTAAAATTTATTTAATTATAAAAAACATGCCAAACGTCGTTACAAACATATTTAAAATGTCGCTCTACGGGTTTCCATTTTTTGAAATCTATCTAAAACATTTAGAGCTACTTTTCTAAGCAAGTCTTTCTCTATATAACATATACAACTAATTTTCAAGACTACACCAAACTTCATAATTTTCAACTTTAAAATCAAGCCCTAGTTTTAATTGTTGATTCCTTCTAATTAACCATTTAAACACACTAAACTTTAATTAAAACAACAAAATCAATCAACTAAAGTTTCAAAAAACGACAAAACAACTAAAAATTCAAACTTTTTTAACAACTGTATTTTTCCTAAAAATCCAAATAAAACAAGAAAACAAAAAAATAATCGAACCATACACGAAAATAGTGATGAGATGTTGTTTTCGTGAGTTTGGTGGCCGAAATTGCGGTGGGTTGGGTTATTATTTTAGTTCAAATTAGATTATTAGATTTGTTTGGGCTTGAGTTATGGTGTGTTTATTGGGTTAAAGGTTAAGAGAAAGGTAATTGGGTTAAGTGGAAGTTAATTAGTTAAGTGAAAAGTTAATTAGGTTGTATTTAAAAAAAATCGGTGTTTACGTAAATTTTTTACAAATTCATAAGATTTTTTTCCTAAGGGGGCGGTCGAAAATTTCCAAGGGATGCGGACGAAAATTTTCAAGGGGTGCGGTCAGGATTTTACCGGGAATTTAGCACTAAATTTTATTTTTTCAAGGGGTGCGCCCGCCCACCTTGAGGTAAAGGTGGGTACGCCCTTGGCCATGCTACAAATAAGACCACAAATGTTGTATACAAAGAAATTTTTGAAAATTTGTAGTCTTTTTTGTTCTTTATCATTTGTTAAGGAAACTTTTGCCTTTATTTTATTTAAACTGTTTTGAATATAAAGTTATATGTGTTTTCTTTTTTTACCGTTCAATCCGTGTGTGACACTGGGGTAATAACCTAGTACATATAAATAAAACAAAAACGAAGTTTATTAAATTTATATTATACATTTTGGTATTTTTTGTTTTCTTTTCCTTTTTTTCTGATTTTTTAATTACGTTAAAAAACTGGTTTTATAAATCTATTATAGGTTAACCGGTTTTTTAACCTAATCGGTTATAGATTTTCATCACGCAAAACCGGCTTTTAACCTAACCAGTTATTTTTATAACAGGTTATTTTATTTAAAAAACATGGTTCGGTTATTTTTCTTTTAACCGATTTGTGTATCTCTAGACAAATGCATTGCGAAGTTAAAAACGTTTCGACACTATCCAATTGTGATGGTCCAAGAATTCCTGAAGTAGGCTGCCCAACACACAGAATTCAGTCCATATATGACCATACTGATCAAGGCCCACTGTTGCAGGCTATATCTTTACTAGTTCCATGTCCAACATGCTTAAGAAACATCATTAATCTTTTATCCTTAATTGTTGCTAAATGATGCTAAGTATTTCAAAGGTAACACAGATTAACGTAACATCATGCACCAAAATATGTACATGATTGCTTTCATTTGTGACATATTGCCACTCATAACAACTGTCAACTGATACTGTGGGTACATGATTACTTCACATACCGACTTTTTAGTTTTTATGCTGGTAATGTAGCCACACATTTCGATCAGGGGCGGACTTAAGTGTCTTGGTGGGTGGGCGCACCCCTTGAAAAAAATTTAATGTATTTTTTAGGTAAAAAACATGACCGTACCCCTTGAAAATACGGTTGAACCCCCCTAGAAAATAATTTCCTAAGTTTGCCACTGATTTTGATGCTAAGACGATGATTTTGTTGCCATTTATTCTATACGGTCGTATCATGTGGACAAACGAATACAATGTTACTCGATTGTATGTATGGCACTTTACTCTCCTAAATGTAGAAAAAGTCTTGGTTTCTTATTGATGTTTGGGTGTTTATATACGTACACGGTATATGATTATATTTGCTATGTGTTATACAAATAAGTATGTATATAAAATAAAACGATGTATTGCAAAGTCCTACGAGTTGTTGCAGAATTTGTTGGTTATTAGTGACCATCTTTTAAGTATAACTGACTTTCCACATAAATTAGCGACTGATTAACTATAGATATCTAGAGCCTAACCTTATGAAAACTTTGTAGCATGTGTCTCCGGTGGTGGTGAAGCTTGAGATTTCCGACCGGGGGTCGAAAACGTATATACCTAAAAAATTATATGCGAAAAGTACATACCGGGCACTACTGAGCGGAAAGTTCTAGGGGTCGCGCCCTCCCCCCCCCCCCCCCCCCCCCAATGCTACGTGCTTGGGTATCTCGCGAGGGCTTTTTTGTAACATAAATATGTCACCTCTCATTCTCTCAATTGCGCAATCTGTCATGCCATTGATAACTTTCACCTTAGCTTCCTCCATCATTTTTTCTAGTGGCGAAAACTATTCATTTACTTTCTATGACATTAATAAACTGTTTTGAAATAATTCGTTTTGCATATTCAAATTAATCAAGCCGAGGAATATAAACACTGATGTAGGAAGAGAAGACTTCGTAGTTTTATAAATTCATGCAATCAAAAACATTAATTACGGAAATTTGTATTTTGTAACAACTTACAAGTTCAAATCAAACGAAATGAAAGTGACATATTTATTGAAATAGTCAACATTGGGTCTTAACTCTCATCCATCGATTGAATGGAAATTTGGATGCTCATTTTTTTTATATTATTTAATTAGATTCACTAAATATTTTATAAGTGTAAAAATCATACACGTCTCAATATATTTTTTTATTGATTAAGTTTCTAAAAATTAGGTTAAACTGAATTACAATTTTCGAAGTAAATAAAATTCAGGGTTTGTTTTGATTATTGTATTTATAGTTCGGTTCTTTTTGTTTAGTGATACTGAGTCTTATTTTTAAGAATAGACTGATTTTTTGGAACAAGTTAGAATAGTCTTATAAATTAAATTGAATGTTACATAATCTCTAGTAACAAGTTAGAATAGTCTTATAAATTAAATTGAATGTTACATAATCTCTAGTGCCATCGATTGAATATACTTGAACATACTGAAAAGAGTTTTGGATTGTCCCCCATATCATCTGTATGTTCGTGTGTTTGATTCGATTGTCTAACAACGTTGGCCAACAATTGGTATTAGATCCAGGTTTAGCTAATACCAAAGGTTAAATTCGAGAAACCGTTAAGAACGAAATGTGAGCCAAAACCATATTCCATTTTGAGAAGATTTTTTTTTACCTCAACGCCGCCTCCATTATTGTTGAAATCTTGCAACTAACCGTTGCCAAAGTCTTCCGCCCAGAAGCCTTCACGCGCCTCCTTTGACCAGCGCGTGAGGGAGCGTGTCGCCGTCTTCCATTGTCAGATCTTTATATTTTGATTAGAACTCAGGGCCGCTCAGGCTTAACAAGTTAGTTTTTTGTTTCATCAACTTTAGTGTTATGGTGTTGTTCGGGTTCGCTTGCGTACAAGTAATGGGAGACAAACCATGGTGGATGGTATTGAAGAAAGTTAAAAACGATAAAGGAATCATTGTGTAGTTTAACTCTACATGCATTGAAACTTGCCCAATCAATTACACAGCTTGGTCGGTCATGGTAAATGTTGGATCTTAGATTTACCTGTTTCTTGTGAACTACATTTTATATGAACATCATAGTGTTGGAGATGGATGTGTCATGATGAACAATAAACACAATCATGATGAATTGATAGATAAACAAGAAGATACAAATGAAAAGCAATTTTAACATCACGGATTTCATTCAACCCCCATGGATTTTGTATCCACAGAGTACTACAATCAAGACCTCATGAAGTTGTATAGACATACACCTCCATCTGATGGAGGTCACTATCTATTTACTGTACAAGACCCCAAAAACCCTAAAATGCAAATTACAAAGATTAATACAAAACAACTAATAAATGTTACAGTGGTATTTTCATTTCATTACTTGTAGCCCGGGTCTTCGAGTCTTGAATTCTTCATGGTCTTGAGATCAGTGTCTTGTTGTAGTGGAATTTGCCCCCTGGCAAGATCATTGTATTTTTGTAACAAATACCAATCGCTTTCATCTTTCCAATTCTTTCATCGAGCTGGGGGTCTCACTGGAAGCAGCCTCTCTATTCCTACGGGGTAGAGGTAAGGCTGTCTACATCTTACCCTCCTCAGACCCTACCTTTGCTTTGCTATTGGTGGGATTTACTGAGTATGATGATGATGATGATGATGTTAAAACTCAAAACCCAATAATCCCCACTATTTGATAAGATGAAAATTGTATACATAGAAACACAATGATGTATAATGGAACAACGATATGATGTTCCCTTGACTGCAACTGTCTTTATTGAGAAGGTTACTTTGTTCCGCCTATTCAACGCCAAAGAAATCATGTTGCCATTTAACTTCTCCCCATTCAATCATCATTTTCGGGACAATTAAAACTTCAAATCAGTTCTTTTGACATATCTTTTGCTACTGGTTTAATATTAGGCTTTTGGTAGTTATGATTAAAAAATTGAGGCTGGTTATTTCTTTTCTTAAACTATGTTGTTCTGTTTTTGTCGATCCCAGATAAAATGCTCAAAGACTAAGTATGGCAAATAGATTTCAACAAGTATGAAAATAGTATGCGGAACTAGAAATTAAACTTTCAAGAAACAACTTACATAATTTTCAAGTATATTAATCACTTTGGAAAACAAAGTTATTGACTGTTACAAATGAATGCTCAAAGAATTTTGTATTGAAAGGTAATAGAGTTTGTGGTGTGTGTATTGAATGCTTGGCTCAACTCATTTAACTTTCAGAGTTGACATCTCTATTTATAGAGAGTCTGGATCATGAATAAACATTTGTTTATTCATGAACTTGCTCTGCACAAAGTAGCTTTTTGGCATATTCATTGAATCCGTGGATGTCAACTTGCTACTTTCCAAATTGTGTCAGGGCCTTATCTTTAGGACAACTTGGTTCATCAGAAATTCTGATGACCAACTTACCAGAATTCTGTTGAGTTTGATCATCAGAAATTCTGATGATCAGAGTTTACTAGATTCCGATAATAAATACCAGATTTATCATCAGACTTATCAGAATGGCCTTTTCTGATTGCCTTCTCTTTGTCTTCATCAATTCCTGATATTTGTTGAAGATGTTTCTTTCTTTCTTCTTGTCTTGTTATCTTGTAGACACCTTTTTATTGATCTTCTTTGACTGTATCTTCAGCATATGATCAGGTTGATCATCTTTTTCTTCAATACTTATATAAAAGTTTCCTAACAATTTCCCCCTAAGTATTGTAAGAAAACTAAACTCCCTCATAACATATGAACATAATTCAAAAAATTCCTAACAATCGGAATTAAAGTTTGCAAACTACAAAACCTTGTTCAAAAACATATTACAAAAGAAATAACATAACTTTAATTGTTTTTCAAGGCAAGTTAATAGTTTTGTGGAGATCACCAGTCTTCAATTTTTTCTTGTGATGAATGAACTTGTGGCATTCTATGTACATGTCTTTGTACTAGCCTCTAGCAGCTATCCATTCATCAATGATTTCTTCTATCTCTTTTCTCAGCACCTCTTTGTCTTTTCCCTTAGCTTGAAGTTGTAACTGCTTCTTGTTTATACATGCTTTGATGTATTTCAGTGTCTGGTTTGAATACTTGCAGATATCAATGATTCTGAAAAGGGCTTTCTTTCCTTTAATATCTCTGAACACAATAGAGAGTCTTGGTTGTTCAAAGATCACTCCAGTTGTTGCTTCCTTTTCCAGCTCTTCATGGATGTATCGGGTGGAGGAATGTGGACCTTCTTCTGATGAATATGATCATAGTTGATGTACATATCAAAATCAGATAGAGCTACTTTTTCAAATAGCTTGACTCCAGCTTTTGACCTACTGTTGAGTGCTCTTCTAACAAATTTGGTGTTTCCTTTATCTTAATCATAAATCTTCTTCAGAGTAATTATGTCCACGGGATGTAGCTGATCTGCTAAATATCCATCAATTATCTTTTGCTCAGTGTCATCTTTCCTTAGGAGGGTGTACCTGTTCTATTCATGTTTTCCACCAAAACCATCTAGTGTAACATCAGCATCTACTTTGATAACTCTTATCTCTAGATTGTCAACAACTCTGTGAATGCTTTTCTTCCTTCTTTCAAGTCTTTCCTCCTTCCAGCCTCTGTTCATTGGACTAAGAGGTCTGTCTAATTTATCTTCTTCTGACCAATAAAAATCCTTGAGGTGATGTTCTAGAAACATCATCACATCTTCGTCAATTTCTTGAACAAGGTTTGTGTTCCTTTTAGGGGTTTTCTTCTGCACTATTCTTGGTTTCTTAGAAGATGAGGTTGCAAAATCTGCCCATTTTCTCTTTTCTTGTTAGGTTAAGTTCTGACTGAAGATTGTTTCCCCTGATGTTGTTTGTCTTGGTTGTGTCTGAGGGGCAGCAATATTTAAATCAGCAATAACCTTAGGTGTAGATTCTAAACTTTTCAGCATGTCTTCTTTTGATACTGCTGGAGGGGGACCCATTGTTGATGCTCCTGTTTGACTTGCAGGTGTGGCACTTGGTTGCTTTTTGATGATCTTAGGAACCTCCAGCTGTGAGGCTTCTTTGGGAATGGGAGCTGTGAGCTCTTGAATGTCTACTTGTGCCAATCTGGCAACATTGTAGTGCATTCTTTTCATGAGATATTGAACATCCCTCATGAGTTGAGCATTCTTTGTTTCTTTCTCATGCACTCTGGCAAATTCTACACTGTTGTGCTCCTTATGTGCAGCCTATTCTTTAACCAACTTTTCAAGTGCATCTATTATGTTGTTGTTGCTGGCCCGTAAAATGCTGATTTCCTCCCGGACTTTGTCAGAACTTGATGATTGTCTTGATTCCACAACATCCTTTAGCTGAGACTTGATCTTTTCCATTTCTGCAAACATTTTCTGAAAGTCTGCTGCAAGATTGCTGGTTTCTGATGATTTGTCTGCCTGCTCTTGTAGAATCTTCAGGGTCTCAGTGTTCCTTTCAGTCTGTCTTTTGATAAATTTCATTGATTCTAATAGAGTCTTCATTTCTGATATTTGACTCTTTATTTCTTCCAATAGCACTTCAAGCTTCTCTTCAACTGGGTTCTTTGGTTCCTATACTTTGCAAACTTTAACAACATCATCCAGCATTTTGTGAAGTTGTTCAGATGATATTATTGGTGATCTGGGACATTGGGAACAACAAATGTTCTTTCTAACCTACCAGCAGCAGACACATCTATTGCTTTTGTAGAGGGTTCTGGTGGATCCAAGGATTTACCAGAAGTTCCCTTACCAGGCATGCGAAAGAAATCTCATCCTAGATTTCTTTGTGTCCTTGAATCATTTCAGTGAATGATTCTTTACAAATTGATTGGAAAAACAAATTTTCCTCAACCAGATTTCCTTGGTCAGTATTCTGACCTCCAACTGTTGCAGTATTAACTTCCTCCTCATTATCTGATTTGGATTCAAGACGAATGGAACTTGTAACCTCTTCATTTACACCAGTATTTCTAAATGACATTCTATGAGTAACAAAAACAGATTTCTCAGAGTTGGAATTTGTTGTGTTTTTAGGTAAAGATTTATCAAATAGTAAAGTAGTGTTTTCTAGTGAACCTGTTCCAACTACATGTGATTCTTCGGCTTGATGAAACTCTGCTTCGGGATTCTAGTAACTTTGGACATCTACTTCCACAACTTTTGATGACAATATGGTTAAGATGGGAATATAAGAGAGTTCTAGATTTATTTTTGGGGAATTTTTATGTGTGCGTGTGTTTAATGTCTGATGGCTACAAATCAAAACCCCAAACAAAGAACTTGACAGGAAATCACTAATTGAATCTTCGTCTCAAAGGATACTTGTGTTAGCCATCCTTGGCAAGTCATATTTTACCTAATTTTCCAGGATTACAAGTATTTATGTGTGTATATTGGAAACCTAACATAATCTGCAAGTTCTAGTGAGCTAATAATATGGGAATGCATGTTCATATAGATAAAAGAATAACAACATTCTGCTTGGATTGTGTCAACAATCGTTAAAATACCAGTGTCATAGATTTCAATTTACTATCAAAAGTCAAAAGTTAGTGTTATAGGCTAAGAAGGGGTCAACTCGGGTTTATCTGCTCGTAATTTATTTTAACTTTTGATTTTATTATTTTTAGATAATTGATGCTTTAAATATGATTACAGAACTAATTTACGATAATAATTTTATTAAATTATATTGAATAAATAGGCGATTGTGTGCGTTAAAAGTTACTTTTTTGGTTGGTTTTTCTCTTTTGTTCGAGCAATAGGATGAGCGCAACATACTTCATAACAGTTTGCTTAGCCATAAATTTATAACTTATGATATAGTGACTTTGACATATTAAGTGTTCAATGGCTCAAACTCGCTTTGATACCTCTCAGTAAGGATATAGGGAGTAGCCAGTGTCACACCCCAACCGATGACGGAAATATCACAGTGAGACAAAAACAAGATTGTTCGAGACATCATAACATGCTAATTGTGACAATAATTATATAATTTAAATTTTATTTTCATAATAAATGAGAAATGCACCATTTTGGAATGGAAAGTATGACATAATGTAAATAAACATAACAACATGAAACAAATACTTAAATTAAAGTTTAATTGTGTTTCTAGTCCACCCTAAATATCGTTCTCCATGCGTCATCACTAGTTTCCTGCAACATGTATTACAATAAAATCAACAAAATTTGGCGAGTATACAAGTTTGAATACATAGCATAATTGTGACTAAATGTTGTCTCGTATCCAACATGGTAATTTACAAACATTGTTCATTAAGATACTAGTATGTGTTGTCTATAAGTCAAACCAAAGTATACCGCAATCGTGCATATCCTTGTCACCGAAATGACAAGGCCGTGAAGTAGGTTACTTAACAATACCACAAGAGTACGGGTCATGCGTTAATCCAATAGCGCTATAATTATTAAGGTAGGCTTGCAAAGTTAGTGAGCAAATAGTGCACAAGAATGAGTATAGCATGTATAAACAAAGAGTATACCAAGTATCATCTTTTAGTGGATAGAGTGATTATATAAGCATGATTAATCGTGAGTATGTGATTTGTGATATAGTGTACATGTTGCACCCAAAGTGTGTTAAAAGGAAAAAGGGATCGAGTATACTCACGGTTTGCGTAATAAATATGTGTGCGTGAGTTGATGCGTTGAGTGTTTAGAGAACCGCCGTGTTATCCTACAAGGATAAACAAGGCATATGAGTTTGATAGATTTGGGAATCGAAATGCAAATCCAAGATGGTTACTTAGTAGGAAAATACATAAAAATTATCTTCAGAAAACACCTAAGCTTAGACACCATAACTAAGTGTTTTTCATAGGCACATGTTCGCCTATTGGAAGTCCAACCGTGAGGAGATTAATCCAAGATATAATAACCATAATCCTCTTGACGTAAAACCATGAATTGGTTAGTGTTTTAGGATTGGTTATATATATATATATATATATGGAGAGAATCATGAGAAAACTAGAAAACTAATTAAAAAAGTCTAAAAAAACCTAGAAAACATATCAATTTTTTAACAATTTTTTTTATAAAAAAATCACTATTTTTATATATAAAAAAAATTAAAAAAAAAAACTTGTACTGCACATGTGCATTATATGTGTACTACACATGTGCATTACATGCTTAAAATTAGCTTTTGAGTTTAGTTTAGCTTTTAGGGTTAGGTTTTTTGGAGGTTTAGGATTAGGTTTTTGAGGGGTAGGGGGGCTTTAGGTTTTTTTTGGGTTTATGTTTAGGGTTTAGTTTTAGGTTTTTGAGAGGGGGGTGGGGGATTTAGGTTTTTAGGGGGTGGGGGGGTTAGGCTTTTGGTGGGAGGGTGAATTTAGGTTTTTTTTTTTTTGGGGGGGGGGGGGGTGGGGGGTTTAGGTTTTTGGGGGGTGTCGGTCGGGGTGGGTTAAGTGGTTTAGGCTTTCCGTATTAGTGCATATGTGAAGTATAAAAAAATTTTATTTTTTTTTTATTTTTTCTTAGATATAAAAAATAGCGATTTTTTTATAAAATATTGTAAAAAAATTGGTATGTTTTTAGGTTTTTTTAGTTAGTTTTTTGGTTTTCTCATTTAAACTAGTTTTCTTATGATTCATCCCTTATATATATATATATATATATATATATATATATATAGTGAAAATGTAAAATACAATATCTCTTAACGTACAATACGTACGATATTGTGAAATCGCACGTTGGTTTTTTTGTAGCAATTTCGCATGTTGGTATTTTTGATGAAATCGCATTTTGGTTTTTTTGTAGCAATTTCGCATGTTGGTAAATATGATGAAATAGCATGTTGGTATATTAAGCAATTTCGCATGTTGGTTTTTCAGCACAAATCACATGTTCAAATGTGAATTCGCACCAGATCGGACGGATGAGATGATCGCGTACATATTGTACGATAAGGGCTATTGTACGTTAACCTAATATATATATATATATATAGGGAGAAGATCATGCGAGAACCACCTCTTATTGTGAGAACCGCGAGAACTAATGTGAACACACCAAAAATGCCTAAAAATAGCTAAAAATCACACAAATTTTTTTTTTTGAATTTTTTATAAAAAATCGCTACTTTTCGAAGCCAAAAAAAAAAAAAAAAAATTTTAAAATTTTTTTTTTTGCTTCTAAAAGTAGCGATTTTAACATAAAAAATATTAAAAAATTCAAAAAAAAAAAATTTAGATTTTTTTTTAGATTTTTTTAGATTTTTTTTAGATTTTTTTAGGTTTTTTGGGGGTTTAGTTTTTAGCATTTTAGCTTGGGGGGGGGGGGGGGGTTAGGTTTTTGGGGGGTGGGGGAGGGGGGTTTAGGTTTTTTTGGGGAGGGGGGGGGGGTTAGGTTTTTTTTAGCATTTAGCTTGGGGGGGGGGGTTTAGGTTTTTTTTTTTTTGGGGGGGGGGGGGTTAGGTTTTTTTTTTTTGGAGGGGGGGGGGGTGGGGGGTTTAGGTTTTGGGGGGGGGGGGGTGGGGGTTAGGTTTTTTTAGCTATTTTAGGTTGTGTTTACATTGGTTCTCAAGGTTCTCACAATAAGGGTGGTTCTCGCATGAGCCTCTCCCTATATATATATATATATATATATATATATATATATATATATATATATATATATATGTAGGGTAAGGTTATTGTAAAAAAAGTTAAAAGTGTGAGAAGTATGAGAAATATTGTGGAGATGACATGTGTCCTCAATCTAAATTAATTCAAAAGGGTAAACAAGTAATTTTATCATTGATTCAATTAATTCAAAACCTTCTATAACCGCGACCTTATTTCCTAGGAACATGATTTTTTTAAAAGATCTCTATAAAAACACTACGAATAACACTGCAACCACCATTCAGCATATATATAACACCATTCAATAATTATATAACATCATTCAATAAGTATATAACACCACTCAATAAGTATATAACACCATTTTAAAGATCTCTATAAAAACACTACGAATAACACTGCAAATCACCATTTAGCACATATATAACACCATTCAATAATTATATAACACCATTCATTAAGTATATAACATCATTCAATAATTATATAACACCATTCAATAAGTATATAACACTATTAAAGACACTGCAAAACACCATTCAACAGTTCATAACATTGTAATAAGTACATAACACTACAAAAAAGATATAACACTACAAATCACTATAACACACTATGAATAATATATAACACCACATTACCCTATTATAACTCTGTATAACACTAAAACCCCGTAATGGTGAGCGTCTGAAACAGCAACGACACGATGGAGGGTGGTTGTGTGACAACCCTCATAAATCCAGGTATCCGTACAATTAAGAAATATTAGTTAGTGCTTAATGACTGTGTTGAATTACTTAACTGCTTTCTGATTACTGCATCATACTTACATGTGCACAAAGCACAGATAGCACAGTTAACGGATAAAGCAGGAATATGCTGACAGGGTTCAGTACATAGACAGACAGTGTTTTGAGACCCAGTATGGGCCAGGGACAAAGTACTACACTAGTATGGTGTGTAGGGAAGTAAGGACCATAAAACTGCGTCACTAGGTGATAGTTTAAGTGCCAGAAAGTGCCTAAAACCCACACAAAGTGCAGAATTCTGCATTTTTCAGCAAAATTCAGCTTTTTAACAAGCTAGTTACATGCAAAAATTTGACTAAATGGTCCTGAATGCTTTCCTAAGTGTCGGGAATTAAAAGTGTCACAAAAAGTAACATAAAGGTCATTAAACAGAATAGCTTGACACTCTAACGAACCGGTTTCTAACCGAACAACCGGACACTACCCGAAACACCAAAATTTTACTAGGAACATTGTTTAATTATTTCTGAGCTAGTCATTTAACCACTAAACTATCTAGTAATTTAACCAACTATATACTTGGTTTTGGATTATAAACTAACTAGTGGTTCAAAGTTACACTTAGACCCCCCTAGCCTAGTAATCGGCCATACCATCACCACCTTACCTCCAAGATTTTATTTCTTATTATATTGGATCTTGCTTGATCTAGTGGACAAAATATTGGAAGTAAATATTATAAGTATGGCATGTGGATTCATAAGATCATTTCATTTCACAACACCACACACTTCATCTCTCTCTTACTCTCTCCCTTTCCTCTCGGCCTAGATAGTGCCGCCACCACCACCACCTTACATCCACCATCCACTCATTCCATACACTCTCAAGGTTATAAGAAGGTGTCTTATGAAGTTTGGTGCTCTTGAATCTTGAAGAACCTCCACTAATTGCTCTTATCCATCACTTTTATCATTTTCTTCATCAAGTGTTCTTCCCTAGCTTAGAGCTAGTAGTAAGACTCTCACAACCCTTTGTTACTTCTAATTTTGTTTTGTTATAAGATGTACTATGTTATAAATCACAAGAACACTAAAGAACATAATCTTGAATCATGAACATAAAGCTTACATATGATGAAATCTTGTTGAAATAATGTTGTTTAGAGTGTGTATGATACTTGTTGTTGTTTACTTGAGATTGTGATGTTGATCATCATAAGGAGCTTGCTAGATTGTGATTAAACACATGATCTAGCAAGTTAGAGGATGATTATGTGCTAACACAAGAAGATCATCCTCATGCATGAGCATGAACTTGAATGATAAGACGATTTCTTGAAAAACAATGAACAAAGAAGCTAGTAATCTTATGAATCTAAGATTTATGAGTGGTTTTCCAAAAGAACCAAGTCCAAAATGTGATTTTTAGAAGATCTTGATGCTTGCTTAAATGTACACTATTTTGGTGATAAAATAAGTGTAAGAGCACTTTGTTTACAAGGAAAGTTCAAAAAAAATTGATTTTTGGAAGGATCATCTAACAAGTTGTAAACACCTAAATTCTTTAAAGATGAGATTTGTAAAGTAATAAACGCACTTTAAGGGGTAACTAAACCTACTAAACACCCTACCAAGTTACTACGAGTTTTTGTGAAAGATCAAGTTCATGTTGTTATATAAATTGTATAGTTTTTGCACTTGGTAAGTGTAAGTTGTTTAGGGTTTGATTATTGATTGTTGTGATGATTTTTGAAAAGAAAATGATATGCTTTAATAGCATGGACACCTCCATTTTCAAAGGAAACTATGGCAAAATTTTCTAAAAGTACAAAAACTTAGAAAAATGTTTCTAAACAAGTATTTACAAGTGAGCTTTAACTATGGTCTTCAATATAAACTTTGCCATAATTTTTGTAACAAAATACAAGTATTGGATGTTGGTTTTATAAATAAAAATGGGTGAAAATATATTTAAAGTATACATAAATATTAAGATACTTGTGTGATTATTTGTATAATCGGTGAAATAGTTATATTATTTTAGGGTAAAATAATATAACTTAACAAAGTACCATGAAATTTACTATCCAAATAATACCAAAAATGACAAGGAATAAATATATAAGTTACACACATAATATCGTGAAACCGGACGCAAAAACGTAACTTATAAAATATTCCAGAAAATACCGTTACATATATATTTTTGGTAAATATTATTTTGGGTACAAGAAACGAAAATATGATTGTTGTAAATATTACAAAGTTGTATCATATTTTTGGACAATGAGAAATATATTATTTTTGGAAATAAAAATATATTTTCCTAGTATATTTAGAAGATATATGATTTTTTGGGAAAAATATATATTTTCTGGATAGTACATTATTTTTGGGACAAAATGAGTTTACAAATATATTTTTAAAGTGAGACTTGGAATATATTATTTCGGAAATTACAAATACAATAATACGAAAATACATGTATAAGATACCCCATCATTGGGAAGGAAATACGAAGATAAATACTTGAGAAGTATTAATACAGAGATATTGCTTAAACAATTATTCCAAAACCAAATATAATTTAAGTTGAAATATTAATGATTTTGACAAGTAATTATAACTTGGAATAAAATTAGAAACGTAACTCCAAAACATTAATACTAAGTAAAGGCACGACCCGTTCATCTAATAGACGTTAATACACTGTAGGTAGTCGTGTTCGTTGAGGAGATTTGGGTTACGATTCTGAAGATGCATTACTGTGAGTTCATTTCCCCCTTTTCTTTAAACTGTTTTATTTATTTACTTCGGGGGTGAAATACATGTTACCAAAGGGATTGCTTACAATACAATTGGTATGGTTAGCCTAGGAAAGAACCATAGATCATGTGAATGGGTAAGCGTATACTTGAGGCCATCAATCCTCTTGTAGGACCGACGGGCATGAGTGATAGATCTATTTGGGTGTAGCGAGCCCACACCCATGAGGCCAGGGTGGCCCATAGTGGTGACTATGTCTTCCTACCGGAATCCCGGTGCAACTTTGCTAGGTTTGAGTCTTCCTACACCGTCACACATATCAGTGGCCTTGCAAACCATTGGTGATCTTTTCCTTGTTTGCTATCATACCGGGATTTTCATACTTACATTGAATACAAAGGTTTTATACATACTCACGAACACATGAACTCGCTCAACTTTTGTTGATATTTTAAACTACATGTATTTTAGGGAACTAGTGGATCTGGCAGGTGTGTGCATGTGTCTCAAGCTGCGTTTAAATAAAAGATGTCAACCAAGTTTTTAGAGTTTAGGAGATGTATCTTACTCCTGGACGAGATACATGGTCCTACGCTCGGGTTGGTTTAAGTTATGTTGTCGAGTCTTCATGAACTCATTTAAAACATGTTATGGTGTGTAACTTGAATTTGGTGTCGATGTTTTCAGACAAGTGTGTTATGGTATTTTCTAAACTTAATATTTATAGATGAATATCTTTTGGTTTTATCATTTACCATTGTTATGATTGAATTCTATGGTATTAAGAAGTCACACCAATAACCACGCTTCCGCAAAAGACAGGGTGTGACAGCTTGGTATCAGAGCTTCGATCGTAGCGAACTAGGATTCTTTCTCGAGTCTAGACTACGATCATTAGGGCTCTCACAAAAATGATTTCACAAACATGTTTTCATTACATACACAAAATGTCCAGATCCAGGAAACAAATATTTTTACAAATAAAAGACACAAAATACATTTTAAAGAATTCGTTTATAAATTCAGTCTGAGTGACTGGGGAGTTAGTCTGAGGACTAGCTGGGTAATTCAGTCTAAGAGACTGGGAAGTTAGTATGAGAGACTAGCTGGGTAATTCAGTCTGAGAGACTGGGGAGTTGGTCTAAAAGACTAAGGGGCTGTTTGTTAGCCTCTGAATGGTCATTAAGAGGCTACCTCTTAATGGAACCATTAAGAATTTTACCAATGAGAAGGTAGAAGAATGTGACATGTGATGATTTACCATTCAGATGTTACCTCTTAACCATTCAGACTTGAGGTTACCTCTTATTCATTCAGAGGTTTTAAACCATTAAGAGTTAGCATCTGAATGGTCATTAAGAGGCTACCAAACAGCCCCTAACTGGGTAGTTCAGTCTGAGAGACTGGATAGTCTGAGAGACTAGTTGGGGCAGTCTGAGAGACTGGGAGGTTTAGCCTGAGAGGCTGGGTAGTTCAGTTTGGGGAAAATGGGAGGTTTAGCCTGAGAGGCTGGGTAGTTCAGTTTGGGAAACTGGGAGGTTTAGCCTGAGAGGCTGGGTAGTTCAGTTTGGGAAACTGGGAGGTTTAGTTTGAGAGACTAAGTAGTTCAGTCTGAGAGGCTGGGTGGGATAGTCTTGGGAAGACTAGGATACATACATGCTTACATTGTTACTTACATGCTTATTTGATGATTGTTGATATATGTGCATATGTGTGATTGTTTTGTTACAGACACCATGTCCTCTTCTGATAGCGAAGTATCAGATACCATAGACCCTATGGCCATAGTTTCAGATGACGAGATGGCCACAGATCCTGAGGTTTTCACTTCAGACACTACGAGTAGCGATGATGATGACTTCCAGCGGTTTCCCTTACCAGATTTTGGAGATGATATACCACTAGCTGATGTTTTTCCTGACGGGGATCTACCTCTTGTTCCGATCCCTGCTCCTTTTCCTCTTGCTGCATTTCCTCTTGAGGATCTACCTCTAGACGTTATGTCTGACGATGACATCGATCTTTTTATTGAGGGTCCCCTTGAGAGTGCCCAGGATGGTGGGGCTCCCGTCGATGATGCCGTTGTCGATCCACTTCTTGAGATTCCAGTTGGTGATGTCGTTGCTGTTCCACATGATGAGATTCCTGTTGTCGAGGCTCCTTCTGACCATTCTGGTCCTGATTCATACGAGTCTGTGTCATCTACTACTTTACACGCACTGGGATTACAACGATATCCCACCGATACTGATTCTGACACAGCTATGTCTGTTGCACCCGATATTCCACACGGTGTTGATCATGATTTTGAGTTTGATGATGAGTTTGATCATGTCTTTCCACATGACTTTGACCCTGATCATGAGATTGAGTTTGTCCCCGATGAGCAGCCTTTTGAGGCACCTGCCATTCCTGACGATCAGCCCTTTGATATACCTGCTGATCTTGAGCTTGCTCCAGCTGACCCTGAGCCTTTGATTGTACCTGAGCCTATACCTGCTCACGATCCTTTACCTGAGCACGATCCAGTACCTGTCGAAGTACCTGTTGCTGCACCACCTCTGCCTGACCCGATCCCTGTACTTATTGATCATGCTCCTTTTGCTACCCAGGTTGACCCCAGTTATGCATTCACCCATAATGGGTGGATTGAGGACGATGACGACCTTCCACCTTTTGTTAGACCTGTTACTCCCCCACCTGCACCTACACATACACCAGCTGATATCGCCCCGTTTCACCCGCACGTATCTGACATTCATCGCACTGATTTACCAGTCACGTTTTTACAGGATATCCCTCCTCCCCGTCCCGGGGAAGGACCATTGAGTCAGCAGTCCAGTCATATACCTCCCGTGTCAGCAGCCGATCATTTCATGCCATATTTTACACACACTGCTCCTTTTGTTTCTGCACCTACGGGCGAGCCACTGATCTGGTTTCCACCCAACATGATGCCTGTGTCTGATCCATACCATTCCTTCCACATTGGTTATACGAGGGATGATTTGCTTTTGTCGCTGCAGCTCCAGCAGGAGATGCTGTGTAGGAGAGTCATGGAGTTAGAGAGGATTCCGCGTCCTCCACCTTGCACTTGTCAGTCACCATTCGCGACTCCGCCCGCTCCTCTCCTACCATACCCAGATTTTGACTTCCGTTTCCTTACTATGGAGCAGCAGGTTAGCTCCCTGTTGCGTATCGCTCATGCCCTCGAGGAGGATTTAACGCATTTGCGCAGGTTGCTTTTCGTTCCTCCACCTCCTCCTCCTTCACCATCAGCTTAGAGGTTTTTGGTTTTATGCAGATAGCATACTTTGATGAGAGTGCAGCTATTGAGCCAGATTGCACAGCCTTTTGAAGACCACACTTTGACTTTTGACTTTTGATTATTGTAGTTGGTAGACGTTCTGGACAGAGGTGATGTGACCCTTTAGTCCCTTTTGATGTATGATACAATTGTGAAACATGTAAAACTGTACTTGTGGTCTTGATATATAATAGCTCAATCGCAACATTCTCATTATATACGTTGTTGAAATTACTTGTTTGTGTCATGACATGGGATGTTATGTGTTTAACTTGTGATTGATGAATGTTATTACATACGCGAACTACATACTTATATGCATAAGACCTGACCTATACAATCTTCTTATAGAAGATGCCTCCACGAAGAGAAACTCGATTACCCACTACTGAGGCCGAGTTACAAGAACGAATTTCACGAGCGATAGCAGAGCACGAGGCCTCACGCGCTGAGACTAGCGGGGGTACCTCGAGGAACAACCCACCCCATGGTAATGTTTAAGTCGCTTGAGACACATTACATTACGCTTGGATATTCCATGTGCGTTTGCTAATGCTTTCTGTGAATGACGTTACTTGTACAGGTTGTACCTTTAAGCAGTTTTTAGACTGAAAAACCGCTGAATTTTGATGGCACCGGGGGTGTTGTGGCTTTTGTTCGATGGACGGAGAAGATCGATTCAGTGATAAGAATGAGCAAATGCGCACCAGAACAACAAGTCACCTACATCTCCGGTTTGTTCATAGATGGAGCGCTTTCATGGTGGAATCTCCAAGTCCAAACTCTGGGAGAGGCAGCAGCATACGCTTTGACTTGGAATGAATTAAAGGAACTCATGCGCAAAATGTCACGACCCCCGACCCACCCTGGACGGAATCGGGAGTCGCGAACAGCCCAGTGGTACCGGTGATTATTTTGAAAACGTTGCAGCGGAAATTTCATCAGGATCGTGAGTTAGGAAAAATATCAGAGTTTAGAAAACACCGGATTTTATTTAATAAATGGGATAAACCCATGTTTTATAATGGTAGCTTTAATAAAGATAAATTTTATTACATAAAACAATATTTAAAAATAAGCCACTTCTTGATGCCTTTCAGTGTCGTATCCATCTCTTACTCCAATCTACTGTAATTACCTGAAAAGTGTTTTAAAAAGGTTTTGTCAGCGGGAAATACTGAATGAATCATTCTATTTACTAAAATGACACATTTGTTATAATTTACAGTATTAAGAGCGATTACAATGTTTCTGATATCAAACCAACTACCCACGGTATTTGTCACTCGACCGAATCTGTGACTATGGTCATATCCCCCATTGGCTGCCCCAATGGTGACGATTATCAAGTAATGTATACAAAACCCCACATACCGGCTGTAACTTGGTGATTACAAAGACTTAATCCCCGTAATTATAACTTTGAAAATAAACATGATTTGGAAAGTAATTTGATAAAAAGAGAATGACTCACATATAATCATGCAGATTCATATGGCCAAAGTTTAGTCTACAGATAAGCCTTGATATATTGCAGATTTATACAGGCAGAGTTTAGCCTATTGATTTTGCCTTGTAACCTAGTGCATACGAACTAGGTAGGTAACTTAATACAATAATTACGATAACTCACGAGATCAAATTCTCACAATGAACGACAAAGTGCAATACTTCATCCATCGAATTAACGATGATCCGTCAAATTAATGACGAACGACAAAGTATAATACTTCATCCATCGAATTAACGATGATCCGTCAAATTAATGACGAACGATAAAGTATAACCCTAGTGTGGGCGGCACTTAAACATCCATTGGATATATTGATCGGTCGGAAAATGAATCGTAATAGCGATTAAGTTAATACCCTGTATCGTATCAGCACCCCCCTACTAATTAGTGTTTTTGAGAGTAAACAGAGCATAACTCGGCGCACAAAGTGAATTTGAGCGTCGTTCTGAAGCCAGAATTCAAGTCCCAAACTCCTGTATTTATAGGTGAATTTTGTCCCTTAGGCGGCCCGCGTGAGTTTTAAGCTAACTTGAGGCGGCCCGCGTAAGAACTATTTTCATGCATAGGGTTGCCACGTGTGGGACTAGCTCAGCTGAGTCGACGGTTTCTGAAAATTCAACTTGGACAGCACGTAATTTGGATAATCGTTAACTAGGATTTACCCCCCTGAGTTTTAGGGGCCCTAATCCTGATTCTGAAAATTATGAAAATTTTAGGGTTTGTTCAGAATCACTTGGGTGTCTCAATTAGGGTTTCCTTTTTTACTAATTAATTTAATAATTATGACTTTTGATGAGAGTCGTTACATTCTCCCCAACTTTAATAAAAATCTCGTCCTCGAGATTTATTGGAATAAGTAGGAATACTTTTTCTTCATCTTAGATTCCAGCTCCCAAGTGTATTTGGATTATTATATTTCTTTTGGAATTATGTCACATTTTAGTTAATAAAAATAATATTAGGGTAGATGACATAGAATTAAAATATCAAATTTTGTGAATACGAGTTGTACCATAAGTAGGATTCAATGGTTCAACTGAATTAGTTCAAGAAATCGATGACCAACGAATGAGATGAAATGATATAATTTCCAAGATAACTAGGTTCAAGCCAAAGGATATATGATCAAATGAATGGAAAGGACTTTTAAAATCAATGAAATTCTTTGTCAAAAGGAAGGTTACTTTGATTAGCAACTGAAGAAGATTTAGAATTGACAGATTTCAAATGAAATAAAAGCATGAAAAATTATTTGTAAAATATTTATGATATGAGAAAATCAAAGTGTTGATATGAGTGAATTGTAATGATATACCAAAAGACAATAGAGTTAGTGTATCTTTAAAGTTCCAAGTTGTTTTAATTGTGAAACAAATGTGATAGTATACTTTTAGTAACCATATTTTCCATACTATATACTAGAGATTGAAATATAATAAGAACAAGTTGTATTGTCCTTACCAATATAATATATATTATTTGTATCCCTGTCTGAACCGTATCTTATATATCAAATATAAATACTATGTAAATGGTTACTTCTTTTAAATAAATACTATTTTAGTATTTTACCATACTTTGTAAAATAACTATGTAATATATATTACAAAATACCGTAATTTATGTTACAAAATATCATTTTGTAAAAGAAATCACTATTTAAAATGAAAATTATAAATAAAGGTGTAAAAATATTTATTGTATAAAATATTTGGGAAATATATAACATTTAATGGGTCGATTCTATTTGATTACTTATTTCCATTTTGAAACCATATAAAGTTGTGAATGTAAATGTTGTAAATAAGTGAAAATGGAAATTATTCTTATATATTATAATGTTCTCCTAACCCAACGTAGTTAATGACTACCATATTATTCTTATATGGTTACTTTCTTACCATAGGGTTACAGTACATAGTTATCACAAAACATGTGATAGATAATTTATTTACATAATTTTATTTGTCCTTTGTTTTATGAAAATATGTCTTTTCCAAGGTATATGTATTTTCATATATAATTAAAATTTATTAAATAAGTATGATGACTTAATTTATATATATTACTAATCATTATCATGGTGGATATTGGTTAGTGCTCCCTTATTTAAGCATAGGTGATCAGTTCATGCCTAATTAAGGCTAGGCTATCCAATACCTACCCTTGATAATAATAAAAATAATACCAACACTATTATTATTAATATTTTCTTAATAATAAAACTGATATTAGTAATACATAACTAAACATACACTTAAATGGAAAAATTTCTAATAAAATGGTGAAACTGGCCGTCCCCAGGATCGAACCCGGGTCTAGGCCACACCCTTTCGCGCATCTAACCAACCGAGCTAGGTGCCTAGTTTATGAAATTTCCATTTTGGTTAAATATAAGCACATGTATAATAAATTATGTACTTCTTATTATAAGTCACCTACTTATATTGACTAAGTATTTACTTATCCTCCTTATGATGACTAATAAGAATATAGTAATACTATTAGGTAATCACTTATGTAAGTTTCCATATATAAAATAAATTTTATATAATGTTTTTCGATTGAAGATGTTAAAGTAATAATTTATCACGAAAGGCTAGATTGATGTTGTAAAAATCATTTAAGAGATATATTAAAATATGACAAGAATTTGTGTATCATTATCTTATCACATGATTTGTGTTAAGATAACTTTTATAAATATCCGTATATGATATATATAAATGAGATTAGTGCAAGCTTTAAATTTTATGAAAACGTTAGTACAAGGTGATCGTGATCAAAGAAATGATTTAGTGAAGTCGAAGACCAAATAAGCATTTTATAGTTCTAGAGAATTGAAGTGTTTGTTAGAGAATATGATAGCTTTAAATCCATCATATGGGAATTTGAAATGAATATGAGCAAGTTCAAGCAATTGAACTTGGTTTAATCACAATGAGTTTTAACAAGATTAGACATGGTCACAACAAAATCATGTAAAGAAATTTGAGTTTTTCAAGAACTTCATTGACTCGATATCAAAGAGTTATCATTTTGTAATAATGCGGAGTACAGTACCAAAAATCAAGTCTAACTAAAGGATATTTGAGTTTGGATAAAATGACAAATTAGAATGAAGCCCTCCAGTGGGAATTCAGAAATTAAACGAACCACATGCACGACAAATGGTGCATGTGTAACATGTGGATTTACCAAGAAATGAAATGAATCAATATCCGCTACTAGGAAATGAATCCTCCTGGTATGATGACCGTTGCGAAAGTCAACTCAGCGAAATTTCATGTTGCTTGTAGGATCATGTGGCAAAATGCTTCTTTTTGATTAGTAGTTCTTCTTACTGACGGAATTTTAACATTGGTGTCATCGTGCCCAATTTATATTTTCAAAAGGTATTGCCTCGAAAGTTGTGTGTGATATACTTCAACTTTTGTGGACTTATAATTAAATTTTCATGTGTTTTCTTGTACATTATCACAACTTTATATGCTTCTTATTTGCGTTACTAGTTTATGGTAACGAGTTAGAAATTCTTTACACTTTTGATGATATCCCAACTTAATGGGTTTCTATTGTTATTATTGTTGCTCAAGTTACTAGGCAGATAATCAAACGAAATAATGTTTGATATCTGAAAAGAGATTCCTAATAAAGAAATCTAGACACAGATGCTTGTGCTTTATTCCAAATTGTCAAATCTTATGGTTTTTGAATTTCCTTATAGATATACATATCTATTAAATCATATATTTCACATACTGAATTAAACATACCATCTATCAGGTCTATGTATTTAATAGATTTATATTTCCAAAAACCAGTCAAATATCTGATTATGATACTATTTAGGGAAATCTTGTCACTTGTTTGACATATTATATATCCCGTCTTATCCGATTCGCGCCGGAGCGGTAACCTCAGTATATCTGGATAAACTGGAGAGTCTACCACACCATACCCAGTCTTGCCAGAGAAAATTTTCTATTTCCCATAAATAGTATTTTTTTTTCAAAAGTGCCTATCTTATTAGGGCTTTTATTCAGAATTATGGAAATTTGTATTCCCGTAACATATATTATTCTAGACCAAGTAATATCAATAAGCAATAATTATTATTAATTCTTGCTTATTTATCATATCTTGCAATATTCTAATTACCATTCTTATGGTATATCAAAACCCATCATACTTTATTTACACAAGTACTTAGCTTATCTCGAAGCTTATACTAAGGCATCTTTTCTTAAGTTCAAGTCTAAATGCTATCATGTGTGCTACCAGTTAACAGCAATCTCCTAACTCTTTTATACAAACTTAGGTATTATTGTTACAACACCTAAATGCTTGAAGTAGTGGCTCTTTGAGTTGGCTCTGATACCACCTTCTGTCACGACCCCCGACCCACCCTGGACGGAATCGGGAGTCGCGAACAGCCCAGTGGTACCGGTGATTATTTTGAAAACGTTGCAGCGGAAATTTCATCAGGATCGTGAGTTAGGAAAAATATCAGAGTTTAGAAAACACCGGATTTTATTTAATAAATGGGATAAACCCATGTTTTATAATGGTAGCTTTAATAAAGATAAATTTTATTACATAAAACAATATTTAAAAATAAGCCACTTCTTGATGCCTTTCAGTGTCGTATCCATCTCTTACTCCAATCTACTGTAATTACCTGAAAAGTGTTTTAAAAAGGTTTTGTCAGCGGGAAATACTGAATGAATCATTCTATTTACTAAAATGACACATTTGTTATAATTTACAGTATTAAGAGCGATTACAATGTTTCTGATATCAAACCAACTACCCACGGTATTTGTCACTCGACCGAATCTGTGACTATGGTCATATCCCCCATTGGCTGCCCCAATGGTGACGATTATCAAGTAATGTATACAAAACCCCACATACCGGCTGTAACTTGGTGATTACAAAGACTTAATCCCCGTAATTATAACTTTGAAAATAAACATGATTTGGAAAGTAATTTGATAAAAAGAGAATGACTCACATATAATCATGCAGATTCATACGGCCAAAGTTTAGTCTACAGATAAGCCTTGATATATTGCAGAGTTTAGCCTATTGATTTTGCCTTGTAACCTAGTGCATACGAACTAGGTAGGTAACTTAATACAATAATTACGATAACTCACGAGATCAAATTCTCACAATGAACGACAAAGTGCAATACTTCATCCATCGAATTAACGATGATCCGTCAAATTAATGACGAACGACAAAGTATAATACTTCATCCATCGAATTAACGATGATCCGTCAAATTAATGACGAACGATAAAGTATAACCCTAGTGTGGGCGGCACTTAAACATCCATTGGATATATTGATCGGTCGGAAAATGAATCGTAATAGCGATTAAGTTAATACCCTGTATCGTATCAGCACCCCCCTACTAATTAGTGTTTTTGAGAGTAAACAGAGCATAACTCGGCGCACAAAGTGAATTTGAGCGTCGTTCTGAAGCCAGAATTCAAGTCCCAAACTCCTGTATTTATAGGTGAATTTTGTCCCTTAGGCGGCCCGCGTGAGTTTTAAGCTAACTTGAGGCGGCCCGCGTAAGAACTATTTTCATGCATAGGGTTGCCACGTGTGGGACTAGCTCAGCTGAGTCGACGGTTTCTGAAAATTCAACTTGGACAGCACGTAATTTGGATAATCGTTAACTAGGATTTACCCCCCCTGAGTTTTAGGGGCCCTAATCCTGATTCTGAAAATTATGAAAATTTTAGGGTTTGTTCAGAATCACTTGGGTGTCTCAATTAGGGTTTCCTTTTTGACTAATTAATTTAATAATTATGACTTTTGATGAGAGTCGTTACACAAAAAGTATTGCTCCATGGCCGAAATTCAAAAGTTGGAAACAGAGTTTTGGAACCTCAAAATGGATGGCCCCAAAATTGCGGAGTATGTGCAGAGATTTCACGATCTATCTCACATGGTACCATACATGGTTAGCCCGGAATTCAAGCGCGTTGAGCGATTCATTTGGGGGTTGGCACCTCAGATTATGAGTATGGTGACAACGTCGAAACCTGCTACGATCACCGAGGCTATCGACCTGAGTGTAGCACTAACTGAAGAAGCTATCAGGTTAAACAAGTTTTCGATCTCTGACCAGAAGAAGAAAGAGACTCACGTGGAGTCATCGGGTAAGAACAAAAGGAAGTTCTCCAAATTTAAGAAAGGTACCAGCAGTACAACCAAGAAGGATGAGACAAACGCACCGGCCAAGGCCAAAGGAAAGGGGTATGTGGGCACTTTGCCCAAATGTGATGCGTGTCAGTTGCATCATAATGGACGATGCCGAGTTGGAAAATGTGAATCTTGTGGGAGAGTTGGTCACTCGAAAGAAACATGCTGGGTTGGTACTGGCCGTGGTAGTCAAAGGGGTTTTGGTAATGGCAACAACCGTGGTGGGAATGGATACGGAAACCGCCCTCAAGGAGGAAATGGCGGTAACGGAAATCGTGGTAATTTTGCGAATCAAGCTGGGAGTGGAAACCACAACCAAAACAACGCTCTAGGTGGTAATGGGAATGGTAATGGTCGAGGACTAGGTTGTTTTAATTGTTGAGACGTGGGCCATTTCAAGAGAGAGTGCCCAAAGCTTAATCAAGCACATGGAAGAGTCTTCAACATCGGTACGAGGGAAGCACGCCAAGATCCAAATGTGGTCACTGGTACGTTCCCTATCAACCAACGCTTTGCATCTGTACTATTTGATACCGGTGCCGATTATAGTTTTGTATTGCTAGAATTTAAGAATATACTTGGGTTGGTAACCAGTAAGCTAGACATTCCCTATTCAATAGAACTAGCTAATGGAAAGCTAGTAGAAGCGAAGTTATTAGGGGTTGCGTGATAGAACTGGGAGAGCACGAGTTCACACTTGATCTGCTGTCGGTCGAGTTGGGAAGCTTCGACGTGGTAGTGGGGATGGATTGGTTGTCAAGACACCGAGCAGAGATTGTATGTCACGAGAAGATCATTCGTATTCCGATGGCGAATGGAGAAACAATTGTGGTACATGGAGAGAAGCGTGATATGCCCCTAAGAATCATTAGTTGTTTAAAGGCTCGAAAGTGTTTGCAGAAAGGATGTGTTGCCTTCTTGGCGCACATTATGGACAAAGAAGCCGCTGAGCCGAAGCTAGAAGACATTCCAGTCGTGAAGGAATACCCTGAAGTCTTTCCCGAAGACTTGCCAGGATTGCCTCCGCAAAGGCAAGTCGAGTTTCACATTGACTTAGTTCCAGGTGTTGCGCCTGTAGCTAAGGCACCTTATCGACTTGCGCCCTCCGAGATGCAAGAACTGTCAACACAACTCCAGGAGCTATTGGATAAGGGATTTATCAGACCAAGCTTCTCGTTTTGGGGAGCTCCAATTTTGTTTGTCAAGAAGAAAGATGGTAGTTTCCGCATGTGTATCGACTACCGCGAGCTTAACAAGTTGACTATCAAGAATATATATCCTTTGCCAAGGATTGATGACCTGTTCGATCAACTACAAGGTTCGAGTTTTTACTCCAAGATCGATCTTCGATCAGGTTATCACCAGTTGAGAATTCAAGAGGAGAGTATTCCGAAGACTGCCTTTAGGACTCGCTATGGACACTACGAGTTCCTGGTTATGCCGTTTGGTATGATAAATGCACCAGCAGTATTCATGGATTTGATGAACAGATTTTGTAAGCCGTACCTTGATAAGTTTGTGATCGTGTTTATTGATGATATTTTAATCTACTCAAGGACGAAGGAAGAACATGAGCAACACCTAAGAGCTATTTTAGAGCTGCTTAAGAAAGAGAAGTTGTACGCGAAGTTCTCAAAGTGTGAGTTCTGGCTACGCGAGGTTCAGTTCCTTGGTCACGTGGTTAATGGAGATGGAATCCATGTGGATCCCACAAAGATCGAGGCGATCAAGAATTGGGAGATTCCAAAGACGCCAACAGAGATCCGTCAGTTCCTAGGTTTGGCAGGATATTATCGCAGATTTATTGAGGATTTCTCGAAAATCGCTCAACCTTTGACCTCCCTTACACAGAAAGACAAGAAGTACGAATGGGGAGACAAGCAAGAAGAAGCATTTCAGTTGTTGAAAAACAAGCTTTGCGATGCACCGATCTTATCCCTACCCGAAGGTACTGACGACTTCGTGGTATTGCGATGCCTCGTGTCAAGGTTTAGGCTGCGTACTGATGCAGCGACAGAAAGTCATAGCTTATGCTTCGCGCCAGTTGAAGGTTCATGAGAAAAACTACACTACGCATGATTTGGAATTAGGCGCCGTGGTGTTTGCTTTGAAGATCTGGCGACATTACTTATATGGCACGCGATGCACAATCTTTACTGATCATAAGAGCCTGCAGCATATATTCGATCAGAAAGAGCTTAACATGAGACAGAGACGTTGGATAGAGCTGTTGAATGATTATGATTGTGAAATCAAGTATCACCCAGGGAAGGCGAATGTGGTCGCCGATGCTTTGAGTCGGAAAGAGAGAATCAAGCCCATAATGGTTAGGGATTTGGAAATGATTATTCGAACGGACCTCTCATTGCGCATTCGTGTTGCACAGAGAGAAGCTCTTAAGGAAAAGAATCTTGAAGACGAATATCTCCGTGGGATGGAGAAACAGTTGGTACCAAATAAGGAAGGAACGTTGTGCTTCATGAAACGAATTTGGGTTCCTCTTTTTGGTGGTCTAAGAGAAGTAATTTTCGATGAAGCTCACAAGTCACGGTACTCGATCCATCCAGGATCAGATAAAATGTACCAAGATTTAAAGGATTTCTATTGGTGGCCGAGATTAAAAGGCGATGTTGCAACGTATGTTGGCAAATGTTTGACTCGTGCCAAGGTAAAGGCCGAATATCAGAAGCCTTCAGGTCTTCTACAACAACCTGAAATACCCCAGTGGAAATGGGAACAGATTTCGATGGATTTCATAACGAAGTTACCAAAGACACCCAGAGGTCATGATACGATTTGGGTGATCGTAGACCGTCTGACGAAATCTGCACACTTTTTGCCGATCAAGAAGAAAGATAACACTAGTAAGCTTGCTGAGCTATACCTAAGAGAGATAGTTGCACGGCATGGAGTGCCTCTCTCGATTATCTCTGATAGAGATGGAAGATTTGTGTCAAGGATTTGGCAATCCTTACAAGAAGATTTTGGTTCTCAGTTGAATCTGAGTACTGCATTCCATCCACAGACAGACGGCCAGAGCGAACGAACGATTCAAACGTTGGAAGATATATTACGAGCTTGCGTAATGGATTTGGGTGGTAGTTGGGACACTCACTTACCCTTGGTAGAATTCTCTTACAACAACAGCTACCATGCGAGTATCCAAGCTGCATCGTTTGAAGCTCTCTATGGACGCAAGTGTCGATCACCGCTATGCTGGGCAGACGCGGGTGATAGACAGCTTGTTGGTCCTGAATTGGTTCAAGAGACGACTGATAAGATTACACAGATCCGAGAGCGCATAAAGGCGGCTCGTGATCGACAAAATAGTTACGCGGACCGAAGAAGGAAACCGTTGGAGTTTGCAGTAAGAGATATGGTTTTGTTAAAGGTTTCACCGTGGAAGAGTGTAGCACGCTTTGGGAAGCGTGGGAAGTTGAACCCGCGATACATTGGACCATTCAAAATCCTGGAGAGGATTGGTCTTGTAGCTTACAAGTTGGATCTACCCGCAGAACTGAATAGCGTTCATGATACATTTCATGTATCTAATCTGAAAAAGAGTCCAACTCAAGAAACAGTTGTCATACCTGCCGATGAAGTCCATATTGACGACACACTCCACTTTACTGAAGAATCTGTTGAGGTTACTGATTGGAAAGTTAACAAGACACGACGGAGTAGTGTCAAACTCGTCAAGGTTCGTTGCAAACTATATTGACATACATGATGCACAAAGCACAGATAGCACAGTTAACGGATAAAGCAGGAATATGCTGACGGGGTTCAGTACATAGACAGACAGTGTTTTGAGACCCAGTATGGGCCAGGGACAAGGTACTACACTAGTATGGTGTGTAGGGAAGTAAGGACCATAAAACTGCGTCACTAGGTGATAGTTTAAGTGCCGGAAAGTGCCTAAAACCCACACAAAGTGCAGAATTCTGCATTTTTCAGCAAAATCTAGCTTTTTAACAAGCTAGTTACATGCAAAAATTTGACTAAATGGTCCTGAATGCTTTCCTAAGTGTCGGGAATTAAAAGTGTCACAAAAAGTAACATAAAGGTCATTAAACGGAATAGCTTGACACTTTAACGAACTGGTACCTAACCGAACAACCGGACACTACCCGAAACACCAAAATTTTACTAGGAACATTGTTTAATTATTTTTGAGCTAGTCATGATCCCCGAACACCGTAACACCCACTAAAATATCTAGTAACTAATTTAACCAACTATATACTTGGTTTTGGATTATAAACTAACTAGTGGTTCAAAGTTACACTTAGATCCCCCCCTAGCCTAGTAATCGGCCATTGTTGGATCGCTGTACGACCTGACTGAGTCGATCAGAAGAGCCTTTTATCCGAATCAGAGGCGGAATCAAAGAAACGGACACTCGGTTCAATTTAAACGTCTCTTATATTGATATGATATTGAATTACAACCTGGAGACAATCCGGCAGAGTTTCGCTACTCAGATCCGAACCCTTACAAATGAATAACACAAGTGTCCTATTTATAGTGATGAAGGTTTCGCTTGAACTTGTTCCATGTCACTTTCAAGCGAAACTCACATGCTTATCCTCAAAATCTGTTTCTCGCACCTCGAACACTGGTTATCCTATCCTATCTCATTACATGATACAAGACGAAGTCAATAGACATAGTGCACTAACAGACTCCCCCTTGGATATTGACGAAGTCTTCAGTGTCTAATCTCTATCATAACACCTCTTCAGTCTTGATTATTCTTCAAGCTCTTTCAAAATGCCTATCATTGTAAGCATCCATCAATCCTTTTCTTTAGCTTCTTCAGGCTTTCTCTTTCATCAATCTTTCATGCTTTTAGAGATCGTCACCTTTTCTTTCCGGTTACAAGCTCCTCATTGCTTCAAGCTTGTCTTCAGACTCCCCCTTAGACTCTGCTCTCAGGATCGTAGTCTGGACTCTTACCTACAACACTCATACATCTATAAGTAACAACATTTCAAACTTTCAGGAATTATAACCTGACAATTCAAAATTCCTAAATCACTTCTCAAGAATTAGCAGTTTCATCGAATCGAATCGGAAACTAGCTCTATGACAAAATAAGCATCCAAATCCCTCACAGTTAATCATCCAAGTCCAACTTAATGACCTTGGAGATATCACAAACTGTTTTTGATATTTTGATTTTAATTCAAGTTTCAAATTAATGAACTTGTTTTATTTTCAGAAACACAATCAGCTTACTTAGATTTTGACACTTAGCATCTCAGACATCGGTTGTCGAAAATAAAGCAGAATCAAAAATATTTTTGTATTTTCTGAAAAATAAAGAAAAAAAGAAATATGTATAAACATATTTACAGACAATATTTTTGTTTGAGTTTGCGTCAGAGGATCATATCAGTTTCTGACAAGTCACAAGTACCATTGAGCTTAATATCACATTAAGAATTAAACAATTCACTTAGATTGTCGATATACTTATCCACTTAAATTTTCACACAAATTTCAACTGATTCAGGATACGAATTAAGTGTTTTAAGAACTTAAACTCATTCATGTGTCTCACCTCTTGAATATACTCCCGTATCCAGATCCCAATATTTAGTCTTACAGGTAAGTATACCTAGATGATATCTGTAAGGGGAATAAATTATAGTACGAAACCGTGAGAGCTCAGGTTAGAACTTCCGTTCAGCAGAGAGATGACGGCTCGACTTTTGGTGTGTCCCCTTTAGAGGATCTTTTGTTAAAACAGCAATGACTATCAATTTTATTGTTTCATCAATTTGCTGAGGGCGGCGCTATGTTTCAAGCAATGCGGAAAGTATTATTCGGAGACTAGGTCAGAACTTCCATTCAGCAGAAGTCCCGGAATAATACCCCAGATATCACTAAGCATAAAGACCTAGTATCTCAGAAAGAGGGACCTTTCAAACGAGATTTCAGGGGTTACCTATATATTCAAGTAGTGTTCCCCACGAAATAAGTAAGTTTGAATTTAGGTTTATATCCCGAAAAAGTTTACTAAATGTATAAAAACCTATCGGCATATCATCAGTGAGACCGTTTAACGCTATTTAATCATTACATTTCTTTAGCATACTGTAACTGTCTACTGATGTACTATCATCTCCTCTTTTTACGCAAAAACACAATTTTTTAATTTTATCATGTTTTTTACTTTTTCAAATTTTCAAATGTTTTTGTATTTTCTGACAATTTTTCTCCCCCTAAAATGCAAAACCATTTAAAGAAAATTTGACAACCAACACTGATAGCTTTGTCTCGCCATCCATTTTCTGCAAAAAGTGCTCTGATTTGCAGAAAATATAATATACCCCCATGATTTACAACCCATTGATCTTTTACAGTTTGAAAACCGTTTTTCAATCTTGTGAAAGTAATCATGTTTGTTCCGCCGTGAGGATTTCCGCATATTCAATCAACACACAAAATATTTTTTTTTAAGTATGTACAGAAAAACAAACAATCTCCCTGTTTAACCAAACCGGGGTTCAGCGGCCTTCTCCTCCTGTTGTGCCAGGCTACTCCAACTTCCAATCTCACAATCTTTAGATTTGATGAGCACCTGCACATTCAAACTACTTGATTACTTGAACAATTTAGCCTAGGTCTGTTGGACCTTAGGCATTTCAACACAATATTCATCATGTAACTTTGGAAAATCTTTCTCATCAAAACCCTTTTCAACTTTGACTTCAACTTTTTCATCTTTTACCAAAATTACTTGTTTCTTAGCACTCCATTTTTGACCTTTCGGAGTACCTCTTTTGTAAAAATGTGAATATTTTTTAACATTTTGTTTTTGATCAACAACTTTTGGTTTACAAAACTCTTGTGGTTTCGTCTTATTAACGATTGTTTTCCAACTTTGAGTTATTCTGACTCTGGGTGTGTAAAAAATATGTGTTTGTTTTGAATCAGACCAGGTCTGTTTTGGTTTCCAAGTTTTTGATTCAAAACTAACTTGTTTGTGTTGTACCTCCAAGTTTGTTTTGAATCAAATCTGGCTGACCTTTGTTTCACACCCTTAGATTTTTGTTTTTCAACATTTTCAGGCTTCTTTTTGTCAACATCCACAGGTTTCAGATTCAGACACTTTCGTGCAAGATGTCCAATTTGATCACACTTGAAACATGTTCTCATGGACACATCTTTGACCTGTGGTTGTTGCTTTTTCTTTTGAGCACCAAACTCTTCATTAGACCGTTGTCTAAATTTGAGTTTTTCCTCTTCTTCAAAACTTTTTCCTTGAACAAAACTCATTTTTGCCTGAAAATTCGGCATTTCATTTCTTTTCCAACTTTGTTTCTTCTTATAACCCAACCCAGCCTTCATGTTTTTCTTTTTAAAACCAGGTTTGTTATAAAAAGTTTTACGACCTTTACCAGCAAACTTTGAAATTTCTGACTTTTCAATCTCAACCATCTTAAAAACTTTATCAATTTTCTCTGAAATCACATTCTGAATTGGGAATACAATATCTAAGAATAGTTTGTCCGATCCAATCATGGTATAAGCCAATCCTTTTGAATCATCATTCACAACTTTCTCAGATTTTATGTTTTTCAGATATTCATCATGAAAATTACCTTCATCTTCATCCTGTGATTCAGACTTACCTTTTGTAGACTCATCTTTCAAAACACTATCAACAACCTTACTTACCACCTCTGAATCATCAGCTTCATCAGATTTGGTGTAAGTCACATCGATACTTTCAGGTAATTGGTCAACTATGTTCAGACCTTTTACCACCTTTTCCTCATCATAAAAAGTATAATTGTTTCTCAATGGTGGTGGTACCTGATGAAATTCTGAACCAATACCCTTTTTGTTCTTGTCAGTATCTTTGTCATCTGGTGTGATGTTGAAAATGCGTTCGAGAATGTACGAAGAGTTATGATAACTTTGAAGTTTGGTAACAACCTTTTCTTTTTCAGCCAAGACTTGTTTAAGATTAGCAACTTCATCAACACACTTGTTTAATTCAAGGTGCTTTTCTCTAAACTTTCTCTCATACATTTCTTTGGTTGTTAAAGTTTCAGACAGTCTTTGATCAAAACTTTTGACTTGTCTCTTCAAAGTATCATATGCTTCTTGTACTCTCTGACTCGACCATTTTAAAGAATCATACTGTTTTTGTAAATCTAGAAACTTAGTTTCTTTTTCACCACAATCAACACATTTTGCTGTACACAGTCATCGATAAACCTCATTATCCTTTTCAAGACCTTGACATTTCTGTGTCAGTTTTTCAACTTTTAATTTCAAAATTTCTTCTGTTTCAATCAATTCCTTGAATTTCATTTTGAAAACATTTTCAAGTTTGTTTTTTTCAATTTCTTTTGTTTTTATAATGTCATCTTTTTCAGTACAAACTCTGCAAGTTTCCATGCATTTCTTGCATTGTTCAGTTGGTTTCAAGATTTTAGAATCAGAATTTACCTCGGTAATTGGCACATCAGTGTTTTTAGCTGCCTCTGTCTGTTTCAGCTTTTCTTTCTTTTCATCACCAGCACCTTCATAACTATCCAACTTCAAATTCTCAATCTTCTCCTCAGATTCTTTCAGCACCGGTTCTTCTTTCTCCTTCTGTTCCTTTTCAACAGCAAGCTTTGTAGTAATCTTCACTTCTTTAATCAGCTTTTTCAACTCTTCTTCCTTCCTCTTTTTCATTTCCACTACCTTTTCATTAAATCCGGCAAGTAACTTTTATCAGAAAGCCTTCTTGTGTTAAAAGTGCCCTCATTTGGAAACAAAATTGTTACTGCATCAAAATCCACTTTTGACGGATCAACTACTGGATTACCCTGTGGGTCCATGTAACACTCTAGTTCTGCATTCCATCTCTTGGCTATTTGTGCTTCCTTAAATGGTTCATCCAACTTACTAATCTCCCATCTTGCACTGTCTCTTCTCCACCAACTTTCATTATCAACATTGGCGACAAATGCATATCCAACTGCATCTTCTTCAGGGCAAACTTGACTCCAGTCGTAACCTTCATCGTCATGTATAACTGCAAGAGCCCTTGATTTTTCTTCAGGTTGCTTCAATCTTGGTGGTTCTGATTTGTTCTGATGATAAATCGCTTTCTTGTAATAATCTTCTTTGAACGGGTTTTCAGAATCATCAGCATACGCATTTCTACACTCGCGCTTAAAGTGACCTTTCTGTTTGCATTTAAAACAGGTCACCTTAGACTTGTCAAATCCTAGTTTGGTAGATGGTCCACCAATTGACTTCCTCCCCGTGATTTCCATGAACCGTTGTGCCCGACGAACCGCACTTGCCATGCACCATCTTATATCAATCAGTTCCATCTCCTCGGGGTCTATTTGATCGTAATCTTCTTTCGTCAAGTTGGTGTTGCCAATCTTCCCTGCAACGAGGCTTTCATACTGTAACAACCCTCGGTAAAACCAACACCCTTATAATATTTCCGATCCTCTATTATATCTTAAATTGTCCTAATATGTCTTATATTATATTCCGTATGTGAAAACCGAGCCCTAGTTATGTTATATATATAAAATAAATCAAAAACATGAAATATAGGGTTAAGGCGGGCCACGACATACTCTACCCTTAGTTTACGCGGGCCGTATCAAGGCTGGATTTGACTGCTCTGATTTCTTAAGTTGAAGCGGGCCGCGTAAGGGTGTATAGGTCTTTGACGCGGGCCGCGACAGATCATGAAACGCGGAGACATCCGGTGCTGACACGTGTAGACATCGTGTCGAGTCTAGTAGCTGACCCAGCTAAGCTAGTATGTTGACCGGTGTTGACGCGGGCCGTGTAAGGGTCCCCTGTCTTTTACGCGGGCCGCGACAGGACTGAAATCAGCAACTATATAAGAAGGCCATCAGTCTACGTTTTCCGTCGCTCATTCTCAAATCTCAATCTCGAAATTCTGTAGAGAAGTTATAATATTTCGGGTATTATACCCCTAATTAGCGAGGTTCTGCTCCGTTGTAAGTATTATAACCCCAGTTTCGTAACAGTTACGCTGCCCGATTGATTTAGGATTCCGTAACAACTGTCGTGGTTCTGCCCGACGTAGTTGTTGGAATGCCGTCTCGGGGAGGGTATTATTAATAATTTCAAAGGGTTATGGTACTAATCAATGTACATTTGTATAAATTATAGATTATATCCAGGAAACCCTTACGAAAAGTCTAAGACAGCAATGTGAGTTTATCCTCTTTTTGTTAATATTTTTGATAATGTTTTACCAAATCTTAAATGTTTTACTATGAAAATTAGCAGTAATTGAGTCTTTGTAGTTATTCAATTACTGCCGGTATGTTGGGGTTTTGTATACAAAATTTGTACTACTTGCGAGTAGTAAGTCGGGATGACAATACGTTACCATTGGACAATGAGTTAGCTAATGGGTAATATGACCCACAAGTCTGGATTGATAATACCAAATGGAGTAATTGTGTAGACATAAACAAAGTGATCACTCTCAATACTGTTCACTGTGACTTTAAACTTGATTAAATTGGGATTCACTCACCAGTATTTCCCGCTGACAAATATTTTTAAAACATGTTTCAGGTAACCCAATGTGACAGCCAATTAGTAAAAAGCCAGCTGGAGAGCACTGAAGGCTTGGGAAAACGTGGCTATAAAAGTTACCTAATAAACGATGTTTTAAGTTCAATAAAATAGGTTTGTCCCTAATAAATGTATTGTAATAAGAAACTTGGGTTTTACCCATGTGATTATTAATATGAAATGAGGTGGTTTTACTCTGATAAACATTTCCTAACTACGGTCCTGATGTAAATTCCGCTACAAGACTAAATAAAACTGATACCACCAAACTCTGTGATCACGCCCGCCCGTTCCCGGGGATCAGGGTTCGGGGGTTGTGACAGAAGGTGGTATCAGAGCCTAGCCACTGATCTGAGCCAATGAAGTGTTCTACTGACACTTAAAAATTTTAAATTTTGTGTTAGGAAATAAATTATGGAAATATGTGCATAACTGTAATTATTTGTTATGTGTTATTTGACTATCTGTTAGTTTTCAGTATGAGTGATCAAGGACCATCAGACGTGAATCGTCAGTTAGCTGATTCACCTAGGAGTGAAGGTACATCATCATAGCCTGCCCTTTCAGGGTATTCTGCTGATCAGGAGGAGGGAATATTTACCTTTAGAGCTCAATCTGAAGAACCATTTCCTAGTAAGAAACGAGGATGGTTCAGTAAAGAAGCTTTTGCTCGTAGGAAGAGAATGCGAAAATTGCAACAGCAAAGGGCTTTAGCAGCTATTAAATGAGAGACAGATGCCCATACTCAAGATATGCTAAATAGAAGCTTAACTAATTTCCATATCTTAGCTACAATTGCTGCCGACCCGATTCTGGAACAATTAGTAGCCCCACAAAACCCAGAACAACCCATGGACATAGAAAACCCGGAAAACCAAGTAGAGATGCACGATTTTAACCCAGAAGAAATCCCAAGGGTACCTGCACCAAACCCACTAGACCCGAATTACGACCCCTGGTGGGACAATAATAGGGACTTTGTGCAACGTTACCCTATCCAGGATTATCCACCCATACAGAACATAGAAGCCTACCCAGGTATGGACCCTTTAGATCCCTATTACCAAGATGATTATATTAGGGAGATATTAGAGGATCCTTACCAATTTCATGAACTGTCACCCCCATATCAGGAAAACGCACCCCAGATTCCAAACCCAGTCCGAGAACCTGCACCCCCAATGAGTGCAGAAAACGTTCAAGAACTTAGGACTTTCGGGGAGGAAATTTTAGAGAACAGTGAGAGAATGCGTCAGGTGGGAGAGCGTCTCGTATGGAAATACGATGAGCGCAATATGGATTTTTGGATGAATCCATATCCGTGAATGTGAGAATGGAGGAAGTGGTAGTAACAATAATATAATAAAATAAAATAAGATATGTGTGTACGGATGCATATTATTATTTTATTTCTGTTGGTATTGTAATCTTTAATTCTGTACTAGTGTGTAGTAGACGCATAGTATATGAAAAAGAGTATAGTCGCAATGATCGACGGTTTTGGTTAAATTGCGTGTCATGTGAATTGTGATATTACTTATTATCTTGTGATATTAATATGGGATAAATGTTTAAAATTCAGATGGCCGACGAAGGAAATCAAGGAAATCTGAATAATGATAACCAGAGTAACATTAACGTGGTTAATGATAATCTGAGCATCCATAACAATGAAAACCAAATGGAAAATAGTGCCGTTCAACATATAGTGGCACAAGGAATCATAGATGCCATGCCATTTATTATTCAAACTATTCAAGAAGCGAGTAATAAAAGTAAACATAGCAGTAAGCGACCAATTGAACCAGAAAACAGCGTGAACAATGGACCGATACTTCAAATGCCTATTCCCAAAAGAAGAAGAATCGTGCCTAACGGTTGTTCTTATAAAGAATTCTGGTCTTGTAAACCAATGGAATTCTCAGGCAATGAAGGGGCCATTGCAACTTTACGCTGGATAGAAAAGACTGAGGCAGTCTTAAGGATAAGTAAGTGTGCCGAAGAAGATAAGATATTGTTTGCTTCTAATCTGTTTAAGAATGCAGCACTAGAATGGTGGGACACTATCCTCCAGACAAGAGGAAGTGATAGGACTTACAATATGGAATGTGAAGAATTTAAGGACAAGGTAGAAAGGAAATTCTGCCCACCCAATAAAAAGGAACAGATAGCAAACAAATTCCTAAATCTTAGAATGACTGGTGTAGATAGTAAAGGGTACACTAGAATATTCTTTGAATATGCTAGAATAGTGCCAACTCTTGCTTCACCAGAACCAGTGTTAATCTCTCGTTATATTTGAGAATTAATAGGGGAGATAAGACACATAGTCAAGGCCGCTAGACCTCAAACCATAGAAGAAGCTATAGAATTAACAAATACCTTGACTGATGAATTAGTCCGTACTAGAGAAGAAGATCAGAGGAGGAACTTAACTCAAAGGTTTACACAAGAATTTCGTTCCGGAAATTATAATCGTAAGAATATGGGTTCTACCTCTGCAACATACTGCAAGGTCTGCAAGAAAAAGCATTCGGGAAAATGCTCCATTCTCTGCAATCATTGTAAGATGCCAGGACACAAGGAAGAAAATTGCAGGAAGAAAACCAGTAATGGATTATGTTTTAATTGTGGAGAAAAAGGTCATATCAGGCCAAATTGTCCAAAATTAGCTCCAGCCACAGACAACAAGAATACTAAAAATGCTAGAGCATTTGTTCTAACTGCAGAAGAAGCCAAGATGATTCCAGATGTCATTGCTAGTACGTTTTTAGTTAATGATGTTTTTGCTAAAGTATTATTTGACTCTGGTGCAAACCAAAGTTTTATTAATACATCGTTTTGCAAATTTCTAAATCAGTCATTAACTAAACTACCACATGAATGTTTAGTAGAGACAGCTAATGGAGAAACTGTTAGAATTTCTGAAATCTTGCAGGGAGCAAGAATAGAAATTTTAAATCAAAAGTTTATTGCAAATCTTTATCCCATGAATCTGGCAGGATTTGATGTTGTTTTAGGAATGGATTGGTTAATAGCCAATAAAGCCAGTATTTTATGTGATCAAAAGTTAATCCAAGTAAATTCACCAAAAGGTAAAATGATCACAATTAGAGGAAATAAGTCTTCTAAGTCCACTAAGTTCATCTCTGTGATGAAAACTGTAAGTTGTATAAGAAAAGGTTCTATAGTGTATTTCTATAATCACTAACACTAAAGGAAAAGAACTAAAAGATATTCCAGTAGTATCTCAGTTTTCAGATGTCTTTCCAGAAGAATTACCAGGGCAACCTCCAGATAGAGAAGTTGAATTCAGAATCCATTTAATACCAGGAACGTCACCAATTGCCAAAGCACCTTACCTTTTGGCACCTGCAGAAATGCAAGAATTGAAGAAACAATTAGATGAATTGTTAGAGAAAGGATTTATACAGCCAAGTTCGTCGCCATGGTGAGCGCCGATATTGTTTGTTAAAAAGAAGGATGGATCAATGCGGATGTGCATTGACTACCGTGAATTAAACAAGGTTACGATTAAGAATCGGTACCCATTACCGAGAATCGATGATCTGTTTGATCAACTGCAAGGAGCTCGATTTTTCTCTAAAATTGATTTAAGGTCAGGATATCATCAATTAAAGGTACAGGAAGAGGACATTCCTAAGACCGCATTTAGAACAAGGTATGGTCATTATGAATTTACTGTCATGCCATTTGGTTTAACCAATGCCCCAGCTGCATTTATGGACATGATGAACCGAATATGTATGCCATATTTGGATAAATTCATAATTGTATTCATAGATGATATTCTAATTTACTCTAAGAATAAAGAAGATCATGCAAAGCATTTGCACGCACTTTTAAGTTTATTAAGAAAGGAAAAACTTTATGCTAAGTTTTCAAAGTGCGAGTTTTGGTTAGAACAAGTACAATTTCTTGGACACCTAGTCAATCATGAAGGAATTCATGTAGATCCAACAAAAATTGAGGCAATTATGAAATGGAAAACCCCTGAGTCACCAACCGAGGTTAGAAGTTTCTTAGGATTGGCCGGTTATTATAGAAGGTTTATTCAAGACTTTTCTAGAATAGCCATTCCCTTAACTAAGCTAAGTTGTAAATCTGTTAAGTTTGAATGGGGATTAAAACAAGAAGAAGCCTTTAGAATTCTTAAGCAAAGATTAACCCATACACCAATATTAGCATTACCAGAAGGAACTGAAGATTTTATAGTCTATTGTGATGCTTCTAGATTAGGTTATGGATGTGTATTGATGCAACGCAAAAAGGTTATAGCATACGCATCTAGACAACTTAAGAATCATGAAGAGAGTTATTCAACCCATGATCTAGAATTAGGAGCTATAATTTTTGCTCTTAAAATTTGGAGACATTATCTTTATGGTAGTAAGTTTACCATATTTACTGATCACAAGAGTTTAAGGTATATTTTCCAACAGAAGGAGTTGAATATGAGACAAAGACGTTGGATGGAATTTCTTAGTGATTATGATTGTGATATCCAGTATCATGAAGGAAAAGCCAATATAGTGGCAGATGCTTTAAGTCAAAAGTATCATGAAAAGCCAAAAAGGGTACGTTCTCTTAAAATTAAATCTGCAAGTAGATTTAAATGATCAAATAAGAGAAGCACAAGAGTCAGTAATCAAGGAAGATACTGAAAAATTAAAAGGTATGTTAAAAGAATTAAAACAAGGAACAGATGGAATTTGGAGATTCCATGAAAAGAGAATGCGGATACCTAAAATTGGAAATCTGCGTAATCGTATACTAGAAGAAGCCCATAAGTCTAAGTATACAATGCATCCAGGAAGTGATAAAATGTACCAGGATTTAAGGAAAAATTTCTGGTGGATAGGAATGAAAAAGGACATAGCAGTCTATGTTTCTAAATGTTTAACTTGCTCACAAGTTAAAGCTGAACATCAGAAACCCTCAGGTTTGTTACAGCAATTAGAAATGCCAGTTTGGAAATGGGAATTGATAACAATGGATTTTGTTACTAAATTACCCAAAACTAGGAAAGGAAATGATACAATCTGGATGATTGTAGATAGACTAACTAAGTCAGCTCATTTTCTACCAATGAAGGAAACAATTAGTATGGAACAATTATCTAAATTGTATGTAAATGAAATTGTTTCTTTACATGGCATTCCTTTATCAATTGTTTCTGATAGAGATAGTCGCTTTACATCTCATTTTTGGTCAAGTTTCCAAAAGGAAATGGGAACCAAGTTAAGGTTAAGCACAGCTTATCATCCACAAACAGATGGACAAAGTGAAAGAACAATTCAGACAATGGAAGACATGCTTAGAGCTTGTGTAATTGACTTTGGAGGTAATTGGGACGATCACTTACCTTTAATAGAATTTTCTTATAATAATAGTTATCACACAAGTATCAATGCTGCACCATTTGAAGCACTTTATGGACGAAAGTGTCGAACCCCAGTCTGTTGGGCAGAAATTGGGGAAAAACAATTATCGGGACCTGAAATAGTATAGGAAACAACTGACAAGATTATTCAAGTCAAGGAACGACTGAAAGCAGCACGTGATCGACAAAAGAGTTATGCTGATAACCGTTGCAAACCCTTGGAATTTCAAGTAGGAGATAAAGTATTATTAAAGGTCTCTCCTTGGAAAGGAGTGGTAAGATTCATCAAACGAGGAAAACTAAGTCCCAGGTATGTTGGACCTTTTAAGATTATTAGAAGAATAGGACCTGTAGCCTATCAGCTACAATTGCCAGAGGAAATGGCAGGAATACATGATGTGTTTCATGTATCTAATCTTAAAAAGTGTTTAGCTGATGAATCACTGATAGTACCTCTTAAGGATATAGAGGTAAATGAACAACTTAAATTTGTAGAAAGACCTCTACAGATTGAAGATAGGAAAGTCAAGAATCTCAAACATAAGAGACTAGTTCTAGTCAAAGTGAAGTGGGACTCCAAAAGAGGACCTGAGTACACATGGGAACTCGAGTCAGAAATGAAAAGGAAATATCCGCACTTGTTTCAGTAGATCTTGAGGACGAGCTCTAAAACAAGGTGGGGAGAATGTAACAACCCTCGGTAAAACCAACACCCTTATAATATTTCCGATCCTCTATTATATCTTAAATTGTCCTAATATGTCTTATATTATATTCCGTATGTGAAAACCGAGCCCTAGTTATGTTATATATATAAAATAAATCAAAAACATGAAATATAGGGTTAAGGCGGGCCACGACATACTCTACCCTTAGTTTACGCGGGCCGTATCAAGGCTGGATTTGACTGCGCTGATTTCTTAAGTTGAAGCGGGCCGCGTAAGGGTGTATAGGTCTTTGACGCGGGCCGCGACAGATCATGAAACGCGGAGACATCTGGTGCTGACACGTGTCGACATCGTGTCGAGTCTAGTAGCTGACCCAGCTAAGCTAGTATGTTGACCGGTGTTGACGCGGGCCGCGTAAGGGTCCCCTGTCTTTTACGTGGGCCGCGACAGGACTGAAATCAGCAACTATATAAGAAGGCCATCAGTCTACGTTTTCCGTCGCTCATTCTCAAATCTCAATCTCGAAATTCTGTAGAGAAGTTATAATATTTCGGGTATTATACCCCTAATTAGCGAGGTTCTGCTCCGTTGTAAGTATTATAACCCCAGTTTCGTAACAGTTACGCTACCCGATTGATTTAGGGTTCCGTAACAACTGTCGTGGTTCTGCCCGACGTAGTTGTTGGAATGCCGTCTCGGGGAGGGTATCATTAATAATTTCAAAGGGTTATGGTACTAATCAATGTACATTTGTATAAATTATAGATTATATCCAGGAAACCCTTATGAAAAGTCTAAGACAGCAATGTGAGTTTATCCTCTTTTTGTTAATATATTTGGTAATGTTTTACCAAATCTTAAATGTTTTACTATGAAAATTAGCAGTAATTGAGTCTTTGTAGTTATTCAATTACTGCCGGTATGTTGGGGTTTTGTATACAAAATTTGTACTACTTGCGAGTAGTAAGTCGGGATGACAATACGTTACCATTGGACAATGAGTTAGCCAATGGGTAATATGACCCACAAGTCTGGATTGATAATACCAAATGGAGTAATTGTGTAGACATAAACAAAGTGATCACTCTCAATACTGTTCACTGTGACTTTAAACTTGATTAAATTGGGATTCACTCACCAGTATTTCCCGCTGACAAATATTTTTAAAACATGTTTCAGGTAACCCAATGTGACAGCCAATTAGTAAAAAGCCAGCTGGAGAGCACTGAAGGCTTGGGAAAATGTGGCTATAAAAGTTACCTAATAAACGATGTTTTCAATTCAATAAAATAAGGTTTGTCCCTAATAAATGTATTGTAATAAGAAACTTAAGTTTTACCCATGTGATTATTAATATGAAATGAGGTGGTTTTACTCTGATAAACATTTCCTAACTACGGTCCTGATGTAAATTCCGCTGCAAGACTAAATAAAACTGATACCACCAAACTCTGTGATCACGTCCGCCCGTTCCCGGGGATCAGGGTTCGGGGGTTGTGACACATACGATTCAAGTACAGATGCCAAGAAAACCATCTGTTGTTTCGCTGACTCTTCACTGAAATTCTGCCCATTTTTCAGATCCACTGCGATATTACACTGGAATAAATTCTTTAAAGCAGTTTGGCTTGAAGTTGTTGAAGAAGATCCACTGTGAAAACCACTGTGAAGACTTTCATTGTTCACTGAATTTGAACTTTCTGCAGAAAACGCTGTTCTTGGAAATCCAGCCTGTGGTACATTTCCTCTGTAGTAAAGTTCCACATTCTGCTGATGAGCTGGATTGTTGACTTTAGATATCTTTATCTCCAACTCATGGCTTTCAAGTCTTTCAGTCAGCAAATCCACAGTTAACTCTTCAGGCTTGATTGTATTTTTCAACATTAGAGCGAAGTATTGCCAATCTTGATCATTTGGCAATGAATCAAACAATTTATCCACCAGCTCCTCTTCAGTATATGTAATTTTGTATCTGGCCAGCTCCATTTTCAGATGTCCAAATCTCTCAAACATTTTACAAACAGATTCATTTTTCATGCAACTGAATAAATCAAACTCTTTACGCAACAATTTCTTTTTGTTTCTTACAATTTCATTACTTCCTACACATTTTCTCTCTAACGCTTCCCACAAACTCTTTGAAGTTTTTTCTTGTTCGAGTAACAAAATAATATCTTCTCTTACTGATTGTTTGATCAATGTTATCATTTTATATTCAGCCACAACATTTTTTATATCTTTTTCTGTAAACTCTTCTTCATTTAATAACTCTCCTCCTTCTTTTGCTGGTGCTTTATATTCATTTTTCAATTTTAACCAACTTTCAGGAGCGAAAGCTTTTACCCAACCCTCAAACCGATTTTTCCACCAGTTATAATCTTCAATCTTCATTAGCTTTGGTGGTTTCTGTTGACTTCCATACATATTCTCATATTTCAAATTCTCTGAAATCTCTTTTGAATATTCTCTCATATCAGATCTTCTTTCTGTCGATTCTGAAGTGAACGCGTTGTAGAATGTGTTGTAAAATTCTTCACCGCTGCTCGACATCTTCAATCACCTGGAGACACAAACAAAGACAATCAGTACAAACAATATTAATCAACTTGAAATAAACTGATACTCGTTTGATGTGAAATAATCTTGATGCGAAAAATCCTCTTTCAAGCGAAATAAGAGTTTCAAGCGGAATCTCTTTGAATGACACTTCAAGCGAAAGCACTTTGAAGCGAAGTAGTTTCAAGCGAAAGCAACAAGATTCTTTCAGCTTCAAGCGAAAGCCTGACTTTCAAGCGAAATGGCTGTTTGAAGCGAACTCAGCTATAAACTCCAAGCGAAAGCTATAATCTTCGAGCGAAAGCCATAAATTTCAAGCGAACTAGCACTGTTCGCTGAAGCAAAACCTCATTTTTAGTACAATTTTGTCATTTTTACTTCGAATTTTGATCTGAAACTCTCAAGGGCTTGTTAAATCACTGTTTCGCACATTCTGTGAAAAATTCAATCCATTATGACCGTTAAATCTTGTCCAATTTGAAAAAGAATGAGTAGATGACAGAAAACTGATGCAATCGAGTTAAACTCTTCTTCCTGTGCTCTGATACCACTTGTTGGATCGCTGTACGACCTGACTGAGTCGATCAGAAGAGTCTTTTATCCGAATCAGAGGCGGAATCAAAGAAACGGACACTCGATTCAATTTAAACGTCTCTTATATTGATATGATACTGAATTACAACCTGGTGACAATCCGGCAGAGCTTCGCTACTCAGATCCGAACCCTTACAAATGAATAACACAAGTGTCCTATTTATAGTGATGAAGGTTTCGCTTGAAGCTGACCAGGACAGGTTCAAGCGAACTCAACTGATCAGGTTTCGCTTGAACTTGTTCCATGTCACTTTCAAGCGAAACTCACATGCTTATCCTCAAAATCTGTTTCTCGCACCTCGAACACTGGTTATCCTATCCTATCTCATTACATGATACAAGACGAAGTCAATAGACATAGTGCACTAACAGCCATACCATCACCACCTTACCTCCAAAATTTTATTTCTTATTATATTGGATCTTGCTTGATCTAGTGGACAAAATATTGGAAGTAAAGATTATAAGTATGGCATGTGGATTCATAAGATCATTTCATTTCACAACACCACACACTTCATCTCTCTCTTACTCTCTCCCTCTCCTCTCGGTCTAGATAGTGCCGCCACCACCACCACCTTACATCCACCATCCACTCATTCCATACACTCTCAAGGTTGTAAGAAGGTGTCTTATGAAGTTTGGTGCTCTTGAATCTTGAAGAACCTCCATCAATTGCCCTTATCCATCACTTTTATCATTTTCTTCATCAAGTGTTCTTCCCTATCTTAGAGCTAGTAGTAAGACTCTCACAACCCTTTGTTACTTCTAATTTTGTTTTGTTATAGGATGTATTATGTTATAAATCACAAGAACACTAAAGAACATAATCTTGAATCATGAACATAAAGCTTACATATGATGAAATCTTGTTGAAATAATGTTGTTTAGAGTGTGTATGATACTTGTTGTTGTTTACTTGAGATTGTGATGTTGATCATCATAAGGAGCTTGCTAGATTGTGATTAAACACATGATCTAGCAAGTTAGAGGATGATTATGTGTTAACACAAGAAGATCATCCTCATGCATGAGCATAAACTTGAATGATAAGATGATTTCTTGAAAAACAATGAACAAAGTAAGCTAGTAATCTTATGAATCTAAGATTTATGAGTGGTTTTCCAAAAGAACCAAGTCCAAAATGTGATTTTTAGAAGATCTTGATGCTTGCTTAAATGTACACTATTTTGGTGATAAAATAAGTGTAAGAGCACTTTGTTTACAAGAAAAGTTCAAAAAAATGATTTTTGGAAGGATCATCTAACAAGTTGTAAACACCTAAATTCTTTAAAGATGAGATTTGTAAAGTAATAAATGCACTTTAAGGGGTAACTAAACCTACTAAACACCTTACCAAGTTACTGCGAGTTTTTGTGAAAGATCAAGTTCATGCTGTTATATAAATTGTATAGTTTTTGCACTTGGTAAGTGTAAGTTGTTTAGTGTTTGATTAATGATTGTTGTGATGCTTTTTGAAAAGAAAATTATATGCATTAATAGCATGGACACCTCCATTTTCAAAGGAAACTATGGCAAAATTTTCTAAAAGTACAAACACTTAGAAAAATATTTCTAAACAAGTATTTACAAGTGAGCTTTAACTATGGTCTTCAATATAAACTTTGCCATAATTTTTGTAACAAAATACAAGTATTGGAAGTTGGTTTTATAAATAAAAATGGGTGAAAATATATTCAAAGTATATATAAATATTAAGACACTTGTGTGATTATTTGTATACTCGGTGAAATAGTTATATTATTTTGGGGTAAAATAATATAACTTAACAAAGTACCATAAAATTTACTATCCAAAATAATACCAAAAATGACAAGGAATAAATATATAAGTTACACACATAATATCGTGAAAACGGACGCAAAAACGTAACTTATAAAATATTCCAGAAAATACTGTTACATATATATTTCTGGTAAATATTATTTTGGGTACAAGAAACGAAAATATGATTTTTGTAAATATTACAAAGTTGTATCATATTTTTGGACAAGGAGAAATATATTATTTTTGGAAATAAAAATGTATTTTCCTAGTATATTTAAAAGATATATGATTTTTGGGAAAAATATATATTTTCTGGACAATACGTTATTTTTGGGACAAAATGAGTTTACAAATATATTTTCTAAAGTGAGACTTGAAAATATATTATTTCGGAAATTACAAATACAATAATACGAAAATACATGTATAAGATACCCTATCCTTGGGAAGGAAATACGAAGATAAATACTTGAGAAGTATTAATACAGCGATATTGCTTAAACAATTATTCCAAAACCAAATATAATTTAAGTTGAAATATTAATTATTTTGACAAGTAATTATAGCTTGGAATAACATTAGAAACGTAACTCCAAAACATTAATACTAAGCAAAGGCACGACCCGTTCGTCTAATAGACGTTAGTACACTGTAGGTAGTCGTGTTCGTTGAGGAGATTTGGGTTACGATTCTGAAGACGCATTACTGTGAGTTCATGTCCCCCTTTTCTTTAAATTGTTTTGTTTATTTACTTCGGGGGTGAAATACATGTTACCAAATGGATTACTTACAATACAATTGGTATGGTTAGCCTAGGAAAGAACCATAGATCATGTGAATGGGTAGGCGTATACTTGAGGCCATCAATCCTCTTGTAGGACCGAGGGGGATGAGTGATAGATCTATTTGGGTGTAGCGAGCCCACACCCATGAGGCCAGGGTGGCCCATAGTGGTGACTATGTCTTCCAGATGGAAGCCCGGTGCAACTTTGCTAGGTTTGAGTCTTCCTACACCGTCACACATATCAGTGGCCTTGCAAACCATTGGTGATCTTTTCCTTGTTTGCTATCATACCGGGATTTTCATACTTACATTGAATACAAAGGTTTTATACATACTCACGAACACATGAACTCGCTCAACTTTTGTTGATATTTTAAACTACATGTATTTCAGGGAACTAGTGGATCTGGCAGGTGTGTGCATGTGTCTCAAGCTGCGTTTAAATAAAAGATGTCATCCAAGTTTTTAGAGTTTAGGAGATGTATCTTACTCCTGGACGAGATACATGGTCCTACGCTCGGGTTGGTTTAACTTATGTTGTCGAGTCTTCGTGAACTCATTTAAAACATGTTATGGTGTGTAACTTGAATTTGGTGTCGATGTTTTCAGACAAGTGTGTTATGGTATTTTCTAAACTTAATATTTATGGATGAATATCTTTTGGTTTTATCATTTAGCATTGTTATGATTAAATGCTATGGTATTAAGAAGTCACACCAATAACCACGCTTCCGCAAAAGTCAGGGTGTGACAGGACGGGCCGGTGGTGGAGGTGCGACAACTTGAGTGGTTCTCGGTGGGAACCGATCGGAGCAGGTGGGTGGCTTGCGATGGTTGGTCGGTGGTGTCCAGCAGGTCTGATTCGGAGATGTCGATGCTGCTGTATCGATGATGATGATGATTCGAGATGTAAACTGATGATGATGATGATTCGAGATGGATTGATGATGATGATGATTCGAGTTCTTTGATCTGGAGAAGAAGGAGGATTCAAATTCACATATCTGGAAGAAGAAAGAGGATTCGAAATTGTAGGGATTTGATTTACAGTTTCCTATTTCAAGTGGATATAAAAGACTCTATTACCCCTACAATAATCAGTCCAAAAAATAAAACACATTTTACAATTTGGTCCCTATTGATCTCAACCATTAGATCAAAAGATCTAATGGCTGAGATTCTTTCTTACCCTTCTCACACTTTTGGTCTGTTTTACAGGAACCTTAATATATATATATATATATATATATATATGTATATATAATTGTTAGTAGTCCCAAGTCATATATTATCATGCATGGAGGCATTGGCGAAGCTTGACCCCCCGTTTTTTTTTCGAAACCGGGGTGGCGAAAACGTATATACCTAAAAAAAAGTTCAGGGGGGGCGCCCCCTCCCGCCCCAAGTAAGTTGCTGTCACACCCACAAAATCCACCTGCGGAATACTACCGCTTGGAGGCGTGACTGACCAGGATCCAGCCACCAATCATATCGAACATGCATAAAAGTAATTATAAAAATCTAACCAATACAATTGGTGTCCAAACAAAACATAGTTGAGTTGCAAGCGGAAGCATAAGTCTTAAAACCAAAACATAAGTTTAATTGTTTCAAAGTTTAACATGGCACACAGCCGTCCATGTCCCACAACGACCCTCCTCCATGCAAGCTCCAGCTAAGTACCTAAAGACCTGCAAAGCATGTAGTAACGAGTCAACAACAAGTTGAGTGAGTTCATGGTTGGGTGTTCATTTTAAGTTGTTCCGAAAACAGTTTCCTTTAACTGGCATCCTACCGTGGGGGTTACCCCATAGTTGAAAACGTGATTTGTTTAACCCATTTATTCTGGCATTACAGCCGTGGGGGCTACCCCGTGTTAGTTATCTGTCATTTCGGCCGTGGGGGCTACCCCATGTATATACTAGACTCGTTACCATATCGACTGTTGACTGTAGTCATGTTTATGTGCCCTGAAACTGTCAATGTCTATCATCATTGACGTGCCCCAGATCCATTAGTTCACGCCCGTCCTCTGCGGCACGGTGTGAGGTTTGTCAGACCTAAATAGCGCTATCTAACTAATGACCCGCTCGCCATTGGCCCGGCGATTAAGTCGATATAAAAAGGAGGGACTTCGTGATAGAGTTTTGGTCTAGTACGAGTTATCTGTCCATGAGGACGAGGAATTTCATTCCTGAACCAATACTGTCCTACCCAAGAAAGGACGAGGAATCCACGTTCCTTAACCCCATTCCCAAACCCCCTGGGAATCCCATGCTTTGTAGAGGGTGTGAACTCACCTTGGTTTGCTCGGCAGATACACAGAAAGGTCAATCAAGTTGTAAGTGGTCAACTACGCCCTAACATAGGTACCATTCAAGTCAGGTTCATATCCAAGTAGTGCACGTATGTTCTACATGTATACTAGCAAGTTGCGTACAGGTATTATTCATGGCATACACGTATAAACATGGCGGTTTACAATAATACCTATGAGTTGAACAGTATCATGTATACAAGTAAACAAGGCCCAAAAGTCCGGCCCAAATCACCTAAGCCCGTAACAGGGTGCAAGTCCAAACAGCGTGCACATGTATAAGGTCTCGAGTCGAGACTGTGCGGTCTCTAGTCGAGACTGTGCAGTCTCGAGTTGTGCCTATGAGTTCTCGAGTCGCAACCGGACCCACAACCATGGTCTCGGGTCATGCTGTTTTGTGTTGATGTTGCATGGTCTCGAGTCGAGACTAGGGGTTCTCGACTCGCAATCTGTGTCGCAATCTACGGTCTCGAGTTGTCATGAGATGATCTCGAGTCGAGATTGAAGGTCTCGGCTGGGACATTTGCTGATTTCCGACATTGTACTTAGCCAATGAGATTTTGATTTCATGCAACAATGTGTACTATCCATTTAAACATGTTTTCTTGTCTAACAATTTACTAAAATGGATCAAACAAGTATTTTTAAATATTCAAGGCACCTTCATATCATATTCATGTTGTTCTTCATACATTCAAGTCATTCATCATGATCATTCAAACTTGTTCATCATATTTTAGGGTTTTTAGCATTAATCACAATCATAACATGAACAACAATCAAAACACTTGAACATACCCATCTAATGGTTTCAAATCATCACATAACACCTCAACTCGACTCTACACTAATCCGATTTCCACACACATGTAGCCGGTTTAACAAGCATTCGGTTCTTAGCACAAGAGTGTACAATCCGATTAACATGACATTATCTACTACACATATGCAAGCCGGTTTCATGAACATCAACAATTTATGGTTTAAATCACATTTAGACACAAGGTATCATTAGCTCAATATGCAATATATCCGAAATCAAGACATGTTAGCCGAATAACATCATCATACACATCCGATTCACAAGAACATCATCATTCGTACAACTATTCTAGTTAAACCATGTCATCCATAACATCTAACAACAAACATCATAAAACACTAACCGGTTGATGAGGTGTGTGTGAAGGAGAGTAGGTTTGTTGTCCGAAAGTTTCCGAGTGAAGAACACAAGCAAATCCGAGAGCTTGGCTTGCTACTCTTGATCCAACACAAGGGAGGAGAGTGGTGTTGCTAGGGTTTTAGTGAGAGAGTGTGGGAGTGTGTGTGTAGGAGAGTGTGTGTAGTTCCAAAGAATGGCAAGGTTGGCTAGGAGTATAAGTTATATACTAGCTCCTAAGTTGATGCACCCTAATGGGTTTTCGAGTGGGGTGGAGAGGGACATGGCCCAACCGGCCCAACAGTTACACTATTCACTCGAGACCGCATGGTCTCGAGTCGGGTTCTTGTGTCTCGGGTCGCATACATACAAGCATACATATAAACATAACACATAATCACATAAAATGTTTACTTATATCATTACACCAACAAGTTAACTAGTCACATAACGTTCAAGCATGTTACGTCAAGATACAACGAAAGGTTCTAAATTTCGAGTTGTCACAGTTGCGCCCCTGCATGGAGGTAGGATGAATTCAATCCATTTAACCTCATTGTATGGATTCACCAATGCACAAATCTTCATAAGGATGATTCGGATGGTCATGAACATAAGAACATAGTTAGATATTCATCTAAATCATCATGTAACCAAGTGAAACTCAAACTAGACTAGTGCACTACAATCATGGCAAATATTTGGAGACTTGGTGTAGTTTGGACACTTTGTTACTATTAAGTGTACTTGATGACTTAGGTTAATTATATTTGAGGCATCAATCTTTCTGAAATGAAGCCCCAACTCAAGTCCATCAACATGCAAGTTAGTTAGTTGGGACCTAAAGTGAAATGTGAAGCGTTACACCCTGCAACCCACACCTTTTAACAAAACTTAAGTGATTGCTATTAATTCAACCCATCACATTAGCATTGCCTTGACTCAAGTCATTTTGTTTACGCTCCTAATTTTAGACAACAATCTAAACTTTAAGTTAATAAAACAGTATAGAAACTAATTAATTTTTATAAGAGTGAAGTTCAAGGATTATCCTTTATCTTTATACATATTTTCAGACACTGTCCTTTATGTTCAAAATTGACGAGTTTTGTCCTTTATGTTTTCATATCATACACGTTTTGTCCTTTAGGCCTAACCCAGTTAGTTTTTTCAGTTAAATTTGGTCATGTGCTTTGCACATGAGGGCATTTTTGTCAATTCAAAGGTTGCAGAAGCTTTGAGCTGTAAATCTGCCGTTGAACTTACCTTTGAATTGACAAAAATGCTCTTATGTACAAAGCATATGAGCAAATTTAACTGAAAAAACTAACTGAGTTAGGCCTAAAGGACAAAACGTGTTTGATATGAAAACATAAAGGACAAACTCGTCAATTTTGAACATAAAAGACAGCGCCTGAAAATGGGTATAAAGATAAAGGACAATCCTTGAAATTCACTCTTTTTATAGAGTTAATTACTATTTCAGTCCCTGAGTTTTGTCAAAAATAACGGTTTCAGTCCATTAGTTTAAAAATTGCTATTTCAGTCCATTAGTTTCATTTTCATAACCATTTCAGTCCACCAACTTAACTCCCATCCATTTATTCTGTTAACTTTAGGTGAAATGACCAAATTGCCCCTGCTAACTTAACAAATTATAATAAAAAAATTCTAAAAAATCTAAAAATCAAAAAAATCCAAAAAATTCAAAAAAATCCCAAAAAAATCTAAAAATCAAAAAAATTTTAAAAAATCATAAAAAATCTAAAAAATAAAAAAAAATTCTAAAAAATCTAAAAATCAAAGAAATTCCAAAAAATTCAAAAAAATCAAAAAAATTCCAAAAAAATCTAAAAATAAAAAAAAATTTAAAAAAACAAAAAAATCTAAAAAATCCAAAAAAATTCTAAAAAATCCAAAATGTTTCAATAAATGTTTCGAACCCGAACCGTTTCGAGCTGAACCGTTTCGACGCGAACCGTTTCGACGCGAACCGTTTCGACCCGTACCGTTTCGACCCGTACCGTTTCGAGCCGAACCGTTTCGACGCGAACCGTTTCGACGCGAACCGTTTCGACCCGTACCGTTTCGACCCGTACCGTTTCGACGCGAACCGTTTCGACCCGTACCGTTTCGACGCGAACCGTTTCGACGCGAACCGTTTCGACCCGTACCGTTTCGAGCCGAACCGGTTCGGCTCGAAACGGTACGGGTCGAAACGGTTCGCGTCGAAACGGTTCGGGTCGAAACGGTACGGGTCGAAACGGTTCGGCTCGAAACGGTTCGCGTCGAAACGGTTCGGCTCGAAACGGTACGGGTCGAAAAGGTTCGCGTCGAAACGGTTCGCGTCGAAACGGTTCAGCTCGAAACGGTTCTGGTTCGAAACATTTTGGATTTTTTAGAATTTTTTTGGATTTTTTTTATTTTTTAAAATTTTTTTGATTTTTAGATTTTTTTTATTTTTTTGGAATTTTTTTGAATTTTTTGGAATTTTTTAGATTTTTTGATTTTTTAGAATTTTTTTGGATTTTTTAGAATTTTTATGATTTTTTAAATTTTTTTTATTTTTAGATTTTTTTTAATTTTTTGGAATTTTTTTGATTTTTTTGAATTTTTTGGAATTTTTTTTATTTTTAGATTTTTTAGAATTTTTTTTGGATATTTTAGAATTTTTATGATTTTTTAAAATTTTTTTGATTTTTAGATTTTTTTGAATTTTTTTGAATTTTTTTGATTTTTAGATTTTTTTATTACAATTTGTTAAGTTAGCGGGGGCAATTTGGTCATTTTACCCAAAGTTAACAGAATAAATGGATGGGAGTTAAGTTGGTGGACTGAAATGGTTATGAAAATGAAACTAATGGGCTGAAATAGCAATTTTTAAACTAATGGACTGAAACCGTTATTTTTGACAAAACTCAGGGACTGAAATAGTAATTAACTCCTTTTTATAACTAAAAAGAAGTATGATTAAATAAAGTTTAGAGTTAATTACTGTTTTCGTCCCTGAGGTTTGTCAAAAATAACGGTTTCAGTCCATTAGTTTAAAAATTGCGATTTCAGTCCATTAGTTTCATTTTCGTAACCATTTCAGTCCACTAACTTAACTCCATCCATTTATTTTGTTAACTTTGGGTGAAATTACCAAATTACCCCTGCTAACTTAACAAATTGTAATAAAAAAATTCTAAAAAATCTAAAAGTCAAAAAAATTCTAAAAAAAATCAAAAAAATCAAAAAAATTCCAAAAAATCTAAAAATCAAAAATTTTTTAAAAAATCATAAAAATTCTAAAAAATCCAAAATGTTTCATTAAATGTTTCGAACGCGAACTGTTTCGAAGGCGAACCGTTTCGACGCGAACCGGTTCGACGCGAACCGTTTCGACGCGAACCGTTTCGACCCGTACCGTTTCGAGCCGAACCGTTTCGACGCGAACCGTTTCGACGCGAACCGTTTCGACCCGAACCGTTTCGACCCGAACCGTTTCGACGCGTACCGTTTCGACGCGAACCGTTTTGACGCGAACCGTTTCGACCCGTACCGTTTCGAGCTGAAACGGTTCGCGTCGAAACGGTACGGGTCGAAACGGTTCGCGTCGAAACGGTTCGGCTCGAAACGGTACGGGTCGAAACGGTTCGCGTCGAAACGGTTCGCGTCGAAACGGTTCGGGTTCGAAACATTTAATGAAACATTTTGGATTTTTTAGAATTTTTTTGGATTTTTTAGAATTTTTATGATTTTTTATAATTTTTTTGATTTTTAGATTTTTTTGGAATTTTTTTGATTTTTTTGAATTTTTTGGAATTTTTTTATTACAATTTGTTAAGTTAGCAGGGGTAATTTGGTAATTTCACCCAAAGTTAACAAAATAAATGGATGGAGTTAAGTTAGTGGACTGAAATGGTTACGAAAATGAAACTAATGGACTGAAATCGCAATTTTTAAACTAATGGACTGAAACCGTTATTTTTGAAAAACCGTAGGGACGAAAACAGTAATTAACTCTAAAGTTTATTTAGTTTCCGTTGTACTTAGGGCATGTTTGGGTAAGCTTTTAGAAACAACTTACTGACTTATTGGCTTCTTGGAAAAGTCAGGATTTTGTGACTTATTGACTTATTGGCTTTTTCTCCTCACATACACCCTCTTTGCCAAACATCATTTTAGAGCTTATGACTTTTCAAAAAGCCAATAAGTCAATAAGTTGTTTCAAAAAGCTTACCCAAACATGCCCTTAGTTGAGATCCCATCTAGTTTAAAGAAACAATAGTCAAATACTTTCTTGTTGAAGTTTGCCCTACATTTATTTGGAACATTTCTTGATCACATTCTTCTATGCCCAATGAATGGTACTCTTCTGAAGATAAGACAAGACTCACTTACACATATATTCTATGGAAAATAAGAAGTTCCACATGATGAATTCTAGTGAGGGGGTGTGGTGGGGTGAGGTTTGGTGGGGGATATACCTCATAATTCATTTTGTCTTGGGGTATCACTTTGTCTTATGTTGTGGAATTACACAACACTAGCAAACAAATATTATATCTCTTACAAATTTGAAAACGTAATTTGGAATGATGGAATGAAAGGTAACAACAATTAAAGAATAAGACAAAATTTGACAAGTTAATTAAAGGAATTATGTATCTTAATTAAAAGAAATTCTAGTGACTTCAAAAAAGGACAAACAATAGGCCGGCTAAGACACCTCTTTGGCTTACTCTTTACCCTTTTTAATTTAGGTACGATGCGTACACTCACATAGCCAAAGTTATGTGTTGATTTATTTCAGATTATAAATATATATATATATATATATATGTCATGTTTAATAATAGTTTTATATCTAAGTATTAGTTATAATTATTGAGAAACTAATATATCATTACTCTTAAGTAAAGTCATAAATATCGAGATCTTGTTAGGCTAGAGGGTATGATGATGGTCCTCTAAGGGAGGATGATCCGCCACGTAGGCGTCACGTCATAGTCCTCCCAAGGATGGTCCATCCCACTAAACTAGAGGGTATGGGAGGATGGTCCTAGATGATCCTACCCCACAAAACTATGTACAAGTATTAAAGACTAATGTACAAATCTCATTCACAAACAAACAAACAAAAGGGGGCCCACCATTTGGATCGTCCTGGACGTCGGTATGTCGACGGTGAAGACGGGACGGGATGAAGACGGAGGGGGCGGCATGGAGGTTGGATCGGCGACGGATGGAGGGCGGGCTGAGGACGGTTCCATACCGTCTAGCCTTATAGATCATTTTAATTTTGGTAAGATGCATCTCTTATGTATTAATTAGTTTCTATGGCTCAAAAGATTTTGTATAATTAATGCTTAATAATTACTGTTTTAATAAGTAAAATATATATAGAAAAAAATAAGCAATATAAATCATATTATATTAATTTAACAGATAAGTTATTTATAGTCTTCTAATTTACTAATCCAAATCAGATCATCTCCAAAATTATATGCTTTTAAATATCCTATGAAGGTGGCTCGACCATATAAACATGTAGGATCGTGTTTCGACCCGAACAAGTCGTTCAGAGGAGTTTTCGTCAATTACAGGTGCGGAAAACAAGTAATCAACGTAGAAACAGCTAGCAAATCTCTTTAAACATCTTTCTGTATTGATTTATAACAGTTTACATCCAAATCTCGATCCGGCAGCACTTCGGTACGAGTTACAAGGTCTTCTTCTCTGTGGTTCGCTTATGTGCACCTATTTATAGGTGATGAGGTTCCCTCCAAGGTACATGTACACATAAGCGGACCTGACATATAAGCGGACCTACATGTACACATAAGCGGACCTACCAGGTTAAACCTATATACTATCCTATTTTCTCGTAAAACGTGCCCTGATCTAATACTCTAAGACTAAGACTCGATCCAAGACGAAGTCGACAGATGTAGTGCACCAACAAACTCCCCCTCAGATGTTGACGAGTCGTTCATCGAGTCTTTGACAATGTCGTGTCTTCACACCTTCAGTCTTGATCAGTCTCTGGGCTTCTCTCTCTCTATCTTCATTTCTTTCTCTTTTATGTTGACATCTTTAAGTTCATCATTATCAACATGCACTCCCCCTCAAATGTTGACATTTCCTGCATAACACTCTACCACAAACATAAGTTTTATGATAGACATTTAAGCATATAGACACTACTTGAAGATCACGAACAAATCAAATAATTTCATACTGATGAACCACTTGAAACAGTATCATTTTTCTTATCAAAACAAACACAATCTCCCAAACCAACTGTTCATCATGTTTAGCACTTGGAATTTTGAAAATCAGCTATTCAATATCAGTCGTCGAAAATCTTTTTGACTTTTTCAAAATTTATGCTAAAACACACTAAAATCTTTTTGTATTTTTTGAAAGATAATAACTGACACCACTTGTAAAACAAAAGAATGCAGAAATGAAATACTTACAGACAATATTTTTGTGAGTTTGTGCAAAAGGATCATATTAGTTTCTGAGACAAATCACCAACACCGTTAAGCTTCATTACATTTTAAGCTCTAAACGATTCATTTAGATTGTCAGTATACTGATCCACTTAAATTTTCACACAAAGTTCAACTACTTCGAGATATGATATTAATGTCTTAAGAACTTAAACTCAATCGCGTGTCCCACCTCAGAATATACTCCCGTATCCAGATCCCAATATTCAGTCTTACAGGTGAGTATACCAGAGATGATATCTGTAAGGGGTTATATTGCGAGGGCCGTGAGAGCTCAGGTCGATCTTTCGATACGCAGAGAGATGACGGCTTCGACTTTAGGTGTGTCCCCTTTAGAGGATCTTTTGATTACAACAGCAATGACTATCAATTTTATTGTTTCATCAATTTGCTGAGGGCGGCGCTATGTTTCAAGCAAGCAGAAAGTATTCTCCGGGGACTAGGCCGTTGCTTCCGCAAAATCAGAAGTCCCGGGATAATACCCCAGATATCACTGAGTATGAAGACCTAGTATCTCAGAAAGAGGGACCTTTCAAACAAGATTTCGGGGGTTACCCATATATCCGAGAGATGTTACCCACGATATAAGCAAGTTTGAAATTTAGGTTTATATCTCGTCACAATCTGCTAAATGTGCAAAAACCTACTGGCACATCATCAGTGAGACCGTTTATCACTTTTTATCTTACCAATTCTTTAGCATGTTGTGATAGTCCACTGATGTACTATCATTTCCTCTTTTATACAACAAAACTCATTTTCATTTTATCATATTTTTGTCTTTTTCAAATTTTCAAATGTTTTTGGATTTTCTGAAAAAATTTTACTCCCCCTAAAATGCAAACACATTTTAGGAAATTTGAAAATAAACTGTACAATAAAGTTGACAACCGATATCGAATTACTTCAAATCACCATCCACTTGGCATAAACAATCAGAACTCCCCCTCAAACTAATTTCCCATTTAGATTTCAAAACACTTAAGTTTGTTTTAATCAAATAATTTTTCCGGAAAATAAGTTTGATTTTACCACTTGTAAAGTTGGGGATGTGATTCATCATTTTGTCTTCAACCACTTGTAGAAAATCAAGTACAAATTAATGTCCCTGATTTACCACTTGTACTAAAATTACAATCAAATACACAGAATGATGCCGATTCCTGATCCACGATTACCAACTTGGGATCTCCGGCAAGTCCACAGTCTTACTGTTCATAGTATGAACCATCCCAGTCACAAACCAGAGATGGTTCAACTATATCTTTCTTCGTCTTCTTCTCATAGAACTCTTTAACCCCTTTGACTTTTCGATCAATCATTTTTTCCAAAAATATGTTTTACAGTGGGGTTAAAAGCCTTTTCAACATCAAAAACCTTTTTGTCTTCATAAAATTGGTTTGAAATCTCAACTTTACCAATTTTCTTTTTATAATTTTCAGTCCGAAGTGATGGAAAATTTTCGTCATCCACAGTCAGAACTGATTTTTCTCCTTTTACCTCAACCTGTGGCTCATCTGATTTTATGGAATCAGATTCATCGCCAGAAGATAGATAGCTCCTCTGATTTTGACCTATCAGAATCATCGCTAGAGCTACCAACAGACTTCTTAACAACCCATTTCTGGTTGTCAAATTTAGCTCTTTTATTGTAAAGCTTGTTTGAACATTCACCAATTTCAAATGTAGAATTCTTGAAAAGTTTGGTTCTGTCAATTAGTGGTTCAAACACAATTTCCTTGTCTTTCGAGTTACGAGAAACTCCCTGTTTTGATTGCATTGCCTTTGAACAATCTTTGGCAATATGTCCAATATTGTTGCATTTGAAACAGGTTCTCGTTTCTTTCATCTCTTCTTGCTTCTTTGCAAGGAATTCTTTATTCGATTGCTTCCAGAATTCTTTCTTTTCTTCCTCTTCTGATGAAGTACCTGAAACAAATGTCATCTTTGCTTTAAAATCACGAACATATTTTTCATTTTTCTGTGTTTCTGTTAGAGTAAAACCAAGACCTTTCTTTTTGAAATTACGGTTAGGGTTTGGTTTCTTGTGAAAACCAGAACCAGAACTGTAACTTTTTTTCTTGTTTAATCTTTGTTGTACTCTTGAGGTGTAAGGTTTAGATTTACCATTAAGATTTAAATCTTTTATTTCATAAATATTAATTTCTGTTAGTTTGAAAACCTTTTTGATCAATTCAGTTTTGACACCTCTTATTGGAAATTCCTCATCAGAATATAATTTGTCGGAATCATTTAATGTATATGCAACTGTGAATGTTTCGTCACTCAAATTAGATTTTGATAATAGGAATTCTTTGTTATAAACCCTTTTAACTGAAGACTTTTGACTATTGACAGTCGAACTCGAACTTTCAGAACCAGACTTTGACTCTGACTCTGACTTTAACTCTGAGTTTGACTCCAACTTTGACTCCTCAGTTTCATCTTTATCCAACACCTGATCGACGACTTTCTTTATTAACTCGGACTCATGATCAGTGTCAGATGATGTAAACGTCACATCAATATTTTCTGGCAAATTGACTGAGGACTCCGACTCCCACTGTAAATTTGTTGCTTTTTCGACTCTTTCCTGATTTGGATTTCTGGGCAAATATCCATTTTCTAGCGGGGGTGGACATTTGTTATAACCGACATCTTGTTTCTTACCAGAATCCTTATTGTCAGTCTTTTTCTTTGTGTCACTCTTCTTCTTGTTCTTCTTTTCTTGAATCTTTTCTTCAGCCACTTTTTCATCATCTTTTTCTTTAGTTACTTCATCCTCTTCAAATGCCTTCATGCCTTCAACAGTCGGATAAATCCTGTCAATGACATAAGAAGTACATGAGTAACTTTTCAACAAACGATTAACTCTTTCAGTCTCAATTCTTTGCAATTCCAACTTTTGTTCTAGCACAGCACACTTCTCAATGTAGTTGTTCACCACTTTTTGCTTTGTCATAAAAGCTCCTTGAAGTGTTTTCATTGCTGTTGCTTGTTCTTCACTTGTTTGATTGTATTGGTTCATTGCTTTGTTCAGTACATCGTAAGATTCCTTCAAACTGTTCAAATTATAGATCAATGTGCTGTTCTGCTTCTTTACAGCTTCACAGTTTTCACACTTCACTGGAATCTTCTTTGCATCAACTTTGAACTTTGCAACTTCAACCTTTACTTTCCTTTTGATCACTGGAATTTCTTTGTCATCACTGCTCACTGGAGTCTTGACCTTTTTCTTCTTCTTTTTAACCTTTTCATCTTCACTGTCACTTTCAGCAATCAGTTTCATATCAGCTTCGAATTTTCTCTCCCAATACTCACGATCATCATCACTATCTTCTTCAACTTTGGCAACAAAAGCTGTATAAGCTGTGGCTTGATCAGGAATATATTTATCCCAAGTAAAATTCTCCCAGCTAACACCCTCGGGTAGTTTTTCATCATTTTGATCTATTATCAATACACTACCATCAGCTCTCTTTGAAGAATCTTGATTAACCGCACAAGCTCTTTTTCCAGAGTCTTCAATAATGTGTCTACCATGTGCAGTTTGTGCTTGATGTTGATGTTGTTGAGATGGTTGTTGAGCAACTTGATGGTAGATGGCTTTTCTGTAGTAATCATTGTTGTTGTTGAACGGATTTTGAGCTCCACTTGCTTCGCGGTTTTTGCACTCCCTCTTGAAGTGTCCTTTTTCCCTGCAACGAAAACAAGTGACTTTAGATTTATCAAAACCTAAAGTAGAAACATTAGCTTCACGTAGATCATCTATTCCTGTGATTTGCTTGAATTTCTCAGCTCTCCTCAACACGCTGGCTAAGCACCATTTTATGTCCATCAGCTCCATCTCTTCAGCATCGATCTGGTCGTAATCTTCCTTTGTCAGCATTGGATTCCCAATACGACCTGCAATAAAGCTACTATAAGATTCAAGAACAGTTCCCAATAAAGACATATGACTTTTTGCTAACTCTTCAGAATATTCCTGATCATTTTCAATGTTCAACACAATGTTGCATTGAAGCTTTTTGCCATTTCTTATTGTTGAAACATTTGGATCAAATGATGGAAATGATGTAAAACTTGTTTTGCTATTTGATCCTGATGATGAACTTCCAGAAGAATTCTTGACGTTGTAAGCAGTTTCTATTTTTGGAGATATATTTGTAGACTTCTCATTCACCCCTGCTTTGTAATACAACCCAATATCCTGTTCACCATCGAAATCTTTCATTCTAATAATCTTTCGTTGCTCCATCTCTTGAGCTTCCAACTTCTCAATGAACTTGCTGAGTGTCAAACTGCTAAAACCTTTCTTGTTTCTAAGCATCATGAGATATGTTCCCCAAGTCTCGTGTGGCAAAGCATAAGCAAGCTTCTCAATCAATTATTCATTGTCTTTCTCGATGCTCAATCTCTTCATGTTTGCTAGAAGATTGCAATAACTTTCAATAATCTGCCTTGTGCTTTCATTCTTCAAACCACGAAACAGATCGAACTTTTTCTTCAAAAGTGACTTCTTGTTCTTTATCATTTCTTGACTACCAACAAACTTTGATCTTAAAGCTTTCCAAATCGAGTAGGAAGTTCCATTATGTTGTAATAACACCAAGATATCTTCTTTCACAGCTTGTTGTAGAAGACTCAGCATCATTTTCTCATCTTTGTATTTCTTTCTAGCATCGGCGCTTAGATCTTTAATTGGAACCACTTCTTCATCATCATTCGTCGGTCGAATGTATTTTGTCTCGACACATTCCCATGCATCCAAGTAGTTAGCTTGCACCCAATTCTCGAACCGACCTTCCCAACCCTTATATTCTTCGATGTTCATTAGTTTGGGCGGTTTTTGCATTGTTCCAGTTTCGTTTTCAAGCATTGTGGTTTGAGAAACAGTGATTGGGGTAACTGGAGTAGCGAATGCGTTGTAAAATTCCTCGTCCATGTTCAAATTTTAAGAATTTTTTTAACAAACCGTAAAAACGAAACTATTTGAAGTTGTTCACTGGAGCGAAACTCGTATGTTCGAATAAGCGGAAGTCCTGATGTTCAAATAAGCGGACTTGATTGTTCAGATAAGCACACTTGATTGTTCAGATAAGCAGACTTAAGTGTTGTCTGTATAAGTGAACCACAAGAGCGAACCAGACTATGTCACAACAAACGAACCACACAAGCGAACCTCTACAAAGTCACAATGAGCGAACCACAAAAGCGAATCTCAAATAACTGTAACTATGAGCGGACCTCTTGAGCGGAACTCCAACAAATGTGTTACTAGGAGCGGATCTCTAGAGCGAATCTACAACAAACATGACCTAATAAGCGGACCTAAAAAGCGAACCTCCAATAATGACAGAAAAGCGGAACCTATTCACGAGCAGTTTTAGGTCACTTTTAATCCGATTTTAAGCCTGAACTTCTCAAGGGTTTATCTATGATCAATTATCTACAATCTGTAAAATTTTGAGCGGATTCCGACCGTTAAATCTCGTTCTGATGAAGAAAGAAGATGTAGAAGTAAGAATTTTAGATGAAATCCAGCAAATCTCTATAGAACTCCTCCTCCTGATGCTCTGATACCAATTGTAGGATCGTGTTTCGACCCGAACAAGTCCTTCAGAGGAGTTTTCGTCAATTACAGGTGCGGAAAACAAGTAATCAACGTAGAAACAGCTAGCAAATCTCTTTAAACATCTTTCTGTATTGATTTATAACAGTTTACATCCAAATCTCGATCCGGGAGCACTTCGGTACGAGTTACAAGGTCTTCTTCTCTGTGGTTCGCTTATGTGCACCTATTTATAGGTGATGAGGTTCCCTCCAAGGTACATGTACATATAAGCGGACCTGACACATAAGCGGACCTACATGTACACATAAGCGGACCTGACATATAAGCGGACCTACATGTACACATAAGCGGACCTACCAGGTTAAACCTATATACTATCCTATTTTCTCGTAAAACGTGCCCTGATCTAATACTCTAAGACTAAGACTCGATCCAAGATGAAGTCGACAGATGTAGTGCACCAACAAAACAAATAAATCTTAGCTTAGGGGTTCTCACATCTAAGGCCGTGGGGTATGGGGGGCTTGGGTTGGGGCATTTATTGATACGTGGAATGGGAGCCCCCCCCCCCCCCCCCCCACCAAAACCCAAGCCCATGGGGTATGGTGGGGCTTGGGTTGGGGGCTTGGGTTGGGGGGCATCAATTTGGTTTGGCCATTGAGAGCCTGCCATGTCACTTACTAGTCCGCCCCACGCCCGGCTTCAAACCCACGCCAATGGGGCCATGCCCAAACCCAAGCCCACCCGGGGTGGTGGCTTGGGCGTTTTGCCCCAACCCACGCCCAAACCCCAGCCCCAGCCACCACCCCGGGTGGGGGAAATGATGAGAAAGAAGGTCAATCGTATTCGTCGATGTAAATGATGAGAAAGGAAAAGAAAATGGTACATAAACAAAGTGAAATAAGGTTTTCTAGTTTATTTGTTATAGTAAGAAAATAAATAAAAGTTTAATAACATAAAAAGTGTAGATAAAATATATGAAAGTACAAAATTTTTTAATTAAAACACAAACATACGAACATAGTTGAACGCGTATAAAATGAACGAAAGTTCACGAACACCTTACCGAACGTTCACGAACACAATTGAACGAACGAGACCTCTGTTCATGTTCGTTCATTTAACTAATCGAACGAAATTTCCTGTTCATGTTCGTCCGTTTATTAAATGAACGAACATAAACGAACTTCCCGCCGAACGGTTCACGAACTGTTCGTTGAACGTTCGGTTCGTTTACGGCCCTACTTAGCATTGTAGATGCTCTAAGAACTAATGTAGTATGTGTGTCATCATATTTTCACGTGTTTGGAACTTAATCAAAATAATATCTTTTATATATGAAAATAGCCTCGGTTTTAAAATGTACTTTGCGCCTCAAAAAATGTTGAGTCGACCTTGCTATAGAGATCAGAAGTGTAGAACAATGTCAAACAAATGTCAAACAATTTATGGCAATTGATAACATCAAATTATAGATTTTATAGGAGAAACTCTATGCATCTTTTGTAATGGTGACATGAATTTGCAAAGTATTATTTTTTGATTTCTTATATATGTACATTTTCCTCAGTAGGAATATTATTGTTATGGATAGATTGGTTTTGTATTTGACAAACAATTGTTCGGTTTAGGTGTATGTAGCGGCACTTGCAGTCGTCATTTGTCCATTGTAGTGGACATTGCGAGCATGTTTGATATACAAAGGAATATTTTCTTAAAAGTTAACCTTGCATTATAAATGTTGGGTAGGGTTCTAGAGTGAACACTAGTGTATTTGTGAACTAAGTGAACAACTCCTGATCATTGATTTGCATCATCAAATCATAAAATACACTAGTGTATTTTCATCGTTATATCCTGACCATAGATTTACATTTGTTTATACACTTGTGTATTGATAATCAAGGGCTAGGATTAGTTCATTAGTGTTCACAATCAAGAGAGTTGTTCACTAATGAACCTAGGGAAAGTTCAAATGAAAACCACTAGTTATTGTGAAAACTCGAAAACTAATTAAAAAAGCCAAAAAAACATAGCAAATTTTTTTTTTTTGCATACCAATTTTCGCAATTTTTTATATATATAAAAAAAATTATAGTGCACATGTGTAATACTACACATGTGTATTATTACACAAGTGTACTGCAAATTATTTTTTTTTTGAAATTTTTTTTTTATATATATAAAAAATAGCAATTTTTAATAAAAAAATTGTAAAAAAAAATTTGGTGTTTTTTAGGCTTTTTTAGTTAGTTTTCGAGTTTTCAAAATAAAAGTGGTTTTCATTTGAACCTTCCCCAATGAACCTAACCCTATAAATATAAATATAAATATTAATATATATACGCACAAGTATGTTCGCAAATTATCGTGAGAAATATGAGAATGGTCCTTACATATAAACAAATATTGCATGTGCATCAGTGCATCAAGTTCAAAAATTCGTTTCCATATATATTTTTTTAAGGCACAAGGTTACACATATATTCTTCAAGTCATTGAGATAAAGGAAAAAAAATAGATATTTAAGTTAATTTTTAGTTTTATTTAAGCATCACTTTAAATAAAATTGTGCATCATAACGAGAAAAATCATTTTTTTAAAAAGGTTAAGGTCACACAAGGATTATATACAGCGAGTCTATCTATATGTACATATTGTATTTTAAGTTTTAGACTTGGTATTTTAGATTCTTTTGGTATGGTATAATATAAAAAAATAACAAACACAACAATTTAAAATACAATCATATGTATTCTAGGCATTAAATGTAAAACATTCTTGTTAACTTTCTTCGTATTGTGTTTTAAATTTCATATCTAGAATACATTTTATGACTTTTAATGTTTTTATATATTATATTATGCTAAAGAATCTAAAACATCATGTCTAAAATTTAAAACATAATGCATACATAGATTTCTCAAACTTTGTAGGAAAAATGTCCTTTGTAGAGACACGTGCGAGTTCAAAAAAAAAGATTTAGCAGGGGTATATATGCGGTTATATAAGTGACATGAAACATAGTTAAAGTTCTGTGGTTTTCATACTTTACACTATTATGTATTAAATACGCACACACATGTCAATTATGAAAGGAAAAAAAAAACATTTGCGAAACATGTACATACTTGAGTTTAAGAGCTAGAGGCATTCACGTACATTTAAGTAGATATTGTGTTGGAAGCAATATGCACACAAGTTGGAAACAAAATTCTAAAATGAGTGCCACACAATGTGACCTTAATTATATAATCAATCAAAACTTATAAAAACGGTGAATCATAAGTAAAGTTAGACTGTTAAATGTTCATAACAACTCCTTAATTACAAAGTCAAACACAGTGTTGTATGAGTTAGGAGAGAGAGAGAGAGACTATATATGCATCATGGGTTAACATAAACCAACTAACTTTAACAAGGTTTGATAACAAAAATGTCATCCTTATATTAATTAATTCTCATTCTATTTTTATATGATAACTGTATACAACCTTTTAGTGCATGTGTGTGTATATATATATGGTTACATGTATACAACAAGATATGATAGCACAAATCTCTCCCCACCTAAAACTCTGAACATGTTTTTCCAAATCAAACCCTAATATATATATCGACTGCCACTCAACCATATATCTTTGAAACATACCAACAACTTGATCTGAAGTAACGTTCTACATGTACAGATCACAATCCATCTCCCAAATAGACATGAAAGCCGAACTTAGACCAAACCCATCTTCAACTTCCTTATCAAATCCAGCCCTCTACAACTCACACCAAAATCCACTCTCAGTTGCACTCAAAGGCTGCTTAGGCAACCTTGATGGAGCCTGCATCGAAAAGCTTCTTTTGCACTGCGCAAACGCCCTCGAAAACAGCGATATCAACTCGGCTCAACAAGTCATGTGGGTTCTAAACAACGTGGCTTCATCTTCTGGTGACCCTAACCAAAGGCTTGCATCATGGTTTTTAAGGGCACTTGTATCTAGGGCTTCTAGGGTTTGCCCTACACCCATGAGTTTTAATGGTGGAAGGAGTGCATTTCAAAGGAGACTTATGAGTGTTACTCAGTTGGCTGGGTATGTTGATCTTATCCCTTGGTATAGGTTTGGTTTTTGTGCATCAAATAGTGCTATTTTTAAAGCTATACAAGGGTGCTCTAAAGTTCATATTTTGGACTTTAGTATCACTCATTGTATGCAATGGCCAACCCTAATTGACGCGCTGGCTAAGAGGCCCGAAGGGCCTCCTAGCCTGCGTATATCTGTTCCTTCTTGGAGGCCTTCTGTGCCCCCATTTGTTAACGTGTTAGCCGAAGAAGTAGGTCTTCGGTTAACTAATTTCGCCAACTTTAGAAACGTTCCGTTTGAGTTTAATGTGATTGAAGTCTCACCATCCTCACCGTCCCTTGAAGAATCTTCCATCAATTTTAATTATGAATTTCTTTTAACCCAAACAAACCTTGTCCAAGATGATGAGGAGTTGGTTATTAACTGCCAAAACTGGCTTCGTTACATGCCCGATACATCTTTGTCAAAGGACTCGTTTCTTGAACTAATTAAAAGCTTAAATCCTCGTATACTAACAATCGTCGATGAAGATTCCGATCTGGGATCATCGAGTTTAGCATCAAGAATCACCACTTGCTTTAACTTCTTGTGGATACCCTTTGATGCATTAGAAACTTTCTTGCCAAAAGATAGTAGTCAAAGAATGGAGTATGAAGCCGATATCGGTCACAAGATCGAAAACATCATCGGATTCGAAGGGAGACAAAGGATAGAAAGACTAGAATCTGGAGCTAAACTCTCACAAAGAATGAAAAATTTAGGGTTTTTCAGTGTGCCATATGGTGAAGACACACTTAGTGAAGTGAAGTTCTTGCTAGATGAACATGCAAGTGGTTGGGGAATGAAGACAGAAGATGATATGATTGTGCTCACATGGAAGGGTCATAACTCAGTGTATGCAACTGCATGGTTTTCATATGGGTTTGAAGATCAAATAATGGAGCATGCAGACCCCAAGAACTCAGCTTTAGACACCATTAGAGCACCATATTAATCAATAATGGATGTTGGGGTGGTGGTCAAATGTACATAGGTAGCTTGTTTAACCCTCCATAGAGGTAGGGTTGAGAAGAAAGTGACTAAGTTAGTGTCTGTTGTTTTCAGTAGTCAGAAAGCTGCAAAATGAGCAGAAATGTTTCTTTCTTTTCTCATGCTTGTTAGCTATTTTTATTTCAAGAAGTTTAGAGCTAAGTAGGTTTTGACATGCTTTATGTCTTATTTCTATTAATATAGTCATTTACTTTTACTTTACTATGTTATTATCATTAGTATTATTATTTTGTTGATTCAAGAATCACTATGGTTTTGAGATTTGACATCACTGAATGGAAATAGATATTGGTTGCTAAATCAAACCCTCTTGGTGGGTATGAAGGATACCTATTTGATGGGTATCAAAAAATTACCAATACCTTTTAACCAGACACCTAAATTCAAAAATCTCTAACCAAACACCACCTTGGTTCATCACTATGGTTATAAGGTTTTACATGATTTTTTTTTTTTAAAAGGTGTGAATTATTCGTGAATGTCAGGAGGTCTAACATACGTTGTCTTAACCGGGTCCGTGCTAGAGAGCCCCCTCGCACAATAGATCCCCAATTTAAACCCCTCAATAAGAAACCCCTATCACCCAGACTCGAACTTGAGATCTGGAGGGGAAAACTCACCCGGACCCACTATAGGTGGAACTTAAATATCCGTGGCCACCACTAGAACACTAGTGAGGTTTTACATAAATTAATGAATGAGAATGGATATAGGTTTCTAAGCCCATCCGTTTGGTGGGTATGAAGGATACCCAATTTGATGGGTATCAACCCATATTCTTAAACCAAACATACTTAAAAACACTATCAATATTCAAATCTATACCCCAATTCCATACTCTAGAACCAAACACCACCTCAGTTGACGAGATCCGAATTTAAATCCAAGTAGGAATTAAATTTTCAGTGTTCTTCGTGTCGGGTAGTCATGTTAGTTTTAACAGTTAAAAAAGTTCAATTATTTTAGCATATATCATTATTATGCTAGCTAAAGAGAGCAAGGGACACTTTGTTAAGTTGTTAAACTAAGAATAATGTTCTGTAATTCTAGAAATTCCTATATATTAATAATTGAAATAGAATGAACAGTGTTTTTATTATATTACAATAATATATATTTTTTTCTACCTTTACTAATTGAAATAGAATGAACAGTGTTTTTATTATATTACAATAATATATATTTTTTTCTACCTTTACTATTTTGATATAAAATAATAATAATTATTATTTTCTTTATTTTCTAAGTTAGATAAGCTTGGTGTCAACCAATACTGGTATCGAAAATACCGGTACCGTCCGGTTCATTATCAGTACATGAAGGTAAAAATCGGCACCAACCTGATACAGAAAACGCTAAAAATCGGTATCGGATTGAGTTTGAAAATCTTTTAGTTCGGGAAATTCGGTACTGCTACACGGTACCATTTGCTCATCCCTGATCACGGGTGCCGTACAAACAACAACGGCTTCGTACAACTTTTCCAGCAATACCTAGGGCTGTTCAAAAAGCTCGCGGCTCGGAGCTCGCTCGAAGCTCGCTCGGATTTAGCTCGGAAAAAGCTCGCTCGATTTGGCTCGGTTTAAAAGTGAGCCGAGCCGGCTCGGCTCGGTTAGAAAGTGAGCCTAGCTCGGCTCGGCTCGTAACGAGCCGAGCTGGCTCGGTTCAGCTCGCTTTGTAGCTCGGCTCGGTTTAGCTCGAATTATTTTACTTATAATAAGTTTTAATTTTATATACATTATAATATATTACAAAAAAACTTATTATTATTTACATGTATATAGGTTTGTAGTTTGATATTTATGGCATATTTGAAGATTGATTACCATACTAATGAACTAATATTGTATTTTATTGAAATTAATACTTATTTTGCGTTGTTAAACTTGATTTTGGTTTGAATTGTATTAGGTTGAACTTATTTTGAATATATTCTTTTAAATTATTGAATAATATTTTAGGCTATTAAATTTTAAGAGGTATATATTAGTTTTTTTTATAAAATCGAGCCAAACCAAGCCGAGCCGAGCTAGCTCGGTTTAAAACCAAGCCGAGCCCGAGCTTAGATTTTCAGCTCGGTTTCAAATCCGAGCCGAGCCGAGCCAGCTCGGTTTATAATCGAGCCGAGCCCGAGCTTGGCCTGGCCTGGCTCGGCTCGGCTCGGCTCATGAACAGCCCTAGCAATACCATATCAATAGAAAAATAGCATCTGATGTGCAATTGTAGGTTTTCCAGAGGTTTCATCACAGGATTCACATATTTACCAGCCAAAAAATCGAATCAAAATCTGAAAAAAAAAATTCAAAAACTTGAATTATGAAAATAAACCCTTCAAGCTTATGAAACTATTCATCTCAGCAACAGAAACACTCTGCCTGCAAGAACCAACATCAGACCAAGTCAACAACAGCCCAAAAAAGTCAAACAAAAAGTCAACAAGATCACGAAAAGATTCATACCCGCTTGACGACATTCATTATACAAGCAGAAATTCCTGTTTTGAGATGAAAATACATGAGATTTATGAAAATATATGGCCCATATTAAAATCAGCAGCCATGACAAGTTGCATCTTCATTCTATTATATGTAAAGATGCGTCCTCTTTGTTCTATAACTACACAGAAGAAACGATCCATTTCAAGAACTGATGATGAAAGAATGCACTTCAGCCCAGCTAGAAACCGTATACAAAAGGCCCGATAACCCCTTCCAACCAAACGCACTTCCTTCGACGTGCCCTTTTTGTTTCTTGATTAAAGCAGAAAATAACGGAACAAACGAAACACCAAAATGGGTTGCGATTTTTTGAAGGCTTGAACTTGAAGCAATAACTATGCCGATATCAGCTTCTAGAAGGCAAAGCAAGTCGCCAACCGAGTCACCAATGTAAATAGTCAGATTTGTTTTGTCACTTTCGTCGCTATTTTTAAGAATATTGGTAAAAGCTTGAAGCTTGTCAATAGGGGTCTCGATCGTTTTGATGATTTCGCCAGTGGATAGAGAGTTTTCGTACAAGAACTCATTCGCGTGTACATTCATTGTGGGTATGCCCCCTGTTCATTTGATGAAAAATAATGAATTTTTATTGATAGGTTTGACGTATCAGTAATTAAGTAGAAAAGTTATCTATTACAAGATAACTTAGGAGTCACAATAATCATATACCTGAAGAGAAAGAAGACCGAATAAGATCAGCACACCAACAGTATGATAGAACGTGAACATTCACATTTAAATGTTGGTTGTTGGTGATGCTTTGAAAGAAACTCATGCAACCATCATGAAGAATAAGGCGTTCACCAGCACGTTTAATATCTTCAAGATTCAAACCCTTGAGTACATTCGATTCAATCACTTTCTTGTTCGCCCTTCTCTCAAATTCTGATAGTTGTTCAAGTGCCGTCTTCAGTCCCTCGTAATCAAACTCCTCAGCTGCAAAACCACCATAAAAAATTAAAAAAAAAAATCAGATAAAACCATTCAACCCGCAAACTATTTTTGTCCAACTTTTATAATAGTTAATGTCATGTACAATTGCATAAATGAACTTTGAGCAACTTTTAACCTATTTGACCCGTTTGACCCATTTGACGTGTTACCTTTTTAGCAAAAGTTTTGAGATTAAACACAACCCGATTAAACATTTAACACCATCTCATACAACCAGACACCCCTATAAGAATGCCAAACAATCACTTACAATAAACGATGTACCTTTCTGATTGGTCAGCATATTTTCTATGCACCGTTCATACTCTTCTGTATACTCTCTCTCGAGTACCTCGCATGTGCTTCTCAAGTCAGCCGAGGACATCCTAGCAATTTGACTATGACTTTCTGGTTGATTTTGACTTTCGGGTTGACTTTGATCTGATTTTCGTGCAGTAACAATCGCAATCTCAGCCAAAATGGCAGAAGAATCCACCACAGTGCATGTTAAGTCAAAATCAGAAAATATCGTAAGACGGTGTTCAGTAGAAATATGCTGCTTTGATAATGGAAGAACCGTCTGTTGATCAACAGGCAGAGATAGAAAGAACTCCATCTCGAGTTTTAATGCTTGATGATAAAGTTTTTGCATAGTATCAAGCTCTTCGCCCGTCAAAGAAACACTTAACTTGTCTAGCACATCTTCAGTCAGGAGCATTGCTGCCTAAATGTGACAAAAAATATATTAAACCAGAAATCAAGTATCAGTTTCATAGGGACATATCTATTTAAACAAAAAAAACACAAAATAATTGGTTTACGTAGCGGGTCAAATAATCGATTCATACTTGCTGAAATAGTTGTTAATAGTGAATAGCTGACGATAGCAGCAAGCTACCTATACGCTACGTAGCGATAGCGATGAAATAGTGGGCGCTATTTTATGTTTAGCGACGCACTAGAAGAAAATTTCGAAAAAAATTTATATGTATATTATATCCAAATACGCTGTTTTATATGTATATTTAACAGAAAAAACCTAAAATCCCGCTATTTTATACCTATAAAATCCCACTATTTACCTGCCATAGAGGCGCCGAAATCAGATAGCGACACATGAGCGCTATTAATTATTTACTAAATATGAGAAGAAAAGTTTTTATTAAACTAATAATCCATTTTACAGAAAAACAATTTAGGCTGATCTTAATTTATTATATTTTTCGACCCATGTCACACAAAGATGTGCAAAATGACATCTACAAACATTCTATGAAAATATCTTGAGTAAATCTATAGCTACTGCAAATCTTTACAAGAGCTATAACCACTTTGACCTCAAAAGTCAAACTAAAAAGGAAAAATTCAGACCTGATAAGCTTCAGAGGAGTACTTGTCGATCCATTTCTTGTACGGGTGTTGATCACCATTAAAATCCATAAGCTCCTTACCAAGAAAAACATTGAGCCTCATAGAAGGAGCAATTGCACTAAGTGTATACGCTGCAACTTTTGTTTTTTCAAAAGGAGTGGCAAGTTCACCGGGACCTTTTACCCCTTCAACTTTCCCGGACGCGGTTGCTAACACGAAATTTGTGTACTTTGTAGTTGCAGGGTTTGGTGTGGTTTCTTGTGACAAGTCTAGACCCCACTCCTATATATACAAATTACATAAATTCTTTAAAACCATAAATTTTAATGCAAATGTCATATTGTAAAAGGCAATTTCATTTTCAAATTATATCTGGATATAATGGTCTAAAAAGACTGAAAAAAAGTGCCGACTTTTATTAAAAGCTAATGGAAGAAGAAAATAACATCTGGATAAGAAAAATAGACATAAATGTCGCTTTACTTTCACATTTTTTCAAATACCTAATTGAACAATATGTAATTATGTATGTTCTCACAGCACACCGCCATAGTCCAATAAGAATAACCTATAAACTAACCAACATAAATAATTAAATATTGGATAAGACCACAAGGGGGAAGAACAATTTGGCAAAGATAATGTTGTTTATATTCAAGGCTACCAAACTAACATCAAAATTCTTAGCCTAACGCAAATAAACTTGATTAGACGTTAATCTAAACGTTCAAGAAACAGCCACAACACATGTTCATCCCATGATTTATGAGAAAACTGAAGGTTATGTCCCTAAGGATATGACAAAATGGGTATTTTCATATTATAGTTCCTTTCAATTTTCTAATGATGCCCATATCAAACTTTGGTTAGTTATTCATCCGTAAATGTTTCTTAATAGGAAAAACAGATATTATTGAACACCATGTATGAGTCACACCACACTACCTTAGTCCAACATGAATAAACTAACCAACATAAATGATTAAATATTGGATAAGACCACAAAGGGAAAATCGATTTGGCAAAGATAATGTTTATTATATTTCCTAATCAATAAAGCTCATATCAACTTTTGGTTAGTTGTTCATCCGTCAATGTTTCTTGATACGAAAGATAGATATAAAAGTCGGTGTACTTTCACATTTTGTCAATTACCTAACTGAACACTGTGACTGTACACTCTCACAGCGCACCACTTTAGTCCAATATGAATAAATTAACCAACATAAATGATTAAAAAATTGAATTAAGACCACAAGGGGAAAAACAATTTGGCAAAGATAATGTTAATAATATTTTTGGCTACCTAACTAAAATACTAAATGCAGGGAACCCAACATCAAGAATCTTAGCCTAATGCAAATAAACTTGATAGACATTTTTCTAACACCAAATTAAAATCTATCATAGAAACAATAATTGCATAAAGAACCCAACCCATAAAGTATAATGAGGTCTTACTTGGACAAAAGAGTCATGGTGTTTAAGCTCTTTAAGAACCCTCTTTCGTAATCCAACGATGGAAACTTTAGCATCATCGTCATCTGCGCAATCCTCTGCCATTTCGTATCTAAATCCGGAAAAAAAAAAGATTCAAACACAACTCAATACCACCAATGGGCAAAATGGGGCACTTCAAGAACAAATTCCTTGCTAATTCATATCTAAAACACAAAAAATAAATAAAATAAAAAATCCACAAAAATCAAACACAGTTCAATACCCCCAATGGGCAAATGGGCCCCAATTCAAGAACAAAATCCTTGCTAATCCATGTCTAAAACCAGAAAAAATAAATAAATAAAACACAAGTCAATACCCCATATGGGCAAATGGGGAAATTCAAGAACAAATTCATCTACTAATTCTTATCAAAAACAAAAAAATAATATATATATAATAATAATCAAAGACAAGTCAATGCCCCATATGGGCAAATGGGGCAATTCAAGAACAAATTCTTCTGCTAATTCTATCTAAAACCAAAAAAAATAAATAATCAAACACAAGTCAATACCCCCATATGGGCAAATGGGGCAATTCAAGAACATATTCCTCTGCTAATTCATATTTCAAAAATACAAAAATCAAACACAATTCATTTACCCAATGGGCAAATGTGGCAATTCAAGAACAAACTCCTCATATCCAAAAAAAAAACACAATTCAATAACCCAAATGAGTCAATTCAAGAAACCCAATTCCACTTACGCTTGAGCAAAGCATTTGTAAAACTGAACATCCTGTGCTAAATAATGCCCAAACGCATCAACCTTCAAATTCCCAGAAGCCAAAAAAACAACAAACGGCGTATAAAGCGTCAAAATCGATTCTTTACTAAACGTATCCCAGAACTTCTTAGCGGTTCCTTCTTCATTCGTGGCTGCCGCCATTGATGGAATTCTGAAAAACTGTAACTGGGTTTTGTGATCGTGAATGTTTAGAGAAAAGGGTTTTTTTTTATTTGGATTAAAGATGGCAGATCGAAGAGTAGTGATTGAAATTGTGAAAGTGGGTTTGTTTGTTCAAGAAACAAGAATTTGGGGGAATTTATTAGGGAATTAAATCTTGGGGTATAAAAAGATGTAGGAAAGGAGTGTAACAGTAGGAGGAAGAGTGGGTAGAGAGGAGTCAAAAGGAAGAAGTTGGGCGGGGGTTGTTTGGGCGGAGAAATTGGAAAATGAAAAGTGTAAAGTGGTCTTCCACTTTGTTTTTGGATTTGGGCTTTGACGAGGGGGCTGCCTTTGATTGACATAGACATGCATTATTATATTATTACTAGTCCTCTACCCGCGCGATGCGGCGGGGTGGCTATTTACAATAGGATACTCGTTTTCCGTTAGTTTATCGGTCGTCTTGTGATATATTGTATAGTACTTAAGTTAGTTTTCTTATTCATGATATGTTGTATGATTGGAATTATGAATGATCCTGTTGGGACTTTACCATCTGAATTCTGATGATTAATATTATAGGGTATAGGCTTTTGCGATTGGAATTTATGCAGTTATCTTAGCTTAGTTCATTGGAACTATTACATTTGAACTTTATGTTTTCTTATATTAACAATGTTTCACTTCTTTTATCTGCACATATTTTGTTTCTTTGTAACATAGACTCTCTATGTAGGTGGATGATGTGATCGTTGAAGTCGCGGAAGGAGATCCTGTAGGTCCCTCGGAGGTTGAGGTTAAACCTTATCCTTGTTATGTTTAACACACTAGCAAGTGCGGAATCCAAGCTAGAATGCAAACCGGTAGTTTATAATGAGAACACAAGCTACAAAGAGAAAGGTAGACACACAAGATATCAAAGTTTTCTCTTGTATTTCAGTGGACACGGTTACAGCCCTTGACCAAACTGAAAATACGCTCTCTACAAGACTAAGTTCACTCACACAATGAAGTGAACACTTTACATCAGTATATATAACCTTCACAGCTAGTCTGGTCGAAGGATCAATTAGACTGATCGAAAGATCATCTATCGAGATACAGCCTATCGAAGGATCCACATATACCTCGAAGGATTGACATCCTTCGAGGTCCATCTGTATCCATCGAAGGTTATCCTTCGAGCTCATCGAAGGATATAAACAATCCTTCGATGACCATCCTTCGACACACACAAACTTACAAACTTTTTCTAACTGTTTGACCAAGTCAAACCAGGAGGATGGTTGACTGGTCAAACTTACATTAAGCACACACATAAACACATCTAAGACGTAACACGACAACAAAAGACATCGTTTTATATCATTACAAAATACAGACAAAGTACAGACACAAGTGCACCAACAAACTCCCCCTTGGCTGTAGCTTTGTCTCGATCTTTGTGTCTTCAAGTCTCTGACGTCCTTTCAACCGTTAAGTGATGCGTAGACCATACACTTCCCGCATTCACCAGTAGGTTGAAGCAATACCGGGCCATCTTCTGAAACTTCATTGCTTGTTCACGATCTCTAACCAAGTAATTAATCTCGTGATCCTTAAGAACAATAATATCCGACCTGGACATGTTAGTTATCCACATCGGATCTATCATTCGAAAGTTCTCCTGACTATCTCGGAATAAGATCACGGCTTCTCCAGTATCTGCATCATAAACCCAGCAACGAAAGTTTCCCAGAAAGTCTGTCTTCATTTTCAACAAAGGTATCTTCTTCATCAACTTTGGAGGATCATAGACCAATCGATAACGCGCAGCATTTGTCTCTGGATCAAGTGAGAACCTGATTTGCTCGTATCGAGGAAACTGCGGCTTGTATAGAGGGTCCTTCCAACCTTTTCTTCGTTCCAGTCTGATCTTCTTCGCAAACAAATCCACCATCTTGTCTTTGACTCGATTAATAACCTCCATCTGAGCCAGAACCGCAACATCATAATAAGGAAGTGAAAGAATGCTGAGAAGAGACCTGAAATACTGAAGGCCGCATTCCCGCTTCACAACCATGCAATGAAGATCCTTGATGAACATCCAGCTGATAATACGACCCCTAGCTGGATTTCTTTCTAGAACCATGTAGTTGGCCTGATCCAACGGAGGGAGCGGAGGAGGATTCCTGGCTAGGAAATCCGCTCGCCATTCATTCACAGTCTTTTCACGGTTTTCTTGAACTGATGGAGAATCTGAAGAAGGATTAGAAGATTCTGCTGTCTTTGCTTCCTCAAGATTATCATCAAGCGAATTAAGCACCACATTGTCTTGACTAACATAAACGGGACGTTCCGGATCCGAACCGATGAAGATTTCTTCAATCGTGGAGAAATCGGTTTCGTCCGGAACCAACGGAGTGGCATCGATCGTCGTCACATCAACTTCATCCATTGCTGTCAGAGCTAACACACATTCATCAGACATCTCAGTAACATGTTCTCCCTCTTCTAATAGTTCACCCGTGATTGGATGATACTGTTGAGCAATTGAGGATTCAGGGAGATCAGTGAACGCTTCCGGCTCAAGACTAATATGTTCAAAAACTGCTGAAGCTTCCAATGTCTCAGTCGGCTCAGACGGACCAGTAGATGTTGGAGGAGCAGAAGGAGCATCTTGAGATGTACCAGACCCACCTGCAGCACCAGATGCAGTTGCACCTGAACCTGTGGCAGCTGGTTGATCAGGATTTGCTGCATCATCATCCTTATCATCGCCACGCCTTGAAGGAGCGATGCCCAAAGCTTTGCACCGTTCATTCCAAAGTGTAACAACTTTGTGATCAAATCTCTTAAAGTTCGCTTGAACAGGCTTGAAGGCTTCCATTAATCTATCATCACGATTCTTATATCGATCGGACAGCTCTTCATGCTTCTGTTTTAACGTTGTTGCCTCACGTTCTAGCACAGTACTATGCTTCTTCATTATCTCAACCTCTCTATCACGAGCATTATTAGCTTCTTTCAGTCTTTCTATCTCTTGAGCCTGTTCTCTTATCTTGACATTCTGAGCACTAACAAGTGAGACCAGCTTATTGTGTGCCTCAGCATCATGTGTTCGCTGTATACGGTATTCTTCAATCTTTCTTGTATTCCGACCGACTAAGGTACCCAGTTCACTAACTTGTTCAATCAGGAATTGAATTTTCTCAGCATCAGACAGCCCAGATAATGTTTCTGCTAGAGTAGGCCGTGAGGGCTCAGGGCCTGAGAAACCAGTCTGGCCAGATGGACCAGAAGTACCTGTTGGACCAGGAATAACAAGAGGAGGACGTGGATGTGTACCTGAGACGGGGGTTGCAGGCGGCTGTTGATCAACAGGCGCCGTGCGTGCCCCAGAAGACGTCTGTGGAGAAGAGATCAGCTCCAGCATCTCTGATGTGGTTAATTGTTCACTGATAGGAGGCAACTGTTGCTCCGGAGGCGTTGAATGCTGAATCGGATCAGTTGTAGTGACATCACCAGCCGTTTCACCTGTTGGCTTTGATCCGCCCCTTGATCTCTTAGAGGTACGAGTACCCTCTCTTCTTGCTTGTCTCTTCCTTCTGAGTAATCCAGGAGCACCAGGAATATAATCAGCATCTTTATCAGATTCTGCGACATTCACTGGTTTCTCAATAAATTCAAAACCACGAAAATTCCCTCGCTGATCATAAGCCTTACGCATCCCTGGAGGAGGAGGATTATCATCCTCAGAAGACGAGTCATCATTACCAGCACCTCCTTCAGCATCAGAAGACGAACTACTTTCATCCGCCAACCTCCTTGGCTCGTCCACCTTACTTTTGCCTTTGTCAGCCGCAACATTACCTGACTGACTAGCAGTACCACCAGCTCCACCTGCACTAACCCGAGCATCAGGATCGACAAACGTTCCCTGAACTTCTTCTGCAGCAACATTCACATCGACTTCAACATGTGCTGCAGCACTAGAACTGCCACCAGACTTCCTGCTCGATGCTTTAATACCATGCTTAGCCCCGAGCTGCGTGTTAGCCAACTCAATTAACCTTGGCTCTTCGTCATCCGAATCACTACCATCTCTACGCCATTTGTTGTTCTGCGGTGCTTCGTAGGACGGAACATCGAGATGACCAATAAGCTTTCTAATTGGATCCGATTCCTTATAGTTGGACATGGATTTGAAAATCAGCAGTGTACGCTCATTCATCGGATTGACAGGTAGAACATCTGCTTCAGCTTTAGGAAGATCAGGAATCTGATCATCAATCATCATCTGCAGGAATCTAGGATATAGCCAAAACTTGGTAGATGTTCGTTGAGTTGCTGACGGGAGTGGCCTTCGAGCATTTTCTTTCAGATTGTCGAAAATATAACGTGATATGTTGAAAGGCTTGTTCAGAATCAACGCCGTAAACAATCCCGTTAAATCAATCGGCGACAGATCATATCCAGATCGTTTGTTGCTCAGGCAGTGAATAAGGATATGCAATAAGAGCTTGTATCGAAGCGGCATAAACTTTTTGTTGATCTGATTTGCAAGAACGTTATCGCTGTACCGAAGCCTCATCAGCAAGCCCCGCTGACATTGTAAATCAATAGAAGTAGCATCTTCTGGTTGATCACCTAATTGCAGACGTGCTCTGATAGTGTTTTCTGTAATCACCATGGGTTTCTCAGCGACGAATCCTCTAATCACTTCTTGATTATCCACAGTCTCAACCACAGCAGAACTCCAGAAATCCTTGATATGAGACTGATAAGCAGTGTGCTGTGTAGTGATTGCATAGTTGATACGAGTGCGATGCAGATACTCCATTATTCCCGTGAATTCCGGACTGATTTTGTCTTCCGGTTGTAAATATGCTGCCATGTTGTGTCGTGGCTCCGACATAGATTCAACTTCCGATTTTTCTTTCTTGGTTGGTTTTGCCCGCTCTTTCTTTCCTTTCGGTGCCATTTCTGTTCATGAAAGCACGGACACGTAATGAGAAACAGTCAACAGTCAACATGAATTCCACACTTAGAAAAAATTTCAATTTCTTGGAAAAAAAAATTCTAAGTGTTCTGTCTCGAAAGATCCCATTTAGGCATCGAAGGATGACACATGGCTCGAAGGATGACAGACTGTTCGAAAGATGTTACTTTCCTCGAAGGATGGGATTTCTAATCGAAGGATCATCTTTCGAAGAATCAAGAATTTGAAAGATATCTTGATCATTCGAAAGGTCTGATCAATCGAAGGATGAATCCTTCGTGAAACTTAGCATCTTTCGAGTCTCAATTCGAAAGATATTTTGCAACACATCTTTCGAGGTTGAGAATCAACATCCTTCGTGTTGATTTCCGGCGACACTGTTCATCGGAATATTTTCCGGTGGGTTTTAACTGTTTTAAGTGTGGTGTCGTTTTTAAGTGATTTCAACTCTTTAGGAACATCAAACATCAAAACACTTAAAACATTACAAACAAGACACTTAAAACATAACAATAACATCAAAACCCAACCCCGGACACAAAACCCAACCCGGATACAAACACAAACACATGTATCAATCAACCAAGAACACAAAGGTTTTCAGACCATTAAAAATCAAACCAAAGATTCTGAAACATAAGAACATCCGTCAAAATACAACATTACCAATATCAAAACCTACAACTAACATATTCACATTGCATAAAGAAAACATGATCAGATGAAGTGTTTATGTTGTTGTTTGAAACGTGTATTAGGGTTATCCTACCGAGATTGTAGATGAAATCCTGATACACTAAGGTTTTGATTAAATTTTGGCAGAGTTTCGGTAGGATCAGAGGATTTTGAAATAGTGAAATTGATCAGTTATGATGAAGTGAAGAAGAAGACACCCTTTTATACTCTGACCTCGAAAGTCGAACCGTCTCGAAGGATAGATGACCTTTCGAAAGATGAAAAGGTGTTTCGAAAGATCAGCTTTGGGTCGAAGGATCCCTATCTGGATCGAAAGATACCAGATATTTGAAAGATATTTGTGTGAATCCTCGAAGGATATCTTTCGACCTTATCCATCTTTCAAAAAGGTCTGATCAGCTCGAAAGATCAAATTGGTCAAATCCTTCGTTGACCAATTCATCTTTCGACTGACATGATTGACTTTCATTGACTTTCATTGACCTTCTGATCTTTCGAGGGCCATTGCTTCCTCGAAGGATCAGATTTCCACCAACACTTTGGATTTTTGGGAATTTTCAGTTTAAGCCCTTCAAATTCTTAAAAGCTTTCAGAAATGACCGTTTTGAAAAATTGTCCGTTATGAAGTTCTGCAAAGGTCAGTTTTATGAAGTATTTCGGCTTGTCAGATATCTGATCGAGTACCAACATCGGTTAATCAAAAATAAGATTAAATTGAAAATCTTTTTGGATTTTGATAAAATAAAAGACAACAATAAAAGACAACAATTTTAGAATCCCTTGAATGTTATCAAACGACATCACCGCTAATGTCGTGCTGATATGCACCAAACGACACAAACTGTTTAAAAAGACAATAAAAGTTAATCACTAAAGTTAAGCAGTAAATAAATATGTACAAACACAACAATATTTTTGCGAGTTTCTGGCGAAGAGAATCATATCAGTTTGCGGTCTTTTGTCAAAACACATTTCCTTTTAATATTCTATTACAGAAGTGGATAAGTATTCTACCACAATTACCGATATTGTTATCCACTTAAACTCAGCGATCAAGTGTAATCATAATGCATTGAGATACGTTAAGGTATGATTTATACTTACCGACCGGTGTTCATCCACTCACGACACATTCCCGTATCAAGGTATGCACGAGAGTTCATCTTACTGGGGAGTATACCATTTATCATCCGTTTTTAACGTATATAAAATGTGAACAAGTCACTTATTTGATTTGAAAACAAGCCCTATGTGATAGAATCACTTATTGATGAGGAACTTGATTTTCATATGCATGAGGGCACAGGAGCAAGTCCGTGAACAGGTCAGTACTTTCGTACAGCAGAGAGACGAACTTGACTCCCGGATAAAAGTGATATTTTATCACTTATTTGTTTGGACATGTGATTGTTTATCACTTATTGAGGTCGAATGCAATATGTACACGTATGTATGGTATCATGGAAGATCTAGACTTGCGTCCCCGTTATTTTTTTTTTTTTTTTTCGGTAAAAGATACAACCATGATACCCAGATGATAAACAGCATAAACCCCAAATATCTCAGAACCTCGGCAATCTATCAAACGAAATTTCGGTACCAAGACCATATGCCAATGAGCGGTTCCCACGCGGTTTTCAGTTCGTTATGTTTATATCCCCTGCACACTTTAAAATGATCGTGAGTCTACCGGTACATCATTAGTAGAGCTACTTATTTTTTTTTTCTTTTGATTTCCAGAAACATGTTTCGACCGACCTCTGATGTAATATCATTTTCTCTTATCTTGCCAAGAAACTCATTTTTGTTTTTCTATTGTTTTTGTGTTTTTCTGAATTTTCTCCCCCTTAAATGCAGAAAGTAAATAAAGTAAAGACATATTTTTGTATTTTTTGCGGTTTTTCAATGTTTTTGAATTTTCTTTGAAGCTTTCTCCCCCTAAAATTTAAAAACAAAGAAAATAGTTTTTTTTTTTTTTTTTTTTTTTTTTTTTTCGAAAAAAATTTACAAAAACGATTTTCCGATGTCGGTTACTCTTGCTTCACCTTTATGCCGTTTACCAAAAGTAAATAATCGAATCTTGATTTATCAAAAGCTTTGGTAAAAAGGTCGGCACGTTGGTGATCGGTATGAATGTGAACCACATCGATAAGTCTCTTTTCAAAGCAATCACGTATGAAGTGATATTTAATATCGATGTGCTTCGTTTTTTAGTGCTGTACAGGATTTCTAGTGATCTGTAAAGCAGCTTCATTATCAACAAAAATAGGAGTAGTTAGGAATTCAAAACCGTAGTCCCGCATCTGTTGTTGGATCCATAGAACCTGGGAGCAGCAACTAGACGCAGCAATGTATTCCGCTTCACATGTAGACGTAGCCACACATGTCTGCTTCTTGCACTGCCAAGTGACTAGGCGATTGCCTAAGAACTGACATCCTGCTGTAGTTGATTTTCCATCTTTCTTGCAGCCGCCGAAATCAGAATCACTGTAAGCTTTGAGATCGAAGTTATCATCCTTAGGGTACCATAACCCGGTGTCAGGGCAACCCTTCAGATAACGAAAAATCCTTTTGACAGCAGCATAGTGAGAGACCTTCGGATTTGCTTGGTACCTGGCGAGAAGGCACGTTGGATACATAATGTCGGGTCTTGATGCAGTGAGATACATTAAAGATCCAATCATAGCACGATAGAGTGAAGAATCCACAGCTTCCCCTTTTTCATCTGGAGTAATCCCGTGATTCTGCGGAAGAGGAGTAGAGATTGGCTTCGAATCGGACATCTGGAACCGGCTCAAGATGTCTCCGACGTACTTGGTTTGATGGATAAAAATTCCAGATTCGGACTGATTAACTTGCAAACCCAAAAAGAACGTCATTTCACCCATCGCACTCATCTCGAATCGATCTTGCATCACTTTCTCAAATTCCTTGCATAATTTATCATCGGTAGAACCAAAGATAATGTCATCGACATATACCTGTACCAACAGAAGATCTTCACCTTTTTCTTTGATGAAGAGGGTACAGTCGATCAAACCCCGTCTAAACCCATTGTTCAGTAGGTAGGTAGACAGTGTCTCATACCAGGCTCGAGGTGCTTGATGAAGACCATATAACGCTTTGTTAAGTAGTAAAACTCTGTCAGGATGTAATGGATCTTCAAACCCCGGTGGTTGCTCGACATATACTTCCTCTTCGACTACTCCGTGTAGAAATGCACTCTTAACATCCATCTGGTACACCTTGAATTTCTTGAAGGATGCGTAGGCTAGAAAGATTCTAATAGCCTCCAGACGTGCAACAGGAGCATACACTTCATTGTAGTCAATACCTTCTATCTGACTGAAGCCTTGAACAACTAACCTTGCTTTGTTTCGGACAACAATCCCACGGTCATCCTTCTTGCACTTAAACACCCAACGAGTTCCGATCTTCTTGTAGTTATCGGGCCTATCAACCAATTTCCATACGCCCAACTTCTCGAACTGCAGAAGTTCTTCCTGCATGGCTTCCACCCAGGAATCATCTTTCAATGCCTCCTTCCAAGATCTAGGCTCTTCTTGGCTAACATAGCAGGCGAAAGACCAATCATTTTGTTGTCCCGATTCTCGTATCTCAGCATACAAGCCAGCATTTTCATTATTTCTGATTTGATTCCTTGTCCTTACACCACTGAGAACATCACCTATAATATTCTGCTGAGGATGAATGTTATGAATTCGGGTTTCAGGAACTAGAGGAATTTCAACATTGGTCCTCAAGTTATTGATATTTAAATTCCCGATATCATTTTGAAGCTGTTGAGTTGTAGAAGATGATGCATTTTCTTCTTGGACAATTGGCGCAGACACTGGATCCGTTGCTTCTGAAGTACCTTGAACCGGACCCCGTGCTTCACCATCATTTGCATCAACATACTCCTCATCTTCCGATGACAAATTGTAGTCGACAGCATCATTAAACACCTCATTTGAAGCGAGATTGTTGACAGAAGAAGATGCCTGTGAGTCAACAATGATTGGGCGAGCTAACTGAGAGCCAGTCGCATTCTCGCTTTCAGACAACATTTGAGCAATTGCATTGTCATCATCAAATGTCGGCAGATTGAATGAGTTGAAAAGACCATCATAATCGAACATCCATGGATCTCCAGAAGGCTTCGGAGGATTAGAATATCTTTGAACTCTAACTTCACCCCATTCTTCAATCCTCTTGGTAGTCAGGTTCCATACTCGCAGATTAGGAGTAGCATACCCAAGGAAGTAACCTTCGATAGCTTTGGCACCAAACTTCCCGTCAGGCTCAATCATGGTACATGGTGCACCAAAAGGTTCTAGATATTCTAAGTCAGGAGTGTTCTTGTGTAGAAGTTCGAAGCACGTTTTGCCATGTCTTTTCACTGTGAGAACCCTGTTTAACGTGTAACAAGCCGAGGCAACAGCTTCAGTCCAGAATCGAACTGGAAGCTGAGACTCAACCAACATGGTTCTTGCAGTCTCAATTAAGGTTCTGTTCTTTCTCTCAGCGACTCCGTTTTGTTGTGGCGTGTACCGAGAGCTATATTCATGAAGGATTCCTTTTGTAGTGCAAAATTCATCCATAACCCTGTTTTTGAACTCGGTTCCGTTGTCGCTTCTAATTCGCCTCACCTTTAGATTATAAAGATTTTCCAACAAGGTGATCAAATTCTTTAGAATTTCTGGAGTCTCGCTCTTGTGGACCATGAAATCAACCCATGAAAATCTTGAATAGTCATCAGTGACTACCAAACAGAAAACTTCCCCGTGCACACTCTTGTGTTTGACTGGGCCGAAAAGGTCCATATGCAGACGTTCGAGTGGCATGTTTACAGTGTTAACCTTCTTCAATGGATGTGATTTCTTGATCTGCTTCCCTTTCTGACACGGCACACAGACATCTTGAAGTTGAAAATTCTTCACATTGACACCTCTCACCAGATTGTTTTTGACAAGGTGATTCATTTTTCTGAGGTGAATATGACCCATCCGTCTGTGCCAAGAGATCGTCTCCTTTTCAGTGGCTTTTGAAATAAAGCAAGTAACTTGTTTGGACTTGGTTATTGCTTGGCTCATATCGAGGACATACAAATCATTAACTCTTGGTGCTGATAAGAGAATCCATTCTTCGGGAATCTTGAATCCTGGCTTCAGCACATAACAACCGGCATCATCAAAATGCACGGTAAACTTCTTGTCGCAGATCTGAGAAACACTTAGGAGATTGTGATCCAACTGTTGCACATAATTGATTTTGTCGAAACTCACAACTCCATTTGAGATCATTCCCTCGCCGGTGATATACCCTCCTTTGTCTCCAGCAAACGCAACATATCCTCCTCTTATGCTTCGCACATCGAAAAGAAGACGGTAGTCGCCCGTCATGTGCCTGGAAGCCCCACTATCAACAATCCAATAACTATTAATAGTTCCTCCTGGAGCCGCCTGCACATGCAATTAACTTATCAGTTTGAGAGGGGGACCCAAGCCTTTGTGGACTTGGGTCGTCCTTGATCATCAAGGAAAGTGATTTCAATCACTTGATGATTAGGAAAAAGAACCTGTGGTGCTCCCCCTGATTGAATTACCTGTTTTTGCTTCCAAGCTGTTTGTCCTTTACCAGTATTTGAATTAATTGTTTTAGCATTTACTGGTTTTACAGTTTCAGATTTTGCTTGTACAGGTTTTTCTTCCTTGACCTCTGATTTTAATGCCTTTTCAATTACCTTTTGATTCTTTTGCTTTAACTTCTTTTCCCTTTCTTTCAAGACACGTGGGTCTTGTTTCGGGGAAACTGATCGTTTTCGGTAATCGATTTCTTGGGGAGCACTCGTTGTTGACTTCAGCTTTTGCACGTGTGGGCAATATCTTACAATATGCCCAACTGTCCCACATTCAAAACATGTTCTCCGCTCTACAAACTTCGGAGAAACATGTTGATGACCAGACGGAGAACCAGACAATGAACTTTGTGATCTAGACGTGCTTGGGCCTAAATCACATCCATTGGTGTGTTGGGTGTAATTATTCTGATCATTTCGTTTTAAAATTCTAAACTGTTGTATAAACTCAAGGTTAGATTTATCCTGAAATGTTTCAAGTTTGTCTGAACCCGTGGATCCAACAAAGTTCATTTTTGGTCCTCGCTTCTTAACAGGAGCTCTTTTGTTTTGCACCTTTTGTTGTTGAACCTTAGGTTGCTCAACCCTTGATTGTTGAATTTTAGGTTGTGCAGCCTTAGGTTGAGTAGCCTTAGACTGTTCAACTTTAGGTTGTTGAACCTTTGGTTGTTCAGTCTTAGGCTGCTGAACTTTAGGTGCTTGAACATTCTTGTTCTGAGCCTTCTTTCCCTGTACCTTACCCTTTCCGGAATTGACTTGTTGTTTTCGCTCAATTGATAGTTTTTGGTTTCCGTATTGTTTTCTAATTTGTTCACACGGAATTGGATCACATTGAGTGACGGTAACTTTGCCACTTTTGTTCCCTAAAAACTTATCAGTGCATCCTTCAAAAATTTGCTCAATTAAATCTTGATTTACATTTTTAAGTGGAAAATCTTTGTTAGAGTAGATTTTGCTATCACCTTTGAGCGTGTACAACAAGTTATTCTCTTCACAGCTAGAAACAAGGGACTCCATTGCTTTTGACGTTTCAGTCTTACTCGGTTTCACTGGTGGATCACACAGGATGTGATTCTCAATTGGAATATCTGTTGTAACCGAGTTAGACTGTTGTTTCACAATCTCTTCAGATTCATCATCCGAAGAATCAGCATCCTCAACAATGGGAGGACTCTGTTCCTTAACACACGATGAATCTGTCACATTCTCAGATTCTGATTGACCCGGGGATGATGTACCAGTTGTGAACCCGAGGCCTGCTGCAAAGTCATCTAGACCGAGTGGCACAGTAGGTTCAAAACGGGGCATATCCTCGTCATCAGGCAATTTGGAGTAATTGTGATTCATTGGGGGAGGACATGATCTGAAACCAATACATGGTTTATCCCCCTTTTTCTTTCTCTCTTGAACGTCAATGATGTGATCCAATACAAAGCGGGAATTGGAATAGCTTTCCAGTTTCTGCTTAATTGTTTCACATTCACATCGAGCTGTTGCCAACTCTACCATTTGCTTTTCAATTGTGTCAATAAGATTATTGTTAGCATGTTGTTTTCGCAAAACAGCCTTTTGTAATTCTGAAACATCATGTTTTAATGACGCAATTGTTGCTTTAAATTCCTTTTCATTTCTGGTTAAAAACAAGTTAGCTTCAGTTGCTTTAGAAAGATCTACAATCAATTCTTGATTGTGTTTGTATGTGATTTCAAACTGACTTTCCTTTTCAGCATATTTAACATTTAAGCTATCACAATTTTCACAGCTAACTACAGTGGGTTCATCGACACATACCTGACTTGATGAACTGTCGACATTAGCCATAAAGGCTGAATGGAAAGAAAAAGATCCATCTTCAGAGAAGAACTGAGCAAGCTTCTCGGAAGTTCCAGCAGATTTCTGGCAAAGAATAGATCTCCTCTTGCATAATGCTTCAGCTTCAGCCAAAAGCTCATCAACTTCCAGATCTAAAGCATCACTTGATAAATCACCAGCATCAAGTGATTCCCCATCCATACTCCCACTATAACCCGAACTATCTTCATCTTCTGAAGATTCACCAGCAGACACGGTTTCTACGACCTTCTCAATCACTTTAGCATAACATGCTGTTCCACCATTTCCTCCATTTCCTCCTTCTCCAAGCTGAAGGTTCCAATTGCAGATTTCATCAGCTTGAACAACCAATCCTCTGTGGGGATTAGTGTTTGTGGATCCAGATGCATTTCCTCCAACGGGAACTATTGATCTGTCAGAATTGTTGTTCGGTTGCTGTTGTGGATTCTGATTCCTGAAGGGATTCTGATTTCCTTGCTTAGGTGGCTTCTGACACTCCCGCTTGAAGTGACCCTTTTCACCACAATTGAAGCAAGTGACAGCATTCTTATCAAAACCATACTTGGTGTTGTTGTTGCTATTCAAGTTGGTTCTCCCCGTCCTTTCCATAAACTCCTTTGCTCTTCGAATTGCACTAGCAAGAGCCCATTTGATATCCATCATTTCAAACTCTTCCCTATCCACTTGCTGATAATCTTCATTGGTTAGATTGATATTCCCAATCTGACCTGCAACCAATCCACAATAAGCACTAACCAAGGTGTTCAACATCTCCATATGCTCCTTGGCTACTTCGACACTGACTTTGGAAAAGCTGGAAGTGTCTAATCTGACTGTGTTCGGATTGGAAGTGGCTTGAAAGTTTGAAGAGCTTCCATAAAACCCTTGCTGTTGCGGTTGTTGCTGCTGAGCTCTGCTTGGGTCTAAGAAAGGCGGTGGTGTGAATTGAGGAGCAGGTTGCAAATCCTGTTGTAGAGAAGAAGAATCTGGTCTTGAGAACATCGTGTATGCTGAAGGATCAAACTGATTTGTTGTGGAAGGCCCGGTGTTTGAAATGAAAGCTGTTTGAAGCTTCGCATGTTGAGGAACTGGTTTTTCTCCACTGATGCCTCCTGCAATCCCAAAGTACATCTCTGGATTTTGAGGAGTTAATGTTCTTTTTGCCTTAAGCTTTTCTTCTACATCCTTGTTCTCCAATTTCTGAATTAACTCATAAACGGTGATTGTGTCTAGAACACCATTTTCTTTGAGAATTTCAAGATAACTGCTCCACTTTGCTGGTAAGCTATCAGCGAATCTCTTCACCATTTCTTGTGGAGTGGCAGTGACTCTAAAAGCAAACATCTCGCTCAACAAATGATGGAACCTTGTAGATAACTCTGCCAAGGTCTCATTCTCCATACACGTGAAACCTTCAAACTCTTTCTTCAGTAAATCTTGCTTGATCTTTCTAGATTGAGCATTTCCTTCACATCGCAACGTGAGCATATCCCACAAGCTTTTAGTAGTCGTGCAGTAAACAAACTGGTGGTAAATGTCTCTGTGAAGAGCTTGTGTGAGAATCATGAATGCTTTCTTTTCTAACTCAAATTTCTTCTTATCATCTTCAGACATAGTGCTGTAAGTTTGTGGATTAGATCCTGCAACTTCCAATTCATTTTCAAATGGAGTAAAGAAGCACATCCATAGATCTTGACCTTGCCCCTGAACATAAGTTCTCAGCCTTTCTTTCCACCATCCCCAATCATTGATGTGATTCAGCTTTGGCGGTTTTGTGCTTGTACCAGTTTCACTGTCGTTCTGCATCATAGCTTGAATGCTGCTGCTTTGATTTGTGACCAATGCCCATTGATTTGCAGTTATCATTGCAGCTTGAGGCGGGGCAATAGCCTGCATCCATGCATTTTTGTTGAAATCTGACTGAGATTGCGTAGCTGATGATTGTGGAGTCAAAGTTGTTTGAGTCCACGCGGTTGGATCCCACTGACCGTTTGTTCCCATTTTATAAAGACAATTAATATATTAAGTGAAAAATATATTTAAAATTTGAAAAACAAGTTTTCCCTTTTAAAATTTAATTTTTCACAAACTATGTTAAAATCTCGAAGGATAACAAACAGCCGAAGGATCTTTGATCGAAAGACCTGAAAAACACAAACTTGTTAAGCTTAAACAGATTAGGATCGAAAGATCAGAACTTGTTCGAAGGATCAACAGTGTTCGAAAGATCACTGTTGAGATTCGAACAATGATATCGAAAGACTCTCCAATCGAAGGATCCTTGTCTTTCGAATAAGGCCTGTAGATCGACAGATATATCCTTCGAAAAGATTCCCTGGTTCGAAAGATGATGATCTATCGAAACTCCACTGATCGAAAGATGATCTTTCGACTTCGAAGGATATCTTTCGAACTGCTCTGACACAGTTGACAAAGAGTGACAGGTTGGTGAAAAAGTTGATGGGTTGGTGAAAACTTTCGGCAGAAAGTATGGCCAGACCATGATTTTCTGCCAAAACAGATTAGAACAACTAAAATAATGCCAAAACAGAAGGTTCTTATCCAGAAAAACCGGTCACCGGAGTAAGCCGGAATTTTGGCCGGAAATTACCAAAACACGGTTCAAACAAATTTTTAAGTTACCCAAACCGCCCTTAATACACCCGGTTAGTTTAGAACACTTTTTTACGTCTAGAAAAGCGAGAAAAACACTAAAAACGGGTGCTAAACCATGTGAGATTTTGTCCAAACACTCCAAAGTCTTGTACAAACTCGGTTTTTTTTAACAAGGAAAAGAGCCACGGCTCTGATACCACTTGTAGGTCCCTCGGAGGTTGAGGTTAAACCTTATCCTTGTTATGTTTAACACACTAGCAAGTGCGGAATCCAAGCTAGAATGCAAACCGGTAGTTTATAATGAGAACACAAGCTACAAAGAGAAAGGTAGACACACAAGATATCAAAGTTTTCTCTTGTATTTCAGTGGACACGGTTACAGCCCTTGACCAAACTGAAAATACGCTCTCTACAAGACTAAGTTCACTCACACAATGAAGTGAACACTTTACATCAGTATATATAACCTTCACAGCTAGTCTGGTCGAAGGATCAATTAGACTGATCGAAAGATCATCTATCGAGATACAGCCTATCGAAGGATCCACATATACCTCGAAGGATTGACATCCTTCGAGGTCCATCTGTATCCATCGAAGGTTATCCTTCGAGCTCATCGAAGGATATAAACAATCCTTCGATGACCATCCTTCGACACACACAAACTTACAAACTTTTTCTAACTGTTTGACCAAGTCAAACCAGGAGGATGGTTGACTGGTCAAACTTACATTAAGCACACACATAAACACATCTAAGACGTAACACGACAACAAAAGACATCGTTTTATATCATTACAAAATACAGACAAAGTACAGACACAAGTGCACCAACAGATCCTATGAATGTTCTATGTAAATCCGTAGAGAAGCACCGTGCTACCATGCTGGTTGTCGGTAGCCATGGTTATGGAGCAATCAAAAGGTACACTGTTATTTATGCAAATAGAGATTATAAATGTTATATCCCGACTGGAATATCACTGCAAATCACTATTTGGACAAGTTTGCTCTCATATCAACATTGAACAATATGATTTTTATAGGGCGGTATTAAGGAGTGTAAGTGACTATGTTCGGATTTATTGTTGACCGCGGAAGTTGAAATATTCGGCTTTAGGTTTTGTATATTGTAATCCAGTGTTGTTGGATGTAAATTATCACCTCATGCAATAAATGGAAAATTTGAAATATTATGGTAAAGAAATTATATGCATCTTATCTTTACAATTATACATTTAGTTTCTGTTTAGCGTCCTGTTTTCTTCACAGTACTTGATAATAAATCAAGAAGTTTAACAAAATGTTCATTTGATGATTCGAATAAAGCCACCCACCAGGGTTCTCTCCTGCTACAAAATCATGCAACACTACAAAATCATGCAACAAGTGAGAAGATCCATAACGTTGTTGTTGGTATCTGAACTCACACCATCAAAATCAACCGCCTCTGGCCCCACCGACGAACCATTGTCACCGTAACCTCTTCCATGAGAAGCCATTCATGGTAAGCCGCCATCTTCAGAGTGTTGTAACCCGGGTGTAAAAGATACTAACTGTGATGGCATCTGATATGCTGCCGCCATAAGCCGCTCGTGTTCACCTCTGTTAGACTGAACCATCATGTGTTGGAAATCCGAGTCATTGTTGGTTCCTATTAGTTCAACATTAGGAGCTTGATTTGAGTCGAATCCAGAGGCTGCAGTGCTTTGGTTCAGATCTTCTTGGTTAACAGAAGTCTTTCGATCGCCTTTCGTGGTTTTAGGTGCGATTTCTGATGAAGAATTTGATTTTATTTCTGCATCTCCAGCTTCCTCTCTGTACATTTCTTCCACCATTGGCTTCCATAAACGAACTCTTGCGTTTATAAACCAGTTTGAGACCTGCACAATTACAAATTCAATCAGAAAAATACATTAGCTATTAGAAAATAACATTTTTATTAGTAAGGGCATTTTAGTCATTTCACACCCACTTAACACCAAAAACTATTCCCCATCCACGTTAAGGACTATCCAAGAAATGAATGTGTAAAAGGTGGGGACTATAGTTGTAATTTCATTAAACCACAGGGACAATCCGGGCATTTTTCTCTTTATCCATATATGTAATAACTTGTTAAATGGCAAAAAGAAACAACCGTTTTGTACGCACCTGTCCAAGGAGTAGCTCAGCTAAAAACACAACCTGTAGACCACATGTTAGATCTTACCAATAAATTTAAGCCCACGACAGATTTGGTATGTAATTAATCCCACGACAGATTTGGTATGTGTACAATTGTACGTGTAGCATAGGCATGTGTTGGTTCATCCTAACAAAGTGCCTTGACATCCTGTAGACGGTTTCGGGTACGTATTCCAAGACGACATTCAAGTAAACTTCGCGTTTTTCGGTTGTTGAATAGAAACAGTTTTTCAATGCAACCACATTTGGATGGTCTAGTAAACGCATGATTTGAAGTTCTCTGTTCTTGTATATTTTGTCTTGTAAAACCTTGTTTATAGCAACAGAGTCACCTGTTTCAAGGCATTTGGCCTGAAAAAAATTAATAAAAAAATCGTTGTGTACTTAGCATTGATCTACATTCTACATGTTTCTATATGTTTAAAATGATGAAAATCACATGCAATTATTTACCTGAATAACAACAGCAAATGAACCGGTGCCCGCAACTCGCTCCGCCATGTAAGAGAAAGTCTGGAACAATGCATTCTATGTGTCAACATTTTAGTTACGATAAAAACCAACTGTGAAATTAGCTAAAACATTCATGGTACAAGCAGTTAAATAATGATTACCTGCTTTGGTTTCCCATTTCGGCCACCTATTAACGTCACGATTATTTGACCTGCTTCGGTACTATTACCATTTACAAGAGTCGCCTCAAAATCCTGCTTTCAAATAACCATATGTAAGTATCCAAACATTTCTCGATACGTCGACCATACATCATCATTATCTTATGAGTAAGATATTATGATATTAAATGAAGGTATCACCTTGTATCAAATCTATCTTCCTTAATTTTCATACCATGCATTTCTTTGGGCAAACTGTCAAAGTCGTATGAGCATAGAAAGAACTTGTTCAACTGAAAAGCCAAACTTGCATCTAATCCTTGACAATAGACAGCAATATCATAACAAGTAACAGCAATAACACAACAAAATCATGTATAATTAATATACATATTCGAAGAAGTCATATACAACACCCTATAATAGGGGTGGCAAAATGGGTGGGTTGGGCATGTTTGGGTAATGGGTTAGGATGGGTATGGGTATAGGTTAGGATGGGTTTTGGTTAGAATGGGTTTATTAAGAAATGAGTTACGATGGGTTTAGGTCAAGATGGGTTTTTCTCAAGAAGGATTTGGGCATGATAGGCAAAAATATAAATACAAAAAATTAAAAAAATTAAAAATTTTAAAAAATCAAAAAATTAAAAATAAACAAAAAAATACAAAAAATAATAAAAAAAATTAAAAAAATAATAATATTTTTTTTGCAGACCAAATATGTAGCTCTCTTAACTTAAAACATAGTATCATGAAATGAGATCAACAAACTGCCAAATCATTTCCCTGTGTTTATAAATGGAAACTGATCCTGAAGATCAATGATGTCAGCAAGAACACCAGCCGCTGTAGTATCATTGCCTGCTCCTGCACCTGCACCTTAAATCACCAACGGGTTCGGGTGCTCATAACACCAACTGCATATCTCCACCTGAAGATACATTTTCATCGACTAATTGATACAGTAACTATAAAAAAGGTCACTAAAAGTTTACACAGAATTGTAACAATGTAAGGACTTAATGACCACATTGTCGCTTCCTTTCAATGTGCCTAAAGCCGAATCTTTCGGAACTTCATGAATTCCAATAATGCACCTGTTACAAAATCCAAAAAAAAAAACATTCTCCAATTGATCATAAACTGAATATATGAATGGAAAGATCGTTAGAACCATTAAAAATCTTACAGCCTCCAAATTAAATTTAAAAAAAATTATACTTAACATAGTTTTTGCAAATGAACAAAAACTAACGAAATTTACCCGCGTTACGCATCAGGAATTAGGCCAGTATCGGTTTGGTTCATTACGGTACCGGCATTCGTTATGACAACCGAAAGAGAAAACCAAAAAAATAAAATTGTTATAAGCCTAAAATGATTTCGACACGTATTTCACTTTGATCAAAAACCATCAAAATGAATATCGGCACTGGTTCCGTAAGTAAATACCGGTACCGATACTGTTCGGTTGAAATCAGTTTGGTTCGTCGCGTTATCGGCATTCGTATAGTATAGCCTGTGCTACGAAAAAAAACTATATTTCGAATACAACTGTGTTTTCGATAAATTTTATATAGCAATATCAAGAATAAAAAGATGAACACAATTGTATTCAGTTTTTTTTTTTTAAATTAACGAACGCGAGTTATTGAAGAAAATCATAATAAATACAAATTAAATGGGTTAAAAGCGTATATTATTGATAGTATAAGGGGAGAACTCAAAATTTAAAAAAAAAAAAACCCTCAGAATAAAGCCAAGTGACCAATCAAAGTGGACTCTATTCACAAAACTTGCAAGTCAATGCAACCTGGCCCATACAAAAGGCATGTTTATACATATGCTTGATGCTTACTTGGATTATAAGCAATCAAAATATTATCATAAGAATTCAAAGCCTATTGTTATAACTTTATAGTTTATACTAACCTCAGCGGGACTGGAATTACTATTGATCACGTGTTCTTGCTCGGTGAATTTCCAAGAAGCTGATAGGTTGTTTTTTTCAAAATGAATCAGGACTCAAAGGTCCTAAATCATCTGTGCTTGCCTTGATGAATATTAACAGGGCTATTTATAATCACTTTAAAAAATGCCAAAATAATATAACAAAAAACTCACCTGGTCAGTTAATCAGTTATGAGGCGAATAGAAGCACCTGACGCCCGATCATTGTCACGAGTTTACTCAGGCGAATAAAAGCACCCGAAATACCTCTGTGTGAAAAATAAAAGCACCCACCATGAGTGCTCGTATCTGAAGCGGTCAAGACTTTGCAGAACAAGTGTACGGTCGGCCTCGCAGGCTCCGATTTGCATCCATCCGGGCTCGTCGGATCACTTTGCTGCATATTTTTGCATTATAATTAATAAAAACAACTTTTTTATTACTTTAACCTTTAAGGTAAAATGATTAGAAAATTCTTACATCTGCCTCTGCAAGTAAAGTGATTTGAGCATAAACTTCATCCGTGTCTTGTTCAGCCTACAAAAGCAAGAAAAAGTTAATAAATTTCATATAATATAAATCAATATCTACAAACAAATGTTCGAAAAACAAAAAATTATATACCAATAGCTGAGTATGAACAACACGGCAAAGAATCTTTGATTTTGGGTTAAAGTGAGGAATCCTTTGATTTAATTCCTGATTCATAGATTCTTCCAACTAAACAAAACCAACAAATAACATACAAAAATGAAGTAAAAAATCAAAATTTATCAACCCAAAAAAAAAAATTTGAACAACACAGATTTGCAAATTTGAAGTCAAGAATAATAAGAAACCTTTTAACTTACTTGTTCCATATGACCCTGTGGAAAGTAAAAACCCTCTCTCCGTCTCTTGGAACATCCACTAATGGCCTTGCACAAGCCTTCCATAGCTCCTTATACAGCGGATCTTCACAAATTTAACAGCGGTTGAAAACAAATTTAAACAAAAAGATGATAAAACATGTTTAATATGCAAACAAAATTACAAAAGCTAATTCTTTGTGACAATCCGTTTTCATCAGTAAAGATTTTTGGATGAACTGAACTTACCAGGTGGTCATGGTCAGAACCCTAGCCGTTGCCTGCTGTTGAATCACGAGATCTGTCAAATAAAACTCTTAGACATGAGATATAAAACCCTAGAGTTGTTGATTCAAAGTAGAGTTTACCTCAGACATGAAATTAAAACTCTAGATCTGCAAGTTTAAAGCATATACAAACATCAGATTCAAAAACTAAAGGGCATGACCTAAACAAATCAAAGGAGGTTGTCAGACTTACCTCGGGTTGTTGGAACTTGCCTCGACCACTTTTACAGACCACACCATTGTTGGATCTGGTGAGATCTTGCTCATACCACAGGAGGCAAGAAACCCTAAATTGAAAATCACCAGAGAGAGAAAGAAGGAGGAGCGACTGGATGAAATGAATTAGGGTTTAGAAAGCGAGTAAAAGAAACATTATATTGGATCCATAAGAGGTAAAACGGGTCAAAGTGGTCCGGTTAGGATCCATGCGGGTTCTGTAACTCCCTAACACATTTTAACCCAAGATTTGCAGCGGAAAGTACATACCTAAAATTTCTTTAATGATATTCTTTCTTTCACTTAAATACATTAATCCCTTTTTATAATTTAATTAAAAACTAACATATACATTTCGAATTAAGTGACCACATACACACCCACGTACAATCCATGTCTTGACTCGATCTTCAACCGCGTACACCTCTTGATGAAACATCCATAAACCTGTACAACCTGCAGTCACCACAACCAATTACTTCATTAGAAACCGGTGACATAATACATATACTTTAGATGCCGCATAATCAAGCATCAACATCTTTTATTCTCGTTCATATAAGTCCATTCGAACCCTCTCGTCTGACTTCCATACTTAACCTTCATTCTACATTTGCAGTATACCTGCACTTCCAATTCATTCTTAACAGAAAACAATCAACATCATTAGACTTATCTCATATGTGTAATTTAACTAATTTCCATGTCATGCATAAATACCTTACCAATCATACCCCCTTCATTTACAACTTACATTTTACCCACATGTATAATTACTTATTTCATCTTTATGCATAATACTAACATATATATTCCCATCCTTATCCATACTTAATAGAAATTACTTTCCTATCCATTTTCGACTCTTTTTCCGTAAACTTACCTTATTACTTCCATTGTTTAATACCTTCTCACATGAATCACAATAATCATTATACTACAGTACATTTTACATCTAAAGTGTAAGTCCGAGATTTACTTACCTTACGCGTCCGTATTTGCATTCGCTTACTTGAGTCTTCTTGTCCCGTTAGCCTTCCACGCTCCCATCCATCTTGACATGATTCCTATACTTTCATGTCATTACATTTACATCCTTATTAGCATACATGATTATTCATATGAACGATCATATCAAGTTCATATCTCACATATGTATTTCATTAGCCGATTCAAACAAGCATATAGCTTAATCAACATCATCATAATACAACCTTCACATATTATTGTCATTTAGACATTTCATCAAACACGTGGTGTGCGTACTACTTCCTAGGCACCATGTACAACTAGTTTATGCATAATCTTCCTAGTTCATTCATATTTCATCAAATCTTCTTACTAATCAACAAGTATCATTAACACATAAACATCAAACATATCAACACCATATTTCTTTCGATTCATTTACCAATAGTTCATCATAACACAACATAGTTCATCCAACTAGTGGGTTTACATCCTTAAACATCAAATTAGTCAAAATTATGCATAACACATGTTCCCTTTGATGAGGTTAACACATATTCATGCTTAATTTCATACAAACTCATGGATTAATCATAACCCACTTCATACAAGATCATCAAATCTAAGTTTTAAGACATACCTTATGATCCCCTTGCTTGGGTGATCATTAATTCACGTTCGGTTGTGAATTTAGACTTCATTCCATCCTTTAATTTGAAGATTTATCAAGAACTAGGGTTTGAACCCTTGGTTCTTTCTCCTGGACATCGATCCAGAACACACACGAGTGTGTGTGTTTGTGTGTGTGTTTTCTTTTAATTAAACATCTTTCAAGTTGTCCCAGTTTGGTCCCTCATGTTTTGTTTTAATTAAATAAGGCTACAACCCTTCGTTTAATACTAACGATATTAACAATCGACTAGGTTAATTAGTCCTAGTTAATATTCACTTACGGGTTCACTTTTATCCCCTAACGGTATTTTACCCGTTCCTTTATATTAACCGGGTTTAAATTACCAAACCCATTTTTGGGGTGTTACAGGTTCACAACGTGTTAAAGGATTTTTCAACACCTTTATGCTTTAAAGGTTGTATAATGTGCTTAAAATGGTTGTACAATGGCAAATGACCATTCTTGCCCTTTCTATATGCTTATTAAAGTAGTATAGATAAATAATAATAATAATAATAATAATAATAATAATAATAATAATAATAATAAGAGTAAACTTTCATTTTGGTCCCTATGGTTTGGGCACTTTTGCTATTTTAGTCCAAATCTCAAACTTTTTAAATCTGGTTTCATGTGGTTTCACTTTTATTGCCATTTTAGTCCAAAAACAAAATCAATTCAGATTTTTCAAAAAAAAAAGCCTGCTATTTTGTCATTTTTCTCAGGGGCAAAATGGTCATTTGTCACATTCTTTATAAACTCTGCTCTCTCTATAATCCCCACTACACCACCACCCCTGTCTCTCTCTCTCTCCCTCTCTCCTCTCTGCCGCCACAAGAACCACCGCCACCTCCTCCCCATTCTCACCACCGCCACCATCAACATCCACCCCACACCATGGCTACCACCACCATCTGTGACCACCATCGCTGCCGAATAACCACCAAATCCGACCCCACCTTCATCTCCTCTCTCTCGAATACAAATAACTAACAACCGAAAATGGGACCCAGGTTTGTGTACGGAGCAGGATCTAGGTGGTGTCTAAAAACAAATCTCTGAGAAGACCACGGCCGGCGATTGTTTTCTTGATTTGCACAGGTGCGGGTATCGGAGGCTACCATTGGCGGTGATTCTGAGAAGACCACGGCCGGTGACGGTTCGGATGGTTCTGATTCAGTCGCCGAAGTGTTTAAGGTTTCGGTAGGTTTTTCGTTTCTCTCCGTGTTCGTGGTCAGCTGATGGTTCTGATAATAATAATAATAACAACAACAACAATAATAATGTCACACCCCCAAAATCCACACGCGGGGTATCACCGCTTGGAGGCGTGACTGACCAGGATCAAGCCACCAATCATATTGAACAATGTATGTAGTAAATATAATTCAACCAAACAATATGAAAGGTGTTCAAAACCAAAGCAAAGTTAAGTGTTTAGCGGAAGCATAAAAGTAAAACCCAATGTAAGTATTAAGTATGAAATAAAGTAATGTTTATAGCATGGCACACACTGCCATGTCCCACAACGACCGCGCCTCCCTGTGCAAGCTCCATGAGTACCTAACGACCTGCAAGGCATGTAGCAACGAATCAACAACAAAGTTGAGCGAGTTCACAGTTGGTTGTTTAGTTATAGCATTCGTTTCGTAAATCGTATGTTTGTTTTGTAAACCATGTATCGTATTAATTCGTATCGCGGTCTCCCAGACATGTTTGCGAAGATTGGTGGGGGCTTCCCATGTGTTACTAGACCACGCGTATCGACTGCTACGAAAATGTAAGAGGTTCCCTAAGTCAATGTCTATCAGCATTGACCCTTTGCCCATAGTCCATTAGTACACGCCCGTCCGACTGGCACGGTGTGAGGTTTGTTAAACCTAATAGCGCTATTAACTAATGACCCGCTCGCCATAGGCCTCGGCGATTAAGTCGATAAATGAGGGACTTAAAGTGATAAAGTTGATGGTCTTATAGTCGTACGTATCCTGTTGTATGGGGAATACGCAATTTCGTAGTTACCGTTCAGTTCTTTAACCCATTCCCAACCCTTGGGAATCCCATGCCTTGGATAGAGTGTGAACTCACCTTGGTTTGCTCGGTATGATAAAGAAATACACGCTCACAAATAATCAATCACGACCTATAGTACGCACGTATATATACAATCAGTTTCGTTCGTATAGAATCACATGCCATTTTTGTCACGAAGTGTGTTTAAGCAATTATCACGTATTATATAAGCAGTTAATCAAAGCCATGCAATTCATGCTTGACGGGATTAACATGTAGTTAACATACTTTACAAAGTTAACACACTTAACAGGATTTACACACTAACAATGTTACATGTTTAACAGAATCATACTTAACAGTAATCAACGTACTTAGCAGGGTTAACGTATTTAACTGGATTAACAAACCAACGGAGTTAAGAACTAACAGAGTGATAATCTAACTGAGTTAATATACTAACAGGGTTACAAACTAACAAATTCAACATAACAAGATTACTGTATTAGAATCTTAACCAAAATCACAACAGACTAAATTATATGTATGGCGAAAACATTTTGGGCCGAAAACACTTTGGGCCGAAATCACTTGGGATTTCATCGAGGTGTATTCAAGTGGGGTGGGGGTTTTCGTCGGCTACATCATCATCAACAAAAGCAGTTACACAAAAACCCTAATGATGTAACAGTTGCATGATTAGTCATCCACGAATCATTTAATCAAATCATTGATATGTAAACATACAACTACCTAATCATTGTGAGGCCAAAACCATAAATAATTTGTAGATCATTCCTTAACAGACATACACGATTGATCATATCATCCCATATACATGGCAGTTTGTCGAATATATATATATATATATAATGATCACGAATCACCACAACACTCAAGATTCAAGCATCTAGATTCACAACCCTAATCATCATCATCATTGCACCAAGCACATAAATATTCTCATCGGATATAAACACACATATGCAGACATGTAATGATCTATTTAAAGTCATGTTCATAAAAATAAGAGTACAAACTAACCGAAGCAGAAAAACGATGAACCGATTGCTAGAGAGCACTTGAGAAAAATCAGTAATGCCGTCACACAGAGAAAGACTCTAGGTTTTTAGCGATTGAACTCTAATCGTATAGGTTATAACAAAACGCTATAGTTGTTCACTACTGGGCCGAAGCCCATTCCCGTTTTTGCCGGCCCACCTTATGACGAAAACACTAAAGTGTTTTCATCCAAGAGGGTTTTCGTGGGGGAGGGTAGGGGTGATTTCAGGTGGGTGTTTTTGTGTGAGAGGGTAGAGATGTTTGGCAAGGGTTACACATTCATTTCACATTACACTCAAACATATTATGAATACTCATAACATATATCAACATAATTCCATTTTGTTTTGAATTAAATATACCAAACATGTTATCAATACAAAACATGTACTATGTACCCACTAATAATGCACACCACACAAAAATATAAAACAACACTTTGCAAGCAAGCATTAAATCGAGTAGAGACCTTGAAAACTCGGGTTGTCACATTATCCCCAACTTGAAAGAAATTTCGTCCCAAAATTTAGCATGCGGTTACTGAGGAAGCTAGTTAAGTTTGCATGGTTTACTGATTTTCCTGGGGTGTCACAAATAATAATGATGATAGGATCTGAGTTTCTTAAGATTGTGTTTGTTTAATTATAATGAAGATGAATGATAAACAAATTGCAGCGGAATGTAAATGAAATAAACTTTCAACACAATCAAATGGAAGAATTGCTTTCAACACACATGTTTAACATGAAATTGAATGATTATATTTATTACAATGATTCAATCACAATGCATGCATGTAATACAATCTCCCCCTCAGGCTGAGCTCATAGATAGTTTGTTCGTACAGAATGAGTTGTGATGAAAGAGCTAATAGAACAGTACAGGGTACTGTTCTATTTATAGTGCACGAGCAAACCACTGAAGCATCTTTGCTAACGTCACCATGAAAGTGACATCTAACCTCCTAACAACCTACAACCACTGATCTATACAAGCACTATTATCTAACCACTATTTACAATACATTACAAAGAAATAAACTAACTACTGCTTCTCATTCCACTGTTATACTCCCAGCAGTGCTTTGTGTCTTCAGCAGTACTTGAACCATGACAGTAGATTGAGCATCAGTGTTTAGCCTTCAACAGTCTTTAGCAGTTGTTGAAGATCAGCAGATGTTGTAGACGAACAATAGGTGAAGGTCATCAGATGTTAGGGCAACTTCCAAGGGGAAAGACTGATGCAAACATCTGCTTATTCTGAATCCACTGATCTGATCTAGTTTTGGCTTTATCAACTGTTCCTTTGGTAGGGTTTAATCCCAACAATCTCCCCCTGGAACAGATGATGCCAAAACCCTTCATTATTCTTGGATTTTTATTGCCTCATCAAAAATTCCCTAACTTGGCCTTTGAATTGTAATTCAAAGTCCATGGAACTTGTGTCATCCTCATCCCTGCACAGTGGAAGCTCAAGGAGATCTTGCAGATCTTTTTCACCCAGGCCAAGTGCTTGTTCCCTTTATATGTGCTTCACCTCACCATTGGATCTGAGCAAAGTCAATACGTGGGTCTGTTTATCAGACTTCCACTTTAGTATTTTTGAATCCTTTGGGTTTCTTGGGAGATGTTTATTTGAAGATGAGTTTAGAGATGGTGGCCTGGTGATGACTGGTTGAGCAGTGTTTGCAGCTTCTGCCAATTCAGGATTCTCAGCCATCATTTGTTTAAGGACCATCTTTATGATGTAATCCCCTTGTGTAATATCTTCTGTTGTTTCTTTATCCATCTGCTTTTGTTTCCTTCTTTGATAAAGGATGGCAGCAGGTGGAGCAGTGGATCTCCTGATTTGTAGTTTTTGTGGTTTAGCTAAAACCACTGCTTCAGGATAGTCAGGTTTTTGTGGAATATTTGGATTTTTCTTTCTTAATTCTTCCAACTTTTTGTAACTGGTTGTGACTTTATCCTCTGACCATCTTGTGACCTGATTCCTTGACCCAAAATCAGCTGCAATAAGCTCTTCTTTCATTTTCTTCAGCTTTAAAGTTCATTCAGGTGCATTTTTCTTGTACTTTGACCAAACAGGAGGAGTGTGTTTTACTTTGTCTTTGTTCATCCTTTGTACTCTTTCTAACTCCTCTTTAAGCTCTCCAATGGTCCATTCTTTATATTGAGCTTTATCTTCCTTGTATTTCTTGAATGCCATGATGTGATCAACGTAATCCTTTCTCAACCTTTCATCATCTCTTTCTGATAGTTTCTGACAAAGATCTTTTACAAACTGCTCCAAGGTTCTGACTTGATGTAACAACTCTTATTAAAAAGTCCTATTTATTATTTTAATTGTCTAAAAGGAAACCCTAATTGAGAAACCCAAGTGATTTTGCATAAACCCTAAAATTTTCAGAACAATCGGAATCAGGATCAGGGCCCCAAAAACTCAGGGGGGGGGGGTAAACCCTAATCGGTAATATCCACACAGTTTGTTGTCGAAATTGAAAATGAACGCGAGACCAACTCAACTGAGCTACCTGGACACGAAGCAACCCTAGGGTAGAATAAGGTCTCTCGCGCCACGCGACGCGCACAAGAGAACCTTTCGCGTGGCGCGAGAGGGACAAATTTTGGGTATAAATAGTAGAGTCTGTTACATGCAATTGTGCGTTAGTTCGACGATCAAAGTCATTTTGTACTCTGAGTTATAGTAATAACAGTCTTATAACACACACAATTCACGAAGTGCTGCCGCAAAACAGGGTAATAACTCGATCGCTGCTACGATTCAATGTCCGATCGATTAAACTATCCAATGGATGTTTAAGTCCTGCCCACATTAGGGTTTATGCTTTGTCATTCGTTGTTAATTCAATGGATGTTTAAGTATCGCACTTTGTCATTCGATGTGAGGGTTTAATCTCGTGAGTTATCGTAAATGCTGTATTAGTTACTAACCTAGTTTGTGTGCCTTGTTATTTAAACTAGGTTATCAAGGCTAATCAATAGGCTAAGCTCTGTTCATATTAAATCTACAATGTGAGTCATTCTCTTTTTATCAAATTGCTTTATAAATTCTTAAATGTTTTCAAAGTTATAATTACAGGGATTAAGTCTTTGTAATCACCAAATTACAGCCAGTATGTGGGGTTTTGTATACATTACTTGATAATCTTTGCCATTGGACAAACGGGTGGCCAATGGTGATATGACCATAGTCACAGATCCGGTCGAGTGACAAATACTGTGGGTAGTTGGTTGATATATGGAAACAATGTAATCACCCTTAATACTGTAAATTATAACAAACAGGTTGTTTTAGTAAAAAGAATGATTCACCAGTATTTCCCGCTGACAAAACCTTTTTCAAACATGTTTCAGGTGATCTGTTGTGATCAAGGAAAAGTGCCGTGAAGCACTACAAGCTTAGGAAAGTGGCTCAATATAAAATAAAGAAACATGTTTTTGTAAAAGAAAGATTTCTCCGTGAAATCATATGATTGTAAATTACCGGGGTTTTATCCCGAGTTGTGAAATAAAATAATCGGGAAATTACAGTTTTAAAAAGATCCTGAAGAAACTTCCGCTGTTAAATAAATACCACGGGATTTTCTGTCCCGCGGCTCCTGAAACGGGTCAAACCGGGTCGGGGGCCGTGACAGAAAAAGGTGGTATCAGAGCCACTGATTTAAGCCAATTAAGTATTTAGAAAATACTTAATTTTACTGATTGCTATTTTGTGATTATGTGTTTTATTATTTGAATATTTGTGTACAGTATGGGTAAGCAAAAGCTTTCAACCATCTATCTTAAGTTAGATAGGTCATCAAACGAGAAGGGAAGTTCATCCCAAACAATTTCCTCAAAACCCTATGAAAACCCTGATGAAGGAATATTTGTCCGTAAGGCACAATATGAGGAACCACTTTCTCCTAATAAGGGAAGTTTGATTATTAGGAAAAGTCAAGAGAAACTAAAGAAATCCAAAGGAAGGAAAGTTAATCAGAAACTCCAAGAACTAGGCAGTAACCCTCCATGGGAAGACAAGTTAGATGAAAAATGGGCAGATCTTTATATGCTAGCCACTGTAGCAGTAAATGCAAATCTTTAAATATTTTAACTCAAGTTTTAGCAACCTTATTACTTATAAGCCAGAAACCTTATCCAGTAAATAAATAAATTTACAGTAAACCCTAGTGTGTTTTAAATTTCAGTTGTTTTGTAGTCACACAGTATGCAATAATATTTTAAGGTTATTTATGAAATTTTGTTATAAAATTTTAACTTTGTAATTTTTGTATTTTGCATATGTGCTAAACAGCATGAGTGACCTGTCCGAAGCCCTTCAGAATTTAAATCTCTATCCGGTAAAAATAGAGGTTTCCAGATATTTCAATAGGTGTATACCAGATATAGAAGAACCTATGGAATTCAACGCTCCACCTCCGGAGAAACCCAAGCCCAAGAAAAGGAGGAGATTTGTAGGATGGAGGCGTGTGCGCAGGAGAAAACCCACAACTAGGAGGATTCCTAAAATAGAAAATCACATAGATAAAGGGAAGGGGATTGAAGACGGGGAAGATTATAGGCAGATGGAAATACAGTTTGAGGAATATTCTAGGCAGATGGAAATGGAGTATAGGGAAGGTTCTAAACAAACCGAGATAGAAATTGGAGAAAGCTCTAAGCAAACCCAGGAAATGACATTGCAGGAAGAGCTAGATTTTATATTAGCAAGCTGTGATACTATTAAGCCTGTCAATAAAAATGTTTTTACTCATCCTATTGGAACTCAACTTCCAATAAATTTGGAACCAGCAATTCCAGAACCTATAATCCACACCCAACCTCTAGGAATGGACGAGTGGTGGACGAATGATTGGCAGTTCCAAAACCTGCTCAACAGTCCTTATTCCTTTCTTCCTCAATTTGACCCAGAACCTATACCCAATCCACCTATGAGCAATGAGAATTTAGCTGAACTCCGCCACTTTGGCGAGGAATTGATGGATGCAGGAAATAGGATCAGGGAAGTAGGAGAACAGATCTCCTGGAAGTACGATGAGAGGGAACGCCGTTACTGAAATAACAACTGACGAGGGATAGTAGGGTTATGAGACTGTGATTGTATAATAGCAATAATAATATAATCATGTGAAATAACTACAAATAAAACTTTGTAAAATAATGGTGTGTATGGACGCATATTATAAAATATATAAAAAAATGAAATCGAGAAATTGATAAGTTTTGACTATATGTGTATTGTGAAATTTGTATGATTGTTTTATGCATAATTGCTATTTATTTTTATACTAATAAATTATATATATCAGATGGAAAACGCTAATAATGAACCAGTTAATGAGGTTAATCAATCTGAGCAACATCCTGAGGATCAATTTCTAAATAGGCAAGATATCGAAAATATCGTTGCTTAGGGAATAGCCAATGCTATTCCAACAATAGTTGCTGCTGTTAGAAATCCAATCGAACCTCAACAAATCATTCCTAGTAAACGTATTTCTGAAGATAACTTCAGCAATAGCGTAAATGGAGGCGGTAATCATACTAATCACGATAATAATCCACGGCAGGCTCCACTTCCTAAGAAAATGAAAGCTGCAACACCTGGTTGCACTTACAAAGAATTTCTTGCTTGTAAACCATCTGAGTTTGCAGGCAATGAAGGAGCAACTGCGGTACTGCGTTGGTTAGAGAAAACCGAGGCAGTGATTACAATAAGTAAATGTGCCCAGGATGATCAGGTCATGTACGCGTCAAATCTTTTTAAAGAAGGGGCGCTAGAATGGTGGAACACGGTGTTACAAGCAAAAGGAAGGATGATGGTGTACGCTATGAATTGGGAAGAATTTAAGAGTCTTGTAGAAAGAAAATTCTGTCCCGAATATGAAAAAGATCAAATGGCGAATAAGTTCTTAAACCATCGAATGATGGGTGTAGATTGTCGCGGTTATACTTCGACATTCTTTAAATATGCTAGAGTGGTACCAACACTGGCTTCGCCAGAATCGGTACTCATTTCTCGCTATATTTGGGGATTGATTGGTGAAATCCGTAATATCGTTAAAGCTGCGAGACCTCGCACTATTGACGATGCAGTGGAATTAGCCAACACCCTAACTGATGAACTGGTGCGCACAAGAGACGATAACAGGAAAAAGGAACTGGCTCAGAAAATTACCCAAGGATTTCGTACAGGTAATAATAACAGCTTCAAAAGAAGAGGAACAGGGCAATCTTCAAACTTGCCGTTCTGCAAGAATTGCCGAAAGAAACATTGTGGAAGATGTAATGTGACTTGCAACTTTTGCAAAGCCATAGGACATCGTGAAGAAGACTGCAGAAGGAAAACAAGGATCTGCTATAACTGTGGAGAAGCTGGGCATTTCAAAACAGAATGTCCTAAAGTAGTTAAACTAGCAGACAACAAAGCCAAGACAGCCGACGGAGCTACCAAGAAGAATGTTCGAGCCTTTCAGTTAACAACTCAGGAGGCCGAGCTAATCCCTGATGTGATAGCTGGTACGTTCTTAGTTCACAACGTATATGCAAAACTATTATTTGACTCTGGTGCAAACCAAAGTTTTATCAATACTTCATTCTGCCAAGCTCTTAACTTACCCTTAACCAAACTTAGGCAGATTTTTACAGTCGAAACGGCAGACGGAAATTCTGTTAGCATAGATAAAGTTTTGCAAAAGGGAAATATAGAACTCTCAGGTTATAAATTCTTTGCAAACCTGTTACCTATGAAATTACCCGAATTTGATGTTGTGTTAGGAATGGATTGGTTAGTAGCCAACCATGCTCGAATTCTTTGTGATCAGAATTCCATAGAAATTCAGGCACCTACCGGAGAAGTAATTATGATTACAGGAGACAAACCACGTAAGCCCATGAAGTTCATATCAGTAATGAAAGTTGCTAGTTATGAACGAAAACAAGGAATAGTATATATGATTTCAGTAATCATTAGTACTAAGGGTAAAGAACTTAAGGAGATTCCTGTAGTCTCAAAATACCCAGATATATTTCCGGAAGAACTCCCGGGATTACCACCAGATAGGGAAGTAGAATTTAGAATTCATCTAATTCCCGGAACTACACCGATAGCCAAGGCACCTTATCGGTTAGCACACACAGAAATGTTAGAACTGAAAAAGCAATTAGATGAATTACTAAGTAAAGGTTTCATACAACCTAGTTCATCCCCGTGGGGAGCACCAGTGTTGTTTGTAAAGAAAAAGGATGGTTCAATGAGAATGTGTATTGATTATAGAGAATTGAATAAGGTTACAATTAAGAATCGATACCCATTACCTAGGATTGATGATCTTTTCGATCAACTTCAAGGAGCTAGATATTTTTCTAAGATCGACTTACGTTCCGGATATCATCAATTGAAGGTACAAGAAGAAGACATACCTAAAACTGCTTTCCGAACTAGGTATGGTCATTACGAGTTTACAGTCATGCCCTTCGGATTAACGAATGCACCTGCTGCATTCATGGACATGATGAATAGAATCTGTAAACCGTACTTGGATAAATTTGTAATTGTTTTTATCGACGATATACTTATTTATTCCAAAAGTCAGGACGAACATTGCCAGCACTTGCATGCACTCTTAACTTTGTTAAGAAAAGAAAAATTGTACGCCAAATTCTCAAAGTGTGAATTTTGGTTGCAAGAAGTGCAATTCTTAGGACATATGGTGAATCACGAAGGTATTCATGTAGATCCTGCTAAGATAGAGGCAATTACCAAATGGAAGGTTCCACAATCTGCAATGGAAATTAGAAGTTTTATAGGTTTAGCTGGATATTATAGACGGTTTATTAAGGATTTTTTCATAATAGCTGTACCATTAACTAAGCTAACCTGTAAAGCAGTTAAGTTTGAATGGGGACCTAAACAAGAAGAAGCCTTTAGAATCTTGAAGCAGAAGTTAACAAATGCTCCAATCCTAGCCTTACCAGAAGGAAATAAAGATTTTGAAGTTTACTGTGATGCTTCAAAACTTGGATTTGGATGTGTGCTAATGCAACGCAAGAAGGTAATTGCATATGCTTCAAGACAATTGAAAAAGCACGAAGAAAACTATATTTGGGCAAAAAGAGTTAAACATGAGGCAAAGGAGATGGATGGAAATTTTAAGTGACTACGACTGTGATATTCAGTATCACGAAGGAAAGGTGAATGTAGTTGCAGATGCCTTAAGTCGTAAGTATTATGAGAAACAAAGAAGGGTTCGTGCTCTCAGATTAAATCTACAAATAGATTTAATGGAACAATTGAAGAATGTTCAAATTACAGCAATCAAGGATGATGTTGAAGGAATGAAAGGACGAATCAAAGAATTAGAACAAGGAGCAGATGGAATTTGGAGATTCCATAAAAGTAGAATCTGGGTACCTAAGCAGGGAGACTTAAGACCTAAGATTTTAGAAGAAGCTCATAAATCTAGGTACACTATGCATCCAGGAAACAATAAGATGTACCAAGATTTAAGGAAGAATTTTTGGTGGATAGGAATGAAAAGGGACATAGCCAGTTATGTTTCTAAATGTCTTACTTGTTCACAAGTTAAGGCAGAACATCAGAAACCTTCGGGATTACTACAACAGTTAGAGATGCCAGTATGGAAATGGGAACTTATAACAATGGATTTTGTTACTAAGTTACCTAAAACCAGAAAAGGTAATGATGCGATTTGGGTAATTGTGGATCGATTAACCAAATCAGCTCACTTTCTACCTATGAAAGAAACCTTTAGTATGGAAAGACTGGCTAAATTGTATGTAGATGAAGTTGTATCCTTACATGGAGTTCCACTCTCCATTGTTTCGGATAGAGATAGTCGTTTTACTTCCCATTTCTGGAAAAGTTTCCAGCAAGCTATGGGAACTCGACTAAACCTAAGCACTGCATATCATCCACAAACAGACGGACAAAGTGAAAGGACGATCCAAACTCTAGAAGACATGCTCCGAGCATGTGTAATAGACTTTGGTGGAAGTTGGGATGATCACTTACCATTAATTGAATTCTCCTATAACAATAGTTATCATTCAAGCATTGAAACCGCTCCATTCGAGGCACTGTATGGAAGAAAGTGCAGAACCCCAGTTTGTTGGGCAGAAATAGGAGAAAGTCAGTTATCAGGACCTGAAATAGTGCAAGAAACAACTGATAAGATTACTCAAATCAAGGAAAGACTGAAGACGGCTCGAGATCGTCAGAAGAGTTATGCAGACAATAGAAGCAAGCCATTAGAATTCCAAGTTGGAGACAGAGTACTGTTGAAAGTTTCTCCTTGGAAAGGAGTAGTCAGATTTGGAAAGAAAGGAAAATTAAGTCCAAGGTACGTAGGACCATTCCCAGTGATCCAACGTATAGGACCAGTAGCTTATCGTTTACAATTACCAGAAGAATTATCTGGAGTACATAATGTATTTCATGTATCCAATCTCAAGAAATGCTTATCAGATGAATCTCTGGTAGTACCTCTTCGAGATATAGAGGTAAACGAAAAATTGAAATTTGTTGAGAAACCTCTTCAAATTGAGGATCGAAAGATCAAGTTTCTCAAGCACAAACGACTAGTTTTAGTCAAAGTAAAGTGGGATTCAAAGAGAGGAGCTGAATACACTTGGGAACTGGAGTCAGAAATGAAGAAAAAGTATCCACACTTATTCCAGTAAATCTCGAGGACGAGATTTTTCTTAAGGTGGGTAGAATGTAACAACTCTCATCAAAAGTCATACTTATTATATTAATTAGTCTAAAAGGAAACCCTAATTGAGAGACCCAAGTAATTCTGAACAAACCCTGAAATTTTCATAATTTTCAGAATCAGGATTAGGGCCCCTAAAACTCAAGGGGGGTAAACCCTAGTTGATAATTATCTTCAAAATTCGTTGTCAAGTTACTGAATTTCGAAAATTTTAACTCAGCAAAGCTAGTTTCAGTCGTGGCTACCCTATAGCCTATTTTGATTCCATACGGACCGCAACACTCTCAACCTTACGGTCCGTATGATGCCTTACGGACCTCAACATTTTCAAGCTTACGGTCCGTAAGCTAGCCAAATTTTACCTATAAATAGCAGACATTGGCACTCGACTTCTGAACTTATTACGTCGACCAAATTCTCACAAATACACTGCTTACGTTCTGTTATTCCGAAATTATACCCCCGGGTATCGAAATTCTGCTCCAAAACAGGGTATTAGCACAATCGCTGCTACGATTCAATTATCCGAAGATCAAGATATCCAATGCATGTTTAAATGCCGCCCACATTAGGGTTATACTTTATCGTTCGTCATTAATTTGACGGATTGTCGTTAATTCGATAGGTAAAGTATTATACTTTATCGTTCGTTGTTAATTCAACGGATCATCGTTAATTCGATGGGTAAAGTATTATACCTTGTCGTTCATTGTTAATTCAATGGATCATCGTTAATTCGATGGACAAAGTATTGCATTTTGACATTCATTGTGATAATTTGATTTCGTAAATTATCGTAATTGCTGGATTGATTACTAACCCAGTTTTGTGTGCATTATTTATATTAGGTTAACAAGGCTAAATCATAGATTAGACTCTGACCATATTAAATCAGCAATGTGAGTCATTCTCTCTTTTTATCAAATCTATTTACAAAAGTGTTTTATTTCAAAGTTATAATTACGGGGATTAAGTCTTTGTAATCACCAAATTACAGCCGGTATGTGGGGTATTGTGCACAGTATTACAGTTTTATCACTTTAGGTGGGCGAACCTAAATTTAGTGATATTCGTCATTCATTGGGGCAGCCAATGGTGATATGACCACAGTCACCGTAAAGATTCGAGTGACAAATACTGTGGGTAATTGGATTGATATCAGAAACATTGTAATCGCTCTTAATACTGTAAATTATAACAAATGTGTCATTTTAGTAAATAGAATGATTCACTCAGTATTTCCCGCTGACAAAACCTTTTTCAAACATGTTTCAGGTGATCTGATGTAATTCAGAAAAAGTGCTGGGAAGCATTTCAAGCTGACTGATAGTGGCTCAATATAAAATAAATAAATACTTTTGTAATATCACGTTTTTATAGTAAAAACATACTATTGTAAATTATCGGGGTTTTATCCCGAATTGTGAAATAAAATAATCGGGGAAAAATTTTAGCTTTAAGCGATCCTGTTTCCGCTGTTAAACTCAATTAAATCAATACCGCAGTATTTTCTGCCGCGGCTCCTGAAACGGGTCAAACCGGGTCATGGGTCGTGACAGAAAAAAGGTGGTATCAGAGCCACTGGGTTAAGCTGACTAAGTATTTAGAAATGCTCCATTTTTCCTGATTACAGCCACTGGGTTAAGTCGATTAAGTATTTAGAATATTTAATTTTTTCTGATTACTATTATGTGATTAATTGTATTATTAACTGATTATTTGATTATTTGTTAGTTACAGTATGGGTAAGAAAAAGCTGTCAAGCATTTATCTTAAATTAGAGAAATCATCTAATGAAAAAGGAAGTTCATCCCGAACCAAATCCTCGAGTCAGTCGGAAATTCCTGAAGAAGGAATATTCGTGCGAAAGGCACAATACGAAGAATCACTTTCTCCTCAAAAGAGGGAAATGATTATTAAGAAAAGTAAAGAGAAAATCCGAGAAAAGAGGATTAAACGGGAAACTCAAGAATTAATTGATAAATCACCTTGGGAAGATAAACTAGATGAGAAATGGGCTAATTTATATATGCTAGCCACTGTAGCAGAAAATATAAATCTTTAAAGATTAGCACCCTACTCTCATAAATCTAGAAACTTTGTGTGATAAATAAAACTTGAAACCTGAGTATGTTTGTCAGTTATCTTTGTAAATCAACTATTACACAGTATGAAATAAATTACAAAAGTTTATTTGTAAATTTTAACTTAGTATTTTATGCATTTTGTATATATGCTACATCAGCATGAGTGAGATAACCGAAGATTTCCAGAATCTTAATCTTTATCCCGTAACTGTCGAAGCTTCCAAAGAATATATTAGCTACTATCCCGATATTGAACAACCAGTAGAATTCAAGGTTCCACCCCTGAGCAAGCCAAAACAAAAGAAAAGAACTTATGTAGGATGGAGGAAAATCCGTAAGAAGAAGCCAGCTAAGAAACTGCCCAAAATAAATAATCCTTTGAAAAAGGGAAAAGAAGTCATAACCGGAGAGAATTCCAAACCACAAGAAATGGAAACTGGAGATAAAAAGAAGGATAAGGAGATAGAAATACAATTGGAGGAAATTACTAAAGAAGTAATAATGGAAGTTGGGCAAGGGTCTATACCAGCTCAGAGAGAAATTGGGGAGAGTTCCAATCCAACCCATGAAAGAACTTTTCAAGATGAAATAGATTTTCTGTTGGAAAACTGTGAGACGATTCAGCCTGTCCAGACAAATCTTTTTACCTATCCTATTGAAAACCAATTCCCTATGAATTGGGAACCAGCAGCAATTCCAAATCCAATAGTTCATTCCCAACCCATAGGAATGGACGAATGGTGGACGAACGATTGGCAATTTCAAAATATTGTCAACGATCCATACTCTTTTCTTCCACAATTCGATCCAGAACCATTACCTAATCCACCCATGAGCAATGAAAACATGGCTGAACTTCGCCACTTTGGCGAAGAATTGTTTGATATGGGAAATAGAATGAGGGAGATAGGTGGACAGATTGCTTGGAAGTATGACGAGAGGGAAATGCGTTTTTAACAGCAAGTAACGAAAGTTAGAACGATGATAAAATGGTAGTTGTATAATAGTACTAATCAAGTTAGTCTGTAAATAATCAATAAAACTCTGTATGATATCTGTGAGTAATGATGCATAATAGATATATAAATAAAATCGAAAGATCGATTATTTTGACTATATCTGTATTATACCATTTTCTGATTGTTTGTATATAATTATTATTTGTCAGTTACTAATAAAATTTATATATATACATTATCAGATGGCAAACAGTGGTAATGAACCTATTAATGAAGTTAATCATTCTGAACAACATTCAAGAGATCAATATATGACTCGGCAAGATATCGAAAACATTGTTGCTCAAGGGATAGCCAATGCTATTCCAGCATTCGTCGCTGCTATCAAGAATCCACCTGAACCGCAACAAATTGTTCCTAGCAAACAGATTACTGAAGATAATTTCAGTAATAGTGTAAATGGAGGCAATAAGCATGATAATCATAATAAGGAACCACATCAAGCTCCCTTAACCAAGAAAATGAAAACTGCAACGCCTGGTTGCACTTTCAAAGAATTCATTGCTTGTAAACCCACTGAATTTGCAGGCAATGAAGGAGCAACTGCATCACTGCGTTGGTTAGAGAAAACCGAAGCAGTTATTGCAATAAGTAAATGTGGTAAAGATGATCAGGTCATGTATTCATCCAATCTGTTCAAAGAAGGAGCACTCGAGTGGTGGAATACTGTGTTACAATCAAAAGGAAGAGCAATAGCTTATGCTATGACTTGGGAAGAATTTAAAGGTTTGGTGGAAAGAAAATTCTATCCCGAGTATGAGAAAGAACAGATGGCAAATAAGTTTCTAAATCATCGGATGATGAGTGTGGACTGTCGCGGTTATACCTCGACATTCTTCGAATATGCAAGAGTAGTACCAACATTGGCTTCGCCAGAACCGGTACTTATTTCTCGCTATATTTGGGGGCTAATTAGCGAAATCCGCAATATTGTTAAAGCTGCGAGACCTCGCACTATTGATGATGCGGTAGAATTAGCCAACACTCTGACCGATGAATTGGTACGCACAAGAGATGAAGATAGGAAGAAGGCACTAGCTCAGAAAATTACCCAAGGATTTCGTGTGGGTAATAATAACAGCTTCAAGAGAAAAGGGACAGGACAATCTTCAGGTCCGTCATTCTGCAGGAAATGCAAAACGAAGCATTTTGGAAGATGCAATATTACTTGCAATTTTTGCAAAGCTGTAGGACATCGTGAAGAAAACTGCAAAAAGAAAACAGTTATTTGTTTTAACTGTGGAGAAGCAGGGCATTATAAAACAGAATGTCCTAAATTGGTCAAACCAGTAGATAACAAACCCAAGACGACCGAAGGAACTACTAAGAAGAATGCTAGGGCATTTCAGCTGACCACTCAAGAAGCAGAACTTATTCTGGATGTGATAGCGGGTACGTTCCTAGTCCACAACGTTTATGCAAAAGTATTATTTGACTCTGGTGCAAACCAAAGTTTTATAAATACTTCATTCTGTCAAGCTCTTAGTTTACCTTTAACCAATATTAGGCAGATTTTTACCATTGAAACAGCAGACGGAAATTCCGTTAAAGTAAATAAAGTTTTGCAAGAAGGAAACATAGAACTTTTAGGACACAAATTCTCTGCAAAACTATTGCCAATGAATTTAGCTGAATTTGATGTTGTATTAGGAATGGATTGGTTAGTAGCCAACCATGCTAGAATCCTTTGTGATCAGAATTCCATAGAAATTCAATCACCTACCGGAGAAGTGATTAGGATTACAGGAGATAAACCACGGAAACCCATGAAGTTCATATCAGTAATGAAAGTTGCTAATTATGAACGAAAACAAGGAATAGTGTATATGATTTCAGTAATCATTAGCACTAAAGGAAAAGATCTAAAGGAAATACCAGTAGTATCGGAATACTCTGATATATTTCCAGAAGATTTACCAGGATTACCTCCAGATAGGGAAGTAGAATTTAGGATTCATTTAATTCCAGGAACTACACCGATAGCCAAATCACCTTATCGGTTAGCACCCACAGAAATGTTAGAATTGAAAAAGCAATTAGATGAATTACTAAGTAAAGGATTCATACAACCTAGCTCATCCCCTTGGGGAGCGCCAGTGTTGTTTGTGAAGAAAAATGATGGTTCAATGAGAATGTGTATCGATTATAGGGAACTGAATAAGGTTACAATTAAGAATCGATATCCATTACCTAGGATTGATGATCTTTTTGATCAACTTCAGGGAGCTAGATATTTTTCTAAGATAGATTTACGCTCTGGATATCATCAATTGAAGGTACAAGAAGAAGACATACCTAAGACTGCTTTCAGAACTAGGTATGGTCATTACGAGTTTACAGTCATGCCCTTCGGGTTAACGAATGCACCTGCAGCATTCATGGACATGATGAATAGGATCTGTAAACCGTATTTGGATAAATTTGTAATTGTTTTTATAGACGATATACTTATTTATTCCAAAAGTCAGACAGAGCATTGTGAACATCTTCATGTACTCTTAACTTTGTTAAGAAAAGAAAAGTTGTACGCCAAATTCTCGAAATGCGAATTTTGGCTAAAGGAAGTGCAATTTTTAGGACACATGGTGAATCATGAAGGTATTCATGTAGATCCTGCTAAGATAGAGGCAATTACCAAGTGGAAGGTTCCACAAACAGCAATGGAAATTAGAAGTTTTATAGGTTTAGCTGGGTATTATAGACGGTTTATTAAGGATTTTTCCAAGATAGCCGTACCATTAACTAAGTTAACCTGTAAAGCCACTAAGTTTGAATGGGGACCTAAACAGGAAGAAGCTTTTAGGATTTTGAAACAGAAACTAACCCATGCACCAATCTTAGCCTTACCAGAAGGAACTGAAGATTTTGAAGTGTATTGTGATGCTTCAAAATTAGGATATGGATGTGTGCTTATGCAACGCAAGAAGGTAATTGCATACGCATCAAGGCAGTTGAAAAAGCACGAAGAGAATTATACGACTCATGATTTAGAATTAGGAGCTGTAATTTTTGCCCTTAAGATTTGGAGACATTATCTTTACGGAAGTAAATTTACTGTCTACACTGACCACAAAAGTTTAAAATACATATTTGGGCAAAAAGAGTTAAACATGAGGCAAAGGAGATGGATGGAAATTTTAAGTGACTACGACTGTGATATTCAGTATCACGAAGGAAAGGTGAATGTAGTTGCAGATGCCTTAAGTCGTAAGTATTATGAGAAACAAAGAAGGGTTCGTGCTCTCAGATTAAATCTACAAATAGATTTAATGGAACAATTGAAGAATGTTCAAATTACAGCAATCAAGGATGATGTTGAAGGAATGAAAGGACGAATCAAAGAATTAGAACAAGGAGCAGATGGAATTTGGAGATTCCATAAAAGTAGAATCTGGGTACCTAAGCAGGGAGACTTAAGACCTAAGATTTTAGAAGAAGCTCATAAATCTAGGTACACTATGCATCCAGGAAACAATAAGATGTACCAAGATTTAAGGAAGAATTTTTGGTGGATAGGAATGAAAAGGGACATAGCCAGTTATGTTTCTAAATGTCTTACTTGTTCACAAGTTAAGGCAGAACATCAGAAACCTTCGGGATTACTACAACAGTTAGAGATGCCAGTATGGAAATGGGAACTTATAACAATGGATTTTGTTACTAAGTTACCTAAAACCAGAAAAGGTAATGATGCGATTTGGGTAATTGTGGATCGATTAACCAAATCAGCTCACTTTCTACCTATGAAAGAAACCTTTAGTATGGAAAGACTGGCTAAATTGTATGTAGATGAAGTTGTATCCTTACATGGAGTTCCACTCTCCATTGTTTCGGATAGAGATAGTCGTTTTACTTCCCATTTCTGGAAAAGTTTCCAGCAAGCTATGGGAACTCGACTAAACCTAAGCACTGCATATCATCCACAAACAGACGGACAAAGTGAAAGGACGATCCAAACTCTAGAAGACATGCTCCGAGCATGTGTAATAGACTTTGGTGGAAGTTGGGATGATCACTTACCATTAATTGAATTCTCCTATAACAATAGTTATCATTCAAGCATTGAAACCGCTCCATTCGAGGCACTGTATGGAAGAAAGTGCAGAACCCCAGTTTGTTGGGCAGAAATAGGAGAAAGTCAGTTATCAGGACCTGAAATAGTGCAAGAAACAACTGATAAGATTACTCAAATCAAGGAAAGACTGAAGACGGCTCGAGATCGTCAGAAGAGTTATGCAGACAATAGAAGCAAGCCATTAGAATTCCAAGTTGGAGACAGAGTACTGTTGAAAGTTTCTCCTTGGAAAGGAGTAGTCAGATTTGGAAAGAAAGGAAAATTAAGTCCAAGGTACGTAGGACCATTCCCAGTGATCCAACGTATAGGACCAGTAGCTTATCGTTTACAATTACCAGAAGAATTATCTGGAGTACATAATGTATTTCATGTATCCAATCTCAAGAAATGCTTATCAGATGAATCTCTGGTAGTACCTCTTCGAGATATAGAGGTAAACGAAAAATTGAAATTTGTTGAGAAACCTCTTCAAATTGAGGATCGAAAGATCAAGTTTCTCAAGCACAAACGACTAGTTTTAGTCAAAGTAAAGTGGGATTCAAAGAGAGGAGCTGAATACACTTGGGAACTGGAGTCAGAAATGAAGAAAAAGTATCCACACTTATTTCAGTAAATCTCGAGGACGAGATTTTTCTTAAGGTGGGTAGAATGTAACAACTCTCATCAAAAGTCATACTTATTATATTAATTAGTCTAAAAGGAAACCCTAATTGAGAGACCCAAGTAATTCTGAACAAACCCTGAAATTTTCATAATTTTCATAATTGAGAGACCCAAGTAATTCCTGAGGATCAATTTCTAAATAGGCAAGATATCGAAAATATCGTTGCTTAGGGAATAGCCAATGCTATTCCAACAATAGTTGCTGCTGTTAGAAATCCAATCGAACCTCAACAAATCATTCCTAGTAAACGTATTTCTGAAGATAACTTCAGCAATAGCGTAAATGGAGGCGGTAATCATACTAATCACGATAATAATCCACGGCAGGCTCCACTTCCTAAGAAAATGAAAGCTGCAACACCTGGTTGCACTTACAAAGAATTTCTTGCTTGTAAACCATCTGAGTTTGCAGGCAATGAAGGAGCAACTGCGGTACTGCGTTGGTTAGAGAAAACCGAGGCAGTGATTACAATAAGTAAATGTGCCCAGGATGATCAGGTCATGTACGCGTCAAATCTTTTTAAAGAAGGGGCGCTAGAATGGTGGAACACGGTGTTACAAGCAAAAGGAAGGATGATGGTGTACGCTATGAATTGGGAAGAATTTAAGAGTCTTGTAGAAAGAAAATTCTGTCCCGAATATGAAAAAGATCAAATGGCGAATAAGTTCTTAAACCATCGAATGATGGGTGTAGATTGTCGCGGTTATACTTCGACATTCTTTAAATATGCTAGAGTGGTACCAACACTGGCTTCGCCAGAATCGGTACTCATTTCTCGCTATATTTGGGGATTGATTGGTGAAATCCGTAATATCGTTAAAGCTGCGAGACCTCGCACTATTGACGATGCAGTGGAATTAGCCAACACCCTAACTGATGAACTGGTGCGCACAAGAGACGATAACAGGAAAAAGGAACTGGCTCAGAAAATTACCCAAGGATTTCGTACAGGTAATAATAACAGCTTCAAAAGAAGAGGAACAGGGCAATCTTCAAACTTGCCGTTCTGCAAGAATTGCCGAAAGAAACATTGTGGAAGATGTAATGTGACTTGCAACTTTTGCAAAGCCATAGGACATCGTGAAGAAGACTGCAGAAGGAAAACAAGGATCTGCTATAACTGTGGAGAAGCTGGGCATTTCAAAACAGAATGTCCTAAAGTAGTTAAACTAGCAGACAACAAAGCCAAGACAGCCGACGGAGCTACCAAGAAGAATGTTCGAGCCTTTCAGTTAACAACTCAGGAGGCCGAGCTAATCCCTGATGTGATAGCTGGTACGTTCTTAGTTCACAACGTATATGCAAAACTATTATTTGACTCTGGTGCAAACCAAAGTTTTATCAATACTTCATTCTGCCAAGCTCTTAACTTACCCTTAACCAAACTTAGGCAGATTTTTACAGTCGAAACGGCAGACGGAAATTCTGTTAGCATAGATAAAGTTTTGCAAAAGGGAAATATAGAACTCTCAGGTTATAAATTCTTTGCAAACCTGTTACCTATGAAATTACCCGAATTTGATGTTGTGTTAGGAATGGATTGGTTAGTAGCCAACCATGCTCGAATTCTTTGTGATCAGAATTCCATAGAAATTCAGGCACCTACCGGAGAAGTAATTATGATTACAGGAGACAAACCACGTAAGCCCATGAAGTTCATATCAGTAATGAAAGTTGCTAGTTATGAACGAAAACAAGGAATAGTATATATGATTTCAGTAATCATTAGTACTAAGGGTAAAGAACTTAAGGAGATTCCTGTAGTCTCAAAATACCCAGATATATTTCCGGAAGAACTCCCGGGATTACCACCAGATAGGGAAGTAGAATTTAGAATTCATCTAATTCCCGGAACTACACCGATAGCCAAGGCACCTTATCGGTTAGCACACACAGAAATGTTAGAACTGAAAAAGCAATTAGATGAATTACTAAGTAAAGGTTTCATACAACCTAGTTCATCCCCGTGGGGAGCACCAGTGTTGTTTGTAAAGAAAAAGGATGGTTCAATGAGAATGTGTATTGATTATAGAGAATTGAATAAGGTTACAATTAAGAATCGATACCCATTACCTAGGATTGATGATCTTTTCGATCAACTTCAAGGAGCTAGATATTTTTCTAAGATCGACTTACGTTCCGGATATCATCAATTGAAGGTACAAGAAGAAGACATACCTAAAACTGCTTTCCGAACTAGGTATGGTCATTACGAGTTTACAGTCATGCCCTTCGGATTAACGAATGCACCTGCTGCATTCATGGACATGATGAATAGAATCTGTAAACCGTACTTGGATAAATTTGTAATTGTTTTTATCGACGATATACTTATTTATTCCAAAAGTCAGGACGAACATTGCCAGCACTTGCATGCACTCTTAACTTTGTTAAGAAAAGAAAAATTGTACGCCAAATTCTCAAAGTGTGAATTTTGGTTGCAAGAAGTGCAATTCTTAGGACATATGGTGAATCACGAAGGTATTCATGTAGATCCTGCTAAGATAGAGGCAATTACCAAATGGAAGGTTCCACAATCTGCAATGGAAATTAGAAGTTTTATAGGTTTAGCTGGATATTATAGACGGTTTATTAAGGATTTTTTCATAATAGCTGTACCATTAACTAAGCTAACCTGTAAAGCAGTTAAGTTTGAATGGGGACCTAAACAAGAAGAAGCCTTTAGAATCTTGAAGCAGAAGTTAACAAATGCTCCAATCCTAGCCTTACCAGAAGGAAATAAAGATTTTGAAGTTTACTGTGATGCTTCAAAACTTGGATTTGGATGTGTGCTAATGCAACGCAAGAAGGTAATTGCATATGCTTCAAGACAATTGAAAAAGCACGAAGAAAACTATATTTGGGCAAAAAGAGTTAAACATGAGGCAAAGGAGATGGATGGAAATTTTAAGTGACTACGACTGTGATATTCAGTATCACGAAGGAAAGGTGAATGTAGTTGCAGATGCCTTAAGTCGTAAGTATTATGAGAAACAAAGAAGGGTTCGTGCTCTCAGATTAAATCTACAAATAGATTTAATGGAACAATTGAAGAATGTTCAAATTACAGCAATCAAGGATGATGTTGAAGGAATGAAAGGACGAATCAAAGAATTAGAACAAGGAGCAGATGGAATTTGGAGATTCCATAAAAGTAGAATCTGGGTACCTAAGCAGGGAGACTTAAGACCTAAGATTTTAGAAGAAGCTCATAAATCTAGGTACACTATGCATCCAGGAAACAATAAGATGTACCAAGATTTAAGGAAGAATTTTTGGTGGATAGGAATGAAAAGGGACATAGCCAGTTATGTTTCTAAATGTCTTACTTGTTCACAAGTTAAGGCAGAACATCAGAAACCTTCGGGATTACTACAACAGTTAGAGATGCCAGTATGGAAATGGGAACTTATAACAATGGATTTTGTTACTAAGTTACCTAAAACCAGAAAAGGTAATGATGCGATTTGGGTAATTGTGGATCGATTAACCAAATCAGCTCACTTTCTACCTATGAAAGAAACCTTTAGTATGGAAAGACTGGCTAAATTGTATGTAGATGAAGTTGTATCCTTACATGGAGTTCCACTCTCCATTGTTTCGGATAGAGATAGTCGTTTTACTTCCCATTTCTGGAAAAGTTTCCAGCAAGCTATGGGAACTCGACTAAACCTAAGCACTGCATATCATCCACAAACAGACGGACAAAGTGAAAGGACGATCCAAACTCTAGAAGACATGCTCCGAGCATGTGTAATAGACTTTGGTGGAAGTTGGGATGATCACTTACCATTAATTGAATTCTCCTATAACAATAGTTATCATTCAAGCATTGAAACCGCTCCATTCGAGGCACTGTATGGAAGAAAGTGCAGAACCCCAGTTTGTTGGGCAGAAATAGGAGAAAGTCAGTTATCAGGACCTGAAATAGTGCAAGAAACAACTGATAAGATTACTCAAATCAAGGAAAGACTGAAGACGGCTCGAGATCGTCAGAAGAGTTATGCAGACAATAGAAGCAAGCCATTAGAATTCCAAGTTGGAGACAGAGTACTGTTGAAAGTTTCTCCTTGGAAAGGAGTAGTCAGATTTGGAAAGAAAGGAAAATTAAGTCCAAGGTACGTAGGACCATTCCCAGTGATCCAACGTATAGGACCAGTAGCTTATCGTTTACAATTACCAGAAGAATTATCTGGAGTACATAATGTATTTCATGTATCCAATCTCAAGAAATGCTTATCAGATGAATCTCTGGTAGTACCTCTTCGAGATATAGAGGTAAACGAAAAATTGAAATTTGTTGAGAAACCTCTTCAAATTGAGGATCGAAAGATCAAGTTTCTCAAGCACAAACGACTAGTTTTAGTCAAAGTAAAGTGGGATTCAAAGAGAGGAGCTGAATACACTTGGGAACTGGAGTCAGAAATGAAGAAAAAGTATCCACACTTATTTCAGTAAATCTCGAGGACGAGATTTTTCTTAAGGTGGGTAGAATGTAACAACTCTCATCAAAAGTCATACTTATTATATTAATTAGTCTAAAAGGAAACCCTAATTGAGAGACCCAAGTAATTCTGAACAAACCCTGAAATTTTCATAATTTTCAGAATCAGGATTAGGGCCCCTAAAACTCAAGGGGGGTAAACCCTAGTTGATAATTATCTTCAAAATTCGTTGTCAAGTTACTGATCTTCGAAAATTTTAACTCAGCAAAGCTAGTTTCAGTCGTGGCTACCCTATAGCCTATTTTGATTCCATACGGACCGCAACACTCTCAACCTTACGGTCCGTATGATGCCTTACGGACCTCAACATTTTCAAGCTTACGGTCCGTAAGCTAGCCAAATTTTACCTATAAATAGCAGACATTGGCACTCGACTTCTGAACTTATTACGTCGACCAAATTCTCACAAATACACTGCTTACGTTCTGTTATTCCGAAATTATACCCCCGGGTATCGAAATTCTGCTCCAAAACAGGGTATTAGCACAATCGCTGCTACGATTCAATTATCCGAAGATCAAGATATCCAATGCATGTTTAAATGCCGCCCACATTAGGGTTATACTTTATCGTTCGTCATTAATTTGACGGATTGTCGTTAATTCGATAGGTAAAGTATTATACTTTATCGTTCGTTGTTAATTCAACGGATCATCGTTAATTCGATGGGTAAAGTATTATACCTTGTCGTTCATTGTTAATTCAATGGATCATCGTTAATTCGATGGACAAAGTATTGCATTTTGACATTCATTGTGATAATTTGATTTCGTAAATTATCGTAATTGCTGGATTGATTACTAACCCAGTTTTGTGTGCATTATTTATATTAGGTTAACAAGGCTAAATCATAGATTAGACTCTGACCATATTAAATCAGCAATGTGAGTCATTCTCTCTTTTTATCAAATCTATTTACAAAAGTGTTTTATTTCAAAGTTATAATTACGGGGATTAAGTCTTTGTAATCACCAAATTACAGCCGGTATGTGGGGTATTGTGCACAGTATTACAGTTTTATCACTTTAGGTGGGCGAACCTAAATTTAGTGATATTCGTCATTCATTGGGGCAGCCAATGGTGATATGACCACAGTCACCGTAAAGATTCGAGTGACAAATACTGTGGGTAATTGGATTGATATCAGAAACATTGTAATCGCTCTTAATACTGTAAATTATAACAAATGTGTCATTTTAGTAAATAGAATGATTCACTCAGTATTTCCCGCTGACAAAACCTTTTTCAAACATGTTTCAGGTGATCTGATGTAATTCAGAAAAAGTGTTGGGAAGCATTTCAAGCTGACTGATAGTGGCTCAATATAAAATAAATAAATACTTTTGTAATATCACGTTTTTATAGTAAAAACATACTATTGTAAATTATCGGGGTTTTATCCCGAATTGTGAAATAAAATAATCGGGGAAAAATTTTAGCTTTAAGCGATCCTGTTTCCGCTGTTAAACTCAATTAAATCAATACCGCAGTATTTTCTGCCGCGGCTCCTGAAACGGGTCAAACCGGGTCATGGGTCGTGACAATGCATCCTGGAAACAATAAAATGTACCAAGATTTAAGAAATAACTTTTGGTGGATAGGAATGAAAAAGGACATAGCTAGATATGTTTCTAAGTGTCTTACTTGTTCACAAGTTAAGGCAGAACATCAGAAACCTTCAGGTCTACTACAACAACTATAAATGCCTGTATGGAAATGGGAACTCATAACAATGGATTTTGTTACTAAGTTGCCTAAAACCAGAAAAGGTAATGATGCAATTTGGGTAATTGTGGATCGATTTACCAAATCAGCTCACTTTCTACCAATGAAAGAAACCTTTAGCATGGAAAGATTGGCAAAATTATATGTAGATGAAGTCGTATCCCTACATGGAGTTCCACTCTCTATTGTATCAGATAGAGATAGTCGTTTCACTTCTCACTTCTGGACATGTTTCCAAGAAGCCATGGGAACTAAACTGAACTTAAGCACTGCATATCATCCTCAAACAGACGGGCAAAGTGAAAGGACGATACAAACTCTAGAAGACATGCTCCGAGCATGTGTAATAGATTTTGGTGGAAATTGGGACGACCATTTACCTTTAATTGAATTCTCCTATAACAATAGTTATCATTCAAGTATTGAAACTGCCCCATTCGAAGCACTGTATGGAAGAAAGTGCAGAACTCCAGTATGTTGGGCAGAAATAGGAGAAAGTCAATTATCAGGTCCGGAGATTGTGCAAGAAACTACTGATAAGATTACACAAATCAAGGAAAGATTGAAGACGGCTCGGGATCGTCAGAAGAGTTATGCAGACAATAGACGGAAGCCGTTAGAGTTTCAAGTTGGGGACAAAGTACTATTAAAAGTTGCACCGTGGAAAGGAGTAGTTCGATTCGGTAAGAAAGGAAAGCTAAGTCCAAGATACGTAGGACCATTTTCAATAATCCAACGTATAGGACCAGTTGCTTATCGATTACAACTACCAGAAGAGTTAGCCGGAGTACATGATGTATTTCATGTATCCAATCTCAAGAAATGCCTATCAGACGAATCTTTGGTAGTACCTCTTCAAGATATAGAGGTAAATGAGAAGTTGAAGTTTGTTGAAAAACCACTTCAAATCGAAGATCGAAAGATCAAGTTTCTCAAACACAAAAGATTGGTACTAGTCAAGGTCAAGTGGGATTCAAAAAGAGGACCCGAATACACTTGGGAGCTGGAATCAGAGATGAAGCGAAAGTATCATCAATTATTCCAGTAAATCTCGAGGACGAGATTTTATTAAGGTGGGGAGAATGTAACAACTCTTATTAAAAAGTCCTATTTATTATTTTAATTGTCCAAAAGGAAACCCTAATTGGGAAACCCAAGTGATTTTGCATAAACCCTAAAATTTTCAGAACAATCGGAATCAGGATCAGGGCCCCTAAAACTCAGGGGGGGTAAACCCTAATCGGTAATATCCACACAGTTTGTTGTCGAAATTGAAAATGAACGCGAGACCAACTCAGTTGAGCTACCTGGACACGAAGCAACCCTAGGGTAGAATAGGGTCTCTCGCGCCACGCAACGCGCACAAGAGAACCTTTCGCGTGGCGCGAGAGGGACAAATTTTGGGTATAAATAGTAGAGTCTGTTACATGCAATTGTGCGTTAGTTCGACGATCAAAGTCATTTTGTACTCTGAGTTATAGTAATAACAGTCTTATAACACACACAATTCACGAAGTGCTGCCGCAAAACAGGGTAATAACTCGATCGCTGCTACGATTCAATGTCCGGTCGATTAAACTATCCAATGGATGTTTAAGTGCTGCCCACATTAGGGTTTATGCTTTGTCATTCGTTGTTAATTCAATGGATGTTTAAGTATCGCACTTTGTCATTCGATGTGAGGGTTTAATCTCGTGAGTTATCGTAAATGTTGTATTAGTTACTAACCTAGTTTGTGTGCCTTGTTATTTAAACTAGGTTATCAAGGCTAATCAATAGGCTAAGCTCTGTTCATATTAAATCTACAATGTGAGTCATTCTCTTTTTATCAAATTGCTTTATAAATTCTTAAATGTTTTCAAAGTTATAATTACAGGGATTAAGTCTTTGTAATCACCAAATTACAGCCAGTATGTGGGGTTTTGTATACATTACTTGATAATCTTTGCCATTGGACAAACGGGTGGCCAATGGTGATATGACCATAGTCACAGATCCGGTCGAGTGACAAATACTGTGGGTAGTTGGTTGATATATGGAAACAATGTAATCACCCTTAATATTGTAAATTATAACAAACATGTTGTTTTAGTAAAAAGAATGATTCACCAGTATTTCCCGCTGACAAAACCTTTTTCAAACATGTTTCAGGTGATCTGTTGTGATCAAGGAAAAGTGCCGTGAAGCACTACAAGCTTAGGAAAGTGGCTCAATATAAAATAAAGAAACATGTTTTTGTAAAAGAAAGATTTCTCCGTGAAATCATATGATTGTAAATTACCGGGGTTTTATCCCGAGTTGTGAAATAAAATAATCGGGAAATTACAGTTTTAAAAAGATCCTGAAGAAACTTCCGCTGTTAAATAAATACCACGGGATTTTCTGTCCCGCGGCTCCTGAAACGGGTCAAACCGGGTCGGGGGCCGTGACACTTGAGTGAGTAGATATTGAAAGTTTCTTTGAATCTCTTTGTCTGATTTTCCTTTTGTGTTTCTTTTAGATATATCCTCTGCCTGTTGAGCTTTTAATTTCAAATATTCTTCTATGTTGTTAGGCCTAGGATAACCTTGAAGAGATGGAAGACTCCTTTTTGCAGGGTCATCTTCAGAGTAGAAGGATTTTATCTCCTCTCTAACTACTGGAAGATCTAAAGGGTACTGGACTCCTGCAGGAGTAATGGCAGTGTTTGGATTAAGGCTTGTACTGAAGAGAGTGGAACAGGGTTTGGAATGGTTGCAAGGGTCAGTGGTTTTGAAGATGTTGGTGGTGGTGAAGAGTCATCATCCAGTATGATCCTTCTCCTTTTGGGTTTAGTTGAGGTTGGTGGTGTTTTGGAGGGTTGAGTGGTGGTGATTTGAGTGGTGGATGGCTGACTAACAGCTGTTGAAACAACTGGTGTTTCAACCACTGTTGTCATTACAACTGATGATGTGTTATCAGTTGTCTTCTGCTTTTTGGCAGGTGGCTTTTGTGGTGGTGATGTGATTTATGGTAAGGCAGTGGATTGAGTGGTGAGGGCAGTGGTTGAAGTGTGTGTTGATGTAGTATTGGTGGCAGTTGTTGGGTTAACATCTGTTGAAACCACTGAAGTACCAACATCTGTTGATACAATAAGTGTTTTAACATCTGTTGGTTTGGATGTTTGATGAGAGGAGTTTTTGGGAGTTTGGGGAGTATGTTTTGTGATTCTGGAAGGTGTGGATTTGGGTTGCCTCATTTTTCTAGTGGGTTGTCTTCTTTTAGGCTTAGGATTTTCTTCTTGATCATCCTTGGGCTCAGAAGTACCCTGTTCTTCCATTGCAATTAAAACTTTCTTCTCCTACTCAAACCTTGATTTACCCTTTGCCTCCATATCCCTTTTTAGCCTTGCCTTTTCATCAGCAAAAGCATTTAACGTTACATCAACCTTTTTGGAACCATCTGGCCTAGGGATTTCAGCAACCAAACTAGATTTTGCATCTGGTTCAATGTAAAGACCATCTTCATATCCCTTTTTCTTCTTAACTTTCTCCCCCTTTTTGGCATCATTTGGAGGATTTTCAACAAAGACTATAGTAGGAAGAGCAGAGCCAGTGGTTTTCAACAAATGGGCCTTAATTGCCTTGATGTCTGCTTGTGTATCCTTGAACCTAGCTTCCATCAAATTTCTGATCTTTTGAACTTGAACTTCATGTTGCTGATCAGCATATTCTCTTTGTTTGTGAAGCATAGGTCGAAATAAACTCCATAGCTCAGTGGGAGTAGGAGCAGATGATGCAGCTGGTGCAGTAGTGGGTGGTGCCTTTTGTGCTTGTAACAACTGTTGCAGCATTGATTTGACTTCTGCAACAGTTGTGTCAATCTTGTCAACCCTCTCCGTCAATTCTCTATACATTAAACCATCACCTAAGTTAACGGGATCATCTGATTTCCCACCAGTGGTGGTTTTATCAGTGGTTGACTTAGGGAAAGTGTCCCAAAAATTATCCACTGATGCCCATTTTTCTTGGTACTGGGGACTTCTTTCCTTATGAGGGGTGACCATTTTAAGTGTACCAGTGAATACTGGAAACACCCTGGTTCCCAAAGAGGAAATTTCCTTCAAGGGAGTCTCACTTATGAAACTACTATCCAAGTGTAAACTAGTGGGTTCAACACTTGTAGTAGCTGCTCCACTTGAACTACTGACAGGAATTACATGTAATTCCTGCAGTGTAGCCTCCTCAACTATTGGTGGGTTAATAGAGATTGAGACACCAGACTCAGTCACTTATTGTGGCATATTCTCAGTGATAGGTGATTGAGAAGAACTGATATGTGTCTGGGCTAAATCAACTGCATCCAATAGGGGTAATATGGTTGGTGGAATTTTTGCAGTGAGGATAGGGGTGGAAAGAGAATTTGCCCCGGGAGGTGGGCTGTGGATGATGGAATCAAGTGATTCCAGAGCATCATAACGTGGTGTCCCTGTGCTTACAACCTGATCATTTTGTGAAGATGCAGGAGGAGTTTTAGGCTCGGGTTGAGATCTTTCTTCCAACTGCTGTGAGGAAGTAGCAGAAGTGGTTTCTGGTGACTTTTGTGTTGTCACTGGTAGTGGCTCTGGGATCTCATCTTCCAGAGTTACCTTTTTTGTGGGTTTGGGGGGCTTTTGTGATTTTTTCTGTTTTGGTGGTTTTAGGTGTGGGTTTCACAACAGTGGTTTTGCTGCTATGATCACCTTGAGCAGTGTGCTCACCAGCAGATACCTGAGGAGCAGTGGTTGCTGCTAAAGTCTGCTCAAGAACCTCTGCCTGTGTTTTGGAAATTTTTGACAGCCGTGTGAATGTTTCAGGAGTTAGGCTGTTTATTTGACAAGGTTCTCCTTGGATAAGAACATGAGCATTATCCTTTGAAAAATTCTTTTTTAAAATAGTAGCTTAGGAACCTTGGAAATAGTAAAAATGATTTTTTATTGACATTTTTGACCAGATCATTGAAGATCTCCTGGGAGTAGTTAAAGTTTTCCTCATTCAGTATAGCATAACCCAGGTATTGGATCTTCAATGGTATTTCATTGAAAGCAGTTGTTTTATTGGACACACACATTAGGAGGGTATGAAATAAAAACCTTGTGGCAGGAGGAAAACTGCCTTTTTGTAAAGTATCTTTTTTCATTTCCTCTTCATACCCTCTCTCAAGAAAATCAATTTGATACTCAGACTTTGGGAATGAGCTTTTACCTTGAGGATCATCGAGTTCAAATACCTCCGAAATGGTTTGAGGTGTAATGGTAACTGGAACTCCCTTTATCGAAGAATTAATGGCTAAGGGCTTTTTATCCTTAGATTCAAGTTTAGCATTTTTCCAAAATTCTTGATGGGTTTCCAGGTAAACTGTAGCATCATAATTCAACAAAGTTTTGTACTTTGAAGACGAAATAGCGTCAATGACGGAGTCGAAGGTTGTGGTATGACTTGGTTTTTCAAGTAGACCCAAGTAGTTGTGAGGAGCTTTGAATGGAAGAGCCATGGCGATTTGAGTATGATTGCGAAAGGAAGAAGACGATGAGTGGTTTGAGAGAAATGGATGGTAACTGCTTTGAGAAAGGAATTTTGAAATCGATTCGACAGTGAAAACCTGTTTGGGGTTTTGATCAGGGTTTTATAAAGGGAAAAAGTGAATGCTGACGTGGCAGCGGTTACAAAAGATCTGACGGCCAAGTACTACCCACGTGACAACCTCTGATGAATAATGGATGACAGTTGTTAGGAAACTACTGATGAAACAATTTTCAGTGGTTTGCAACGGTAACAAATGAAAACAGTGGTTGATTTTAACTATCAGTGGATAGCTTATCAGTGGATGAAAACACTGATGTTTGATCAACAGTATTTACAAGGAAAATGAGAGAACAGAGGTTGACTTTCAGCAGTGGACAACATTTTGCAGAACAGATGTTTGAACCAAAAACAGTGGTTATGGCAGACTTTTAAGGATTAATGAAAATTTTCATTTTTAACTATTTTTAAGGATGAATTTTTGATTTTCTGAAAACATTTTAATGCTTTTATTCATAGAAAAACAAGATTTTGCTTGTTATTCCATGTTCAGCACGCCAATCCTAGAGATCAAGCTTTCAAAGGTGGATGTGTCTTATGCTTTTGTTAGCACATCTGCCGGCTGATCTTTAGTTGGAACATGATGCAGAGAAATCAAACCTTTTTCATAGCAATCACTCACAAAGTGATGTCTGATATCAATGTGCTTGGTGGTTGAATGGGAAACTGGATTTTTGATGATATTTTCTGCTGCCTGACTGTCCAACATGAGAGGTGTCTTTAAGGCAGTGATACCAAAATCCAGCAATTGATTTTGAAGCCAAAGCAGTTGGGCTGTACAGCTTGCAGCAGCTATATATTCTGCCTCAGCAGTGGATGTTGAAATAGCTGCTTGCTTTTTGCTTTGCCAAGACACTAAGCAATTGCCTAGGAATTGGCACCCTCCTGAAGTGGACTTCCTTGTTGTGTTGCATCCAATAAAGTCACTATCTGAGAAACCTGGAAGCTTGATATTTCCATCAGCTGGATACCAGATACCATGTGTGGGAGCACCTTTTAGGTATCTGAATATCCTTTTTACAGTAATAAGGTTAGACTTTCTGGGGGCTGATTGGGATCTTGCACAAACACATGTTGCAAACATGATGTCTGGCCTAGATGCAGTTAGGTACAATAAAGACCCACTCATGCTTCTATAAAGTGTTTGATCAACCAAATCATCTTTTTCATCAGACATGACTATTTTTGTGGTTGCTATGGGTGTACTACATGGTTTACAATCATCCATCTCAAATTTCTTTAAAAGTTATTTGGCATATTTGCCTTGATGGATGAATGTACCATTTTGCAGTTGTTTTACTTGGAGACCAAGAAAACACTGGAGTTCACCCATTGCACTCATCTCAAACTCAGCTGTCATGAGTTATCTGAACTCTTGACACATTTTAGAACATGTGCTTCCAAAAATGATGTCATCCACATAAATTTAGACAATCATCAAGTCTTTCCCTCTCCATTTTAAAAACAGTGTTTTGTCAATTTTACCTCTTGTAAAACCAATGGACAGAAGAAAGGTGGAAAGAGTTTCATACCAGGCTCTAGGTGCTTGTTTCAAGCCATACAAAGCTTTATTTAGCTTGTAGACATGATTTGGATAAAATGGATCCTCAAAACCTGGAGGTTGACAAACATATACCTTTTCTTAAATTTTACCATAGAGGAATGCACATTTGATATCCATTTGATACACCTTTATGTTGTGGTTGACAGCAAAGGCCAGGAACAGTCTGATAGCTTCCAATCTTGCTACAGGGGCAAAAGTTTCATCATAGTCAATCCCCACTTCCTGTCTGAAACCTTGAACCACTAGCCTTGCTTTATTCTTGACAACAATACCCCTTTCATCAGTTTTATTTTTAAAGACCCACTTTGTGCCAATAGGACTTACATCCTCTGGCAGTGGAACAAGCTCCCCTACTTGTTGTCTTTTAAACTGTTGGAGCTCCTCTTGCATGGCTTCTACCCAGCTGTTGTCTTTTAGTGCCTCTTGGTACTTGACTGGCTGATGGCGAGATAGGAAACCAGCAAAAAGACAGATGTTTTGGGATTGCTTTCTTGTGAGCACCCCTTCACTGATGTTGCCAATGATTTGGTCAGGTGGATGAGACTTCAAGAAGATTAAATCTCCTTTGTATGGAACAATGGCATTTAAGGGTGAGGGCTACAGATGTGAATCATCTAAGCTAACCACTGATGGTGACTTTGATGATCCATCAGTGGCTTGAAATGGAGGTGGAGGAATAGGTGGAAGTGGTGTGGACATCTGTTGAATTTTATCCACTGTTTGAGGATTTTTATCAACAGTGTTTAATGATGTGGAAGAAGGGGTTAATGGGCTACTTTGGTCAACAACTGTTGAGGTAGCAGTGGTTGAGCTTTGACAGCTGTTTTGAACATCTGCTGCTCTTCCAATTGATGCAGACTTTTGTTGTGGAATGATGACTTCATATCCATAGTCTGGTGGAGGATTTTGAGATGGACCTGCACTGTTAGTCTTGACAGAAACATTTTCAAAAGTAAATTTATCAAGATCAAACAATTCTGCAGGGTTTGCAGGGATTTTCATTGAAGAAAGTTCATTGAACTTCACATTCAAAGTCTCTTCCACTATTTTGGTCCTTGTGTTAAACACTTTGTAGGCCTTAGCAGTGGTTGAGTATCCCAAATGATATCCACTGTCTACTTTGGCTGCAAATTTTGAAATTGAGTCTTTTAAGTTCAAAATAAAGCATGGGCAGCCAAATACTTTAAAGTATGAGATCAGTGGTTTGATTTTATACAGAAGTTCATAGGCAGTCTTTTGATGCCTGGGGTTGATTAAAACTATGTTCTTGACATAGCAAGCAGTGTTTACCGCCTCTTCCCAGAAAGTTAGTGGCAAACCTGAATCAGCAAGCATGGTTCTGGCAGCCTCAATCAAAGTCCTGTTCTTTCTCTCAACAACCCCATTTTGCTCTGGTGTCCTTGGAATGTTGTACTGCCTTACAATTCCTTTTGACACACAAAACTCATCCAACTCCCTATTTCTGAACTCTGTGCCATTATCACTCCTGAAGATTTTTACTACCAAATCAAACTGCTTTTCAACCTGTTTGACAAAGTCTTGCAGAATGCCTGCAGTCTCATCTTTGGAATGTAAGAAATAAGTCCATGTAAACCTAGAAAAGTCATCTACAATTACCAAACAATATCTTTTCTTTTTAAGACTCATGACTTTAACTGGGCCAAACAGATCCATGTGCAGCATTTGCAGGCACTTGGTTGTTTTGGACTCTTCAATGGACTTAAATGAGCTTTTATATTGTTTTCCTTTTAAGCAGGAAACACAATGCTTAGGACAAGTGAACAGTTTTTGAGGAAGACCTCTTACTAACCCCTGTTTTGACAAAGCAGTGATTGTCTTGAGATTTGTGTGCCCCAATCTCCTGTGCCAAAGTTCTGTCTCTTTGTTAGAGGCAGCTGAGAACAGACAGACATCAGTCCTGTGGCTCTCTTTTGACAAATCAACTACATAAACATTGCCACTTCTTTGAGCAACAAGTTGAGTTTTTCCATTTTTTATTATTTATTCAATCTTTTTAACCATTTCTGGTCCAACAATCCTTAGTGAAGAATGAGCCATAACCCTTATCACTCATTTGTGGAGGTTGAATTTTAGATTGTCTATTAGATTGACATTTTCAAACTTAACATTTCCAGACTAAACTGTACCAGACCCCATCACCTTCCCTTTACTATTATTACCAAAATATATATCACCCCCTCCATGAGTTTTGAATTCTTTGAGTAGGGCTCTACATCCTGTCATGTGCCTGGAGCCTCCACTATCTACATACCAAAGACTATCTAAGCATGCAGAAGCTCCCTGCACATCAAGTAAAAGGTTAGTTCATGAGGGTCTCCAAAGCCAATAAGGCTTTGGATGGGGTCTCAACAGTGTCTATGTTAAGTTCAGGTGGATGGACAGTGGTTAGCTCAGGGGTTTGGACAGTTTTAGAACTGGTTTTCTCTAACCACTGTTGGGGGTCTTGCCCTGTCATCTGCTGGTACCCAAAGGGATGTCTGATCACTCTTGGTTTAGAAGGCTTTTTGTAAGCCTCATAAACATGTGGGACCCTAGGGTATGGTGGTTGACCTTTACCTCTTTGGTATTGGTTTGCAGGGGCTGCATCAGTCACATGAACTTCTCTTTTAACAGAGGTTTGGTTCAGCTATTTTGTAACAGCTGTTTGAACTGGCACAAACAGTGGTTGTTGTTTGACTTGTGGTTTTGATGAACTCATTGGTGTTTTTGACATGTACTCTTCCTTTTTGACCTCAAAGGATTTCAGGTACACACACTGTTGAGTAGAATGATTTGATTTACCACAGATGGTGTGAAGGCACAATAGTACTTGTTTTGTTAAGATCATAAGCTTTTAAGTGAAAACAATCTTTGGTCAAGTGATTTTTATTTTCACAAAAGTCACAAAACAAGTTTTTAATCTTTTCTCTTTTCTTCCTCTTTTCAGACTCCTTTGCAATAGAGTTTTGAACTACAGTTGGGATGTCCTTAAGAGGAATGACCTTGGCCTTAGGAGCTTTGACACCATCTATAGTTGTGAAGTCCATGGGTTTGAAGTTTTCAAGGATGTCACACTCATCAGACCATGTGGGTTTAAATTGGTATTTCTCAATCTCCTCAAAAGTTGAGGATCCCACAGATCTTTCCAAAGTGATCTTGTTACCAAGTTTATCAGTTATTTTAACCTCTTGGCCATCCTTGTTTGGGGGTATGATTTCAACAGTGGTTTGAACAGATTCATTTGCAGAAGTGTTTTCAATTTCATCATGTTTTCTAAAACCTATACCAAATTTTACATTGCTTTTGATCTGTTTTTCAAGCATAACTTCATAACCTTTGCAGGATTCCACCCATTTTTCACAAGTGATTTGGGTGGATTCCAACTACTTTTTGTGGTTGTGGGCTTGATATTTTTCTATCATAGTCTGGAGTTGGTCCTTGGTTATATATATTTAATGATGCTTCTAATGATGATTTTTGTTTTATGGCATTAGAGTCAATACAAGAAAGGCTGGAAGCTGAAGAAGGACAATCAAGTGATGAAGCAGTGGACAAAATTGCTGAAGCAGTGGTTACAGCTGTTGCTGGTGAAATACTGTTGGGAGAAAATTCAGAACCCCTGTTGTAACCACTATCTGACCCCTGGTCTGAAGAAGAAGAGAAGAAACATGGTGAAAATGAAGAGAAGATGGCTGATGAGAAAGAGCATGTTTGTGATTGTGCCATGATGGTTGCAGCTAAGGTATCACCTCAGGTTCTTAAAAATCTGTGTTCAGACAAATGCATCATAGCATTTGCTAACATTAAAGAGGTGAATGAAAACCTTAGGGATAGAGTGTTAAATGATGAAGTTCAATTTGAAAAGTCTTTAAAAGAACTAAAAATCAAATTGGCTGAAAAAGATAATGAAATCTGCAGTCTCAAACAAGATTTCATTATCTTTTGGTGGTTGTTTGTTTCTCTTGGAGAAGGTGGTTGCTGGCGGTGGTTGTTTCTCCTGTTTGTTTGTCTTCAAGATTAGGGAAGAAGAAATGGGAAAGAGAAAGAGAAGCTTTTATGGTGATTTGATGGTACTTCCAAATTCAAAAGTCACGTTTTGTGTTTTCCAAAGTCAATAAAGTTGCTTTTTCATTACCCATATTGCCCTTAATTTGTACTAGCATGGACTATTATATTGTTTTTAAAGGCAAGAATCCTCTAAACAAATGAGGGCCATTGATCTATTTGGATCTATTTAAATCAATGGATGAGGTTGGGTTTCCAAGGTTTTCTCAAAAAGATGGGGTTTTCCATATAACCCAACCCTATATCTATATATTTATATACATATATAAAGCATTAAATGTAATTTCGCCCTCAATTTCTAAGACGTCATCTGAAAGGTCACAGCTAATCTCCATGATTTTCATCCTCCGCTCCCAAATATGCCCCTCCTTTCAATGAGTTCTTCAGTTTCTTATCATAGAGTTGTGTAATCGATGCCCTAATTAATTGTACATTCAATTTCGTATTGAATGCAATTGAAGATGTGGCTTGAATGTTAGGTTTGCAATTTAGGTGTTTATAAGCACTCAAAGAGTCGATTACACAGATGTTCTGCCACACACAATCATCATCACCGGCAGGTCGCCGTCATCAGGTATGTCTCCGTCTCTTCTTTCTCTTTCTACCGATGTTCCGAGACACCTATCGTCCTTGCTCCTGTTACTAATTCGGAATCATAAACACGTTTTATGACTACAATTGGTTCAACTTGTTGCATTGTTCTTGTGGTTGCAAAGAAAGCTGATAGTCTTTATCCAGTTGTTAGTGGAGCAAGTATAGTCGCCAAGGTGAACTTCAGATTAATTGTTTCTATATTTTCAGTTTCTTTTTTTTCAATCTATAAATAAAGTCACATATCCTGTCTCCGACCAAACTCTGTACTAGAGGGTGCCAATTTCGACTATTTTATGGATAAATGGGTCGATTTGGGGTATATTTTTTTCTTTAACGGGTCAAATAGTAAACTTAGAAGATATGGCTAGAATGATAATGGTTGAAACTAAGTCACCCAAACTGTTTGCAAAATGTATGAAACCTCATAAATGCTTTCAGTAAAATTAATTAGATTATTTCCAATGATATCTAAGAAATTAGTTGTTTATAAAAGTCAAAAAATAAAGGATAAGAAGTGTTTCTAGGATGCCCATCCTGACTCGATTATTCGTTAATTCAGGTTACAAGGGACAATGCATTGCAAAACTAGGACTTTGATGAAACTGCTGAAAATATGCATAGAAACTTTGGATCCGGGTATCCCGGAGGTGAGAATTCATCTGTTTCTTTACTTTGAAAAACCTATTAATATCGACAAGCTTTTTTTGTTTATTTGGTCTCATTAGTCTTTATATTAACCTACTTGTCGAACGGTTAACAACAACGAATATTTATGTAGATCCCAGCACTAAAGGTTGGTTAGAACATCACAAGCACTCGGTATTTGGTTTCCCATCATTGGTTCGCTTCAGTTGGGGTACATGTGAATCCTACTTCAAAGGTGGTGTTGAAGTGTTATGGTAAGTCCTCACTGATTTTTTTTAATAATGGAGTGACGGGTGGGTTGGTTAACGGGTCAAAGTGGGTTCTGGTTAAGGCAAATGGGTTCATGTGATTGCTACATTCTTGTTTTTACAGGGAAGCAGACGAAGCAGATGATGACGGGTCCTCAAAAAAGACGGTGAAATGACAAAAAGTGCGCCTTATGCTACCGAAAGCGCATGGGCTTGAGCCTCATTGCTTTTTTAAACTAATGACTTATAGTTATGTATATATCTCTATCTGTGTTTTTGAGTTTTGTTATAGGCTTATAGTTATATATATACATGAATGGTTGGTCTTTACAGAGTTTATAGTTACTGTTGGCAGTTCTGGCTTGAGTCGGTTGAAGAATTCACAGCATAGTTCAATTATTATGTAAATCAGTTTACGAGTTCAGGAAATTTAATCTTGAAAAATAAAGACTTCCTCCATGATATTTGTTGGAGCATTCAACTACATTAGGGAGATCTGCTACATTACCGCTCCATTAGGATCCCTAAAATAGGTAACAATTTTAGGGATGCAACAGTGATTCCTTAAATATACAGATTCATTATTCATTCCCTATATCTATTCTTCATATTTTTTGTGAGTGGGAGATAGAGAAAAAGTAATAGACTAGAATAAAGAAGTATTAGTAAATTGAATAGGATTATAGGAATGACATGTGTGAGGTTTTTAAAAACTAAACAAATTTTAGGTAGATAAATGTGTTGTTTAGCTAAATTAAGGATGGGGATAGAGCACCTGGTGTGCGTACTCTCAGCAGTCTATGTGAACAACATGTGTAGTTCAAAGATTTAATTTTTACTTCTCTGCATTTACTTCTCTGCATGTACTCTGCATGTACTCATGCTGAAAATCGTACTGTTAGCTAATGTTTAAAGTTTGTGATTATTTTGATTCTTTTGTTGGTTGCAGCTTAATAGGAAGATAAGTTTGGTGTATGGTGGTGGAAGTATTGGCCTAATGGGTATGATAGCTCAGAGAGTTTTCGATGGAGGTTGCCGAGTTCTTGGGTAATATACACAATACACTAACAACAATTCTTCTTCTTTGTGTGATTTTAGTTACTGCTTGCTGATCAATGTAAATCATTGTTGTTTACTCACATGCAGGGTTATCCCAAAAGCTCTTGTACCCCTTGAGGTAATTCCCCTTTAAATTTAAAAATTGTGAGTTTTTCTCATAACGTAGTACCTACCGTCCTTTTTAGGCTAATAGGTTCAGTTCATTGGTTAGATTTGATGGCCCTTTAAACGGATTGATTAACATAAATGCTTGAAATCAAGATACACACGATCATATTGACAATAAACAACTGATTCGTATTATTATTTTCTGTATGAATGAATGAATACAACTGATCCCTATTAGCGCTATTTATACACGCCGGAATACCACTGGTGAACCGTCGCAGCGTTTCAGTAATGAACGCGACACACCGTTTACATATTTAACTATTTACAATACTAGCCCAATGTTTTATATATCTACATTTAGGTCACTAACTACAGTAGCAAAGTTTATTAACTAAACTTAACGAACTTAACAAAATCGACATTGTGGTAGAGATCCAGGAAACGATTCCCTCGACACCCTAGAAGCCTTCCTAGGGACCCATGTGGAGAAAAATGGTTGTGGGTTATATTCTGGTTGCTTTAATTTGATACTATATATTTGGAAATGATGTGACAAATAATGTTCTTATTTCATTACAGAAGCCTAAATGGCTTATTGCATCTGCTAACATGTTTGTGGTCATTTATGACATTGGCAGCTGCCGGGTATTTACTCGCATTCCACATGACTTGATTCGGCCAGTTTAACGGACATGACTTGATTCGGCCAGTTTAACGGACTTGGTTGGACGGGTCAAACCAGCCAAAACCAGTTTGCTTTTTTCGGTTTTTATGTAAAAAAAAATATCAAGCCTTTCATGTTGAAAATAATTTATTCGTGTAAACTTTAGTACTTTTAATTTAGATTAAAAAGTCATTTTCGTCCCTGAGGTTTGGCCATTTTGTCCCAACGACAAAAGTGCAATGTCGTTGGAGGTCGGACTCCTCAGATATCATCGTCCTTATAGATCAATAACACCTAAAAGTATAATAGTAACAATGCTAATAATAAAAATAGTAATAATGACAATAGTACGTCGTAGAAATATTAATAACAAAAATAGTAATTACAATAAACGTAAAAATAAAAATAAAACAAATATACGTTCACAAAAATTGTGAATACTTTCTCTACACGTTTGTGCCAACAACCGTAGATACTCGTCCTAAGCTTCACTCGTCATTCCGAACGCTTGTTATCGAATGGAAGTCGTACATTTTTGCAACATGGAGAATCCGACTTTACCCCGTGCATTCATTCTTTTTTGGAGAAGCATATTCGCGCTCTAAATCGGCACTAATCCGCAAAAGAAAAAACAGCGGCTCATATGAAAGCGGCGTCAAAATTGATCTTCATTGTATAACGGATTTTCCGCAAACAATCACTAACCAAATGGTTGTGAGCACCAATCTGATCACTTTCAAGATGCGGTTGTCTAAAACGTGTTGGTTGTGATGATTCAGCTTCCTCCTCTTTAAAAACTTGAACCGCCTCTTGTGCCACCGCTATGAGCAAATCGTCAATCGTACCTGTGACACCCGGCTATTTTGAGTCTGTACCGTACTAATGTGACACGTGTTAATAGTGAATAAATACAATATTTTATTTAATTTTGTGTTAATTGATAGTATTTGATGTGTTGATAAATCCAAACTTTATTTAAAATTATGTTGGCAAAAACAAGATATACGCTTATCGCGTAACGAACAAAATGCGAAACGAACGTCGATGACCACCCGATTAATGTTAAAATCCTAAAAAATATTTTGTTATGATTAAAATGCTATTTTTAAACATATCCGCGAGGAAAAATTAAGTAAAACACTTAAAAACACTATTTTGCGAAATTAAACGCGTGCTGCACAATACCGCGCATATCTTACAAAATTTAAACGACGAAGCCAGTCAAGGCAAATAATGAAATTATGATTTTGGCCCCTGTGGTTATATCACTTTTACCTTTTTAGCTCAAAAAATATTCTTTTAACATCTGAGCCCCTAACGTCTTTTTTTTCTAACCCTTTTGGCCCCTAACACTAACCTCATCCATTTACTTGGTTAAAAACTTGTCATGTGCCCAACATTTATGGCAATTCACCTATTTTCACCAACCCACTTAATCCCCTTAAATAAAAAAACTCCAGACTCGATTTCATCTTCTTCAACTTATTAAAGATCAAAGTGGGACTGTTTAATAATTTATACCTCAAAATCTTGAATAGACGATATAATCAATTCAAATACAAAACGCAATAATGTCAAGATGATTCAAGAAACGCTTGGGATAAATGTTGTTCAATCTCCATAAACTGATGAAACCCAAAGGTGAGAACAAATTCATAAACCCTAAGTAACAATTTAATAAAATTGGGGCTCAAATTGAAAAATTTTAACAAATACCAGCATGATATTTAATTAGCAGCTAGGTTGAAATCAATGTTCAATTATCTAAAAGAAAAACAAAAAACTTGGGGTTTCATGTAAATCTTGCTAGACCAGTTGAGCTCAAGTCTTTATCCAAAGAACACATGCAAAAAATTAAGGATTTCAAGGAACCTGGTCCTACACGCCATTTACTCAACTCACGCGGCTTTTATCACCTTGATCTGAAGCCCAAAAAATATACTCTTAGATGTGAACTTGAATCTGAAAGTTACCGATTTCGAATTATCAAGTTATTACATATCAGATCCAACTCGACGAACTGGTGTTATGGTGGCCGACAGTAATGGTGGCGGTGCGGTGGTGGCTGGCTCGATTGGTGGCACGTGCGATGGTGATGAGTTTTGGGTTTGGGATGCTCAAACGAAGAAGAAGATGCTCATGGTTTTTTTTTTGTTCGAATAAGAGAAAACTTACAAAGGATAATGCAGGGATTTTTTTTATTTATCATAAAATAAGATACAAACAATGTTTCTCTCTCTCTCTAGAATTTTGAATTTCAATTTTGGTCGCCTGGATGTCCAGGGGAAGAAGAAGATGGTTGTGAAATTAGGGTTTGGGGGTTAACAGCTGAAGAAGTTGAAGTGAAGTGCAAGTGAAGTGCAGGGATCTTTTTTTATAAAGATATTTAAGTGGGGTAGGTTAAATGACATAATCGCCCCTCATGTGAGGGGCACATGACCAAGATTTAACCAAGTAATTGGACGGTGTTAGTAATAAGGGCCAAAATTGTTAAAAAAAATAACGTTGGGGTACAGATGTTAAAAGATTCCTTTTTGGGCTTATAGAGTAAAAGTGAATTAACCACAAGGGACAAAATCATAATTTACTTTACAAATAATTTTCAAACCATGGGGATACACGTACTTAGATATTAGACTTCGTATTTTGAGCTAATAAATTGTATATAGTTTAAACATTATTATTTTTATTTAATAATTAATTAAATTAACGGTTTATTCGGTTATCCAAATATACCAAATAAACCAAATTAAAAAAATGTGGATCCAAAAACCATATTCACAATTTCGGTTTCGGTTAGAAACCAAACTAAAAACCGAATTCGTTGTTCGGATCGATTTATTTGGTTACGGTTCTTTTTACGATTTTTATTTAGTTACAGTTTTTTTTCTAAACACCCCTGACCAAAAGTATATCCACACATGTTTTACATGACAATGATATTTTGGGATTAAAAGGAAAAAAAAAAACAATAAAAACGAAAGTAAATTTTTTTTTTTCCAAAAAACAATCAAGTAAAGTAAAATTTAATAATAGGTTAGATTAAAAATAAAAATAAAAACTCTTAAGAAAAGAGGTGCCAAGGAAATTCAACAGGAAAACTTAAGAAATTAAAAAAAAAATAGTACTCTACGTCTCTACCCATGCGTCTTAAGCATTGGGGTGGCCTGCCAAATGATAATATAATTATAGCTATTAAAATAAGAAAATGTGATATAAATACTACTTACAGATGATAATATAATTATAGTGATTAAAATAAGAAAATGTGATATAAATACTACTCACAATTGATGAAATAATCTAGTGATTAAATTAAGAAAAGGTGACATAATTTATAATACTATTTACAAATGATAATATAACTAGCATCCACGCTCCAATACAAGAAGTGCTAATTGTATGCATTTGTATTTATCAGTATTTAGCCTATTTAGAGCCTAAGTTAGGGGTTCAGATTTTCATTCTGTAGTAGGATAGAGAGGCCTGAAGAGAGTGGGATGTAGGCAACTATCTCAAAAAGATAGTTATGATGTATATCCACCACAATAATGTTGCACCAAATATAAACGAATACCGCAATACAAAGTGTGATCATGCCATGCAGTGCGGGGCAGGCTGCTAGTGCATACATAACTAGTAGTTTACCTGTCCGCGGTCCGGTATATATGATTAACACCATCCAAACTCACTGCTTATTTTAATATCATAATGACTTCTTATTCAACTATTAAAAACATCAATAATTGTGTCTATATTTAAGATAATGATGACTTTTTATTCGATTGCGATTAGTAACTACAACTGTTCTTGTATTGTCATACATACTAACTTAAAATCTTAGATCTAATTCGCACAATTTAAAATATTTAAGTAATTATTTGTAAATTGATTAACGTAGCAATTGCTAACACCATTAAATGAAGATAGATGAGATCTATCAAAGTTAGATGTTTATGAAAATGTTAAAAAAACTACCAATGACAGTCAAACGTAGATTATATTTATTGGCATAAAAATTACACAACAAACATATTCTAAACAACTAATACAAAACCATAACTAAAGATGTGGTGAAACTATAGTTTCAATATAGGTTGCACCTATAATGCCTTACGTAAAAATGATAGGAAAAAAACCATGCATCTTCTTTGCCCTTACGTTTATCTCAACAACATCACCCCATTCGTGTACTATAATTAACTTGTTATTTTCATCAATATAGTGCACAGATGACCCTATCATCAATGGCATAAACACACGGGGTACAAAAGACACCACTTTTGACCAAGTTTCACTTTACAGACACCACAATTGAACGTCTACACCACACATTCAAATACTAACCAACATATGAAGTTTATCTCATATAGTCACCAACTGACCTATATATTCCATACTAAGTGTATCTGGGTATAATCAGAAATTAGGTCAATCTAGGCAGTCAAAGTTTGAAAAAATCGGTCAAAAGTCGCCTATAATTGGACCAAATCGATCAAAACTGGATCAGATATTAGTCAAAATTCGACCAAATCGGTTAAGAGAAACGAATAGTTACCTTAATTTGAACAAAAATAAGATGCTACTCCATGATTTTGAACCATTGTAGAGATAACTGGGTGCGATATTCTGATGAAAAAGGAGACGGGGAGCGGGAAAACGGCGTATGATGAAAGTGGGGATGATTAGGGTTATTTAAGTTTGGGACTTTTAACATATAACCCCCTCCATCTTCATTAGTTTATAGTTAGTCCTCATACTTGTGAATTTATATATAAAACAAGGTTTGTTGCAATCACCGATCACCAGTATAGTTTTATTTTCTTTTATTTTCGTGTGACACTTTCTGAAATTTGTTATTGTTTTGTTCTAGTAGGTTATTCGGTCATATCATGGCCATTTGAGTGGTGTTTATTGCTTGGCACTTCATCCCACTATTGATGTTTTTCTTACTGGCGGTCGTGATTCTGTTTGCCGGGTATGAAATTAATAATTTTATAAAAAAAAGTGTTGAGTAAAATGGCATTTTTGTTCTTGAGGTTTGGGCAGTTTTGCGACTTTCGTTCGAAGGTTTGTTTTTCCGCATGTGGATTCAAAAGGTTTGAAATTTTGCCATTTTCACCCAGCTTGTTAACTCCATCCATTTTTCTCCGTTAAGTCAGGGTGTTTTCGACTTTTTTGTTCCACTTAAAGGGCAATTCGATCTATTTCAGGGGTATTCAGTCTTTTTGTATTAAGTGAAAAAAAAAGATTGCCCTGGAAGTTAACAAAAAACCGGAAATACCCCTGATTTAACGGAGAAAAAAATGAATGGAGTTAATGAGCCGAATGAAATTAGCAAGATTTCAAACCTTTTTGGATCCAGTTGCGAAAAAACAAACTGTTGGACGAAAGTCGCCAAACTTGCCAAACCTCAGGGATGAAAATGACATTTTACTAAAAAAGTTTAGTTTATAAAAAAAGTAATAATCTTTGAAATTAACATTTGGCAACTTAACATTTTCAGGTATAGGACATTCGCAGCAAGATGCAAATTCATGCTCTTTCAGGCCACGACAATACATTCTGTTCAGAGTTTACACGACCTACTGTAAGTAATATAGCATTACAGCTAAACATTACATCAATAATTTCTTTCTTTAATCGTTAAAAAGCTTAACACGATACACTTTCTATCAGGATCCTCAAGTTGTAACCGGCTCCCATGACTCTACCATTAAGTTCTGGGATCTTAGATATGGTAAATATATTTTCTATTCCTTTATAATACGTGTATTTATTTTTGTGATCTTGACTTAACATTTTAATCTATTGTTATGTTACTCTGTAGGTAAAACAATGGCAACTCTTACTCATCATAAGAAATCTGTACGTGCATTGGCCCAACATCCTATCGAGTATGTACCTTTACTTTAAATTGTTCAATTCTTTGTCATGAAGCTCTTCAATGGCCTCTTGATCACCCGATAACAATCAAGATGCTTCTTTTTGCTATATCGGTGAATTGCCTTGACCCAGCTTTGATTTTAGCTTGTGCAAAGGACTTTAGAGAGCCTTTCGTTAATCCAATGTCATCTGATGGTAAAACGAAAGCGAATGATGCTAATCCCAGCTGCTGGCATCATTATATGGCGGCCATGGTGATCAATTGGCAATAATAGCAGCTTTTGAGTGAAGGAAAAACACCAAACAAATAGGTAAATAGCAATATGTTGTAAGTTCAGTTTATATACCGACCAATGTCTGACTGATGAGAAACTTTTACAGTTTATGATAGCTATTGGCATATCTGTAATGTGGCTTGTTGGAATTATTATTGGGGTGGCCTGCCATACCGATGTCTCTACCCATGCGTCTTAAGCATTGGGGTGGCCTGCCATACCGATGTCTCTTATATCGGTCTTATGGTGATTAAAATAAGAAAGTGTGATATAATTCTACTTACAAATGATAATATAATTATAGCTATTAAAATAAGAAAATGTGATATAAATACTACTTACAATTGATGATATAATCTAGTGATTAAATTAAGAAAAGGTGACATAATTTATAATACTATTAAATGATAACTAGTTGTAACACCCTTGTGAATACACTGGTATGTTTAAGAACGATCCAAATCAAATACTAAAAAACATATTATAATATATCATTTAAATTATTTGCATTTAGTGATAACTGACGATGCATAATGATATTCGCTAATTTACACATATTTTAGTCCCCCGTTTTACCCCTATTTTATGCGTTTTTGGCCGTAAAACCGTCATTCGGATACTTATTTATCTACATTTATGTTTACAGGCCTAAAACAACATACCAGACAAGATGATAGCAAAAACGAGAACTTTCCGGAATAAACGATGAAGCTGTGGACATTCTGTTAAGAAAACTGACCTGGGCCTGTGGAACGGTCGTGCGACCTGATGCACGACCGTGCATCTCCGACAAATGCTAATCAACCCGGCATTGAACGAGGGTGCGACTAGGCGTGCAAGTCATTTAAGGTCAGCTCGGTGATGCACGGACGTGCCATCCGAAGAACGATCGTGCGTCTACGATGATCCAGCCTGATCTCGGTGATGAACGCCCGACCCAGCAGCTCGTGCAACAAGAACCCGGAACTGAACGATAACGGTCGTGCGATATCGTATCCGGTCAAAGATCTGATGACGTATGCAGCATGGTGACCCATCCCCAATAATTGCATAAAGTGCACGGTCGTGCCATCTGGAGAACGACTGTGCGACAGCGAAAAAATATAAAAACAAAACAGAAACATTCTGTTCGACATTCTGGATTTTTGGAGAGTTTCACAGGCGATTTTCAGGCTCCGGAGGCGTTAGCTTTCACCCGGATTCAAGCCACATTATCCCGTTTAGCTCGATTACTACCCGGATCCTTAGTCTAGTACTTGTTTATGGTTTGGTTTTCTAATCTTTCCATGATTTTGTTAATCTTTCAAGTACTTAGATTAATGTTTATGTATTATTGTAGCCTTTGGGCAAAAACACAACAATCCCTTGCTTGATTATAGCCATTAGTTTGTTAAACTTTGTTTGTAATGACACTTTGAAGTATTTTCTATGTTAATCTTTGATGATTAGTTTGCAACCTTGTTATTGATATTGAATTCTTGATTATAAGTAATTATGTTGGGTGATTGGTGCTTGGTTAGTTAAGATAGTTGAAAAATGAAGCTTAATTAATCTTGTATTAGTAAACTTTGAACTTGGTTAACTAGTTTAGCTTGGTTTAAATGTATGCATCATGATACTAGAAATGGTTAGTGATTTAATAAAATGTAATTATTGTTAATCAAGAGAGCTTGCCGTCACGTAAGGACCTTAACGGGTTAGATGGTGTGGTTATAAATTCTTGCCATGATTTGTTAGCTTAGTTAGTAGTTTAGGCCAAAATTGCTATCTTAGTGAATTATTATGCAAGATTTGTAAAATGAACTCGGTTGTGATTTAATCTAGTTTATGCTTGTCTCGGTGGTTGCATTGTGTTTATCGGTGTCTCTTTCCTTGATTAAGTGCGGTTAGAAAACTCCTAACGGATGACTAACTTATTTTTAAGAGATTTTCATAGACATTTATCAATTGCACGTTAAAGAACAATTTTAGGTGGTTAAAGTGTGTTTATCGTTTTAGCTTTCCGAATGATTGTCATGTTAGGATTCCCGAAAGGGATACTAATTGTCTTAAATTGGAAAATTGACCGAATGCTTCTAGTGCCAAAACCGACTTAGTTGACATACTTTGGTTGTGTATTAAGCAAGGCTTTTTATCTATTATCTATTATGTTTTTATTATGTGTCTATTTATGCTTACTTTAGTTTAGCTAAAACCAAACAAACTTATGTTTTTACCGGTAGTTTAGTGACAAAGGTCTAGTATTAATTCTCCGCCCATTTCCTTGGATCGATACTTGGTTCTTACCGATACTTTATTACATATATGACGGGGTACACTTGCCTCTTTCGTGTGTGTTTTGATGTAAAAGTAATAATCACTTTTATAAATTTAAAACCAAATCGTGTGTAAATTCATTGCAAAATTATGTATATATACGCACACGTCAAGTTTTTGGCGCCGTTGCCGGGGAGATGGCGAGTTTTAGGAATGACCCGAGTCATTAAGTTATCGGTGTATATACTTGTTAATATTTGTGTATAATTTCTTGATTATTTATTTGTTTATTTATTTGTAAATATTTCTTGTTTTTATTTCATTTATTCATTTTCCAAGTCATTTTTGGTACATTTGTAAATTTTTGTTCCATTTATTTATTCGATCCAGATTTATTTATTTATTTATTCTTTGATTCTTCGGCTTCGGGTATCCATTTCTACTTTAGCCGATTCGATTATTTTTATTGTGTTGATTTTTTTATAAAATTTCGGGCCCATTTTCGAATTTTTATAAAATTTTCAGCCCATTTTTAATAATATTCTGCTCTATTCAGCTGAAAAAAAATTTATTATTTTATTAATGAAATATTCACCGTGTCAAATTTTCGTTTGCAGGTTAATGTTCTCGACCCCCGCTCCAGAACTTGTTGAACCGTCAGACGAGCCCGAACGTGATCTTAGGAGACGTCTACGCGCGAAAGGTCGGGCGGTTGGGCTACTGCTTGCCAGTGGTGGGCCGGAGCCGGTGGTACCTGCTGAAGCCGAGGGCTCAGGAGGAGACGTAATCATGGCAGACGATGAGCGACCGTTGAATGAGACGAATCAGCCTGGAAGAACAGGCCTGGAGCCGAGTATCCTTCAACCTACTATTGATGTACCTACTTTTGAAATTAGATCTAGTATTATAAATATGGTACAAAATTCAGTACAGTTTGACGGACGTGAGCACGAGGATCCCGGGAAGCATATTGCTGCTTTTCTCCATGTTTGTTCTACGTTTAAGATTACAGGTGTTTCGGAGGATGCAATTCGGTTGAGGTTGCTTCCGTTTTCGTTACGTGACAAAGCTAGAGCTTGGCTTATGTCACTTCCAGCCGGGTCCATCAGGACCTGGAATCAGTTGGCGGAGCAGTTTATGCAGAAATATTTCCCACCTGAGAAAACGAACAAGCTACGGAACCGAATTCTATCTTTTCACCAGGACGAGGGTGAGTCGTTGCATGCGGCGTGGGAGTGATTCAAGGATTTGTTGATTGATGTGCCACATCATGGCTACTCCAAGAGACAGCTGGTTTTAACGTTCTATCAGGGGATCAGTTACAATACACAGGAGCGATTAGACGTGAACGCAGGAGGCGATCTGGGAACTAAGACGCCTAATGAAGCGTATGATATTATAGAGAAAGCCGCGTGAAAATCCAGCTCGCGTCGGGAGGGAGACAGAGGCCGGGCATCATCATCTTCATCTCGCGCAGGAGTCCATGCTGTAGATGACTATTTAAGTGGTGTAGGTTAAATGACATAATCGCCCCTCATGTGAGGGGCAAATGACCAAGATTTAACCAAGTAATTGGACGGTATTAGTAATAAGGGCCAAAATGGTTAAAAAAAATAACGTTGGGGTACAGATGTTAAAAGATTCCTTTTTGGGCTTATAGAGTAAAAGTGAATTAACCACAAGGGACAAAATCATAATTTACTTTACAAATAAATTTCAAACCATGGGGATACATATACTTTGATATTAGACTTCGTATTTTGAGCTAATAAATTGTATATAGTTTAAACATTATTATTTTTATTTAATAATTAATTAAATTAACGGTTTATTCGGTTATCCAAATATACCGAATAAACCAAATTAAAAAAAATGTGGATCCAAAAACCAAACCAAAAACATATTCACAATTTCGGTTTCGGTTAGAAACCAAACTAAAAACCGAATTCGTTGTTCGGATCGGTTTATTTGGTTACGGTTCTTGAGGGGTGTTTAGAAAAAACCGTAACCAAATAAAAACCGTAAACCGAACCGTAACCGTAACCAAATAAACCGACCCGAATAACGAATTCGGTTTTTGGTTTGGTTTCTAACCGAAACCGAATTGTAAATATAGTTTTTGGTTCGGTTTATGGATCCACATTTTATTTTATTTGGTTTATTCAGTTTATTTGGATAACCGAATAAACCATTTAACTTAATTAACTATTAGAAAAATTATTATATTTTATAAATCATATACAATTTATTAGCCCAAAATACCAAATGTAAATTTAAAATCACAACTTAAAACCACTCTTTAAGTCATCCAATAGTTTCTATGATCTATGTTTTGAAACTTTAACTTTGTGGTTGTCTATTACTACTTTATGGATGTGTTTGTTTTATTTCACAACGAAACTTTCTTGTATTCATCTACACTATATTATAATGCTTGAGTCAAGGGCATTTTAAGATACCCAAAAAATAAGAACTTTTCCCCCGATTTATTTATAGAAAGACCCCTAAAATGAGGGTAATTTGGTCTTTTAAACACTTTCCCCCCATTTATTTATAGAAAGTCCCCTAAAATGAGGGTAGTTTGGTCTTTTAAACACTATTTATTTTTTAGCCCCTAAACTTATTACACTTAAATCCTTGACTTTTAACAAAATTATAGATATTTAGTTACACTTTTTCTCTTTCACAACAAACTTATAATTTTTTTACGTATTCTTGACATATCTTATAAACTACAATGTTTAAACAAAATCCAAAGATAGCATCACGACCTACACATTTTTGTCGGCGTTTCGGTAGTTGTGTTGTTAAATATCGACGCACGGATTAAGAGGTACAAGTAGACGATGCATTTGTGTACAAATGATTAAAACCCGATGTACTTTTAGTCATGTTATCACTTTTAAATCTAAAACTACAGTTAAATAATTTATTAAAAACATTAGTTTACACTTAAGTTAAATATCAACAAACCTTCCTATTTTAAAGGAGTAAGAAATTCTTATATAATTAAGTAAATGGGAAACGATTTTTAAAATCTAAACTATAAATTGCATTACTAAAGTTTAGTCTTATTGTACAACCAAGCATCACTATAATAAACACTAAACTAGGGATTAAATGAGCGGGACATTGTTCAATGGGTTCCGGCTAGAAAAAAATCAAAATTCAAAAACCTCATATCTGCTTCTCAACTTTTGAATTCCCCAAATGTATCTAAAAACATTTGTTGCCTCTCTCTGTCTCACATTTTGAAAACCCTAGACTACTGCATTAGTACAAGATCGACGACCTGTCGGTGGTTTTTACTAGTCTTCTTCTTGTACTCTCTCTTTCTTTCCTACAAAATCATACTCTCAAAGAAACACTATGTAGATTTAGGTTTAGATCTGTCAGACTCGTGGAGCTTTGGGGGACGAAAGATAGTGACGGTGGTGATGATTTGGTTACAGCCTTCTATACGGTGGTGGTCCTAAAGAGCCACGTAAACACTGTCAACGGTTCCAAGGTTAAAACAAGGAGGAAGACCATGCAGAAAACCCTAGCCATCGACTCCCGCGATGGCGGCTAGGTTCCGGCGAAGACTCCAACGAAGCTTCAGTAAGTCCTCTTATAATTGTATGTTTTATCGGTTTTTACATTGGTTCATGTAATGACAATTGTAACCATTATCGGTTGTAATGGCAGTGGTTCCGACACCCGAGCTCCAGTAGAGGAGACTAAGGTTCCGGCGAATGTAAAGCCATCGGTGACTGAACCACCAGTGCAGGTGTGTCTTCATCTTCAAGACCTTTAATTTGCTTCTGATTCTATGTAGGCTAGGTAATTTAGCGTTGTTGGGAACATGGAGGCCTTTTATTGTTCTATACAAAAGACAACATTATATAAAGAAGATGACAATAATCTCTTATACTTTTAAACTCATGTAGTAGTCCACTTTTGCAGTTTTAGGATTTATTGCAGATTTTAACAGTTGTAGCCTTTATTTAAAGCCGAAGGTGGGATGTCTTTTTTGTTTGCAGGCGGTTGCATTAGTGTAGCAGGACACTGTGAATACTTCAAGGGTTGTGCAGGTAATGTACTATGAATTTAGTAGATTATATTTTCTTTGTTAAATGTTTTAACTGATGAGTAGGTTTACAATCCTGGGACGAACAAGACATGGGTTGATTAGTGATGATGATATGTCCGGCCAGGTGAAGAGTCCTCTATCTACTCGAAAATTATATAGGTTTTTTGATAATAAATATTGAATAAAATAGTTATTTTTTAATTGTCAGGTACTCAAAGTTTAGTCCTTTTTGAGTATGAGTTGGGTTTGCAATTGAGCATTGGCTGATTAGTAATTTTTTTCCCATTAGAATTGTTTGATTCTGTCACACCCTGGCTTTGCGGAAGCGTGGTTATTTTGGTGTGACTTCTTAATACCATAGCTCAACCATAACAAAGCTATATGAAATAAAACCATGCAAGATCATCCATAGATTTAAGTTTTAAAACTGAAGTAACATAACATTGTCTTAGGGACTTACAACATCATAACATAAAACATTGTTTTGAAAGACATAAACATCAACATGAATAAAACGCAGTTTAAGATTTGTGACTCGTTCAGGAAAAAGTCACATTTCCTAAACCGGGATGACCTCGGAACCCATATGCAGCGGGAAAACATAACATACCGCGCCAGATCTTTAATTCCCTGAAATACATGTAAGTTGAAAAATCAACAATAATGTTGAGCGAGTTCATGTGTAAGTGAGTAAATAAACCTTTGTATGTATAAAAATCCTGGTATGTAGCAAATAAGGAAAATGAGATCACCAATGGTTTGCAAGGCCATTGATATGTGTGAAGTGCAAGTAGGAAGACTCAAACCTAGCAGATTTCGCGATGGGTACAAAGTCACCCCGAGGTCCGTTCTGGTTGGGCCTGGGGCTGGGCTCGCTACACCCAGATAGATCTACCGCTTACGTCCCTCGGTCCTACAATGAGGATTAATGGCCTCCAGTTTCTGCCTACCCACTCACATGATCTAAGTAGTAAACCTCCTTACGCTAACCATACCATGTATAAAGTACTTGTAATCAAAGTAACATGTATTTCACCCCCGTAGTTTAGAAAACTGAAAACAGTTAAGAGAAAAGGGGGACATGAACTCACAGTGGTGCGTCTCTACCAAGTATGCCTCCAAATCAATCAGCTGTGTGACGACCTACACGTACTAACTCTATTAGACGGACGGCCGTGCCTTAGCTTTAAGGTTTAAGTTTTTGGGAAATAGTTAGGAAACTATTTCGTGTTTACATTCTGTATATACTTGGTAGTCATTTTCCTTCCCAAGGATGGGGGATTTAATACATGTGTGTATAATTTCGAAATATATTATTAAGTCTCACTTAGAATATATTTTATTTCCAACTTCAAAATATAAATATTCTTCTAAAAAATATTATACTTTAATACATGTGATTTTCCCAAAATAATACTTAGTAATATTATTTTTACTCTAAAAATAATATTTACGTAGTTCACAAAATAATCATAAACACTTATACAAGTGATGTTGTGAAAAATATATACTAAATACATTTACGTATCACGTTTTATTTTGTGAAATCCCACCTCCGGTATCTTTTAAATAAGTCGTGGCGAAATCTATAATTTGAAAACAAGTCAAAATGTATTTCTAACACTTATAGTGAAAATAGTTCTAAGTGTTAGGTTTTTTTTTTAGAAAAATTTCGCCAGAGTTTCCTCTGTAACTGGAGGTGGCCACGCTTTCAAGCGTATCATTTTCTTTTATAAATCAAACCAACATTCTTTTCATTTAATCAAAACAATGTTCAAAACAACAAACTAGTCAAAATATGTATATAAATCGCATAAATTTCATGAACTTGTGATTTATCCAAACTATGAAGTAAATCCCATTACTTTTAGTGGATCTTTATATAAAACAATCCGATTTTGTAAAAACCTCGTTTTTAAAGAAATTCCATCTTTACAATTTCTTGTAAAATTTGACAAAACTAGTTCTTTGTCGAAACTTAGTGTTACACAAGTGTTTACACACTTGTGTGTTCTAAAAACCATTCGTGTTGGTGTAAGATCCGCCTTTAAAAGCATGTTTTCTCTTAACACTTGGTCCTTTGAAAATACCACTTGTAGATCCGTAGATCTACTAGTTTTAAACACTATTTCACAAACAAAATCGCTTTTACACAAGTTCATGATTCGTGTGTGGTAGAGTTTCATCCTTTAACCCTTGTTACTTCCAAAACAACCTTATGTCATGATCCATGATCATGACCAACTCGGGTTAAATGACGATCCGAGCTACCACAACATAGATCGGGTCCAAATAATCACACAAATCAAATACTACAAGTTTTACACAACATATGAGCTTTTAACCAACATTTTTAGTGTTTTAAGTAGACTTTTGTGTGTCATCTTGTATGTTTACGAGTTTTAACCGTTACAAATCATTTTAACCACTTTAAAATAGTTCGAGAAGGTGATTTAAGCAACTTACTACTAGCTCGAGGCTAGGGAAGAATCTAAGCGAAAAATGCGTGGATAAAAGCAATGTAGTGAGGTCCTTCGCCTTCCGATTGCACCAAAGTTCCTTATACGCGATCCTTAACACTTGTAGATACTTGGAATGTGATGATCAAAATCGAAAGGTGGTGGTGGTGTTGCTTGTGTCTTCGGCCGAGAACCAAAGAGAGGGAGAGAGAGGAGTGTTGTGAAGTTTGTGGTGAAGGTTATGTGAAGTGATTAGTGTGTTAAGTGATGAACTTATAGACAAATCAAATGAGCATTAACCAATGGACCTTGTGTTAGCTAGATATTGAGCATGGATGATTAAAATAATCATCAAAGGTACAAGGGTGTCCCCTAGGGGACCGAATTCGTAAAGGGGGGGGGGGGTTTCTAGTTCAAATCCAACTAAATACCAAGTAATAGTTAAGTTAAGTGTAGGTTAACCCGGTTACTAGTGTGTAGTGTGTTATGACGGGTGTTAGGGTATTCAGGGACCCTAACTGGCTCAGAAAAAGATAAACAATGAAAATGACAATATTTTCATGTTCCGGTTAAAATCCGGTTGTTCGGTTGGATGGTAATCCGTTAAAGTGCTTAACAAAGCTTTAAAGTGTCGTTAATACCCTTTTTAGTGATACAACTCATTTCTGACACTTTGGAAAGTGTCTAGTAATATTGTTCTCATGTTTTGGCACTTTATTAGGTAGCTAAAAGCTGAATTATTATGTAAAGTGCTGAATTTTGTGTTTAGAGCACGTTTTAGGCACATCCAGTCATTGTACTTATTCCTAGAGACGCAGTTCTACAACCCTTGTATCCCTACACTCACCACTAGTGTAGTAAAATATTTCTGGCTCCTACGGGCCTTAGAGGCAGTGTCTGCCTGATGCTGGCTCTATCAGCATGTTCAATAGGTTATCCGTTCATTGTGCTACTGTGCTTTTGTGCATCATGTTTGTCACTAAGGTTCAGCATGTAAATAATGTAGTGACAGTAAATAAAGTATGATGCAAGTAAGTACATGTATCAGTAATCAAGTAGCAGTTTATTCACAAGTTCAAACAAGCACAGTAATTAAGCAGTAATTAATTATTAATTAAGTCGTACGGATACCTGGTTTGGTGAGGGTTGTCACAGATTCAATATTTGTTATAAATATTAATTATAGGATAATTCATCCCTAAAGTCAGTGTATTATGATAAACATTCTATTTTGCCAGAACTTTACAGCTACGTAATGTGGTGATTGAAGAAAGTTACCGATCACCAAAAGTAACGAAAGATGCTTTAACTGTTGTAAAAAGCATCAAATTTTATTGAATAGAGTCAAGAATGTTGGTTCACGTCTGGTGAAACAAGATGCTAATGCTAAAAACGATGTTGCTGATGTTGGTAATGCTCACTCCCTAATGAATTCATGCTTTTTTTTAATATTTAATAGTTTTTTTTTGGCAATCTCTTATCACAATTGTATATATCAATTAATGGTTTATGTTTCAGGCACTACTTGGGCAACATTCCTTACATGAGAAATGTTCTTAGAAGTGTGCAAATCGGCTGCAACTGGTATGAATGCAATGGGTCAGAATGGTTTTGGGTGTATGATAATAGATTTGGGTATATGTATATCTAACAAAATAAACGGGGTAGCGGGTCAGAATGGTTGTGTCACAAGTCATTTAAAACGGTCATTTGGGTTTGGGTCAGAATGGTTTTGTATAACTGGGTATAGATCAAAACATGTTGTTTTAAAAAAGAGAATATTGTAAGCAAACCTTACCAAAACCCAAAAGATGAACATGAAAACAAATATTTAATTTGCAAAATATGCAAAGATACAATTTAATGATGTTAATACACTTTTTGGCGTATTTTGTGTTCTTGTTGCCTATAACAAAAAAGGTATACATGAAGATAACCAATACATGTATTTTTTTCGGTTTTCCGTCCATGTAACTGAATATATGTATTTGTCGTATTTACATTTTTCAGTTGAACCACTACAGTGGGCAGGTCCTACTTAGAATATGGATTTGGAGCTTGGTATAAACATTTTTTTATATAATTGACAGTTTTGACCCGTTTACTTGTGAATGGGTTGCTTCTCGCTCCAAGTCATTCATCTAAACGTCAAAATTTCTATTGGTCTTGATTTTCGGATTTCTACACAAAAGTTACAGGTATGAAACCCTAATGTAAGTATAAACTAGCTTTTTGTTGGCTTTGATGAACTTTATAAATTCACCCTTTTTTCATCAATATGCATGTCTTAGACTATACATTTGTGTGTTGTTATTCTTAAAGCTTGACCTGCTGCAATCTTCTTAAGGTTATACTCTTTATTGATTACTTCAATAATTTTGTTTCGAATATATCCACAAATAGTTTTATCAAATCATGTTTTTGTTCTTGTTTATAAGCTTTTAGAACCCATGGAAGGCCTAAAAGAATGGTTGGATGCAGTATCTACGACCGACATTCTTTGTGTTGTTGTTTCAAGTCTTGATAGAAGAATTGTGGTTGAAATATTGGAAAATATGGGACTTATGAAGTGTTTTTCAGGTATCTATGAGCTTCGGTTTGCAAACTGATTAGCACTTTACCTTTAGGGGTGTTTGGATGTACGTGTTGAAGGCATAATCTGATGTTGAAATAACCAAAATCATATGATCAGTTGTTCTAAAACAGATGGCAGGAGCTTAATTGGATATGCTTCTATTGTTTATTGTCTCACGAACTGTTAGTAATTTAAATGACTAAAACCCCCTTGTTTATGTACTTGTAGGCAATAGTAATAGAGCAAGATGGCATGGATCTTATGGCTCATAGATTGCTTTCTGTAGAAGTAAAGGTAAGTTTCTGCATAATAATTATCCCAAATTGTTTTTTGACCCCTAAATTATTTGATAATCAAAATTCAACCTATTTACCAAAACACCCGTAAAAAGTCTCATACGTTGTTAATAAATGTTTGAATTTCTTTTACAGTTAGATAGAAAACCATCAATATCTTTTATTGTATATTGTTATGAAATGGTAGAATATACTTTCGTGACTAATATGAAATTATAGAATATATTTTCTGGCAGCACCTGCACTAAAATAGTCTTTTACTAACACCCATTAACTATAACCATCCAACTTAATGGCATTATTAGTACATCAATAAGTTTTTGTTCTATAATGGTTGCTATTTTGAATTTTAACAAGCTTAGTACCCTAAAATGGTCTCCTCGAGTCCTTGATATGTTCATGTTCATCAAACAATATGAATGCAATATGCAAAACCGACTTACCCTAATGTTGCTTCCTTGACGCGCCTGTAAATTCAGTATGCATTCTCTCGATTACTCTTTGGTATGATTAAACTGAGCATGCACTTGTATTAATTGTTAACCTGATGTTAGTCTGTTATTTAGTTAGATTTGGGATTATGGGTTTATTTGGGTTTTGGTTGATGTTGACCACAAAATGATCAAATCAAAAGGTTTAGCTAAAAGTGACCGAGTCAAATGATTCAAATTGGTTGAAAGGTTTCCGAAGGCGAACTTTTTTTTTTTTGCATACAACCTAACCTAATATAGATTGCTATTATGTAGTCATGATTAATTTACTAATTATTTATTATAGAAAAGGCAAAAAGGTGTTTCAGCTTCATATTTAAATGACAACCTGTCCATGCTGTGTTGTAACTATTATTAACTTGGTTCGTTGTGACATTTAGATTGCACCAATATGTCAAGAAGCATGAATGCAAGCAGTGCGCAAGAGCCATTTATAAAATTCTTCTCAACGACTTTGAGAAGGGCTACGGAACCAATAGGAAATAGGGATGAGCTCGGTACCAACCGGTACCGGTACCGAAAATACCTGGTACGGTTCAGTACCGGTACGCTACTGTAAATTGAGCTGGTTCAGGGAATTCGATGCCGAATTATGGTGTTACCCAAAACCTGAACCCCGACTCGATTAAAATCAATCCAAACCCGATTATGGTGTTACCCGATAAACCCGAACCCGAACAGGTGGGGTTGTCTTCAAGATTGTATCTGAAATTTAGAATTCAATATGAGGGTATGTTTAGCAAGTAAGGTGTTTGTGAGCATTTTGAAAGTGATTAGTGATTACTTAATAACCGGCATCATTACAACAATTTGAACCTAAATTTGCAGTAAAATTAACTCAGTTTTGATTTTGGGTGGTCTTGCAGCAGTGGGCATAATCAAAACGCGTTGGTGATTGTGGAGATGATGTTTTTTTTTTTTTCATTCTTTTAGTTATATGCATACTAAGTTGCACCACACAAGGATCTTGGTGTGAAGGAAAAGAAGAACGAGTGATTGAAAATATTCATATCAAGACCATTATCTTATTTACGTAGAAGATTAAAAACATATCTATAATAATGGTCAGTTGCCTCTTATAAAGGGCTTGTATTTGTATTAGTTTAAAAGTATTATAAATTTTGAGTGAAGAGTATTTTATGAGTTTGTTGCATTATCATCCATAATTGTGATGCAATTCATGAAATAAAATAATATTAACTAATACATCCAAAATGTTACGTATTGAATTTAACACGTATCATCGAATTGAACCATGTTGTCGTCACCATCTATGTCCATTATCATTCACCAAATCAGCTTGATTTTGACCAGATTGCCACCATCCCATGTTAAGGGTTATCACTGGTGTGGTGAATCACGGATGGGGTTTTAAAGGTGATATGATTTATTGATTTTAGACATAAAGATACCCACAACCAAGTTCAAAAATCACCACTTCCATCGTTGGCAATAGGTTTGTTATTGTTCGCATGCAATATTATGTTTAAACAACGATATTATTCATCATAATTATCTAATTTACTTTCTTATAGTATAAATTTTCAATCTAAAACCTTTTAGAAAAGAAAAAAAACATAATAAATTTTTGTAAAAATATTATACGAATAAAAAAAATTACAAAAAAATAGTACCACAATACAAAGAGTCGCCCCCGCTGCATCGCGCGGGCACCCTACTAGTATATTGTTAGGTGTAAATTAGTTGTGATGTTCGGAAGTTGGAACACAAACATAAATATAAATTAGGAAAAAAAGTACTTAACTACAATTTGGTTAGGTTTGGTTTATTTGGTTTCTAACCGAAACCAAACCGAATTGAATTTGGTTTGGTTTGGATCGGTTTGCATATTCCTTATTTGGTTTGGTTTGGTTTTTGGTTTGGGGTACAAAATTTTGAAAACCGAATAAACCAAATAAACCATAAACCGAACCGATGAACACCCTTACGGTTCTGTTTATGATTTTTATTTAGTTACAGTTTTTTTCTAAACACCCCTGACCAAAAGTATATCCACACATGTTTTACATGAAAATGATATTTTGGGATCAAAAGGAAAAAAAAAAAAAACAATAAAAACGAAAGTAATTTTTTTTTCCAAAAAACAATCAAGTAAAGTAAAATTTAATAATAGTTTAGATTAAAAATAAAAATAAAAGTTCTTAAGAAAGGAGGTGCCAAGGAAATTCAAAAGGAAAACTTAAGAAATTAAAAAAAAATAGTACTCTACATCTCTACCCATGCGTCTTAAGCATTGGGGTGGCCTGCCATACCGATGTCTCTTATATCGGTCTTATGGTGATTAAAATAAGAAAGTGTGATATAATTCTACTTACAAATGATAATATAATTATAGCTATTAAAATAAGAAAATGTGATATAAATACTACTTACAATTGATGATATAATCTAGTGATTAGATTAAGAAAAGGTGACATAATTTATAATACTATTAAATGATAATATAACTTGCATCCACGCTCCAATATAAGAAGTGCTAATTGTATGCATTTGTATTTATCAGTATTTAGCCTATTTAGAGCCTAAGTTAGGGTTCTTCAGATTTTCATTCTGTAGTAGGATAGAGAGGTCTGAAGAGAGTGGGATGTAGGCAACTATCTCAAAAGGATAGTTATGATGTATATCCACCACAATAATGTTACACCAAATATAAACGAATACCGCAATACAAAGTGTGATCATGCCATGCGGTGGGGGGCAGGCTGCTAGTACATACATAACTAGTAGTTTACCTGTCCGTGGTCCGGTATATATGATTAACATCATCCAAACTCACTGTATATTTTAATATCACAATGACTTCTTATTCAACTATTAAGAACATCAATAATTGTGTCTATATTTAAGATAATGATGACTTTTTATTCTATTGCGATTAGTAACTACAACTGTTCTTGTATTGTCATACATCAAATTGTCATACATACTAACTTAAAATCTTAGATCTAATTCGCACAATTTAAAAAATTTAAGTAACTATTTGTAAATTGATTAACGTAGCAATTGCTAACACCATTAAATGAAGATAGATGAGATCTATCAAAGTTAGATGTTTATGAAAATGTTAAAAAAAACTACCAATGACAGTCAAACGTAGATTATATTTATTGGCATAAAAAATTACACAACAAACATATTCTAAACATAATAGACCAATTAAAATAGCACATTAATTGCTAAACATTGATTCTCCATATACAAAAATATACGAACCACGAACATAATAGTATGTATATAACACAGAGATAACAATAAAACAACTAAATACAAAACCATAACTAAAGATGTGGTGAAGCTATAGTTTCAATATAGGTTGCACCTATGATGCCTTGCGTAAAAATGATAGGAAAAAACCCATGCATCTTCTTTGCCCTTACGTTTATCTCAGCAATATCACCCCATTCGTGTACTATAATTAACTTGTTATTTTCATCAATATAGTGCACAGATGACCCTATCATCAATGTCATAAACACACGGGTTACAAAAGACACCACTTTTGACCAAGTTTTATTTTGCAGACACCACAATTGAACATCTACACCACACATTCCAATAATAACCAACATATGAAGTTTATCTCATATAGTCACCAACTGACCTATAGATTCCATACTCAGAGTATCTGGGTATAATCGGAAATTAGGTCAATCTAGGCAGTCAAAGTCAAATTAGGTAAAAGTTTGAAAAAATCGGTCAAAAGTCGCCTATAATTGGACCAACTCGGTCAAAACTGGATCAGATATTAGTCAAAATTCAACCAAATCGGTTAATTGAAACGAATTGTTACCTTAATTTGAACAAAAATCAGATGTTACTCTATGATTTTGAACCATTGTAGAGATAACTGGGTGCGATATTCTGATGAAAAAGGAGACGGGGAGCGGGAAAACGGCGTATGATGAAAGTGGGGATGATTAGGGTTATTTAAGTTTGGGACTTAACATATAACCCCCTCCATCTTCATTAGTTTATAGTTAGTCCTCATATTTGTGAATTTATATATAAAAGATATAAAATTAATGGTATATGTATATAAATTCATAAAATTATACACATAAAGTCCATTCCGATTAATCCCTAGATGGTACCTCACCGCCCGACTAACCCCAACGCTTTCTACAACATTGATTTTGGGTAATTTGGTTTGTGCAAAACCCCCTTTTCAACATAAAAATCAACATTATGAAAAACAAAACTTATCAAAACAATTACAAAATCAAACCCACTCTTCAATTTTGCCGGGCCTCATACATATGGGCCGGCGCTTAGGGTTTCTGTATAAAACGGTTGTTTCAACCACATAACTTTTCAATCGTCTCTTCTCTTCAAATGCTGATTTGACAATTACAGCCTGTTTATTTCTTAATGGGTTGATTTAGGTTATGTTTTTATCTCAAAAGGGGTTAAGAAAACATAATTCTGCTAAAAACGATGCTGGTCAAATGGGTAGAAAGTCATCTGAAGATGCCATATATGCAAAAAAAAAATGTTTACTGAAACTAAGATATCATTTATCTACATGTTTTATAATTTATTTAAAAATTGTTATCCAAATATGAAAGTATAGTAAAGGTGCCATTTTTGTCATGTGTTCTTATAAACAAGTCAGTTTGGGCTATGTTTATGTGTAACAGATCAAAAGGGTCATATAAAATAAAAAGTGTTTTTTATGATACTATATTAAAAAGCATTCATTAATCAAATAATTTAGTTATTACAATCAAATCTTAGAAATCTGTCGAAAATGTCATGCTATAACACAACCCGGCCCGGGCAGCCCTCCTGTTTTGACCATAACCCATTTTGACCCTTTTTTACCCAACCAACCAGGGTAGTCGTCCTACCATGTTAAACAATATGCTTACACTCTTACACCATTTTGCAGTTGTGTATATATCTATCTTTTGATATATTCATGAACAAACTTTATGGCAACAGAAAAATCACTTACAAAGGTTCAAGTTGCCTGAGCGTGTAGTCTGCATTGGTGGCTTTTTGCGAATTGAGTTGTTAGCTCGGGTTCAGGTACAAGCAGCAGTCGGCAAATACAATATATGGTCAGTGTATTATTCCTAATATACTTAATTAATAATTTAAAGGCTATGTTCTTCGAACAGTCGGTTAAAATTACTCTTTTTTTTTTTCAGTTTGGCTCACAGTTTGGCTCACGTGCAAGTGATAGGGCGCAAATAATCACCTGCATTTAGTGTCGCATTTTATGAATCATCAAAATGTATATCTCTGAAATATGATGCTGAGGAATTTGGACCTACAATGAGAAGTGTTTCGAGTGAACGTGATAGTTCGCTTAGCACACAAGTTTAGTACCCCTACAACCTCCTAAACAACTAGCCATCGGGAACTTACATGACTTTTTGCACATGATGGTATTTTCCGTAATAAAGTTGTATGTTTATTTGTAATAACAAGTTGGTGTATGTTTATTTTCTATTAACAAGTTGGTGATTTTGATTCTATTTTGATTTAAATGTTTTTTTTAATTCAATTTTTAATAATCCATAATTTACAAATTGGTCAAATGTTTTAGTTATAGGCATAATTTTGTAAAAAGAGAAAATGGACAACAATTTAACATGCACAAAAAAATTTGATTGTTGTCTAAAAAATGTTATTAAAGATTCAAAATGTAATATTATTTTTATAAAATGAAAATATTAAAAGATGAAAAGTTAAGATATTTAGATGTATTGGTGTGTGTTATCTATGACTCTACGTTCATGTCTTAATGTATATTTAGATGTTAACACTGCTGGTGCAAGTCATATTGGCCAAAAGGCATGAAAAGATCATGAAGCTTTAGTTGACAAAAAGTTAATATGTAACAGTATTGAGCGAGATGCACTATTGGGATGTGATCAACGGTCTCAAAATATTAGGCTTACCAAATCATAGGTTAACGATTCAACGTTTAGAATTCATTATGTGTTTAGTTGGTGTTAAGCCACCCGCGAAACTCGCGGGGTCTTAGGCTAGTAAAAATCAACATTATGAAAAACAAAACTTATCAAAACAATTACAAAATCAAACCCACTCTTCAATTTTGCCGGGCCTCATACATATGGGCCGGCGCTTAGGGTTTCTGTATAAAACGGTTGTTTCAACCACATAACTTTTCAATCGTCTCTTCTCTTCAACTGCGCGATAAGGTAATCATCGTTTACGGTGTGTTCCCGAGTTAAAAATCCCTCCCCTTCCCTCCCCTCCCCTCCCCTCCATGTCTTTCCAAATTGGAAAGACTATTTTCAGGCAAAAAAAACCCCATTTTCCCTCCCCTCCCCCTGTTAAGTGGATCTCTGGAACACCATTTTCCCTCCCCTCCCCTCCCCCTGTTAAGTGGATCTCTGGAACACAGCGTTAAGGAAGATGAAAGCTATTTTCTGGCTTGGTTTGATTTTATTTCTTCTTTATATTTCAGATAATGGACGAAAGGGCATCTATGCTATCTAGCAAGGAGCTAGTGATGTCTCTCTATACCGGAGGGACATGGAAATACTCGAAGTACGTCGGGGACAATGTACAGAAACATGAAGTACGGATTCCTTTGAATTCGACACTCTCAGAATTGATAACCTCAGATTCGACAAGTTCAGAATTGACACTTTCACTTCTGAAGGATCACATAAGGAGGGTAGCAGGTTCGTATGCGGATAAGCAACTGACATACAAATATTACAGTGATTTTTCGGAAATGCCACAACTGGAATTTGTGCCGGTAATTGTGAGTCAGGAGGTGCACATGGAGTTCTTTATGGCTGTTGTGAGAAAGCGATTATATGCATCGAGGCCCATTAAATTATATCTATCTTGATGTTATGTTTTGACAATAGTAGTATTAGGGCTCTAGTGTGTGTGTTAGGTGCCACATCCGTATGCTAATCGGTTGATATGAATGTTATTAGTTTTTAGTTGAGTAAATGGGTTAGATGGTTACAACTGTTAGTCTTTTTTGGCCAATTGGATTTTAACACCTTTAACTTTGAAGAGTTGGCCGATAACACCCGAAACTAACACTTTGATCTGTGACACCCCAAACTTTTAATTTCGTTTGTCATTTCACCACTCAGTTAAAAAAACAGTAACTGAGTTAGTTTTCAATCCTAGGTGGCATCCTACGTGGACTATTTTTTGCAGATGTGGCACATTCATGGTTATAAAAGTCATCTTCTTCTTCGATACCTCATCTTCAGTGGGTTTCTTTGTGAACAAACATGGCCATGAACGTAGTCATCTTCTTCTAGATCATCACTCTTGAAAACCACAACATGATCAACCTCCATTTGATCCTCTCAATTCTTCTGTTTCTTGTTAATCAATCTTTTCAGTTAACCATAGACGGAGTTCTGTTACTTTCTTTCAAATACTCTGTTTTAAACGACCCGTTAGGTGTTCTAGATACCTGGAATTACTCTGATGAATCACCGTGTTCATGGAACGGTGTCGTTTGTAGTAATCCCGACCGCTTAGTCACCGAACTCTCACTTCCTAATTCTCAACTCTCTGCCTCCGTTCCCGCCAATCTTGGATTCATTCTAAACTTAAAAAAAAACTTGATTTATCGAATAATTCGATCAACGGGTCGATCCCGTTATCGTTATACAATGCTACAGAGTTAAAATTTCTTGATTTTTCGGATAATTTGATCTCCGGTGAGCTTCGGGATGTTAGAGGATTAAAGAGTTTTCAATTTGTTAACATTTCCGGTAACTGGTTAACCGGTAAGCTGCCGGAGAGTGTTTCTCGTCTTCCTAACTTAACGGTGGTTAATTTGAAGAATAATTATCTTCATGGGAATTTTCCGGCCGGTTTTAATTCGGTTAAATTTTTAGATCTATCTGGGAATTTAATCACCGGGTCATTACCTGAAGATTTCGGAAGCGGTGATCTTGTTTACTTCAACATCTCCCACAACAATATTTCAGGAACAATTCCACCAGATTTCACCAACAAAATCCCCACAAATGCGACAATTGATTTGTCGTTTAGGAACAATTCCACCTCCTCACCGGCACCGGCAACGGCAACGGCGCCATCGCCTCCGGCGATAGCCGCCATACCCAAAACCGCCGACTCATCTCACTCAGACAATTCATCGAACACCTCGAGTGCATCAAAAAATGGTTTCAAAACCAGCACAATTGTTATAATAGTCGTCGGAGACATTGTGGGGATCGCAATTTTAGCAACCATCTTCATCTACATATTGAAAAAACGTAGAAAAGTTGCATCAGACACCAATCATACTGATAAAGAATACGATTGGGGGTCGTCGGAAGAAGAACAAGAACACAAATGGCTACGTTCATGGCCATGTTTGTTCACAAAGAAACCCACTGAAGATGAGGTGTCGAAGAAGAAGATGACTTTTATAACCATGAATGTGCCACATCTGCAAAAATAGTCCACGTAGGATGCCACCTAGGATTGAAAACTAACTCAGTTACTGTTTTTTTAACTGAGTGGTGAAATGACAAACGAAATTAAAAGTTTGGGGTGTCACAGATCAAAGTGTTAGTTGCGGGTGTTATCGGCCAACTCTTCAAAGTTAAAGGTGTTAAAATCCAATTGGCCGTCTTTTTTGTATCTCCATTTTATGATATGAATGAAAAGAATTATTAGTCTTAATATCTCTCTAAATTTCTATTCGTTGGAACCACATCATAGTGTTTGTTTAAGGTGGTTATGTCTTGGATTCTAACTGATGATAGATGTTTATATCGATTATGTTTATGTTTAAGATGGTTAATATAATTATTATTTCGGTTTTAACTGATAAAATATGCTTATATTGATGTTTGTCCCAATGTTTATATAACCGTTCCCTTAAAACACCCTTAATGCATGATGTATAACCCTTTAAAGCACAATATTTATTTACTTTTCCAACAATACCCTTTTTATTTGGCCGGCCAAATCACACTCAAATTTTGAATTCCCGCTCGCTCACTGTACCACCGCATTCCTATCTATACTATCATAACCTAAAAGCAGATACATCTCCCCTCTGAAACCTTTTCATCAGATCTGTATCAAACAAACAACAAGAATCAATTCGAGAATCGTTAGGGTTTTAGGGGGTGTTTGGGGTTCCTTATTTTGAAGGAAAAAGGACTTTTGAAGGGGCAAAAGTCCTTTTAGAAGTGTTTGGCTTTCCATTTTAAGGGCAAAAAGTCCTTTTCCTAAGGCAAAAGTCAGGATTTCCTGACTTTTTCTTGCCAAAAGGACTTTTGAAGAAGTTGCAAATAAGTTAAGCCAAACATGCACTTAGTCGTAACAATGGGGATCAGATTCATATTAATGGTGAACAAGCAAGGTCAAACTCGTCTCGCACAATATTACGAATACCTAACCCTAGAAGAACGACAAACTTTGGAAGGAGAAATTGTTCGCAAGTGTCTCGCTCGTAACGAACAACAGGTAAAATCGATCAAAATTGCTGATTTCCTATATCTATATGTGAGTGTAGTTTGAAATTCGTTGATAAATTGATGCATCTGCTTGATCGTATATGATATTTTCATGAATTTAGCTATATTGTTGATTTGTTGTATATATATATGAAAGTTTAATGTGAAATTCGTTGATAAGTTGATGCATCTGTTCATTCGTATATGATATTTTCATGATTTTAGTTGTGTTGTTGATGACTTGTGTTCAATTGACCAGTTTTGCTTTGTCGAGAGCATAATCAGAGGATTATTACCGATATAGAGTAAGTGTAATGTGAAATCGGTTGATATATTGATGCATCTGTTTGTTCATGTATGATCTGTTAACGAATTTAGTTGTATTGTTGGTTAATTTGTGTTGAATAGATCAGTTTTGCTTTATCGAGAGTATACTGTATCTATATCTAAGTGTAATGTGGAATCTGTTGATAAATCTGATCATGAATCTTTTGTTAGTTGTTTTGCAGCAGCTACAAGAGTATGCACAGAAGATTCAGATACCCCTACAACAATATTTTGGACAATATGCTATCTATTTCATTTACTATTGATTACACATCATGTTGTTTAATCGTTAATACAAATTGAAATAACATGTTTCCCTTTGTTTTGTTTTTCGGATACTGTAGGATTATGTTGCAACAAGATGGTATCGGGCTCCTGAGCTATACGGATCTTTTTATTCAAAGGTATAATTTAATAATCCACCAGGGTATATTGGTCATTTGGTCATATCCTCATAGAAAGTCAAAATAAGTCAAAAGAACACGCTTTATTGCTTAGATTTTAAGGTCCTTGATTGGATCTATTGAATTCTCTGGAGGTTGAGTTTTCTTCCCTTCAGGTAACCGTATCACAATTTGTGTCAATTTGTGGCCGGTTTTATTGTTATGTTGCTGTTTTCGTTCTTGTGGTTTTTATTTTTTATTTCATTGTTGATTGTAGTATACCGCCGCTATTGATATTTGGGGCGTTGGATGTATATTCGCTGAGGTATTAACGGGAAAGCCGCTTTTTCCTGGAAAAAGCGCGGTTCATCAGCTGGAGCTTATTACAGATCTTCTCGGGACGCCCTCATCAGATACCTTCTCTAGAGTATGTTACATTATCTAATCATGATCATTCGATTTCACAGTATTAGTTTCAACACAAACATCCAAACACTCCGTTATGTTATACCGTTTAAACTTAATGCAGGTTCGTAATGACAAAGCAAGAAAATACTTGACTGACATGCGTAGAAAGAAGTCGGTATCTTTCTCTGAGAAGTTTCTACAAGCTGACCCATTGGCACTTAAACTATTGCAACGGCTATTGGCCTTCGACCCAAAAGACCGACCCACTCCAGAACAAACTCCAGCTGACCCGCACTTCAAGGGCCTATCAAAAGTCGAGCGTGAGCCATCATGTCAGGTGTTTTCCAAATTGGAATTTGAGTTTGAGAGACGAAGAGTCACAAAAGACGATTTAGGGAATTAATATATCGGGAGATTCTAGAATACCACCCTCAGTTGCTCAAAGATTACCTGGCGGGCAATGATCGCTCTGGTTTTGTTTATCCTAGGTTGTTTTTAATAACTTAATATTTAGTAATTTACATTTTCTTCTTCTATTGGACTCTTTGTTGATTCTAACAGGTTTCTTTTGTAACGTGTAGTGGCATTGGCCAAATTAGGAGGCAGTTTGCGTATCTTGAGGAAAATGATGGGAAAAGTGGGCCCGTTATACCTCTAGAGAGACGCTTGAAGCCACTGTTGTTGAATCCGATGAGACGCTTGATGTCACAAGGTTTGTGTTCTTTGAACCGTTTTTTTTATGATGCTAAAGTTTTTATGTTAGAAAATCATATATTATTAAGATTAAGATTTTTTATCTTCGATATTCACTCAGTGATTTAGTTACATCATATGCCGACCACCTCGAACTCAAACACGATACCCTTCTTAACACGTTGTTCGATGAAGGAACTTACACGAAACTCTACAGTTACAAGCATCTTATCAATGGTTTCGCTGCTGACGTTTCTACCGAACAGGTCAAACCCTTGACTTTTTATTTTTTTGCTTGGATTTATGAACTTTGTGAATCATCATATTGGATTGTTGTTGCGAATTAACCTCCATTCTTGTGAAAATGCCAAAATGCAGATGCAAAATATAAACGTCAAATTGCACGTAAAAGGAACTTACTTTCAGTCACTTTATAATTTATATTATAAGGAATGTAGGTTTTAGGATCTATGTCATAAGTTATAATCGGTACCCCGTTTCAGGGTATCATCATATAACGTAGGCCCTTAAAAATTTGTATTGGAAGCACGGTTCCTTAAAGAAGGCTTGACTGAAACTCATCATTCTTCGCACCCTTTTGTCCAAAATCAGTAAATTTTGCCAATCTTTATTTATTTATTTTGAGTTAAATGCTCGAATAGTCCCTATGGTTTGTTCTTTTTTCACCTTTAGTCCCTAACTTTCTAAAATTACAACTATAGTCCCCAACTTTTGCAATTTCGTTCTCGGATAGTCCCTGGCGCGGATAAGGGTTAGTTTTCTCAGTTAAGTTGGTGTGAAATGACTATAATGCCCTTACTATGAAAAATTAACAAATAAAACATAACATGAAAGATTAAAAAATAAATGTGAGCCCCACCTAAATTACCACCCATCTCTTCTTCAGTTCTTCATCACAACACCCCTGCAACCACCCACCTCCACCATCATCTTCAACCTGATCCACTACCACCATCACCCTTTTAACTGTAACCCAACTACTCAGAGTATTGAAAAGATTGAAAAGTTGAAGATGATGTAGATTGGTCTGAGTACTTGATTGAACAAAATACAGATCAATGACAATTCATGAGTGTAAAATCAACGACAAATTATCAAAGTAAGATTGTTCCATATACATTTCTACTACAGTAATTCCATCTTGTGTAACTGGTTTTAGTTCTAGTTTACAACTGTTCAATCCAAAGAAAGTTAGGCCCCTTAGATATCCACCATTTTCCATGTTTACTCAAATCTTTTATACAAACCATTAAACACTTACTGAATTCATCAATAACATAGTTGTTTAATTAGGGTAGGGTTTGTACAATCTTGACAAGTGAATTTAGGGGAAATTATACAAGAAGAATTAGATATAAAAGTAAAAAGGAAAGAAGGGGAGGTTGACCGACCGGTGATTAGTACGTGAGAGCTGCAATGTTGAGTTTCTTGTTTGGATCTTGAGTTTCTTGTTTGGGTTATGGTCTTAGTTTTGAAACAAACAATGTTCGATGTTTCTCTTCTCTGATGTTTGATGTGGATCGATGTTTGTCTTTCTCTGATGTAGGGGTGAGCATGATGCGGTTCGGTTCGGTTATTACCTATAACCGAAACCATAACCGCACACTGCGGTTATCAAAAAATTATAACCGTTCGGTTTCGGTTAATGCGGTTTCGGTTAATCGGTTATTGCGGTTAATGAGGTTTCGGTTCGGTTATAGGTCGGTTATTATTAGTGTAAACTATAATGGGCCAATAAGGTTGGGTCATGGTTAGTGTAAAATGTAATGGTCCAATAAGGTTGGGTCATGGTTAAAAGTTAAAACATTTAAATACTTCATCAAAGATACATATAGATTAGGCCATGGTTAAGCATTTAAATACAAACTTAAAGACTTATGGTGCTACGGATTTGACTATGTTTAAAATATTCGGTTCGGTTCGGTTATTTGCGGTTATGAAAATAAGAATAACCATAACCGAACCGCAAAAATCGGTTATTAAAAATATAAATAACCAACCATTCGGTTATTTCGGTTATCGGTTATTTCGGTTCGGTTTTTTCGGTTATTTCGGTTACGGTTCGGTTAATTCGGTTATATGCTCACCCCTACTCTGATGTTCGATGTGGGAATGAGTTGTAGAAACAAATGCGTTTGTTTTCAAGGAACCTTACCGCACTCGATATACATTTTACTGTAATGAAAACTTGACCCTTAGGTGAGTGGAATGATGCTCTGTTCCATGATCAACCAAATATGGTTTTGAAGGGAATACTCCAATATAAGGAATGATTCTGGCAGTGGATGAGATTGAAGATGATGGTGAAGGTGGGTGGTTGCAGGGGTGTTGGGATGAAGAAGAGGTGGGTGGTAATTTAGGTGGGGCCCACATTTATTTTTAAATCTTTGATGTTATGTTTTGTTAATTTTTAATAGCAAGGGCATTATAGTCATTTCACACCAACTTAACTGAGAAAACTAACCCTCATCCGCGCCAGGGACTATCCGGGAACAAAATTGGAAAAGTTGGGGATTATAGCTGTAATTTTAGAAAGTTAGGGACTAAAGATGAAAAAAGAACAAACCACAGGGACTATCCGGGCATTTAACTCATTTTTTTTTTGAGTAAAACGCCATTTTCGTCCTTGAGGTTTGGCCACTTTTGCGATTTTGTTAGATTTATGTTCAATTGATGTAAATCTGTTGAGTGTTTTTGACCGAATGCAGTTTTTGAAGCAGAATTTGTGCAATTAGAGGTGACTAACAGATTATACAGTTTGATTTGCTTCGCTAATAATCGAGGAAAAGGTTATATGAGTTAGTGTGCTAGATTTACGTTCGATAGATTTATTAAATTCATGTGAAATGACCATTTTACCCTTGATTCATATATATCTATATTTTTATTTTCGTTTTGAAAACTCCAGCGTTGTATGCTAATATGAAAATTTTGGGTCTCACAATAGGTTCCAAAGTATGAAATGGGTAATTTTATCGGGCCGACCATCTTATCTGATGTTACAGATGGAATGGAATGTTACAAGGTACCTTATTATCGTATACGTGATACGTCTCAAACTAATTTTCAGATTACTATCCAAATGTACCAGGTTTGACCCTAATGTCAAATTAATGTGCAGCTTCTATTGCTAGGAAAATTTATCTGAGGGGTGGTATTAGTGTTGGTGCGTTCCAGAGAATCTATGGTGGGCGTAAGAGGAACGGTAGTGCTCCACCACATTTCTGCAAAAGCAGCGGTGGTATCATTCGTCATATCCTTCAACAACTTGAAACAATGAAAATCATTGATATGGATCCCAAGGGGTGAGTCTCTTTTTGTTTTGTCAAAGTATATATAACAAACGGGTCACACACATTCTTGAAGTTTTTTGGTTTCGTGAAACTAGCTCAAGTTGGGAGATTACTCGATGTTTAAATGAAGATGACACATAGTAAATCTATTGAGTAAACTGCCATTTTGGTCCCTGTGGTTTGGCCAGTTTTGCCACTTTAGTCCAAATCTCAAACTTATTACATCTGGGTCCCTGTGGTTTGCATTTTGTTGCCATTTTAGTCCAAATCTCAAATCAGGTCAGATTTCAAAAAAAAAAACCTGGTTTTTGTCCTTTTCCTCACGGGCATTTTGGTCTTTTTATATTTTATAAAAGAAAAAAATATAACAAAATCCCAAACACCCCATATCTCTGCACTCTCTCTCTCTCTCTCTAAACAACCCCTCTCTCTCTTCTCTCTCTCCTCTCTCTAGAACACCACCACGACCACCTCCTCTCCGTTCATCCACCGCCGCAGCAGCAGAAACCGTCATCCGTCGTTCCAATCCGTCAGATCAAACAAGAATCCAAACCAAGAATCCCCACAAATCAAAACCCCTTTACTTCCAATCACTCCAAACCAAACCCAAAACCTAAACCCACAAATTCAAGAACAAGAACAAACAACCCATCTTCATAAAACCCTCAAAAGATTCGACTAAAGATTCGACTAAACCCACAGGGACCCTCTCGATCCTTCTGTTTTTCCCCAAATTGGAGAAAATTCAGGAAGAGGAACCACCTTAGGGTTTGCAGGGTTGCCGCCGCCGCTGATACGCGGCTCTGCTGATGTCGTACCGTCGCTCATGGCGGCTCTGCATCTCTCTCTCTCTCCGCCGCTCATGGCGGTTTGTAGGAAGAGGAACCACCTCCGTCTCTTCGATCTCCCTCTCTCTCATGCATCTCTCTCTCTCTCCGCCGCTCATGGCGGCTCTGCTGATGTCGTACCGTCCGCCACCACCAAGTGGTGGTGGTGCTGCCGCCGTTGTTTATCGGGAGGGAGGATGTGGGTGTCTCTGTGTGTGTGTAAGAGATGGAGGAGTGGAGAGTGATGGTGGTTGCGGTGGCCGGAGATCGGTGGTGTTGGCGGCGACGGTGGCGGAGGTTGGGGATGATGTGGGGGTGGTGGTGGTGTGGTGTACGTAGTTGAGAGAGAGAGCAGATGGTATTTTAATGAGAGAGAGAGAGCAGATGGTTTTTTTTTTCTTTAAATAAAATCCAAAAAGACCAAAATGCCCCTGAGGAAAAGGACAAAAATCAGGGTTTTTTTTTTGAAATCTGATCTGATTTGAGATTTGGACTAAAATGGCAACAAAATGCGAACCACAGGGACCCAGATGTAATAAGTTTGAGATTTGGACTAAAGTGGCAAAACTGGCCAAACCACAGGGACCAAAATGGCAGTTTACTCAAATCTATTTATGATGTGTGTGTTTATGCGTAAACTTTTGTTTGATGTTGTTACAGAGGGAGAAGAATCACTTCAAATGGTCGGTGGGACCTTGATCAAGTTGCTGGGCAAATTGTTGTTGCTGTTTAATTCCAGTTAGGGGTTGCAATTCTGACCCAAACTAATATATTTGGGTCATTTTGGGTCTTTTCTAAATTCCATTGGGTCAGTTTGGGCTTCCTTTTAGTGATTAGCGGGTCCAGTTGGGTCATCCCATAAACTTTGAAATGTTTTTACGGGTCAACTGGGTTTGGGATGTAAAAAGAAACTGGTTAGAACGGGTTATAATAAAAAAGAGGCGGGTTGTGTTCTGGGGTTTTCTTCAAACGACTACGACAGAGACGTGTGGCATTGCTATCTGGCCCTTTGATTTATATTGTTATGCTCTTATGTGTTGTTATTTCTGGTGAACGGAATGGACCTTTTGTTTTAAAACTTTGATCTGAATGTTTATGTTTGTTGTGCTGCATTCTTGTAAGGTTTAAGGCTCATGTTGGAAATACATAGCAGGAACAGTGGTAATCTTTCAACATCAAAGAAGTTATGATTCTTACACAATACTATCTTTAATTGATGTCATGGGGCGTACAGTTTCTTTATCTGATGTTGGATAATACACCGGAATCTTTATTGGTGTTTAGTGACATTAATGTACACGTCTGGCACTCGTGATTCTGATGAATAACTAACGCATATTAGTTATCATTATCAGCAAAAAAAATTGACCGGACCTGAAACCCGTTTTGACTCGTACCCGACCCGGACCCGTTCTGACCCGAACCCGTTTTGACCCGAAGCAAAACAACCCTTTTTTTAAAATATAATTTTTTATTATTTATTATACAAAGTTACATTTATATAACCCGTGTAATACACAAAGTTTTTAAAGATATAACTCTTTTTTAGATCTATTCAACACGTGTAATATACAGGTTTTTTAAGAATGTAATTTTTTATTATTTGGTAGATTTATTTAACCCGATTATACACGGGTTTTTTAAGATACGACGTTTTTAGTATTTAGTATATAAAATTACATTTATTTAATATGTGTAATACACATGGTTTTTAAAGATATAACTTTTTTGTTATTTGATATATAAAATTACATTTACTTAACCCGTACAATATACGGGGTTCATAAAGATATAACTTTTTATTATTTAATATGTAAAATTACATTTAATCAACCCGTGTAATACACGAGGTTCTAACTAGTAACCTAATATGCTAAACTAAGACCGTGGGGTATGGTGGGGCTTGGGTTGGGGCATGAGTTGACACGTTGAAAGTTTGATAACTCAATTCAAAACCCATTTTGTATGGGGTATGGTGGGCGTGGCCAAGCCACATCAGGTTTTATATATATATATATAGGGAGCCGCTAGAATGAGAACCACCACGAGTTATGAGAACCACGAGAACCGCGACCCGCGGGTGGCCGTTGACCACGAATTTTTTTTTACACCTAGATCCGTATATTTTAACACCGGGTGTAAAGTTTGGGTTCAAACGGCGTGCCCGATGGGGTAGTTTTTTACGCCCAAAGTTTGGTTAAAAAAAAAAGAAAAATTAAAAAAAATAAAAAAACCCAAACTTTGGGCGTAAAAAACTACCCCCTCGGGCGCGCCGTTTGAACCCAAACTTTACACCCGGTGTTAAAATATACGGATCTAGGTGTAAAAAAATTTTCGTGGTCAACGGCCACCCGCGGGTCGCGGTTCTCGTGGTTCTCATAACTCGTGGTGGTTCTCATTCTAGCGGCCCCCTATATATATATATATATATATATATAGGGTTGAGTTCATTTCAGAACTCTAAATAACTACAGAACTTTCAGAACTCCTAATAAACAATCATTTTATATATAAGTTTTTGTATTTAGGATCTTTTTATCATCTATTATATGTATTTCTTTGATTATATACATATTAAAAGTAGTTTACATATGTTTAATTGCCAAAATTATATATATGTGTCATAACTAATTACATATATGTAAAAAAACTAGTTTACATACGTGTAATTATAAAATTACATATAAAAAATGATAAAATTACTCTTAACATGTATGTAATCGTAAAAATACACATAATAAATGATAAAATTATCCTAAACATAGAAATATATAAATAAAAAGATTGTTTATTAGGAGTTCTGTAAATATTTATGGTTCTGAAATGATCTTGGCCCTATATATATATATATATATATATATATAATCATTAAAAACAACATAAACATACAAAATAATTATCAAAATAAAAAACTATCATTCTTCGTCATCTTCGTCGGTTTCGAACCTAGGAATCGTTGAAACATGATCCACCAAATCAGATCGAAGGTTGTGATGTATATCCCTTGACTTGATCAAAAATTCATTTGCCGCTTTATCTTCGTCTGTTACGTTACCTGATTGGGGGTCATCGTCATCATAGTAGGTAACGACCGCTCTACCTTAATCCTCCAAAATCATGTTGTGAAGAATGATACATGTGTACATCACGTTTCCAATCTGATTCTTGTCCCATAGTCAACAAGGCATTGCCAATATTCGCCACCTTTTCTTCAAAACACCGAATGCTCGCTCACGTCTTTACGTGCAGCCATCTGGACCCTGTTAAACTTTAATCTCTTTGGATCTGTGGTACCGTGTCTTGTGAATGATTTTACGAAAACCCCCTACTCTGGGTAAATCCCATCAACTAGGTAGTACCCATACACGTACTCAACCCCGTTTACAAAGAAAGTTCCTTTGGGTCCTATACCATTTACCCGATCATTGAAAATGGGCGAGTGGTTTATGATGGTAATATCATTATGTGAACCTGGCATACCGAAGAACGCATGCCATATCCAAAGATCTTGGGACGCAACCGCTTCAAGCATGATGGCTGGTATTGTCACACCCCGACCACGTAAAACAACAAAGCGTGGCGGAAACGTCGGGAAGTGTTGTAACAGAATTATCGTTCAATAACCATGGATACAAAAAAGTGTTTCGTTTTATTGATAATATTAAACATTAACATTGTTTTAACACATGACAAACAAGTTTTATATCGACTATCATTGTTTTATGTCACTAAGGCCTCATCCAGATCCTATGTGACGCATGCATCCTAGAACGTCAATCAAGCAACAACACCTGAAACATATGTAAAAACAAAGTCAGCAAAGAAATGCTGGCGAGTACGTAGGTTTTATAAGGGTATCGTGTAAGACCCTAATTCACGTTTGACCATAAGTCGCAGCGGAAATACGTAGCATAAAATTTTCTTTCATTATAAACATCTTGACGTACTTAAATTCATTTTTAAAGTTAACTCTTTCTCAATAAATACATTTAGTGAACTTATTTACAATAAGAAAACATAACTTAGCTTCGCTCAATTACGTACTCTAACACTCCCGTACAATCTAACTTGTGACTCGGTCTTCGATCTCTACTCCTTGATGACCCTTCGAGTCTCGTACAACCTGCACTCACCATAAACATTCATAACATTAGCTCACATTAAAAATATAAACAAAGATTCATCCTCGTATACTTTTCATTCCGTTATCCTTTTACATTTAAGCATTGCATCCGTGCATCAATACCCTTGGTGAGGCTACAATATTGTACCTGCATTACTCTTCATTCCCAAGGTACATTATTAATAATATCAATATTCGATCACATTGAAGCCTTGCGTACATACATTCGTACATGCATACTTACATACCTAGATATCTACCTACGTACATACTTACACACTCATGTACATTCATACATACCTACTTACATGCCTTCACGCAACCCTACATGCGTGCATACGCTCATATCTGCCCACTTGCATACCTACACACATACATTCATTCATACACACCACTTATATTCATACCTACATACATACATACCTTCATACGTATCTATATTTCCTAAAACAAGGAATAAATTAGTCATTCTTAGCTTATACGCGTTTAAAAACGGTTCAGACGGGTTCGCATTGCATAAACTAATAAAAAACGATTTTTTTGCGAAACTGACACATGCTCGCGTAGCGCTACGGTCCGTCGCGCTACGCTAGCACCTCATATTAACAGAAAGTTGCAGCTGGTTGCTGCAGATTCCCAGCACGATCCGGTTTTACGGAAACGAGCATAACTCTCTCGTTTTTTATCCGTTTTACCCGATTCTTTTTCCTACGTGATCGTAATTTAATTCTCCATAACATGGAGTGAAAATCCAATATTTGGACTACCAAAATTTGGGACTTTTAGCCTTCGGCTTATTACCCTTTTTACCAAATTTTTACCCGTTCATGCATTTAGCAACATAACTTCATATGAATTAATAATTTCAAGGTCATTTTTCATAAAAGATTCATTCCCGGATACCTTACATCTTATTCCACCCGTTTTCGCTCAAAAGCTTATTTTGACCCGTTAAGGGTAATTGCGCATTAAAACGTTTATGACTTACAAAACCATACTCCCCACTTTCATACTTGACCAAAACATTACACTAATCGAATAACTTGTTTCTAAACTACTTTTAAGATCGTTTGCCCAAAATACCCATCAAGGGCATTTCGGTCAACTTTAATCCCATCATTTACGACGAAAGACTACGACACATATTTGACCTCAACCATCATGTTTAGTTAATTAAAACACCATATTACTTAATCGAACTAAGAAGTGATTACAGAAATCACTTACCTTATGCGTCCGTGCTCGTATCCGATTCCTTGCCTCTTCTTGACCCGTTAACACCTCATGCTTGAGCCCGTCTCGACGTGATTCCTATACTTTCATTTCATCGAAATCACGCTCTTATTAGCATACTCATTCGTATACGTTAACAATCATATCAATCGCATATTTCACACTTAACTTTCCTTAGTCATTTCTAACGAGCATAAAACATATAATCAACTTCATATCCTTTCCAACACATGTACTTCATCATGTAATCACAATTAACGCATATTAGCATAACATGCCCAAACGACTTCCTATAATCCTGCTTTTACAACAACGAGTTAAATCATGTTTCTTATACTTGTTGACTTTCAAGAGTCAACTATTAACCACATGTAACTATCGACTTATCAACATATACTCGTAACATCATAATCGACTATACGTACGACACTATATACATTTTATCATACACTTGATGTGCGTACTACCTTTTAAGCATAACGTACAACTAATTCATGCATAAATCTTCTAAACTCATACATAACCCATCAAAACCTACTACTAACCATCATGGATCATTCCCAAATAAACATCAAACATATCATCATCATATTTCTCCTAATTCATCTAACAAGAATTCATCATACCCACATAATACATCAATCTTTCAACAAGACTCGGACATGGGAGGTGATTCTAGTCATCATCTTCACCCTAACTAACGGGTTTCACCTCTAATCATCAAATTAACACAAACCATACGTAACCCGTGTTCTATACGATGATTCTAACCCTTATACATGATCAATTTCATACTAACTCACGGATTTGAACATAACCCACTTCACACATGATCACCAATCTTAGATTTAAGACATACCTTATGATCCCCTCGTGAAGGTGATCATTAATCCGTGTTCCTTCTTGAATTTGAGCTTCGATTCACCCTTCAATTTGGTGATTTAGTTGAGTTAGGGTTTGGAGCTCTTTGGAGCTCCTGAACATTCGTGAACACACACGAAGTGTGTGTTTGTGTGTGTTGAACTTTCATTTTAATAACTCAACTTCCATCTTGTTCCATTTAGCCCCTCGTGTTTGCCACTTAACATAACGTACACTACTTCCATCTTTTAATACTTTTGACCATACCCTTAACTAGGTTAAATAACCTAGTTATTTATTTCCTGACGTGTCATATAGGAACACACGACAATATTAACATTCGGATTTTGGGGCGTTACAAGTCTACCACCCTTAAATGAGGTTTCGTCCCCGAAACCTTTCTCACTTCCGCTTAAAACTAATCATCTTTTCTTCTAATTCCTCAATACGACCACTAGCCCATCTTAATGACGATCTTTTATCTTAAAGAACCCGTTCCGGAGTTCTTATTAGTGTCGCTTTTGCTAATAGCGCTAATTTCTAACAACCTTCATAGCTAGTGGTTTATTCCTCGTTCTATTATTCATTCATCATGTGCAATATATCCTTTTGTTTACTTAAAAAATTCCAACATTTCATTATTAACATTCTTTTTGTTTATTTGCACACTCATATCGTTTTTGTCGACTATACGATCTTACTTTGTAATTTATACATACTCATATATGCCTAACTTTAACTGGTACATCAAAAAAATGGATAACTATTCATTCCTGATTCATAAACTACTCAAATAATTGACTTCTTCCTAACAAATCCATACTTTCCTTATCATACTTTCACATATCATTTTCATTTCCTTGGCCTGTCAATAACGGGCCAATACACATACTACTTCAACCTGTAGTCATACTTACATTCGTATGATCCGTTCTTAACAGATCTAGTATCTTCATCTCTTCTTTTTAAAATTACAGTCTCTACATGCACTGTATAACGTTTACTTTTGTTTTGTCACCACAACAAAACTACTATTACATAATCACACCTACGTGCTTAACTCTAACGTTAACCTCATTCTACGTCTTCTACAGTTACTGGTACTATACTTTCCTTTCCTTTACGTTACCTTTAAACCATCTCATTCATTTTACAGTACTTTTCTCTTATTTAATACATTACTTAATTTACATAGATAAACGTGTCGCACTAGTTCATCGTACGATAGTTTAATCAATACCCTACATCTTCACTCAAAAGTCTTGTGAGTAAATTTCTACATTTTCTTCTTATGCTTAACTGTTAAAGTCAGACATCACGCACCATACCATGCCTATCCTACATTCATTTTACTAACCTCTTTTCATTTCACAAACCAACGATCCGTAACCCAGATCGATCATCTTCTCCTCGAGTACTAGCCGTACAGGCCAGGTTTCATTCATTCGTGTAATGAGCTTCCGCTCGTGCACGTCCTTTCACCAATACGATTGGTTTCATCACATCAATAGTTCTAACATTATCATCAACAACATCGTCGGTTAGCATATGTCATTCAAACATTCATTACACTAGGTGATTACCCACCTATAACTCTTCTACAATTTCCTACGTACCTACTATAACGTACCACACATTCTATTTCTTACATGCAATCCTTTCATTCTATTAATCATTTCGCCAACTGAAGTACACGCTTGTACTTCCTTCTATTCATGCTTACTTGCAAAGACCTTATTACATTGTTTCAATATTTCTTACCAAACTTACCATTCCCGCCCCTACTTAAGTTATTGTTCGGGTCACAACCCGTTATCATTCTGACTTCTAAGAGTCAATTACTAACACATCTAACACGTAACTTATACAGAACTTCATCTATTATACTATCACCTTTTACTTTATACTTATTTCTATGACCCGTTCGACTCAATCATGGTCAAACTGTCGACATCTTCTTATACGGATTAATTTCATCTTTTTATATTTTTAAATTTGTCTCACGGATTCAGACGCATCATTCATGCTTTTTCATTCATTGAATCCGCCTTACGGATTCAAACATTACATTCATGCCTTTCATTACTTCTGCGTTTTGAATACTTCTCGCGGATTCAAACATATCATCCATGCCTCTCATCTTTGAATCCGTCTCACGGATTCAAACATATCATCCATGCCTTTCATCTTTGGATCCGTCTCACGGATTCAAACATTTCATCCATGCATTTCATCCTTGAATCCGTCTCACGGATTCAAACATATCATCCATGTCTTTCATCCTTGAATCCGTCTCACGGATTCAAACATATCCTTCATATCTTGTTGATCCGCACTTAATCACGGATTCAACATTCTTCATTCTTATCGGGCATGTTTTTCATTCTTACATAGTACTCTCAATTTCCCGAGAGTCTTACTTCCCATTTCACCCACACGCCCGCCTGCTACCCAACTCTACCGGACATACCTGTAACAATTATCATGATCTCACGAACGTCATACGTTTCTCGTGTACTGGCCAGGTACACAATCCACATAGTAGTTTCGTGCCTTCATGTAATTGTCACCTTATGTCCGTAGACTTAGGTTTCGGCGCGTGTATCACTTTCAGTACTTCATTACTATACTATCATTATCCTTCATTTAAAATTTTCCTCCCCTTAATGAGTTTTACTATTACATATACCCACATATCGAATTTACGTACCTGGATTCAAATTTGGCTTATTACCTCTTTGCCTGCCTTAGTATTCATCCTAGACTGCATTCACAGATCATCCTCTTCAAACACTTATGCTTACCTTGCACATACAAAACCGTCAGTTTCTTTATACGTATACATAAGTACATACTTACATTAGCTTTTACCTTTGGATCTCGATCGAGTCTTAGATTGTACGGGTTTCTTATCTCAAGAGCACACAAGTTTAAGTTCAAGTACTTACCTTCTCGTACTTGATTCCCTCAAACCAGGGCTCTGATACCAACTTGTAAGACCCTAATTCACGTTTGACCATAAGTCGCAGCGGAAATACGTAGCATAAAATTTTCTTTCATTATAAACATCTTGACGTACTTAAATTCATTTTTAAAGTTAACTCTTTCTCAATAAATACATTTAGTGAACTTATTTACAATAAGAAAACATAACTTAGCTTCGCTCAATTACGTACTCTAACACTCCCGTACAATCTAACTTGTGACTCGGTCTTCGATCTCTACTCCTTGATGACCCTTCGAGTCTCGTACAACCTGCACTCACCATAAACATTCATAACATTAGCTCACATTAAAAATATAAACAAAGATTCATCCTCGTATACTTTTCATTCCGTTATCCTTTTACATTTAAGCATTGCATCCGTGCATCAATACCCTTGGTGAGGCTACAATATTGTACCTGCATTACTCTTCATTCCCAAGGTACATTATTAATAATATCAATATTCGATCACATTGAAGCCTTGCGTACATACATTCGTACATGCATACTTACATACCTAGATATCTACCTACGTACATACTTACACACTCATGTACATTCATACATACCTACTTACATGCCTTCACGCAACCCTACATGCGTGCATACGCTCATATCTGCCCACTTGCATACCTACACACATACATTCATTCATACACACCACTTATATTCATACCTACATACATACATACCTTCATACGTATCTATATTTCCTAAAACAAGGAATAAATTAGTCATTCTTAGCTTATACGCGTTTAAAAACGGTTCAGACGGGTTCGCATTGCATAAACTAATAAAAAACGAATTTTTTGCGAAACTGACACATGCTCGCGTAGCGCTACGGTCCGTCGCGCTACGCTAGCACCTCATATTAACAGAAAGTTGCAGCTGGTTGCTGCAGATTCCCAGCACGATCCGGTTTTACGGAAACGAGCATAACTCTCTCGTTTTTTATCCGTTTTACCCGATTCTTTTTCCTACGTGATCGTAATTTAATTCTCCATAACATGGAGTGAAAATCCAATATTTGGACTACCAAAATTTGGGACTTTTAGCCTTCGGCTTATTACCCTTTTTACCAAATTTTTACCCGTTCATGCATTTAACAACATAACTTCATATGAATTAATAATTTCAAGGTCATTTTTCATAAAAGATTCATTCCCGGATACCTTACATCTTATTCCACCCGTTTTCGCTCAAAAGCTTATTTTGACCCGTTAAGGGTAATTGCGCATTAAAACGTTTATGACTTACAAAACCATACTCCCCACTTTCATACTTGACCAAAACATTACACTAATCGAATAACTTGTTTCTAAACTACTTTTAAGATCGTTTTCCCAAAATACCCATCAAGGGCATTTCGGTCAACTTTAATCCCATCATTTACGACGAAAGACTACGACACATATTTGACCTCAACCATCATGTTTAGTTAATTAAAACACCATATTACTTAATCGAACTAAGAAGTGATTACAGAAATCACTTACCTTATGCGTCCGTGCTCGTATCCGATTCCTTGCCTCTTCTTGACCCGTTAACACCTCATGCTTGAGCCCGTCTCGACGTGATTCCTATACTTTCATTTCATCGAAATCACGCTCTTATTAGCATACTCATTCGTATACGTTAACAATCATATCAATCGCATATTTCACACTTAACTTTCCTTAGTCATTTCTAACGAGCATAAAACATATAATCAACTTCATATCCTTTCCAACACATGTACTTCATCATGTAATCACAATTAACGCATATTAACATAACATGCCCAAACGACTTCCTATAATCCTGCTTTTACAACAACGAGTTAAATCATGTTTCTTATACTTGTTGACTTTCAAGAGTCAACTATTAACCACATGTAACTATCGACTTATCAACATATACTCGTAACATCATAATCGACTATACGGACGACACTATATACATTTTATCATACACTTGATGTGCGTACTACCTTTTAAGCATAACGTACAACTAATTCATGCATAAATCTTCTAAACTCATACATAACCCATCAAAACCTACTACTAACCATCATGGATCATTCCCAAATAAACATCAAACATATCATCATCATATTTCTCCTAATTCATCTAACAAGAATTCATCATACCCACATAATACATCAATCTTTCAACAAGACTCGGACATGGGAGGTGATTCTAGTCATCATCTTCACCCTAACTAACGGGTTTCACCTCTAATCATCAAATTAACACAAACCATACGTAACCCGTGTTCTATACGATGATTCTAACCCTTATACATGATCAATTTCATACTAACTCACGGATTTGAACATAACCCACTTCACACATGATCACCAATCTTAGATTTAAGACATACCTTATGATCCCCTCGTGAAGGTGATCATTAATCCGTGTTCCTTCTTGAATTTGAGCTTCGATTCACCCTTCAATTTGGTGATTTAGTTGAGTTAGGGTTTGGAGCTCTTTGGAGCTCCTGAACATTCGTGAACACACACGAAGTGTGTGTTTGTGTGTGTTGAACTTTCATTTTAATAACTCAACTTCCATCTTGTTCCATTTAGCCCCTTGTGTTTGCCACTTAACATAACGTGCACTACTTCCATCTTTTAATACTTTTGACCATACCCTTAACTAGGTTAAATAGCCTAGTTATTTATTTCCTGACGTGTCATATAGGAACACACGACAATATTAACATTCGGATTTTGGGGCGTTACATATCGGAATCATGGCTTGTTTACTTATATTGCAATACATCGAAAACCTTGTTTTTGAAAAGTGTATAATATTGCAACATGATTAACCAACTCCAAATCAAGATGGTTATAATTTATAAAATTTCGTTAGCCATGATTATTAACCCAAAAGTGTCACACCCCGACCACGTATAACATACAAGACGTGGCGGAAAACGTCGGGGAGTGTTGTAACAGAATTAATTGTTTCATAACCATGGCATACAAAGTTGTATTTTATTTATCAACATAAGAGTTACATTGTCTTAAACAGGAAATACAGAGTTTATAACATAATTAAACAAAGTCTATCTTCATTTTAAGTCTCTAAGGCATAGGTCTGCCCTAGTATCACGATCATCATCCTATGCAAAAGCTCCTGAAAACACATGTGAAAATAGGTACGTCAGCATAAAAATGCCTGTGAGATACATAGGTTTGTGAAAATAGGATTCATGACTTAAGTTTAAGAAATTGTTTAATAAAGTTTAGTCATGAACCTTGTAATTTGATTTGTTTTGTAAATCGTTTGAAAAACAATAAGTTCAGATGATATGTATAAATAAGAGAATAATGTATGGTTAAATGAATAACCATGTAAAATGAATTTGTATAAGATAAGTTGTTTGTAAACAATATCTTGTGAAAGATATGTTATTTGTATAAAATGTTATATGTATAAATTGAAATGATTTAAATAACGCTATGATATGTAATATAATACAAACACTTATATATAGGAAGTACCAGCGACGTATCCACCATGCTTGTAATATATTACTCACATCTCGTTACTTAAGTCACTTAAACAAACCACCAATGTATAAAGTCTGTGTTTAAACCAATAGTCAAAAGTCCTTGTATAAACCATGTCAAATGTTTATAAGTCCAAAAGTAGTCAAGTAATGTGTATCAAATGTTATGTATTGTAAGTAAAGTATTGTCACATAATCCAAATGTAGAAGTGTACAAAACAAAGTATTTTGAATATATCAAAAAGTTATGTTTTGCAAAGTAATGCATGTTACATTGATACAAACATTTATGTGGTAAGTTAACGCATACATTCAAGCCTTGAGACAGTCGGATAACCCTTTCAGTCAAGGTTATCAAAAGAAATGTTTTCGGATTCAGTCATTCCTTACATCCAAACAAACCCGGGATGTCAGGAATGGGATTTGTCAAGTCCTATGGTACCAGTACTTACTACCGAGCGGCGTAGCTAATGTTAATGAACGTATAATAGTCTAGTTTGTGCAAACCAAATGTCATAGCAAAAGTGAACATGTTATATGAAAACAATGTACTAAGTATGCTAAGTTAACATACAAAGCAGAAAGTCATGTAAATCAATGTGCTAGCATGCTATCAATCAACATACATAGCAGAAATGTAAAGTAAAACAATGTACTAAATACGCACACAATGGGCATACATAGTATGAAATGTAATGAAATCATGTACTATAATGTACTAACAAACATAGCAGGTATATGATGTGAAAACAGGAAAGCACGAAAGTAACAAGTAGGCACATGTGTTTCACCCCAAAACAGTTTGGAAAACAGTAAAAGAGGGGTCTATGTACTCACTTGAGATTGCTCAGAAGTCCTAAGATAACCACCAAGCAAAGCTAGAGATCACGGATATCAAACGGCACCTAATATAGGTAACTATGTTAATAAACCGGACCTAGATCGGAAGATCGGATAGAATGTGATTTAGACCCGACAAGTTTGAAGACTTGTTTAATATGGGTATTTCATACACATTCTGGATTTCTAGATAAATCGATAAGGTTTGACCCGCTTCGGCTAATTTATGTAAACTAGTTATATAAACCGAACCGAACGCGTAAGAAGCGTAACGGGTATCCGTAAGAGCCATATACAGGTTTCCAAAGTTAATATGCTTCAAATATGTTGTGACATCAGTAAGATGTCTTTTATTATGCCCGAAACGTATTTAAACACAAACTATGCCCCGTAAGGGTAGTTTGGTCATTTAAAAGGTTATAAAAGAGTTTAAGTATTAACCTGAGTTACAGGTCTGATGTAATCAGCAAATATACTCAATTTGCTAAGTTATATCAGTAGGGTAAAGTATATATGTGAAATTTATTAATTATAACCAAACTATGCGCCATAGGGGCATTTTGGTAATTTCACATAAGCCGAAAAGCTCAAAACTGAAGTCTGAGTTAAACAACTTTTGCTTACTGTTAAAATATTATAATTTACCTAAAACATCAGTAGGTATCACCCTTGTATGTTTAAAAATGGTCTTAGTACATACCATGCGTTAAAAACGCTTAGAAAGGCGATTAGGAGCCGTTTCCGGGTTCTACATACAAAGCTGGTATTTTTATTATTCCAGAAGGCTTAAAATAATTTATTTATCATTTAAGATCAGTAGCAAAAGGTTTGGAGTCATTTAGATCTGTAAAACTCATTTTTATGGCCCGTAAGGGCAAAACCGACAATTACCGGATTAAGCCTATGATTATGAGTTATGCTCGGCCTAAAATTAATTAAAAATCTTCAAAAATCCCAAAATAATATATTACATCAGGGGGTAATAAGTTTGATATCAAAAAGTAGGCTTAACTAGGCTATACGCTAATTACGCCATTTAATTAACATAAAGCTTTCATTTTGCGCTAATGAGCATAACTCTCAATCTACACCACCAATTGATCTCAAATTTTGGGTACAAGTTTATATATCAGTAACAAAGGTTTCTACTCTTTTACATTTTCAAAAATCACGTTTTAAGGTAAAAAGGGCATAATGGTCAACATATGAGCAATTAACGGAAATATGCATATTAATTGGATAACTAATGAACCAAGGTGTATAATCACAGAGGGTTATACTAGTATGTAACTTAGTCCAATTAAAGCTCTGAGGCATTTCTAAAACATGCCTAAACGGGTCAGAACTGAAAGTCAAAGTGAAAGTCAAACTATGTGACTTTCGGTTCCGAACCGGGTCTAAACAAGAAATTGTCGGGTTGAACATGTTTGGACATGTTCTTACACTAATTACTAAGTTATATTAATGATCAAACAGGTTGTATATGTTCTACATTGCTAATTATGCATAAATTAGAAATTTAGCATCCTGTTGACTTTTTATTAGCAAGTTTGACCCGACTTTTGACCTAGTTAGAATGGGAACCAGGGGAAACCCTTTTGAGGGTTTATTACCCACATAATTACCAACTTATAACTACTTTTGATCCGACTAATCACTGGACCATTAGTGATTAACCGTTAAGTCAACCGTTAATTACGACGGTTGACTTTTAAGCTAAACTAAGCTAAAACTTAAACTAAGGAAGGTTAGGCAAACTTACAAGAGTCCTAAGAATGACCAGGGATCACTTGAGAGAAGACTTGTGCTCCAGAAATGCAGAAGTGAAGTGTGAAGAACTTGTTGCAACTTATGGCCTTTTATAGTGTTTAATCCACCACAAATTGTTGACACATAAGTCTACAAGTGACCACAACATCTTAACAAGTGTCCCTAAGTGTCTAGGAGGTGTTTAGGGGTCGCCCATGAAGTGAAACAACTGATCTAAGTCGGTTCCAAGGCTGAACAGCCAAGAAAAACGATTTTCTGCATCTGGGGCCTGACGCGGCCCGCCTGAGACATGGTTAAGTTTGACGCGGCCCGCGTCAGCCTTGTAATCAGGTTTAAATGTTTTAAGTTGTTGCAACTTGTCCCTTGACCCTTCGAAAGGCCAATTAAGCTTATATTTTGCAATTTGACCCCTTCTTAATTACATACAAGGGCTTTAGGACTTGTACCTCATTTTCTAAGTCCTCGGTTAACTTTATTGTTACCCGAAAAGTCCTAAACTTCAACGTTGACGCTTTAACCCCTTGTACACGGATTTGATCATAACTTTCTCGTACGATAACGAAACTTTATGAAATTTATATCGTGCATTCTAGTGAGCATAATTAACCGTTACAAAGTTTCGGGTTTGTCAAGTTTAGTCCTTGTAAGCGAATTAACTTGTTTTTGCCATACCAAAGCCTTCAAAACTTATTTCTAAGTTATGTAAGGGTTATTTAAGGTATGTTAAGTATATGTTGAAGTTACGGAGTATTTGTCGCATTAAACTGATTACGTTTACGCACCAGTTTGCGTATAAATCTCCAGAAAGTGATATAGAGTTTGAAATTGGACAAAAGTCAAAACACGAAAAATGTAAAACATAACCAAACAAACATTGGGATCAAATAACATTGTTTTATTAATAATTGCACTGTTCACAATGATAACAAGCACAGATGTTACAAAAAGCTTTTTGTTTTAGAAAACGATCTTGTAAAACATCTCGTATAAACTCGTTAATAAAACTCATATATTATTTCGAAAACATCGTTGAGTGACATCGTTTACCCAAGTGAACTAAATAATTCCACGGTATGTAATATGTTAAAAACACTTATATATAAGAAGTACCAGCGGCGTATCTACCATGTTTTCACCATATTACACCCGTCCCATTATCTAAACACTTATCCAAAAGCCAATCGTTTACCCAAATCGTTTAACATCGTTTCCAAATCGTTCCCAAATCGTTTACTCGTTTAAATCGTTTAAATCGTCATCGTTTTAATTGTGAGAACTTATATATGGTCGTCTCATTAATAACATTCAAACCTTTGTGACTCGTTCATCGTTCAACTCGTTCTTGCATTAACAAACCTCCAAAGGGTAAGTTAACAATCATCAGATTCAGTCGTTACCCACAACACCCACACATAACCATGGGTATAGTGCAATAACGGGATTTGTCATATCCTATGGTACCATAACCTAATACTGGTCGGCTTGATCAATGCTAATGAATGTCGTTCGTTATGTAACTACAACCAACAAGTTCGTTCACATTATCGAAATCGTTAATAGTTTAGAATAAATCGTTCTATTCGTTTTTGAAATCATCGTTTAAACCTTGAAAACATTTTTGTACATATGAATCACCCCAAAACAATTGAAAACAGTAAAATAGGGGAACTATGTACTCACATGTAGTGCAAGGTATCCTCAATCAATAGTACTTCAACAAACTCGAGTAAACCAGAGAAATCAAGTAGCACCTAGTAATCGAATCACTAGTCAAACGATAGACGCCTAAATCGGAAGATCGGACATAATGAGGTCTTGTAAACCAAATGAGTGTTGGAACTCATGTGATATGGTTTAACAAAGCCTACATCCTAAATGAAACCTAACCTAAGTGCTTTCGACCCATCGCGACCCATTAAGGTAGCTTATGCTACTTTAACGCGTCGTCCGCGTGAAACGCGTTCGGAACGCCTAACTAGTCCTATGATAAGTAAAATATGCCTCAACATGTTTAATATTGTTGCTAAATCAGTTTAGATGTCAAAAGTTATGTTACATATGCTTAAAAAGAATTTTGGCGTAAAAAGGGCATTTTGGTAATTTACCTAAGGCATATAAAGTACCTATCATACAACTACTTAAACGTCGTGACCATAAGGTATAACCTTGGAAGGTTATTCCCTATACAACTATGATCACCTAATGTGTTTGGTTGGATCCTAATGATCGACCAACGGGTCGGGTTCGAAAGTATAAGCGATTGTTTAGATCGCTTACCTTTACGACCCTAGACAAGCACAAAATTAAAAGTGACGAGCTAAGCATGTTAAAACATGCTTAACTGAGTTAGAAAACAAGTTTGGTATCAAAACAAACGGTTTTGATACCTAAGAGTAGTTTGGTTACAAAATACGCAAGAATACGTATTTTGGCCGAAACTACGACTCGTCACTGAGCCTAGATAACGTGGTAATCAGTAGGTATAGTCACAAGGGACTATAACCATCGTGATTACGCTCTCGTTATGAAGTTCAAACGAACTTCACATTGACCATAAACTGGTCAATGCAGAAAGTCAAACGCAGTTTGACTTTAACGCTAAAACGAATGAAAAGAACGAAAGAACACTTACAGAAGGTCCCCGCAAGATTTGATTCCGATTTTTCTCTCAGGTAGGAAGCATATACTTCCACTTAGAGAGCATAAATCAGATTTCAAATTGTGGGTTTTGAAGTGAAATGGATGGGGTATATATAGGATTTCTAGAACCGTTAAGATCGTTCCTCGAAAACTGAGCTTTGATCTGGACCTTACATGTGTGCCCATGGTTTTCTAAAACCATGGGTGCCCCAAATATGGACTATGTTCATTGAATACCAGCCATGGTTTTGCAAAACCATGGGTGAAAACCATCACACTTCAAAATGGGCTAGGTTCATTGAATCTGCCAGAAATTTAAAAAATGGTCCCTGCACTTGTAAAACTTGATTATTTTTGCACTTTTAAGCCCCGTTAACCCCATTTCAAGGCTCTAAAATAAAGTTAAAGTATAGGGAACTTAAAATATGCTCAAAAACATCACGGATGTCGGTTCGTTTGGTCGTACGGTTGCGTTATTCGCTTAATTACGACGGAAGTCGTAACGAACGCAAAAACGATCCAAATTAAGCGACGAATGGAATTTTATCATGTCAAACACTAAAATAAAATATTTTAATGCTTACATAAATTTTTTTGGATGTCCGGATGTATTCAGAACGTAAGTTATGCGCGAAAATGCAAACTTATGCACTTTTTAACGCGTTTAGTCCCTGAATGAGCATAAAGTTTATTTTAGCATACCGAACCCCTCAAAGCCTATTTCTAAGCTATGTAAAGGTTATTTAGGGTATGTTTAACTTATGATCAAGTTCCGGAATGTTCGTTACTATACAAATCAGCATAGTTTCGCAGTTTGACACAAATAGTCCCTACGATTGAACAAAGTTGATTTCGACACACCAAACCATTCAAAACTTATTTCTAAGTTATGTGGAGGTTATTTAAGGTATGTTAAGCCTATGTCACTATTCCGGAGTGTTTGTCGCATTATACTGACTGCGTTTAAGCACCAGTTTGCGTATAACCTTCCAGAAAGCGATTTAGAGCTTGAAATTGGAATCGAATCAAATTGTAAAATCACTAAACACAATTACACATATAATAACACCAAAACACATATAATAACACCAAAGCACATTGTTTTATTAATAATTATCATTGTTTTACATCGTACATCGATTACAGAACACAGTTGTCACAGTCTCCCCTACTTCAAGAAATTTCGTCCCGAAATTTTAACTAGAGGAAGCTTGTGAAAAAAATGCGGATATTTCGTCTTCATCTGGTCCTCACATTCCCAAGTAAATTCTGGGCCACGTTTGGATTCCCAGCGAACTTTAACCAAATGAATCCGTTTGTTCTTGTAAGGACCGCTTATTCGTCTTTATAAAATAACTTACAAGGATGATTTAAAGGCATCAAAGTAACAACATTTATATATATATATATATATATATATATATATTATATATATACTTTTAACAAAATTTGGGCATGACCCGTCCATAACACGAGCATACCCCTGTTTTAATCATAATCCAACTAAATACAACACTACGATTTGTTCGACAACATACTACTAAAACCAAAACAACGAGTTTTGAAAAGTATGACTACTAACAAGGTTATGCAAAATAAACAAGTATTTGACACAAAACATTAAAGTAAACTAGCGGAAGCGATTGGCATGACATATCAAGAACACGTGCTCGCTCCAATTCTCCAAGTCGCCTAAGATGAGGATTTACCTACATTCACAACAAACTTTAAAAAGTTAATCATAATGCTTGTTTCGCTTACAAAAACTTCAATATAATTCCATTCGTTTATGTTCTTTCATTTCTCTTACGCATTCGATTACCCAACTAAGTGGGTTGGCATATACTCTCATAATGAGATTCAAGCATATCACTTACGACCCGGTAACATCGGGTTAATTGCTTTCAACATGATTCATTCGTTCTATCCGTATAACGAATTGAACTTCTTACATTCGTTATTGCATTCATAACCACCCATTCTAAACGGATGGTACCTTATTCTAACTCGACTTGTTCAACTCAAACCGGTCGATTTACATAGCTTATTATAACCTTTGTTAACATAACCAAATCCGCAAGGGATTTGTTATCTTCTTACTAATTACCATAATCATTATAACTAAGGTTGTTTTACACGATTATCATAATTTAAGTAAGGTTTCGTATGCAACGGAACATACCTCGGTCTTGCGTGCCTTCCGTTTTCCTAGTGCTCGTACCTTCTTCCTTCACGCCTACATTACAACATTCGTTCATTCATTTAGTCCATCTACTTCATTCTACCATTTTCCATGTTACACATAAATTCATCTCTTAAGCATTTCATCAAACACTTGGTAGGCATCATAATTAAGGTATAAGGTACAAGTCTTTAAAGCACATCTTACTAGTTCATCATCACCCAACATTCACATCTATTCTATTTTGCATAATTATTTCCTCCTACATCAATTTATCTATCATTCAAACATTACAAACTAGATCATATATCAAGATAACATACAATCACAATCATTATGATCTTCCTAATCATAACAAAATTTCACAAAGTGGGTTTTCACTATAATCTTTCATGCAACCTAAAATCAAACATGATTCTTGTTCTAGGAGGCAATTCTAACTCAGATTTCCCATATTTGATACAAGAAATCGAGTTTGGGTTCAACCCCTCATTCTACAAATCATATTTTTAGAAAATTAAACTTACCACTTCACTTTGTATGTATAGATAATCGAAAATCTTGAGACATGCAACAGATTTGGCTTGAATTCCTTGATCAATTGAGTGAATTAGCAAGAGCAAGGGTTTTCACCTTGCTCCTCCTGTTTGATCGATCCCAGACACGCACAAGGATGTGTGTTTATGGGTTTCTACATTATAAATCCTTAACTAATAAAGCTTTACACATTACACCCTTCCAAGTTTAATAAGTATCTAATTCAAGCATTTTTCCCAACATTTAATTTATATATCTTATCATAACCCATCAACTATGTTAGTTTTTTGTTCACTTTCATTATTTTAATATTAACCGATTTATGGGGCGTTACAAGTCTACCCCTCTTAGGAGAGGTTTCGTCCCTGAAACCTGGGCATATAATAAATTTAAACGTGCACATACCAAACAGAAAAGGATAGTGCTTCCTCATTTCATCTTCCGCTTCCCATGTGAGTTCCGACCCCTTTCGGTGTTGCCATTGAACCAACACTTGTCTAACAGCTTTATTGCGGAGATTCTTCACCTTAACGTCTTTAATGGCTATTGGTTTTTCGACATAGTTCAACCTCTTGTCCAACTCGATATCATCGAGAGGTACTATTGATGTCTCATCCGCAAGACACTTCCTTAACTGCGACATGTGGAAGGTATTGTGAATCCCGTCTAGAGCAGGCGGTAATTCTAATCGATATGCAACCCTTCCAACTCGAGCCAAGATTTTGAACGGTCCAATATAGCGAGGACCTAACTTACCCCGCTTACGGAAACGGATTATGCCCTTCCATGGTGATACTTTCAATAGAACATAATCTCCGACTTGAAATTCAATAGGACGCCTTTTCTTGTTTGCATAAGCTTTCTGCCAATCCTGGGTTGCTTTCAGTCGAGCTCTAATCAATTCAATCTTTTCATTTGTTATAGCTATTAAATCACTTGGCGCAAGCTCCCTTTGCCCCACTTCACCCCAACATACGGGGGTTCTACACTTTCTCCCGTATAATAATTCATAGGGTGCCATTTGAATGCCACTATGGTAGCTATTATTATAAGAGAATTCCACTAGTGGTAAATGGTCGTCCCAACTTCCCCCAAAGTCTAAGGCACACGCTCTCAGCATATCGACAAGTGTTTGAATGGTTCTTTCTGACTGGCCGTCAGTCTGAGGGTGGTAGGCGGTGCTTATGTGTAACCTCGTGCCCACACTCTCGTGAAACTTTTGCCAGTAGCGGGAGGTAAATCTGGTGTCCCGGTCCGAGACGATTGACACGGGTACCCCGTGTCGAGATATGATCTCATTCATATAAATTTCTGCCATTCTCTCGGAAGAGTAGGCCTCTTTGATGGGTAGAAAATGAGCACTTTTCGTGAGTCGGTCCACGATTACCCATATCGTATCATGCCCCTTTTTCGTTCTAGGAAGCTTGGTTACCAAATCCATCGTTAGTTCCTCCCATTTCCATACCGGAATTTCCAAAGGTTGTAATTACCCGTATGGCTTTTGATGTTCTGCTTTGACTTGGGAGCATGTTAAGCATTTCGCGACATACTTAACAATATCGCGCTTCATGCCCGGCCACCAATAATTTGCCTTCAAGTCCCGATACATTTTTGTAGCCCCGGGATGGACCGAATATCGTGACTTATGAGCCTCGTCAAGTAGAGCGGTTTTGACTTCGCAGAATCGTGGTATCCAAATTCGGCCGAATCTCGTCTTGAGTCCGGTCGAATTTTCTTCTAGTTTATCGGTTACACCTTTTAATCTTTCTTTAAGTCTTCCGCTCCAAGCGACTTTATTTGGGAATCACGTATCGTCTCGAGTAATCGTGGCGTAACTACCATCTTCATGGATTTTACTCGAATGGGAGACGGATACTCTTTTCGGCTTAACACGTCGGCTACCACATTCGCTTTTCCCGGGTGATAAAGAATATCACAATCGTAATCTTTGATAAGTTCTAACCATCTCCGTTGCCTCATATTTAAGTCTTTCTGCTCAAAGAAATATTTAAGGCTTTTGTGATCCGAGTAAATTGTGCATTTCGCGCCATATAGATAATGCCTCCAAATCTTTAAGGCAAACACTACCGCTGCCAGTTCCAAATTGTGTGTTGGGTAGTTTACTTCATGCAGTTTCAATTGTCGTGAAGCATATGCGATAACCCTTCCCCTTTGCATCAAAACGCAACCTAAACCCTGGTGTGAAGCGTCTGAATAGACCACCAGGTCTTCAGTCCCGTCCGGTAATGTCAAGACCGGGGGACATGATAATTTCTCTTTTAATACTCGAAAGGCTTCCTCCTGTTCTTTACCCCACACAAACTTCTCTTTCTTCCTCGTCAGTTTTGTTAAGGGTAAAGCTATCTTCGAAAAATCCTGTATGAACCTTCTGTAATATCCCGCGAGGCCTAGAAAACTTCTTATTTCAGTCGGGTTCTTCGGGGAAACCCATTTCATTACGGCATCAATCTTTGACGGATCTACTAAGACACCCTCCGAATTGATCACATGACCCAGAAACTGCACCTCTCTGAGCCAAAAGGCTCATTTTGAGAATTTCGCGTAAAGTTTCTCCTTACGGAGAACTTCAAGTACTTCACGCAAGTGTCTTGCATGTTCGGCCTTGCTTCGCGAATAGACTAGAATATCATCTATGAACACGATCACAGATTTATCTAACATGGGTCGGCATACCCGGTTCATAAGATCCATAAATGCAGCCGGCTCATTCGTCAATCCGAAGGACATGAATAAAATTTCATAATGCCCATAACGGGTTCTGAACGCGGTTTTCGGAATATCTTCTCCCCGTACTCTAACTTGATGGTACCCCGAACGCAGATCTATCTTGGAGAACCAACTCGCCCCTTGCAATTGATCAAAAAGATCGTCAATTCTAGGTAAAGGGTAGCGGTTCTTGACGGTTAGCTTATTTAATTCTCTGTAGTCAATGCACATGCGCATCAACCCGTTTTTTTTCTTAACAAATAAGGCAGGCGCTCCCCAAGGTGACACACTCGGACGTATAAAGCCCTTATCTAGCAAATCTTGTAATTGTGTCATTAGCTCCCGCATCTCGGTGGGAGCCAGTCTATAGGGAGCCTTCGCAACCGGCTTCGCACCCGGATTCAATTCGATGCGAAACTCTATTTCTCTTTCGGGGGGAAGTCCCGGCAATTCCTCCGGAAATACATCCGGAAATTCATTCACGATCTCCACGTCTTCAAGCTTCGGGAAACCTTGTTGAGCATCTACCACGTAAGCTAGGTATGCCCTACCCCCGTTAAGTGTATACTTAGCGGCTTGAACGAGGGTACAAAGTTTCGCTTCCACCTTTCTTTCGCCTTGTATATTTAATCGCTTTCCACTTGGAGATTGGATAAGTATTGTTTTGGTTTCACAATTAATCTCCGCCTGGTGTCTGGCCATCCAATCCATACCCACTATCATTTTAAATTCTCCCAAAACCATGGGTATAAGGTCGATATCGAGTTCTTCGTCCTCTATAGTGAATTTGCAATTTCTACAAATCTCGCATAACAAGTAGTTCTTACTATCGGCTATTTCTACTTCTAGAGGAACTGACATTAATTCAACCTTAAACGAGGGATGATTTGCTATCTCGTTCGAAACAAACGACATGGTTGCTCCGGTATCAAATAATACATAAATCGGCATAGAGTTTAATAAAAAGATACCTGAAACTACATTCGGATGAACCTTAGCTTCCTCCGATGTGATTTGGAACTTCCTCCCTTTAGCCCTAGAACCCTCTTGCTTCTTATCTTCCTTTTTCGATTCTTGCTGAAGTTTAGGGCATTCCGATTTAACGTGCCCCTTTTCGAAACAATTGAAACAAGTCTTCGGGCTATTTAGACATTGATAAGACGAATGTCCCTCCTTACCACATTTGTAGCACCCCTTCTTGCCTAACAGACACTCTCCAGTATGAAGTTTTCCACAAGTCTTGCAAGGAGTAATACCACCATTCGACTTATCTTTCCTTCCTTGCTCTTGATACTTCCCTTTTTTAGACGGACTCGAATTAGCACCTTTTTCACTTGATCTCTTTTCACCACGTTCTTCTTGCCTCTTAATTTCAATTTCCCTATCCCGTGCCAGATTGATAAGCTCATCAAGGGTCTCACATTTCGAGGGAGTGATGAACTCCCTAAATTCAACCTTTAATACCCCGTAAAAGCGATTGATCTTCATCCTTTCAGTCTTCACAAAATCCCCACAGAACTTCATTTTATCCATGAAAGTATTCGATATTTCATTTATTTACTCGTTTTTCTGTCGGAGTCGCAAGAAGTCTTCCTGAATCTTATCAATAGCTGACTGAGGGCAATGGTATCTCATAAAGGGCTCCTTAAATTCTTGCCAAGTCATCACTTAGAGTCTATCCTCCCCTATTTCCTTACTGTGTGCATCCCACCAATCCTTCGCCTGAAGAGTGAGTTGGCCAGTAGCGAACATCACCTGATCTTCCTTATCGCAACGACTTCGAATAAATACTGCTTCTATATTTGAAATCCATCTTTGGCATGCGATCGGGTCGATTTTACCATCATACGTTGCGGGATTGCACGCCATAAAGTCTTTATACGTGCACCGTCGTTGTTTGCTTTTGCTTTTAGATCCCTCTATCAGTTCTTTCAGTTCTTCAATCTTGCTAGTCATCATGCCATCCACAACTCCCAACACCCGACTTTCTACTTCTTGAGCTAATCGTGGTAGATTAGCTTGCATAACTCCTTCCGCCACTTCTGTGACCTTATTGATAAATGCTTCTTGACGAGCAGTATCATCGTCATCATTAACGTTGCTTGCATCAGCCATCTACACCATGTCATGTATATAATTATTACGGATCATAAGCTTTCAACATATCATAGTTCATTAGTCCGTATTACTTATTCACATTCTTACATTTCGAGCTTAACTTCATACATTCGTCGTTTATTTCATACCCCTGTGTACATTCCATTTAACGTTTAATGGTTTTATACCATTGCCATTATTTACTTAATCCTTACATTCTTCAACTGTTTGTATGTACGTTCCACTATCTCCACAGGTTTCTCGACAAAGTGCATCGTTTCATCGATTCGAATCTCGTCGAGAGGAATGTGTAGATCAGCGTCAACTAAACATTTTCGCAGATTGGACACGTGAAAAGTCGGATGAATATTTCCAAGCTCTGGAGGTAGCTCCAATCGATAGGCAACCTTTCCAACCCTTTCCACAATCTTAAATGGTCCCACATATTGAGGTGCAAGTTTTCCTTTCTTTCCAAATCTCACGACTCCCTTCCAAGGTGAAACCTTGAGTAGGACACGATCTCCGACTTGAAATTCTAAGGGCTTGCGTCCCAAATCCGCATATCTCTTTTGAAGGTTTCGAGCTGTCACAAGATTATCGCGGATTTTCTTGATTTTGTTAGTTGTTTCCAGAACGAGCTCAGGTCCAGTAAGCTGAGCTTCACCGGTCTCGTTCCAACAGACAGGTGAACGACATTTTCGACCGTAGAGAGCTTCGAATGGTGCCATATTAATGCTAGTATGATAACTATTGTTGTAAGAGAACTCAATCAGTGGTAGATGAGAATCCCAATTACCACCAAAGTCTATCACGCATGCTCTAAGCATATCCTCCAAAGTTTGAATCGTTCTATCAGATTGGCCATCTGTTTGGGGATGATAAGTAGTGCTTAGATTCAGTTGGGTTCCCAAAGAAGATTGCATGGCCTTCCAAAAATGAGATGAAAATCGAGCATCACGATCGGAAATGATATCTAAAGGAACACCATGTCGTGATACAATCTCGTCTACATAGATCTTGGCAAGCTTCTCAGCAGAGAAATCCTCACGGATTGGTAAGAAGTGAGCAGATTTTGTCAAACGATCAACTACAACCCAAATAGCATCATGACCTTTAGATGTACGCGGTAATTTACTGATGAGATCCATCGCAATGTTCTCCCATTTCCAAACCGGTATCTCTGGTTGTACAAGCAAACCAGAAGGTCGTTGATGTTCTGCCTTGACTTTGAGACAAGTTAGGCATTTCGACACATACAAGGCAACATCTTTCTTCATACCAGGCCACCAGACCTTAGTACGAAGATCCTTGTACATTTTATCAGCACCAGGATGGATAGAATATCGAGACTTATGTGATTCGTCCATCACTAAAATGCGAAGATCGTCTTGTTTCGGAATCCACAAACGATCCATGAAATAGAGTAAACCATCGTCTTTCACTTCGAGCTTAAGCTCAAGTTGATGTGGTAATTCCATACCCATCAAATTTTGTGAAACACAAAATTGCTGAGCTTGAAGGACACGAGATTGAAGATCAGATAGAGTTCGAACAGAATGAAGCTTGACTCGTTCTTTTCGACTAAGCGAATCAGCTACGACATTCGCCTTACCAGGATGGTAGCGAATCTCGCAATCATAGTCATTCAAGAGTTCAACCCAACGTCGTTGCCTCATGTTCAGCTCTTTCTGATTAAGAATATGCTGGAGACTTTTGTGGTCTGTGAAAACCACACACTTTGTTCCATAGAGGTAGTGTCTCCAGATTTTAAGCGCGAAAACCACAGCTCCTAACTCAAGATCATGAGTCGTGTAGTTCTTCTCGTGAACTTTCAGCTGCCTAGATGCATATGCAATAACTTTACCTCGTTGCATAAGGACGCAACCAAGGCCTAAGTTGGACGCATCGCAATAGACAACGAAATCATCGCTTCCCTCGGGCAGAGATAGAACAGGAGCATCACATAACTTCTGCTTCAGCGTTTGAAACGCTTCATCTTGCTTGGGTCCCCACTCGAAAGGCTTATTCTTCTGAGTCAAAGCAGTGAGTGGGACCGCAATCTTCGAGAAATTTGAAATAAATCGACGATAATAACCAGCAAGACCAAGAAAAGATCGAATCTCTGTAGGCGTCGTCGGTGTATTCCAGTCCTTAATAGCAGCAATCTTGGATGGATCCACATGAATACCCTGCTCATTGACTATATGACCCAAGAATTGAACTTCTTTAAGCCAGAATTCACACTTGGAGAATTTAGCAAAAAGTTGTTCCTTCTTCAGGAGTTCCAATGTTAAGCGAAGGTGTTGCTCGTGCTCGGCTCGAGATTTAGAATAAATGAGAATATCGTCGATGAACACAATAATGAACTTGTCCAAATAAGGTTTGCAGACCCTATTCATTAAGTCCATAAAGATAGCTGGAGCATTTGTCAAATCAAAAGGCATGACAGTGAACTCGTAATGCCCATATCTTGTGCGGAAAGCAGTTTTGGGAATATCTTCTTCGAGAACACGAAGTTGATGATACCCAGAACGCAGATCGATCTTGGAAAAGCATGAAGCACCCTGCAGCTGATCAAAGAGATCATCGATTCGGGGTAGGAGATATCGATTCTTGATGGTAAGCTTGTTAAGCTCACGATAATCGATACACATTCGAAAAGATCCATCTTTCTTTTTCACGAAGAGGACAGGAGCTCCCCAAGGTGAAAAGCTCGGTCGGATGAATCCTTTATCATATAACTCTTGAAGCTGTTTCGATAACTCTTGCATCTCCGACGGTGCAAGACGATAAGGTGCTTTTGCAATCGGGTTGGCATTGGGTACAAGGTCAATATGAAACTCGACTTGACGAACTAGGGGCAAACCAGGCAGTTCATCAGGAAACACCTCCGGATAATCCCGAACAATCGGAATATCCTGAATACTCTTGCTCTTGCTTTTCTCCTCGGTGACATGTGCCAGAAAAGCAACATATCCTTTTCGTAAATACCTTTGGGCTTCCATACATGACATAAGCTTCAAACCACCAGAAGGTTTCTCGCCACGAATTTCCAAAACATCACCGGAAGACAAAGGAATACGAACAATCTTATCGAAACAAACCACCTCAGCGTGGTGTTTGGTTAACCAATCCATTCCAATGATAATATCGAAACTCCCAAGTTGCATCGGTGTGAGGTCAATAGGAAAAAGATGGTTATCAAGGTTCAACTGGCAATCACGAATAACAGAATCGAGAAGCAGAGGTTTACCAGTAGCAACCTCGACAGATAAGGGTTTCCTCAGTTTAGTTCTAGGTATCGCAAGCAAAGGCTCAAAAGATAATGAAACAAAACTTCTATCGGCACCAGAATAAAAAAGAATAGATGCAGGTTGATTGTTAACAAGGAACGTACCATTGACAACAAAGGTACCTCTAACAACGAGGTTGTCAGCTCGAGCCTCGTTTGCATTTAGATTGTACGCTCGCCCACGAGTGGGATCGACAATTGAAAAAACAAAGAGGTATCGACAAAACACAAGGAAGGCGATCATTTGTTTGTTACCTCGAACAAACAAACGACACGCAGTGACCAATCAAAGTAAACAAGTCAAAAATAATGTATCGTGAAGACATGCTCGCCTATAAGTGAACACTCACCCCAAGAGTTCCCAGGTAAGAGTGACTGGTCTGATTATGTAGATTTGTACGAACACTCTAGCCTTAGACAGAAAACTCAGAGTACAGGCACTCACTCTTCCAGTTTGCACGTGTTCACATTATTTAGACCCAAACTTTGACGAGATTTTGAAAACTCAGAAGGCACTAAGCCAAAAATGAGTTAAACTGGAAGGGTTCAAAACCTTACAACAGAGGGTTCAAAACCTAGTAATCAATCATCCTAGAATGGATGATTAATTTTCGAAGCAGATTCGAAATTTGTGTTTCTCGTTGTGGTTATCACCTAAAGATAGGTGACGATTTTGTTTTAAAAATCTAAACGCAAATAAACTCGCGTTGGGGTCCTAGAAGTTATAGTCTAGGCCAAAGCATTACTAATAACCTAATTCCCTATAACCATTGGCTCTGATACCAACTCTTCTGTCACACCCCGACCACGTAAAACAACAAAGCGTGGCGGAAACGTCGGGGAGTGTTGTAACAGAATTATCGTTTCATAACCATGGATGCAAAAAAGTGTTTCGTTTTATTGATAATATTAAACATTAACATTGTTTTAACACATGACAAACAAGTTTTATATCGACTATCATTGTTTTATGTCACTAAGGCCTCATCCAGATCCTATGTGACGCATGCATCCTAGAACGTCAATCAAGCAACAACACCTGAAACATATGTAAAAACAAAGTCAGCAAAGAAATGCTGGCGAGTACATAGGTTTTATAAGGGTATCGAAATCATGGCTTGTTTACTTATATTGCAATACATCGAAAACCTTGTTTTTGAAAAGTGTATAATATTGCAACATGATTAACCAACTCCAAATCAAGATGGTTATAATTTATAAAATTTCGTTAGCCATGCTTATTAACCCAAAAGCTTTTTGTCTTAGAAAACCATCTTGTAAAACATCTCGTATAAACTCGTTAATAAAACTCGTATATTATTTCGAAAACATCGTTGAGTGACATCGTTTCACTATCGTTTACCCAAGTGAACTAAATAATGCCACGGTATGTAATATGTTAAAAACACTTATATATAAGAAGTACCAGCGGCGTATCTACCATGTTTTCACCATATTACACCCGTCCCATTATCTAAACACATATCCAAAAGCCAATCGTTTACCCAAATCGTTTAACATCGTTTCCAAATCGTTCCCAAATCGTTTACTCGTTTAAATCGTTTAAATCGTCATCGTTTTAATTGTGAAAACTTATATATGGTCGTCTCGTTAATAACATTCAAACCTTTGTGACTCGTTCATCGTTCAACTCATTCTTGCATTAACAAACCTCCAAAGGGTAAGTTAACAATCATCAGATTCAGTCGTTACCCACAACACCCACACATAACCATGGATATAGTGCAATAACGGGATTTGTCATATCCTATGGTACCATAACCTAATACTGGTCGGCTTGATCAATGCTAATGAATGTCGTTCGTTATGTAACTACAACCAACAAGTTCGTTCACATTATCGAAATCGTTAATAGTTTAGTATAAATCGTTCTATTCGTTTTTGAAATCATCGTTTAAACCTTGAAAACATTTTTGTACATATAAATCACCCCAAAACAATTGAAAACAGTAAAATAGGGGAACTATATGTAGTGCAAGGTATCTGTGACAACCCTCAAAATTACAGGTACTGTACAAGTAATTAATTTTAATTACGTGCTTAATGACTGTGCTTGATTACAACTGACAATTTAAACTGCTCTACGATTTTTATATCGTACATACACATGCATCATATTTTATACAGTCACTCCATTTATTACACACAAGCTTTAGTGATAAATTTGATGCACAAAACACAGTTAGCACAGTGAACGGATAACTCAAAAACATGCTGACAATATCAACACATAGACAAACAATAGGTTGAGGGACCTATTTGACATTCTTTGAAACTGGCTTGAAATTATTACTTTTTAATTTCGAGGACTAAACCCTTCATTATTTGAAAGTACAAAGTTTAGGGACTAAATTGTCATTTTTAAAACTTATATTTTAAATAAACTAAATATATATATATTTTTGGTTTAAAAGTATAAGGACCATTGGGTCATTTTCTCAAACTAGTAGTTCAGGGACCATTATGGCCACTTTTAAAACTATTTTAACTGAATTTCCTAACCAGGTTAGTTATTATATAAAGGATTTCAAAATTAAAGATAACCTAGTTAACTATATGAGTTAACTGTTATAAGGACCATTTTTGTACAAATGAAACTACAGGGACCAAAGTGTAAATTATCACTAAATCGGATAAAAACGTTTGAATCGGTTAGAAGTCGGATTCGAACTCGCGCCTCTCCCAAACCAAACACGCGCACAAACCAGCTGGTCTATCAGTTGGTATGTGGTAGATATTAGGATATATTATATATATATATATTAGTTAAAAATCATGCTGAATTATATACCCAGCATACCTGCTCGCGGATCCGACCGGAATCAACCAAAAATCCACCAAAACGAATTTTAAACACTTCTTTTGAGTTGTCCCACTGATCTATATGATCTACAACCCATACCCAACTAGTTTTAATCATTCAATCGACACATTTTAGTGCCCTTGTGGCTATAATTGAATTTTTTATAAAAAAATCAAAACCAATCGATTCCACTTATTATTGTCGGATCTGTGATCAAATTAAGACTCTATATAAGTTCCTGAGATTCACACGAACATCCCACACCCTTCACATCTTTCTGAAACATCGAAATCACTCGGAAATCAAACCTGCAAATATCGCCGGAGTCAAGCTCGCCGGAATTTAGTCGATACGTCGTTCCAGACGTAACCGGAGCAATTTTATTCGTCTAATCGGTTAGTTCATGTTATTACAATGTTCCTGTCAATTTAATTTGAATATGATCCTAGTTTGAATCGAAATCGGAGCTGTTTGACTTCTGTTGACCGATGAATTGGGGAAGATGATAAATAGTGATTTTGTATTATTTTCTTTTATTTAACAATTATTCAATAATTCATAATAAATCGAGACTAACAAGTTAAAGTCCGAAAATTTTAACATGTATACTTTAATTACTGATTCAATTATTAAAAATATTATGTTAGTCAAAATGTTTATAAAACTATTTTTTTATAAATTAAAAATAGTTTAAATTTTTACAAAATTATAATAATTCGAATTTAATGAATTAATTATTGAAAATTTTATAGTAATTATTTTACATGTTGGACTTTACAAAAATAATACTGTTACCGATATTTTATGTAAATTTGATATTTATATAAGTAAATCAGTATTTACACTTAATTATATAGTTTAATTTAATGTAATTAGATTATATAACTATATAATTTTGATCCAAAATTATTTTGAGTTTATATAAAATAAGAATCTGAATTTTTATATAAACTTATTAATGGTTATTTTAACCATTTTAATTCATTTTAATCATTTAAAATGATTCCAAGGCCATAATAATTATTTTAAATCTGTAATACTAAAGTTCAATAATTAAAAATGTTATTTTTAATTATTCAGATTTAATATAATTATTTTGATAATTAATCATATAATTATCATATGTATTCTTTTAAACAAAATATTTATTATTTATTAAATAATAAATATTTCAACCATATAAATTAATTTATAATTTTTATAAATTGATTATATCACTTGTACAATATTTTGCGTATAATCATTATATTTAATTATGTTATTTAATTATACTAGTTAAATATATTTGATTTATTACAAATGTTTGTATTAAATCATTTGTACAATTTTGTAATTTTATTATTTATGATAAATAAATATTTTTCATAAATAATTCTGTTACCTCATATTCACTTTCCGAGTTCTCTATTAGGTTATCCAAACCTTATAGTCACCAATTAAACGAAACACTACCGAATCCTATAGATTTAGGATTTCCAATTATCCAATTAAAACATTATTGTTGATACATATTCCATATTGTTGCATGTTCAATCAATTAGAGTGACGTGGAATCTTATTTCCAAGAACTCTCACATTTGCATACTCGTTAGGACTTACTCGTAATCAAGGTGAGTTCATGTCCCCCTTTTCTCTTAACTGTTTTCAGTTTTATACTTCGGGGGTGGAATACATGTTACAAATATTACAATGTTTACAAATGGTATAAAATACAAGAAGCACTCTTGGTGAGAACGAGTACCAAGTATGTTACAACTATTACAGACATTTTTATAAAACACTTAAGGCCATTAATCCTCATCGTAGGACCGAGGGACATGAGTGATAGATTAGATCTATTTGGGTATAGCAAGCCCACACCCGTGAGGTCAGGGTGACCCATAGAGGTGACTATGTCTTCCAGCCGGAAGCCCGGTACAAATATGCTAGGTTTGAGTTTTCCTGCACCTTATCACACTTACCTTTGGCTTTGCAAACCATTGGTGATCTCTTTATTTCCTTATTGCTACATACCAGGGACTTTCATACACCGTTTACAAAGGACTATACATACATCGTTACAAAGGGACATTTATACACACAAGACATATTTTAAAGGCTTATACCCACAGACTTACACATGAACTCGCTCAACCTTTTGTTGATTTTTCAAACTACATGTATTTCAGGGAACTAGCAGGATCTGGCAGGGTATGCATGTGTCTAGCTGCGTTGGATAAATAGATGTCATCCAAAGTTGTGAAGTTTGAGAAGTGCAACCTATTCCTGGACGGGTTACATATCTCTAAACCTCGTCTTATTTAAAGTCTTTTGGTGTCCTATGAAAATGTTTTAAATAATTTGTGGTTTGTAACTTATTTCAAATGTCGATGTTTCTAAACAATGATATTGTGGTATTTTCTCACTATTTTTAATGGATGAACATCTCGTATTTTTATCATATAGCATTGTTGTGATTGTTGCTATGGTATTAAGAAGTCACACCAAATAAACCCACGCTTCCGCAAAAGCCAGGGTGTGACAGTATCCTCAATCAATAGTACTTCAACAAACTCGAGTAAACCAGAGAAATCAAGTAGCACCTAGTAATCGAATCACTAGTCAAACATTAGACGCCTAAATCGGAAGATCGGACAGAATGAGGTCTTGTAAACCAAATGAGTGTTGGAACTCATGTGATATGGTTTAACAAAGCCTACATCCTAAATGAAACCTAACCTAAGTGCTTTCGACCCATCGCGACCCATTAAGGTAGCTTATGCTACTTTAACGCGTCGTCCGCGTGAAACGCGTTCGGAACGCCTAACTAGTCCTATGATAAGTAAAATATGCCTCAACATGTTTAATATTGTTGCTAAATCATTTTAGATGTCAAAAGTTACGTGACATATGCTTAAAATGAATTTTGGCGTAAAAAGGGCATTTTGGTAATTTACCTAAGGCATATAAACTACCTATCATACAACTACTTAAACGTCGTGACCATAAGGTATAACCTCGGAAGGTTATTCCCTATACAACTATGGTCACTTAATGTGTTTGGTCGGATCCTAATGATCGACCAACGGGTCGGGTTCGAAAGTATAAGCGATTGTTTAGATCGCTTACCTTTACGACCCTAGACAAGCACAAAATTAAAAGTGACGAGCTAAGCATGTTAAAACATGCTTAACTAAGTTAGAAAACAAGTTTGGTATCAAAACAAACGGTTTTGATACCTAAGAGTAGTTTGGTTACAAAATACGCAAGAATACGTATTTTGGCCGAAACTACGACTCGTCACTGAGCCTAGATAACGTGGTAATCAGTAGGTATAGTCACAAGGGACTATAAGCATCGTGATTACGCTCTCGTTATGAAGTTCAAACGAACTTCACATTGACCATAAACTGGTTAATGCAGAAAGTCAAACGCAGTTTGACTTTAACGCTAAAACGAATGAAAAGAACGAAAGAACACTTACAGAAGGTCCCCGCAAGATTTGATTCCGATTTTTCTCTCAGGTAGGAAGCATATACTTCCACTTAGAGAGCATAAATCAGATTTCAAATTGTGGGTTTTGAAGTGAAATGGATGGGGTATATATAGGATTTCTAGAACCGTTAAGATCGTTCCTCGAAAACTGAGCTTTGATCTGGACCTTACATGTGTGCCCATGGTTTTCTAAAACCATGGGAGCCCCTAATATGGACTATGTTCATTGAATACCAGCCCATGGTTTTGCAAAACCATGAATGAAAACCATCACACTTCAAAATGGGCTAAGTTCATTGAATCTGCCAGAAATTTCAAAAATGGTCCCTGCACTTGTAAAACTTGATTTTTTTGGCACTTTTAAGCCCCGTTAACCCTATTTCAAGGCTCTAAAATAAAGTTAAAGTATAGGGAACTTAAAATATGCTCAAAAACATCACGGATGTCGGTTCGTTTGGTCGTACGGTTGCGTTATTCGCTTAATTACGACGGAAGTCGTAACGAACGCAAAAACGATCCAAATTAAGCGACGAATGGAATTTTATCATGTCAAACAATAAAATAAAATATTTTAATGCTTACATAAATTTTTTTGGATGTCCGGATGTATTCAGAACGTAAGTTATGCGCGAAAATGCAAACTTATGCACTTTTTAACGCTTTTAGTCCCTGAATGAGCATAAAGTTTATTTTAGCATACCGAACCCCTCAAAGCCTATTTCTAAGCTATGTAAAGGTTATTTAGGGTATGTTTAACTTATGATCAAGTTCCGGAATGTTCGTTACTATACAAATCGGCATAGTTTCGCAGTTTGACACAAATAGTCCCTGCGATCGAACAAAGTTGATTTCGACACACCAAACCATTCAAAACTTATTTCTAAGTTATGTGGAGGTTATTTAAGGTATGTTAAGCCTATGTCACTATTCCGGAGTGTTTTTCGCGTTATACTGACTGCGTTTAAGCACCAGTTTGCGTATAACCTTCCAGAAAGCGATTTAGAGCTTGAAATTGGAATCGAATCAAATTGTAAAATCACTAAACACAATTACACATATAATAACACCAAAAAACATATAATAACACCAAAGCACATTGTTTTATTAATAATCATCATTGTTTTACATCGTACATCGATTACAGAACACAGTTGTCACAGGTATCCCGTGAAATCCACTAGTGTGAGGACCTTGCCATTGGGTAGGGCAAAGCTCCCAAGGCCATTTCATACAATCTAAACTACCTAGCATCCCGGGTAGCCCATGATAATATGTGTGATGTTCCAATATTTGTTGCATGTCACTGAAGGAGGGCTTTCTCAAATATCTTTTCCTATAAAGTTCTAGAATACACGAACAAAAGTTGTGAAGACTTTCTCTAGCTACGCGTGCAGACATTTTTAAATAGTCATCCATAATGTCCGAACTATTGCCGTACGCTAACTGCCTAAGTGCGGTCGTGACCTTTTGCCATGTACTAAATCCTAATTGCCCGGTTACATCGGGTTTTGTTGGAAATAAACATACTTCTCCTCAAGATCTCTAGATATCCTTAAAAATAAGTTTCTACTCATACGAAAACGACGCCTAAACATTTTTTCATTATACTTAGGTTCCGCTGAGAAGTAATCGCTTACCAACAAATTGTTTGCGGTGTGCCGTTCACGAGCGATGTACCTTCTCCTCCGTTTAGGTTGTTGAGTCTCTTCCTCTTCCTCATCGTCTTCGTCTTCCACGATAGCTTTCACCACCGTCGCGATCGTTTTTAGAAATATTTCCGCCCCATCGTCAGATGATGATGACGATTCACTATAACTTGAAGAACTCATGGCAAGATTGTGTTTTATGTGTTTGATATTGTGTGAGAAAAATGTTAAAAATGGTAAGGTATTTATAAAGGATTTTTTTTTTTTTAAACTAGCCCCCAACGGCTAGTTTGAATTGGCCATTCACAGCCCGCCATGTCAGCTTGCTCCCCCGCCCCACGTCCGGCTTGAAACCAAGCCCCAAGGGCCACGCTCCAACCCAAGCCCACCCGGGGTGGTGGCTTGGGCGTTTTCCCCCAACCCACGCCCCAACCCAAGCCCCATACCCCATAGTCTAAAATCCCCATATTAAGTATTAACCCAAACCTACACATAGGGGTTCATTTTGCCAGGAGGCCTCATACACACATAATTGGGCCGCCGCGCTTAGGGTTTCTGTATAAAACGGCTGTCATTCGTCTTTTGTCTTCAACGGCGCGATAATGGACGAAAGGGCATTGATGCTATCTAGCAAGGAGCTAGTGATGTCTCTCTATACCGGAGGGGCATGGAAATACTCGAAGTAGGTCGGGGACAATGTACAGAAACATGAAGTACGGATTCCTTTGAATTCGACACTCTCAGAATTGATAACCTCAGATTCGACAAGTTCAGAATTGACACTTTCACTTCTGAAGGATCACATAAGGAGGGTAGCAGGTTCGTATGCGGATAAGCAACTGACATACAAATATTACAGTGATTTTTCGGAAATGCCACAACTGGAATTTGTACCGGTAATTGTGAGTCAGGAGGTGCACATGGAGTCCTTTATGGGTTTTGTGAGAAAGCGATTATATGCATCGAGGCCCATTAAGTTATATCTATCTTGATGTTAGTTATGTTTTGACAATGGGATGTTAGTAGTAAGTATTAGGGCTCTAGTGTGTTAGGTGCCACATCCGTATGCTAATAATGGGTTGATATGAATGTTATTAGTTGAGTAAATGGAGTAGTGGGTTAGATGGTTACAACTGTTGGTCTTATTTGTATCTCCATTTTATGATATGAATGAAAAGAATTATTAGTCTTAATATCTCTCTAAATTTCTATTCGGTTTTCTTTGGCCAACGATTAACCCGTTGGAACCACATCATAGTGTTTTGTCCACAGCTTATTTGTTTAAGGTGGTTATGTCTTGGATTCTAACTGATGATAGATGTTTATATCGATTATGTTTATGTTTAAGATGGTTGATGTAATTATTATTTGGGTTTTTAACTGATAAAATATGCTTATATTGATGTTTGTCCCAATGTTTATATAACCGTTCCGGTCTTTACCAAAGGTTCTTCTCGGTCTGAATTTGGATTTTAGTTTTTGAAAACATGTTTGATTTGAGTAATTTTTCAGATAGCCACACTTTGCTTCTTTTCGGTTCCTGCGAATGAGGTTCAATGTCTGTTGCGAATTTTTATCTATATCTATATCTATACTATATATAAATGCATATGGGAAGGACTACTTAACGTAATTTGTCATTCCCTTAAAACACCCTTAATGCATAATGTACAACCCTCTAAAGCACAATATTAATTTACTTTTCCCACAATACCCTTCTCTTTTGGGCGGCCAAATCTCACTCTAAAATTTTCCATTCCCGCTCACTCAAAGCAGATACATCTCCCCTCTCCATTTTGAAACTCAGATTCCACTCCCAATTCTCTCTCACAACTTTTACATCTTGTTCAAAAGAATCCCTAAATCGTGTAATAGTAGAAGCAATATTGGATCTAGAAATGAATAGATTTGGTGATGGCGGCTAGGGTTTCGCCGCAAGCGGCGGAGAAAGCCGCTTCTCGGTTGTTCAGACCCGAGAGGGCACGAAGAGAGTATCGAGAGAGAAGAAAGTCTAGAACCTTCTGGTAAGCGACCGTTGGCAGTAGTGAACCAAGATTCAAAGTCAGATCATCGACTAAGGTTTCAAGTTTGTGGCATAATGCGCAAGGGAATACTAGGGTTGAGTGTGAAGACTTGAGACGACATAGATTTCGTTTCAATGTAAGGTAATTTTAACCATATATATATACCATTTTTTTTGTTATAGTTTATGTTTACATGCTGTTAAATTTTATATATTATAAGTTGTGTTTTTTAAACAGTTTTGCTACTGAATTTGGATGTATTTATGTTGGATCTATGTAATACTTTCAGATCTGTGTTGGTTTTGTGTTTTTGTAATGTTTTATGAAGTGATAGTTTGAATGTAGTGATGTTGCAACCAACTTGAAATTCTGGATGGCTGAGAGAAATCTACACAGGAGGCTTGCAAGCAAAAGGTTGGATGACATATTGTGAATTAATAACATTAATAGTGCAATGTATGTGTTGGTGAATACACTACTTGTACCACTAATGATATTTTTGTGCAATCGGGTTCACATGGAAGAAATATTTTTGATCCAGTTGACTTTGATACTATGTTGTCAAAAGCGCACTAGGCGCGCGCCTAGGCGCAGAGGCGTGGCGCAGCGAGGCTGAAGCGCCTGGTGGTGACCTAGGCGCAAAACTGCGTCTTTTTTGTGAAAGCCCTGGTCAGGCGCTTGTGAAAGCCCTGGTCAGGCGCTCGCCTAGAGCTAGGCGCAAGCGAGGTAGAGGCTAGGTTTTATGGATGTCAGGCGATAAACAAGAAGAAGACAAACCTGAACGCTGCTAGAATCACCATCTGATAGTTTTTTCTTCACGTTTTACTGTGCATCTTTCCCTTGCGGCGCTATCTTTTCTTTTTTACCGATAACCTAAGGGTTTTATTGTTGGGTTTTATTATTTATGGGCTTTCTTTTGACTTCTGTTTATATTTGTTGGGCTTTTTCTTTGCTACTGCGATTTTTGCGACCAATTGGGCTTTAAATATATCAAAAATAAGTTATATTTATATAAACTATTATTAATAATTTTAATTTTCAAAGCATAATATATTTTAATTTTTTTTCCTCTATATGCGATTTTCTTAAAAAAAACCCTCGCTTTTTTTGCACCTTGCGTCTAGGCTCCGGGCGAGGCCAATGCGCCTTGAGTGCGCCTTGCGTCTTTGACAACATAGCTTTGATAATATATTAATATGTATGGTTTGTTGATTTATTTGACTTGTTTCTTGTAGGAATCTGCCACGTCCTGTATGGCATGCTCCATGGAAAAACTACAGAGTAAGAATCTTGATCTTTTTAGTACTTTAATTTTTGTTTGTATCATATTAAATGAGATTTATATACATATTCGAGTGTATTGTTAGGTATAGGTTTTTGTGACCTTGATTACTCACCCTATGATAAGTTGATCTAATGTTTGTATTGTAAAATAATAATGGCATATTAGCACTTAAATTGAAGTTATCAATGGTTTTGCTTAAGGAATCTGATTTTTTTCATTTTTCATATCATTTTTGGCCTTGCTTATCTTGACTAAACCGAGCTATTATATATGCAGGTCATTAGTGGCCATTTGGGGTGGGTGAGATCTGTTGCGTTTAGTCCAAATAACGAGTGGTTCTGTACCGGTTCTGCAGATCGAACGATTAAGGTAACTGTTTTATTCAATAATGAGTGGTTCTATACAGGTTCTCCATATTTTCTTGAAACTGACACTAAAGGATTTTTTATATAATTTTGACAGATTTGGAATACTGGAGACGGTTAAGGTTGACACTAACAGGGCATATAGAACAAGTTGGAGGTACGGTTCTTAAACTAACGTATATTCCCGGTTAGTTGGTTACACATTTTGACCCGCTACATGTGCCACTCATTTCGCCACCTCAGATAATGCCATTGATTTTGTACACTTAGCATCTGAAACAAATATCGAATTTCTCATATTGCAGGTCTCGCTGTTAGCACCAGGCATACCTACGTGTTCTCTGCTGGTGATGACAAACAAGTTAAATGTTGGGACCTAGAACAGAACAAGGTTTGTTTCAATCATCGATCACTTTCTGAAATTTGTTATTGTTTTGTTCTAGTAGGTTATTCGGTCATATCATGGCCATTTGAGTGGTGTTTATTGCTTGGCACTTCATCCCACTATTGATGTTCTTCTTACTGGCGGTCGTGATTCTGTTTGCCGGGTATGAAATTAATAATTTTATAAAAAAAGTGTTTGAGTAAAATGGCATTTTTGTTCTTGAGGTTTGGGCAGTTTTGCGACTTTCGTTCGAAGGTTTGTTTTTCCGCATGTGGATTCAAAAGGTTTGAAATTTTGCCATTTTCACCCAGCTCGTTAACTCCATCCATTTTTCTCCGTTAAGTCAGGGGTGTTTTCGACTTTTTTGTTCCGATTAAAGGGCAATTCGATCTATTTCAGGGGTATTCAGTCTTTTTGTATTAAGTGAAAAAAAAAACGATTGCCCTGGAAGTTAACAAAAAACCGGAAATACCCCTGATTTAACGGAGAAAAAATGAATGGAGTTAACGAGCCGAATGAAATTAGCAAGATTTCAAACCTTTTTGGATCCAGTTGCGAAAAAACAAACTGTTGGACGAAAGTCGCCAAACTTGCCAAACCTCAGGGATGAAAATGGCATTTTACTAAAAAAGTTTAGTTTATAAAAAAAGTAATAATCTTTGAAATTAACATTTGGCAACTTAACATTTTCAGGTATGGGACATTCGCAGCAAGATGCAAATTCATGCTCTTTCAGGCCACGACAATACAGTCTGTTCAGAGTTTACACGACCTACTGTAAGTAATATAGCATTACAGCTAAACATTACATCAATAACTTCTTTCTTTAATCGTTAAAAAGCTTAACACGGTACACTTTCTATCAGGATCCTCAAGTTGTAACCGGCTCCCATGACTCTACCATTAAGTTCTGGGATCTTAGATATGGTAAATATATTTTCTATTCCTTTATAATACGTGTATTTATTTTTGTGATCTGGACTTAACATTTAATCTATTGTTATGTTACTCTGTAGGTAAAACAATGGCAACTCTTACTCATCATAAGAAATCTGTACGTGCATTGGCCCAACATCCTATCGAGTATGTACCTTTACTTTAAATTGTTCAATTCTTTGTCATGAAGCTCTTCAATGGCCTCTTGATCACCCGATAACAATCAAGATGCTTCTTTTTGCTATATCGGTGAATTGCCTTGACCCAGCTTTGATTTTAGCTTGTGCAAAGGACTTTAGAGAGCCTTTCGTTAATCCAATGTCATCTGATGGTAAAACGAAAGCGAATGATGCTAAATCCCAGCTGCTGGCATCATTATATGGCGGCCATGGTGATCAATTGGCAATAATAGCAGCTTTTGAGTGAAGGAAAAACACCAAACAAATAGGTAAATAGCAATCTGTTGTAAGTTCAGTTTATGTACCGACCGATGTCTGACTGATGAGAAACTTTTACAGTTGATGATAGCTATTGGCATATCTGTAATGTGGCTTGTTGGAATTATTATTCCCTGGCGCACACTAGCTCTTATTGGTAAGTTTACGTCAAATCTCAATAGTGTCTCCTGGATGTGGAAAATTTGGCCCGTTTACTTATGAATGGGTTGGTTTGGGTTGCGTTTTATCTCAAACGGGTGAAATATAAATTCTAATTGTAATAATATTTTCTGTGGGCCCACCCAACCAAACCCGCCCAGTTTCAAGCTGTTACCCAACTTTCCCATCTTACCATTTGTGTTCTTTTTTTTCCCAAATCGTGAAGACATCTTAACTAGAACAACAGTTGATATGTCTTTTCAGGAACCATTCCATGCGTACTACAGGTTCTAGGCCTCTTCTTCATTCCCGAGTCTCCTAGATGGCTGGTGAGTTGGTTGAAAAATCATTACTTTTTCTTGTAGTTGATAACCTATTTCCAAATAGACAGTGGTTATGGAGAATAGTATGGTATATGGAGTACAGAACCTATTTCCAAATGATAGACAACCTCCATTCAACCTAGCTCAAGAGGAAGGTTGAATAAGGTGTACACTTGAATTTTAAATTAAAGTTTGAAACACTGCAGGCTGCTGTGATAGATATTGTAGTGATTGCAATTCGTGAGTTGGGGTGTTCCAAGGGAAGCACTGAAGAAACAACGTTAGAGGCAACAAAAAATCCGATGAGGTATTGACTTAAGTTTCTGTTGACTTAATTATAAGATGATTTATTTACTTATTTTAATATGAGAAAAATGCCCAGATAGTCCTTGTGGTTTGCCCTGTTTTCACCTTTAGTCCCTAACTTTCTAAAATTACAGCTATAGTCCCCAACTTTTGCAATTTCGTTCCCGGATAGTCCCTAGGCCTAACATCAATTACTTTTCTCAGTTAAGATGGTGTGAAATGACAAAAATACCCTTACTAAAAAAACAAAATAACTAAACCTATTTAATAGATTTATTTATATGTGGGACCCACTCTTTTATAAAAAAAAAAAAAAACCCCACCTCCACCCCACTCCATCTCTCTTACTTCTTTCTTCCCCTTCCCCTGCAGCTCCATCCACCCCAATTTCACCATAACAGAAACAGATGAAAGCAAAATACAATAATACAGGTGATGCTTGATGATATAAAACGCAATTTTCTGCAAGAGGGTTATGTGTAAAAAACATCTACCAGGTGATGCTCGATTGTCGAGGTTGAAGGGACTCGCACTTTCATGATTCATCCACCGACCGGGGTGTGTTGGTTGTGAAGGTGAAGGTGGTAGAATAATAGAATTTAAGAGCTGATGTTTGTTGTTGCTCAGATTGATGGCTGCAGCTTGTGTTAGTAGTTTTGTTATCGATTTGTTTGTTTATCGAGAAGGAGAAACGTGTTGTTGATGAGCGACTGATTAAAGAGAATCGAAGTTGAAGTGCTGTTTTGATAGCTAATCTGTATTTTGAACGACTGAAAATTGATATTGCAAGTTGTATGTGTATGGCAGATTGAAGAAGAGGGTGGGGTGGATGGAAGTGCAGGGGAGGAGAAGAAAGAAGAAAGAAAGATGCAGGTGGGGGGTGGGAGTGGGGTGGTTTTTTTAGAAAGTTAGGGACTAAAGGTGAAAAAAGGGCAAACCACGGGGACTATCCGGACATTTTTCTCTTTTAATATTATTCAATGTCTCATTTGACCTTTTCTGTTCTTTTAGAAGGCAAATAAAAACCCCATCAAGATTCCCAAGATCCACTGGAACTCTTACACGTGTTAGCAGGTGGGATAGGTTTATTTGCTACTAATTTACCTACGAATGGGTTTAGTTTTTATCTATTGCGGGTCAAACGGATAAAGTTGAAAAAAAGGTGAAAATAGAAATGAGTGAAAAGTCTCCCAAACTGTTTCTTAAATGCACAAGTCCTATTGTGACTTAGCTTTTCATAGTATGTCTGTTATTCTGTGTTATTCTAAGTTAGTGGGAAAGGGCTGGGTTGAAAATTACTACAGTGGCTCATTATCTATTAAATAATTATTTCTGAAATCGGCCCCTTCAGAGCATTACCCACCTTTTAGTCAATCGGCTCGTTCTGACCCGGACCCGTCTTGACCCAGCGTGCTACCCGCTCCGCCCTTTTTGTTTGGTCTAATGTTGAGCATGGTAACTGTGTGGTGGGTTTTACAGGGTCACAATGTCAAACAGGTAAAAAATATATAAAAAAACAAAGACTAAAAACTAAAATGGTATGGTTTAAATAGGTTGAATTACATCTTAAATCATGTATTGTTATATCTGGAAATGTTTTGTATGAGAACTGGTATGCTTTACTTCTACTTCCAGTTTTGACTCTTGCATTGGACTAGGGATCAATACTACAAATTTTAGTTTCATAAAGGAATCCAGATTATCTTGGTTAAAAAAAGTAAGAAATTTGACCCAAAAAAGTCAAAGCATACATGACCTTTGGAACATAGCTTAAACTTTTAAGTTTTAATGATGGCTGGAATAAGCCTCCTTCCAATATTGCATATATTTGGTTCTGTTTACTGACTTCTCAAAGTCTTTGATTACAGTTCACCAGAAAAGGCTTGATTCTCATAAAACCTGAAGCGTTTGTTGTATGTTTGCATATCTTTAGCTTTCTCATGCACCAAGGCAAGACGGGAATTAGTCGTCTAATATTGATCGATAAGATTTAGATTTATTGTTGAATTTTAAAATATTAACATGTACAATATCAAATTTAAGTGCTTCTCACTACCCTCTTTTTCATACTAGGTAATTTTAAGTGCTTCCTTATACCCTCTTTTTCACACTAGGTAAAACCGTAGTTTGCATAATGTACCATTTGTGGTTTAGAAGGCAATGCAGAGCTTTAAAGTAGAAATCAAAATGTCCAGTTTTAATATATTTGCATTTTTCCACCTTAAAACACAACACAAGAATAGCATGTATGTCTACTAAATCATGTACAGAAATAATATACCACGAATTAGGCTACATGACATGTGTAAATCTTATGTCATCAATAGGCTACACTAATAAGAATTAAAACAATGTACCACGAAGACTTTAATTGGAATAAAAAACAATTAACAAAGTAAACTTGTAAAATAACATTGAGATGAGAATTACTATACGATGTATCATGAGAGGATCGATAAACCAATAAAAAAAAGTATCGTATTGTAAATTGTCGCCGCCGGCGCATTGTGCGGGTTTTCTACTAGAATCACACAGTTTTCTTTGTTTTCTCCTGAAGCCGGTAATCGGCCGTCACACAATAACCACCAAATGCCATCACGAAACCACCAATCGCCGCACACCGCTGATTCTCTGCCGCTGAAGAAGGCCGCAACCGACCCTCACGTTTTGCTACACTGCCACCATCATTGTCGCACGCCGCATCGCATGAGGCCCAATGGGCCAAACCTTCCTAGGCCCAAGCCCAGACGTTAGGCCCAATTATGGGACTCACGTCATTAATATTCTTTTCAAACAAATAAAGTCTATTTTTTATTTCTTTATTGCACTTTCGTCGTCTTTGAACCTTTCCACTCTACACTAGAAAAGCCTTTCCACTGAATTGAAGATTACGAACACCACCGGCAAAAAACCATTTTCATTCACCACTGCTGTGCCTACATATTTCAGTGCAAGTCTAAATCATAGTTTCCTTGTAGTAGTATCAATGTCACATATTCACGTGTAACTGTAATTTTTTTTGGTAATTTATTTGGTGTTGTAATGCAGGCTTCTGTATCTGGTGCATCGGTTAAAGGTCTAAAAGGCTGCAAGACACTCAACAAAGATCCAGTGCCCGTAATCCCATATATCATAAATTCATTTGTGTGATGTATAAAATTATATCGATTGTATGTAACTTTAATCTGCATGATCCAGAGACGTGGTGACTTATCCTGGGTTTGTTGACTGGTGTTTATCTCGGTGCTTCTAATGAGTTATACTTGGATAACGGTCTTGTCGATGTCATATCCATCCGTCTTGCTCATGCAGTTGGCCAGATGCTGTTCTGTGAAACCTGCATTTGACAATGGAAGCATGCTACAAAGGTTTTGTTTGTGTTGAAAACGCTCAGGTAATACAAGATGTTACTAAAACGGGTTAAAAGTCATCCAAAGTGTATTTTTAAGGCTTTTACAAACAAAGTGTTTCAAGTCAAACCCAACCCGTTGTAAAAGAATGCTTTGACCCGTTACCACCAATGAGCAGAAACTTATGTTTTACATAATTTCTAGATTGGAAGCGTTGATCTAGAGCCAGAAAAATCATGCTTAGTGTTGGCGACATGTAAAGCAGATACTAAACACGCATGTGTATGGGAATAACAGAAATAAATATTTGATTCTGGTATAAGAACTAGTAAATTTCCCCGCGCGTTGCGGTCGGTCCAAATGTAGAGTAACTCGGATTTGTACAGTAAAGACCTGAATCGTTTTAGAATAAAAGTTACTTCAAAACGTAGATAAACTGAACATGTACATGAAAATTAGCACGGAAACATATTATATACGGCCCCATTTATTTGTGAAATAAATTTACATTGAACACCAACCTGAGCTTATATACCGACACCTACAAAAAAAAAGTTCTCTTAAGTTAAAAATGGTACCGCGCTTTGCGGTGGCGTTGAAACGTAAAGTAAGTCGAAATGATAAGGTCGGATGATATAATGGCATTATATCTCTTATACAAAAAGCAACATGTGTCACCAACAATTAACTCCTACCCCTTCACTTAATTCCCACCCTTTCGCATGCACCCCTTCCCTTCAAAATGTAAATTATATATCCACCATTAATTCTTACCTCTTAACAATTAACTCCTACCCCTTCACTTAATTTCCACCTCTTCCCTCCAAAATGCAAAGTATACATCCACCACTAATTATTACCCCTCGGCAAATCTTCATATCCTTTATATTCATGTTCTCGCGCTGATAGAATATTATTCCTAATTTTTAGCTGTTTTGGATATTTTTTGCACAATAAACCCAAAATTCAAATCATTAAATTGTTTATTTGATTAAGTCGATTAATTGAATGTTTTTGTTAAAATTATCGACTCGGACGTTTAATTTATTAATGCGGAGCAGATGCGACAAATTTGGATTCGCTCTGTTTGTGTGCATGAATCTGGATAGGTTTACGTTAAATTGGATTGAAAGTAGGGATGTACAATTCAGACTTTATAAACAAAACAAAACGATGAAAAAATCAGTTTGAATCGATAAATTAAAAGCCATAATCAAGAAAAAAAAATGACAAATCTCAAACTAAATCGCAACAGCGCAGATTCGAAATTACACCAACTATATCAAATGGTTAAGCGATGCATTAACATGGCAAAAGATGAAGAGTAAACAGAAGAATAATGATGAATTGTAAACAAATTCATGTCTGCAATGTTATGCTTACATCATATTTAGTTTGATTTGTTTAAAATCAAAGAGATGAAGTTATGTTAATGAGGCAGAGAGAGATAGATATGGTGGCATTGTATATGATGTATTTGAGACGGATAGATATATATGGTATTATCTTAATGATATATGGTAATTGTTAAATATATTATGGTAGATGTTAAATGTTGTTAAAGTAATATGGTTTCTATTCCTTTGCAATTCAAAACAAAAATATAATTGCAGTTTTGATTTCTAGGCAATCGATGCGATCGGTGGAAATTAGTTATACAAGTGTGAAGCGGTGTATAGTTTTTATATAAAAGTTTTACGTAAAATTATATATTACAACCATGGCATTCTTGCTCTTTTCTTTTTATATATTGATTTTTCATAATCAAATTATTTATGATGAAATACTAATTATTTTGTGTTATTTAAATACAAAATTTAACCAAAGATTGTGTTATACAAAATTACAAATACAAAATTAAACCAAAGATCATATTGTTTTGACTGTATTGATTTAAAGGTTGACTTAATTTTTTTGGAGGATAGCTATTGTTAAAGGAATCGTCGTTTTTTTATGTTCCTTTTAAAAAAAACAAAAAAAATATCAATATTGAGTTTTGTTATGTATGCCATGCTGATACTGAAACAAGTATGCCTAAACATGTATATTGTCGATGCATTTAATATTTTATTGTCGAGGTTTTAACATGATAATATATCAATATTGAGTTTATGTACATATTGAGTTGATTGCTTTGGTGTAGTGTTGTAGACCAGAGATAAAGTAAAAGAAAAGAATATTTTGTATAAGCTTAACAATTTTGTATCTTATAATGTGATATTAAAGACATTTATAATCAACATCCCGCTGCAACGCGCGAGTTTGCGTTAACTCGTTAACTATACATTTACCAAACCATTATTTGATATAACGATGGATATACATATATAATATTAAATTTACGCGTCAAGAGTTTACGATTTGAACATGTGATGGGAACATTTTATATATTGATGAATTGATTGTTGCGTTTTGAAAATTATAACGACAACTTGCATTGTCGGGATCGTCTAAAAACAAAGGAAACTCTGCCCGTTTTTCGTAAAATTCCGTAAAACGAAACGTGTTTAATTATAAAACGAAACATATCGGATTCAAGTAATTCTTTGTTATAAATATAAATACAAATGTATATTTATTTTGACGAACTTTATAACTCTCACAAAACGAGTCGATAACTCGAATGCTTTGATCAAATAAATATATATTTGTTTCAAACGTCGATAACGCGAATCCTTTTATAAATAAATATAATTGTTTATATTTATTTCAAACATCAAAAACTCGAAAATATTTTATAAAAAAAATATAATTGTTTATATTTATTTCAAACGTCAAAAACTCGACAATCTTTTATACTAAAATAAATATAATTATTTATATTTATTTTAAACGTCCACAACTCGAAACTCTATAAAATAAATATAAATTTTTATATTTATTTCAAACGCCTAAGCGACATACGATAAATTACCGAACAATCTTCACATATAATATTAACCTAGTTATTTGATAATAAACAAACAAGTCGACTATCACAAGCATACTACCATATATAGTTATTTTGATAATTATATATGAGACGTGATACATTATACGAGTGTACAAAATATTATTTTCACATCAAGATATTCGCTACGTACACGTACGACATTCGGGACGACTAACACACTCCTAGCAATATATTTATATTATATATATATACATATAGGAAAAGGATCCGTTAGGAACCACCCTTTATTGCGAGAACCCCGAGAACCAATGTGAACACAACCAAAAATACCTACAATTTTTTTTTAAATATTTTTTTATAAAAAATCGTTATATTTCGTTACCAATTTTTTTTTTTGCTACTAAAAGTAGCGATTTTAATGTAAAAAATATTAAAATTATTTTTTTTGTGTGTTTTTTAGATTTTTTTAGGTCTTTTGGGGGTTTAGTTTTTTGTGTGTTTGGATCGGTTTATTTGGTTACGGTTCAGTTTACAGTTTTTATTTGGTTACAATTTTTTCTGAACACCCCTGACTAAAAGTACATACACACATGTTTTACATGGCAATGATATTTTGGGACCAAAAGGAAAAAAACAACAAAAACGAAACTAAAAAAATTTCCAAAAAACAATCAAGTTAAGTAAAATTTAATAATAGTTTAGATTTAAAAATAAAGACAAAAACTCTTAGGGTCTGTTTGGTATGGGGTAATAGAACGGACGGGGGAATGAAATGGACGAGATAATGGAATGGATAAGGTAATAGAATTGATCATTACCATTTCATGTTTTATTTGGTTACCATGTGTGAATGGAATGCTTACCTTTTGTTGTTTGGTATGCGAAAAAAGATGACGGAATAAAATCAGATGGCGGTGGTCAGTGATGGGCGATGATGGCGGCGTGGTGCTAGGTGTCAGTTGTAGCGGCGGCAGTGGTTGGCGGTGGTGGTGGGTGGAGACGACGGCGGATGGTGACAACGGTAGTGGTGGTGGATGACGGTGGAGGGAGGTGGCTGTGGTGGCAATGGTGGTGGCAGGGGTGGTCGGAGGTGGCAGTTGGTGGTGGCGGTTGATAGCGGTGGGTGGCAGCAGTGATCGAAGGTGGCAGTGGCAATGGTGGCGGCGATGATCGAAGGTGGGTGGTGGCGATGATCGGAGGTGGTAGTGGTGACGGTGGGTGGCGGCGGTAGGTGGTGGCAACAGCGGTGGCAAGTGGCGGCAGAGGTGGGTGACGGCTGCGGATGACGGTGGTGGTGGTGGTGGTGGTGGTGTGTGTGTGTGGTAGCAATGATGGTGGGTTGTGGTGTTGTTAATGAAAGGTGAAGAGAGAATGGAATGGAAAAAAAAAACAGGGGGATAGATGAAATGATTTTAAGGGAATAGAATGCATTTTGGAATGGACGATTCCATTCCATCGACCAACCAAACACTCTTATCTTCATTCCCTAACAATGGTCCATTTTATTCCACCTCTCATTCCTTCATATCAAACACTATCTTAAGAAAAGAGGTGCCAAGGAAAACCTAAGAAAAAAAAAATAGTACTCTACCCATGCGTCTTAAGCATTGGGGTGGCCTGCCATACCGATGTCTCTTATATATCTGTCTTATAGTGATTAAAATAAGAAAATCTATACTATATAATAAAAGAAACCAATAAGTGACACATGTCATTCATTGAAGGCGTCTACATTTGTAATTTCCTGTATTTTCATACTTATCTTATATCAATTAATTAAATAATAAATAATCAATTTATGTTAAATCTTATCTTACTTTGAATGTCGGATAGAATCATTCTATTTTTTCTAATAATATTTTATCTTCAAATTTAAGCTATAAATATTCTATTTTTTCTAATAATATATTATCTTCAAATTTAAGTTATAAATTAAGGATATTTTTTAAATAATGCTTTCTTTTCCTTCGTATTTTATCTTTCTTATTTATTCACAATATATTGAATTGATTCTAACAACAAACATTTAAGATGTTGCACATATTATATATTTTTTTTATAAACATTGAACATCATATATTCGCCCCGCTTACGGTATGCGCATATAATATACATGTGTGGAAGCTCGGAGGGCAAAAGTGAAATTGCACTAATTTTAACGTTATTTTACTAAGTTCGTGAAAATAACGTTAAAAGCGGCAGACGGTTAATAATGCATCATCATCATGTGGTGGCGTTGATAACAGAAAGACAAAAGGGAACATGCACTAATCGGTCTTTGTCCCGATTGCTGAGTGTTATGTGCTTTATGTCCAAAGCTTGATGCAAAACTACTATCGAACCGGGGGTCTCACTAAAAGCAGCCTCTACATCTTACCCTCCTCAGACCCTACCTTAGCTTTGCTATTGGTGGGATTTACTGAGTATGAAGATGATGATGATTTAGTACATATAATTAGATTTATTCAACCCGTATAATACATGAGGTTTATGAGGATATAATTTTTTTTTATTATTTAGTTTATAAAATTACATTTATCCAACCGGAGTAATATACAAGGTTATAAAATTACATTTATTTAACCTGTGTAATACACAGTGTTTTTAAAGATATATATTTTTTTATTATTTAGTATATATAATTAGATTTATTCAAACCCGTACAAATCACGAGTTTTTATTATTTTGTATATAAAATTACATTTATTCAGTACAATACATGGGATTCTTAGAGATATAATTTTAATATTTAAAATTAAATTTGTTCAACCCGTATAATAAACGAGATTTTGAAAGAATAATTTTTTTTTAATTTAGTATACAAAATTACATTTATTCAACCCGTGTAATACACGGGGTTATAACCTAGTGTGATATAAATACTACTTACAAATGATAATATAATTATAGTGATTAAAATAAGAAAATCTGATATAAATACTACTTACAATTGATGATATAATCATAGTGATTAAATTAAGAAAAGTTGATATAATTTATAATACTATTTACAAATGATAATATAACTAGCATCTACGCTCCAATTTAAGAAGTGCTAATTGTATGCATTTGTATTTATCAGTAGTTAGCCTATTTAGAGCCCAAGGGTTCTTCAGATTTTCATTCATGTAGGATAGAGAGGTCTAAGAGAGAGTGGATGTAAGCAACTATCCCAAAAGGATAGAGAGGCCGCTTCCGCCAAGACCCGGCTCCAACATCATATCCACAACATACGACTCAAAAAAATCATACATAGCCAATTAGCCATAGTGTTGGTAAGTGCAAGGAATGAAAACAAGTCACAAACTTAATTACTACTAGCAGTAGCGGATATTTGGTACCAATTAAGATCAAACGATATATACATAGGGTTCCCTTTCCATAGTATCCATTCAGGTAATTCCAGTCTAAATACAAGACACATAGTGTTGTTCGTAAGTGCGAAGAATAAAAACATGTCTCAAACCCAGTAAGTAGGAGCACATGTGATACCAATTCCGCTAAGAAAAACATCAAACGGATGCGCACACATGAGTGTTTGTATATGCACTTCCACACCCATAACAAAACTCATGCCCACACCTGCAATCAAAAACTCGTCATCAATCAATCATATACAAGTTGTGCTAAACGTCCCTCATCCCCTACATCTTTTTCTTATTTAAAGACAAACAAGATCAAAATCCCTTTACCTGCACGAAATGTGTTTACATCCATCAACTTTCTCCACAAAAAACTGGCACTTCGAGCACCTCATCCAGTTTTTGTTCTTGGCAAGATCCATCAACAAGTAATCTTCTCTATTCGACTCACCCTTCTTCCAACTCTCAAACTCACCGCAACTCATCCCGCAATGCCACGCCACCTTACACTGCGCGCAAAACAGTCTGTTACAGCTCGGGCATTCCGACACCGTCACCGGTTCCCCACCATCGTCCACCATCATCGCCGAACAGTCTTTAAACGGGCAGTAAAATTTCTCCGAACCCATGATCAGAGACTCGCACAGAATGCTCTCCCATCGTTCTAACACTTCTTTTGGAACGATAGATTCACAGTCTTGAGGCCCTATCACCTCTTTGCAGTTTAGGTCGGGACACTTAACCATGGTTACGTTCTCCTTTATTTTGGCTGCTACGTATTCGCGGACGCAGTTTGTGCAGAAATGATGACCGCAGACCTTAGTGTTTTTAAAAATTTCGGATGCTGTCTTCGGTTCCAAGCAAATGGCGCACACGCTCTGAGTTGCTTCAGGCTTGGATGATGATGAACACAAAACGTATAAATGATTCATCAATGCATATGGGTCGGGTCAGGTCAGGTCAGAGAACACATCAAACAAATAAATTATATAACTGAACAATATACAATTGATTAAACTAGATCTAGAATTCTAGATAGGGCTGTAAACTAGGGGTGCTAAATGGGTCGTGCTCGTGGGTTGGTGGGTTCAACCTGACTCGAACCCCAAAATATTATAAGAACACGAACACGAGCCGAACCCGAAAATCATGCCACACATATGACCCGAACACGACCTGTTCAACCCGAATTTTTTATTTTTAATTTTTAATTCCGCAAAATAATATATTAAAATTAAAATTTTACTACAAAAAGCACAAATGTATATAATACAATTGTATTTTAATTATGTGTTTGGATATGTATGTGTTAGCCAAGGCCTGAACCAACAAATCATACAAATTATCTGCTGTTCATTAAAGAATCTATCCATTGTTCTTGGTAACTTAAACTAACTGCTTCACCAAGAGACAAATGGCTCTAGGACACTTTCAACAATCAAAATATCAATAACAAAGGAATGAGCTATCAATACGAACAATCAAAATCAATATTGAATACGACCAAATCAACCAGATTCAAAACAAAATATTCTACAAACGACGACAAAATCAAGCACAAACCTGAAGACTGATTTTCAAACAACACGAAGATTGGGATCTTTTGGAACAAAAGTGTTGTATGTAAAATTGTAAACCAACTTTCTTTTAAATCAACAAAGATGTCCAGAACCGAACTACCAGAAACTTGAACGACAAACCCAATTAACACCCTAAATATTAGGCAGTTAAACATATAATAAGGAGGAGACACCTTTTTGCCTTGTATACTGCAAATCATGCCAATATTCAAAATCAATATTGAATATGACCAATTAAATGAAAAAAATACGCATAAACATACAACTTAAAGTATGTGATATTGCCGGAAGGGTCGGTCACAACTTCAACGAAATCAACATCGGAATCGTCGGCGTCGCGATCTGACAACGATTCTAGTGATATTTCGGTGAGAAAGTAATCACCGTCACCGGATTATGGAATTGCGGTTGGAAAATGATAATCATGGAAATGAATAAATAAAAGTATATTGCTTTGATGTTGAACGTACGAACAGAGTTTTATTGGGATTTGGGGGTTATGAAAGGGTTTGGTAATTTGGTATCCGACTATCGGTGCGTTGGTTACTTTCCGGCAAGAAAATTGTGTAAAGTTGGGTTTCTATATATACTAATATTGTTTTTCCTACCAGCGCGTCGGTTACTCTCCGATGTGTATGACGTTGGTAATTGCATAATTGTATAATTATATGAACCGAAACGTCGTCCCTTTTCTTACCGACGCGAGTTCAGCGATATTTGGTTTTAACCGAAGCCAGTTGGTTTTTGTATAAGTATATAATATTACAATTTGGGCTTTGATTAAACGGGCCAAACGAATAAGCAAATGAGTCAGCTAATGAGGGAACTTACCTTGGTGTTTTGAAACATTGTTGTCTTTGCATCCATGCAAATGTCAGACATGCTCTGAGTTGTTTCAGATGTTGTGATAACTAACGGCTGCTTCGATGATGATGCACAAGAGTGTACTGTCGACGTGCTTTGATTTGGTGAAGGTTTTAGTAATAGTGAGCTGGATACGAGTGCCTCTTGAAGTTGCAGTTCTTCGGCATATTTTTCATCAGATATAGGAAAGGTTTCGTCATAATCGTGAAGAGCAGAGAAGTATGAATCATCGACATTGTCAATGTGGTGAAGTTGAGAGCTTGAACTGCTAGCCATGTTGCACTTGTGTATTTGCTCTACAGTTGATCAAAGCATATGCGTCAGGTAGGATAAAAGAAGCGCCGAATGAGCACATAAAACAAATAGAAAAAAATACAATTAAACAGTATATATATATATATATATAGGGTTGAGTTCATTTCAGAACTCTAAATAACTACAGAACTTTCATAACTCCTAATAAACAATCATTTTATATATAAGTTTTTGTATTTAGGATCTTTTTATCATTTATTATATGTATTTCTTTGATTACATACATATTAAAAGTAGTTTACATATGTTTAATTGCCAAAATTATATATATGTGTCATAACTAATTACATATATGTAAAAAAACTAGTTTACATATGTGTAATTATAAAATTACATATAAAAAATGATAAAATTACTCTTAACATGTATGTAATCGTAAAAATACACATAATAAATGATAAAATTATCCTAAACATAAAAATATATAAATAAAAAGATTGTTTATTAGGAGTTCTGCGAGTTCTGTAAATATTTATGGTTCTGAAATGATCCTGGCCCTATATATATATAGAGAGAGGAAGGTTAACGTACATTACGGCTTAACGTACATCACGTACGACAGGTAATTACGCACGTTCATTTTAAAATCACGCACGTTATAACTCAAAAATCCAAAATCACGCATGTTGAAACACAATAATCACGCATATTGAAAACATTAATCACGCATGTTATAGAACAAATCACGCACGTTGTTGTACGTGAAGTACGTTAAGCCGTAATGTACGATATACTTTTTCTATATATATATATATAGGGGAATGAGTCCAATCGGAGTTCGTTTGAGTCGGTTCCCCACTGTTCCCCACTTTTTTAGTGTTCCCCAATGAACCTCACACTATATATATATAGTTAAGTAAAGTAGATCAAGAAAACAGAACAAAACTTTCAAACATTTATATACTAATCAAATCAAAGTAATGTGAATGATCAATTGGGAAGAAAACTTAAAAATCTACATGAGAGTAATGAACATAAGGCTATTTTCAACTGTTTCTGCAAGCAATCAAGTGAATCTACTACTGGCATGTAACGTTCAATTGGCAGGAAGTTCAGTTATATTCAACGAATGAACAAATAGAAACACATGTAGAAACACAAACAGTTGGCTTAAGTGTGAGTGTTCATTAGGTTAAAATTAAATAAAGGAACAAGCACAACTCATCATTGATCATTCAGACGTGTAACGAAACACCTATTAACCAAACTCAAACGCAAAAAATTAATCGGAAAACCACCACCGACACACAGTACTCATCAATCACAAAAGAGTTTTGAGTAAAGAATGAAATCGAAACAAGAGAAAGTTGATGCGTACCACACCAGAGAGTGGCGGTAGAAGAGGCGTCACCAGCAATGATTGATTTCTACTGTGGCGATCAAAGAAACAAACCCTTACACGTCTTTTCTTAAAGGGGTTAAACCGCGTTTTCATTGGCTGCACTTTTCATATTTTCACCATCTCGCATAACAGGTCCCTCTACTTATTATTGCTTTGCCATTTTTGCTTTTTAATCTATATATAATCTATATCATACATTGGTGTGCATGGTTCGGTTTTTGAGCAACACTAAAACCGAAACCGAAATATCGGTTTTCGGTTTTGGTTTTTAAAAACCGTTCGGTTTTTGATTTTTCGGTTTTGACGTCAGTTTGTTTCGGTTTTTTGGTTGTTTTGTGTTTTCGAACAAAATTATGTAGGATTCAAAAAATAAAAAGTATAATTTAAAATATAAGAATCTTTCTTATATGTTTTCATTTAAGTTATTGTACTTAACATCTTTAATTAATATTGCTTACAGAAACTTAACCTTATAATCTATTTTAATGTTTCTTCAAAGTTTTTATTAATTTATAATAATTTGAAGATCATTTAATTTTTGTATTAAATTTTGTTATTTCTTATAGTTAATAAGTAAATCATTTCAATTACAAATAAACATGTAATGTTTTGGGTAAATTACTTTTTGAGTCCCTGTGTTTTATGCGTTTTAACTAGTTGAGTCCAAAACCAAAAAGTTTAACGACCTGAGTCCCTATAAGCATTTTCTTTAACCATTTGAGTCCAAATTTCTAACACTGTTAAAATTATTCTGTTAACTTTTGTTAAATGACCAAATTACCCTTTTTAATTAAAAAACAATTTTATTATTAAATATATATACATGTTCTACACCATCTTCATCCCACCTCCAGAACTTTCTCTCTCTCTCTCTCTCTACATAAACCATCTTCATTCCACCACCACACCTCCACCATCAACACCACCGTCGCCACTGCACCTCCACTGTCACCACCACCACCACCACTACACCGTCACCACCACCGCTGCACCTCCACAACACCCACCACCGTTGCACCTCCACCGTCACCACCACCGCTACACCGTCTCCACCACAACACCCACCACCGTTGTATATCCACCGTCACCACCACCACTACACCGTCACCACCACAACTCCCCCACACTTCCTTCATCTTCAATCCCCATTTCAATGGCTTCCTTTTAACCTAATTTTATCCCCTTTTCATCACCCACAACTTCAATCTCTGTTGCAGATCGAAAATCAACCAACATGGATCAAGAAATCATCGCCGTAGCTACTCCGACACCCGCTCGCACCTGGGTTCCGGTTTCAGAGCTCATCGCCTCCATACGCAGCGAAGAATGGGTCACTCAAACATATACAGATGTACAAAATATATACGATTTGTTTGATATTTGGCGTAAGTTTATAAGGTGTGTAGTTTTTTCTGGTATTATTTCTATGAGTTTGATTAAGGTTTGAAACAAATTCATACAGAAGTAATTTTTTTACATTGATATGTGTTTGATTTTGCTACTAACAATCTGTATTGTTATGTGCCAATAGATGTTATAAATGAATCCATCTGTTACCTTTAGTTTTTATATGATTTGACCTTGAGTTTTGACTTGGGATTTTGCTGTTTTTGGAGATGAAGGAGATGAGTTCTGGTTGGCGATTTTCAATTAAACGATGATTTTAAGATTTTGTTGGCGATGTTGAATGTTGATTCCAAATGGGTTTTCTTGTTTTGACTTTTGAGACACTGTTTATGGTTTATGTATGACAGACTGCAAGTCTTTACTGTTTTTGGTACTTGATTATGAACTTCAAATCTAAACATGTTTTGGCATCTGATGATCTCAATCTTTATGCTGTGGTGGTGCGGTGGTGGTAGCGGTGGTGAAGTGTCTGTGCAGGTGTGGGTATAACAATATATATAATATATGCATTAAAGACTTGTTCCTTATACTCTTATGCATATAAGACTTGTACTTTTGTGTAAATGACCAAATTACCCTTGTAGTTAACAAACTTGGTGGATGGAGTTAGAAATTTGGACTCAAATGGTTAAAGAAAATGCTTATAGGGACTCAGGTCGTTAAACTTTTTGGTTTTGGACTCAACTAGTTAAAACGTATAAAACACAGGGACTCAAAAAGTAATTTACCCTAATGTTTTTTTTTATTATAAGGCCATGTGTAGTCATCAAGCCTCATATAGCCCTTTGGTGGGGGGTATGCGATAAATGGCAAAAAGTGCAAAAAGGGGTTTTATGAGAGGTTATATCACAAGAGAGTGTAGTCATAACCAGATGCCCCATCATTACTCAATTATTAATTTTCTATTTTTTATAATTAATTTCCAAATTTATAAAATTAAAAACCATTAAAAAGGTAAAAAAAAAACCATTTCATTAAATTAAAAATCATTACAAAAAAAAACATTGTAATAAAATTTAAAAAAAAACCTCTAAAACTCAAAGATTATATTTTTTTCGATTTGCTCCTTTTGTTGTATCGCCATTTGCAACGCTTTTCCGGTTAGGTGGTCGTGCGGTTTCGAGTAGAATGCAAAGTCTTTTTCCCATTGTCTATCCCACATAATTTCGGTCACTTCTTGGTTCTCTTGCATACGTTGAGCCCTTAGGTCGCGTATGTCTTGAAGGCGTTGGTTCATCTCCGAAAAGGCATTAGTCAACTTGGATCCCACCGACAATGACTCCGGCCTCCTCGATCTTGCACCGCTTCTTCTACCGGGTGGTTGTGCTAGCTCTTCCGCCGGATCATTCGCCCCTTCCTCCCCGGTGAATAACGGATTAACATCGTTTAAGTCGGTGTTTCGAGCGTCGGACGTTGGAGTTTCGGGTTCAACCAACTCAGTGGTTTTCGATCTCTTTGACGGTTTTTTATTTGCCGACCGACCCGAAGAAGTTCCTACTGTGGTAGGAACGTTGGTCCATTTGGCGCTATTACGAAGAATTTTACAACACTTCAAGTATTGGAAATTACCTTGAGCGGCTTGATATTCTATAAAGGCGACCTTCATAATGTACTCGTCGTTATGGCCACTTTTCAATCCATTTTTTACCCGTTGATAAACTAATTGAAAATTTGTGCACTTTTTGTTGATATCGGTCCACTTGTCCGATATTGAATCCGGTAGCCGGTAGTTCTCCCTCTACCCATGAGCCCGAAAAATAGTTCTCGGATTCGTTTCCAAAACACGTGTTTATTTTCGTTGCTTGCTAAAAAATACAAAAAAATAATACCAAACCCTTTAAAAAGTTTGAAAAATATTACCAATTTCGGGGTCCTCCGACACGTCGAGCCAAACTCGAGTTAATGCGTACTCCTCTTTATCATCCCATGGTTGCACTTCTTTTTCGTTCGGGTCTTGGTTTTTGTAACAACCCGACTTTTAAAGTCAAAGTACAAGTCAAAGTCAAAGTCAAGATATGTCAGCATTCAGATCTGTCATTTCGTACTTAATTATTGCTTGTACTCTTAGACTCGATAATCGATACTTTAGTTAACGCTATTGGCTGCACTTTTCATATTTTCACCATCTCGCATAACAGGTCCCTTTACTTATTATTGGTTTGCCATTTTTGCTTTTTAATCTATAACAATCAGTGTGCACGGTTCGGTTCGGTTAGGTTTTCGAGCAAACCGAAACTGAAATGTTAGTTTTCGCCTTTTGAAAACCGTCCGGTTTCAATTTTTTTGATTTTTACACCAGTTCGGTTTTTCGGTTATTTCATTTTTTGAAACAAAATTACGTAGGATTCAAAAAATAAAAAGTATAATTTAAAATATAAGAATATTTCTTATATGTTTTCATTTATGTTATTGTACTTAACATCTTTAATTAATATTGCTTACAGAAACTTAATCTTATAATCTATTTTTATGCTTTTTCAAAATTTTTATTAATTTATAATAATTTAAAGATCATTTAATTTTTATATTAAATTTTGTTATTTCTTATAGTTAAGAGTTAATTACATAGTTAGTTCTTGTGGTTTGTACAAAGTAACATACTTAGGTACTAATAGTTTAAAATCACATTTTAGGGTATTAACTTTTCATTTTGTAAGGTTTGGACATATTAACGTTATTTGTAGGTTTAAAATCACATTCTATTAGTAACTAAGTATGTTATTTTGTGCAAACCATAGGGACTAACTATGTTAATACCCTAGAAGTGAATACCTCCAAACGTTACAAAATGAAAAGTTAATACCCTAGAAGGTGATTTTAAACTCTTAGTACCTAAGTATGTTATTTTGTGCAAACCACAGGGACTAACTATGTAATTAACTCTATAGTTAATAAATAAATCATTTCAATTATAAATAAACATGTAATGTTTTTTATTATAAGGCAACTAGTCTAAGAACCCGCGAGTTTCGCGGGTGGCTTAACACCAACTAAACACATAAAAAACTCTAAACGCGTTAACCTGTGATTTGGTAAGCCTAATATTTTGAGACCGTTGACCACATCCCAATAGTACATCTCCCTAATGTTCGTTACAGTAGTAGGCCCTTTTGCACTTTTTAAGCCTAATGTTCGTTACAGTAGTTAACCTGTGATTTGGTAAGCCTAATATTTTGATGATTTCCGCACTTTTGCACTTTTTAAGAGATTATCTTAGTTATAGTAGTAGGCCCCTCTTTTGAAGGTGACGTTACCCTCAACCCAGTAGTTTGAGTCAGCAAGGATACAATCCTAAAGGGTCGGAATATTGAAAGATAATTAATTAAGTTATTAATGCGTAATGTGGTAGGCCCCTCTTTTGAAGGTGACGTTACCCTCGGCTAAGTGGTTTGAGTCAACAGGAATACAATCCCAAGTAGCCGGTTTAATGTATTAATAGTAGTTTACATATGAGGGGATCAAGCCATTCGCACCCCCGCCATCCAATACCAGTGGGTATTGAAGGAGGTCCTAGTAAGCTTGACCCAGGTCCTTGCAGGATCTATACACTGAACAAGGCAAGAACCTTACAAAACCATTCCCTTAACCCCGACCAGGTAGCCAACATATCTCTATATAGACCGTAGAGATATGAATGGTGAAAATCTTTTATTTTATATAGATAGTAAAATAATGCTAAGACACCACGGACAAATGATAAGGAAGTTTCACCTTCAACATAAGAAACTAGTTATTAAAGTCATTAATACAAAACCAAATAAAAAGTGCAAAAAAATTAAAAATCAAAAGTATTACAATAAATGCTTGTATTCACCAAGTGATGTAAGAGACTTAGGCAAACATGGCATTTGATTGTCAAGAACTCTTACTATCAATCTTGGATCACGAGACTACTACACACACTCTATGATGGATGATGGTGGTGGATGTGGGTTGTAGTGGTGGTGGAGTGTGGGTGAAGTGGGAGAGAGGTGGTTTGCCAAGGGATGCCTTTGAAGTGAACCAAGCACCCCTATTTATAGCCTGCACAGAAGCCAGGACACGGCCCCGTGTCCACCCTTTTTCTCTTTCTTCATTAATTACAATTTGTCTGTATTAGCTCCACACGCCACCGTGTCCGCTGGGCACGACCACGTGTGCAGAAGCATATCTGTACTATCAAGATTTGCAAGATTCTGCGAATCTTAGCGTTGATCACGACCCCGTGTTGAGCTGGGCACGCCCCCGTGTTGGGAATAGAAGCTTCTATAGCTTTGTCTTTTCTTCCGACAACTGGCCACGCCCCTGTGTCCGCTGGGCACGCCCCGTGTCCGCTGGGCACGCCCCGAGGTGAGCTGGGCACGCCCCGTGGTGAGCTGGGCACAACCCCATGCTCAGCTTTCTTCTTGTTTTTTTGCTTTGGGAGTTGCTGTCGAGGGGTCGGGCATGCCACGTTTCTTCCTTTTTCTTTGTATTTATGTTGGTTTTGGCTGTATATTTGTTCCTTTTGTTCATTTAAGCTCATTTGATCCTGTAAATTCAAAAGGAAGACAAAAACACACTTTTTCCAACATTAGTACTAAAAATAGTTAGTTTTATGCCTTATTTGATGTAATTTATATGTTGCATTTTACACACATCAAATACCCCCACACTTGAATCTTTGCTTGTCCTCAAGCAAAACTCTTTATTATGTGGCTTACACACCCAAATGGAATGGGTAGAAGAGTAGTTTTGGGCTTGTCTTGAGTGTCGGGAATCCAAGATCTTTATTGGGCTTTATATTTATATTATTTACAATCCTATTCGTTATGATTTATTTAGAACGTTTCATAAGAGAAATTACTTATTTGGGCATAAAATGCCTTTTTAAAATTCCATTTATATACAAGTTCACATATCTCACGTGAGATCACTCAACACTCGGCCGAAGATGTATTTTTGTGAAACACTCGAGACCGGCATGGAACTTACTTCTACCTATGCTTGCCAAGCAATCAATCCTCCTCCTTTTTAACTATAAACCTTTGTAAATATCAAAAGGACTTGGGGAAAGGTTAGGCTTGGGTTAAAGGTAGGTGGTTTTGGGTTAGTAGTTAGTAAAAAGGGCGAAAAACGTAAAAAACGTCGGTCGTCGTAAAACTTTTTGTTTTTGTGACTTTTATTCAAACAAAGCATTTTCAAACAATGTTTCTTTGAGGAACTTGTTTGTTTATTGCTTTACTTCATTTTTTTTATAAGGAATGTCACATGAAGACCGAGCTTTTTACTAAAATAAAGGTTTTAAAAATAAAAAAGGGTTTTGGTGGGTAAAGGGTTTTTTTTTGTGGGTTTAGAAATGAAAAGGTTTAGGCTCAAAGGGGTTAACTAGAGGGATTTTGGGTAGGTGAAAAAAATGAAAAATAATGGTGTTGAAAAGAAAAAGGGTTAGTCCTAATGCATCTATCATTTACTTACTTGGGTTTAAGTTGGTTAGGATCGGGAATGTATCGTCATGGCAAGTTCTATAGTTGTAAGAAACCAAGCGGCTATTCACACAAGAAACGAAAAATGAACATTTAATTTAAAGATGTATATTTGTATGCTCAATAAGGCTCAAAACTCACTTTTTGTGGGAAAGGGTTTATAATGTGATCGAGTATATATAATCAAATTTTAACTAGATTTGTCATGCCGTTTCATAATTTTCTTATGTTAGTTCTTTTTATCACGACGCTATCGGTTGTAAATTTATAAAAATATAACCTTTTTAGAACTTGTTATTCCCAAATTAAACCAAGACAAGTGAAAAAAATGAAGAGTTTTTTGAAAAAATTTGGGGTGATTAGCGGTTCCAATAGAGTTTTGTGTAAGGCTTGTTATTAGGACTTGCAAGATTCAAGGTTTTAGCATCCCCCCACACTTAAATTACACATTGTCCTCAATGTGTCCCAAAAAGAATTTTTTAGGTTGATTGAATGCGTAAAAGGTGTTTAAAAACAAAAATTTATGATACTAGGCGTCTGGGCACGGGCCCGTGTTGGTCCAGGCATGACCCGTGTTCAGATTGCCAGTATCATAATTAACAGAAGGCTGGGCACGGGGGCGTATTCAGTGAACACGGCCCCGTGTCCAGTTACCTGAACTAGGCGTTTTCTGCAGAACCTCGGGCACGGGGCGTGTTGGGCTGAGCACGACCCCATGCTGAACTTGCTGTAATGAAGAAAAATTGTCGGGAGGCTCTGTTTTTGTGCATGGGGTGTGAGTTCAAGTTTCCTTTAGTAACCTCCACCATTCCGAGTGTGTTTTATTCCTGAAAAGTAAAACTAAACTAGAAAACGTAAAAGTTAATCTAAACTAAAACTAAGGATAGTTCCGCGGAATGCCTCCGTGGTGCGCCACGTTTATAAGGGTCCTTGGCTAGACCCACCTTATCGGGTGGTTCTGGCTCATCTTCAATTAGGGAGTCGTCATTGCCGATTGTCTATATTTCATTGATCGCTCAAGATCGACACTTTTTTTGAATGCCCCTAATTGAATGGGTGGATTGTTATACCTTCGATTTTTCAAAGCTTCGTGGGTTTTTACAAAAGGTCGTCCCAACACTAGTGGAGCGTAATCAAGGATGACGGAGTCGGTTGGGACTACCATTTGATTGGTTTGGACCAACACATCTTCAACTATCCCTATTGATTTTATTGTTTTCCGATTAGATAGAAAAATGGGTATTTGAAGTGGAGAAAAATCACCAATACTTAATTTTTCAAAAATGTAGTTTGGCATTATATTAACACAAAGATCTTTATCAATTGTAATATTACTAATAAAGGAATTTGAAAAAAACATGGAACCGGTGTAATGTTAATTTCAAATGGATCTTCTTTTATTAGCGTAGTTTGATCATTTGTTAACTTAATGGTTACCGCTTCGTCAATTTTAGTGTTAGTGTTTAACTCTTTTAAAAACTTAGCATGAGTGGGTACTAAAAAATGATTTTCGAAAGAAGGTCACAAGAGATTAATTTCTTTAAAATTAGACTCTTCTTGAATTTTAACGTTGTCAGACTCACCTTTTTCGTTGTTTAACTCATGTGTCGGCTTTTTACTTACTTGTTCTTCCATTTTTACCTCTTCAACTATCTCTTCTTTATTACAAGTTAATTCTTCCCTTGCGTGGGATTCCTCTTCCCTTGCACGGGCTTCTTTTATATGGCGCTCGATAGTTTTAAGGTGTTCTATTATCTTATCGGCTATGGGTGTGATCGAATAAGGATCTTCAAAGCTTGAATTCGGAAGTTCGATCCTTGGTTCCTCATGATACTCATATGAGGTAGATGGTTCACACCATTGTTCCTCATTGTAAGTATATGATGGATAAAGGTCGTAACTTTGTTCTTCACAATACTCATATGAGGTGGGTTGTTCACGCCATGGTTCCACATAGTAAGTATATGAAGGTGAAGGCTCATATTTTCGTTCCTCAAAGTATGAGTACGAAGGCTCATACCTTGGCTCATCAAAATATGAGTATGAGGGTTAAGGTTCATACCTTGGGTCTTCATAGGTTGTGTATGAAGTGGGTGGCTCGTACCTGGGCTCCTCATAGTAGTTATATGAAGGGGATGGTTCAAAGAGGTCACAATATTGTACCGAATGAGGATTACCACAAATGGTGCAATAGTCTTCCCTATAATCATCCTCCTCATAGTGGTAGTTGTAATCTCCTAAGTATTGATCCATAAGAATCACTCAGCAGACCACAACAGAGTCTCGGGACCAGAAAACGAAAATAAAAACGGAAACAGAGGCTGGACACGGCCCCGTGTTCAGTGAGCACGGCCCCGTGTTCAGGTTCTGTATCTGGGCGTTTTAATAAAAGTGATTGGTTTTGTGCAGCACGGGGGCGTGTTCAGCGAACACGATCCCGTGTTCAGACTCTGTATCTGGGAGTTTTGTAAAAATTGTGCAGCACGGGGGCGTGTTCAGTGAGCACGACCCGTGTTCAGTCTACTGTAATGTAAAAACTAACTAAAAATGAAAAAGATGTGCGCGCGTTTTAAAAAGGTTTTGAAAAACTGATTAGGCCGTCGATTTTAAGCTTTCTTAAAATCCTTGTGTCCCCGGCAATGGCACCAAAAACTTAATGTGTGTGTAGCGTGATATATTTTTAGTTATATTTTAAGCCCTTTTTAAGACTTTAGTGAAGTTTTAAATTTATAAAACACGATATTCTTGTTACACCCTGACTTTTGCGGAAGCGTGATTTGGTGTGACTTGCTTAATATCATTGCATTCAACCATAACAAACAACTATATGATAAATCCAAGATGTTCATCCTTTGATTAAGTTTTGAAACATTACAACAACATTGTTTTAATAATCCAAACACTGACTTTAAATCTGAATCACAAATCATGCAGTTTGTTTTAGAGTTCCAGAAAGACTTCTCAAAAGATACTAATGAAAACTTGGCTTTGGAATATGTATCCTATCCAGTATAGGGTACATACTCCTAAACCATACGACACCGGATGACATCTTTTATTCCAAACAACACTTGAAACTTCAACGCCCGCCAGATCCATACTTAATTTCCTGAAATACATGTAGTTTGAAAACATCAACAAAAGTTGAGCGGGTTCATATGATTTGTATGTGCGCACGAATCATTCTTGTAAACATTTGTAAGTATGTATGTATGTATTTGTAAACTGGTATGAAGCGACAAGGAACATATCAATTAATGTGTAGCTAATACATTAACATGTGTGAACAGCGTAGGAAGGCTCAAACCTAGCAGATTTGTACCGGGCCTCCGGCTGTAAGACATAGTCACCTCATGGGCCACCCTGGTCCACATGGGTGTGGGCTCGCTACACCCAAATAGATCTATCACTCATGTCCCTCGGTCCTAAAACGAGGATTAATGGTCTTAAGAGTGCGCCTACCCTTTCACATGATCTAACAGTATTTTCCTAGGCTAACCATACCATTTGTAATTGTTTGAAAACATTTAGTAACATGTACTTCACCGCCGAAGTTTATAAAACTGAGAACAATTAAAAGAAAAGTGGGACATGAACTCACTGTTTTGCGTCTTCGTATCCAATGTAGCTCAAAGTTTCCTCTAGATCGCACGGCTACCTACATGCGTACTACGGTCCATTAGACGGGTGAGTCGTGCCTTGATTTAGTATTAGTTAGTGTTTCTGAGTTACGTTTCTTTGTATCTTCGATATTATTCCAAGTTATATAATTATTTATCAAAATAACTAATATTTTAACTTAAATTATATTTATTAAATTTTGGAATAATTGTTGAAACAATTATTTTAACTTAATACTTCCCAAGTATTTATACTTGTATTTCCTTCCCAAGGATGGGGGTATCTTTCACTTGTATATTTTTGCCATGTATCGGGGTCGTATTCCGGTGTGTATTTATACGTACGAGCATACGTATTTTTATGGTATTCATTAAGTATTCTTTATACTTAATTTCATATTAATTATTCCGGAATACTATCTTTAATAAAGATTCAATGTATATTTCCAAAATATATTTTAAGGAATATTATTTAGAAAAATTATTTATAATTTTTCTTTAGCAAAAATATTTGTATTTTCTCATAAGTTCAAAAATTAATATATTTTCATGTCCTAACTTAGAAAATATATTTAAACTCATTTTTCTCCAAAAATGATGTATTTCGTATTTATTTAAGAAAACATATCTTCTGCCCAAAATATTGTACTTCATGTTTCCAAAAATAATATATGTTCTAAAAATTTCAAAAAAAAAAATATATATATATATATTCATATTTGCCAAAAGTAATATACTTTTCCTTTGTCAAAAATATGATTTATTCTTGTAGTGATTGTAAAAATCATATTTTCATTTCCTTGTGTCCAAAATATTATTTACCAAAATATACTTTGTGAATAAATTTCCCGGAATATTTTGTAAGTCTTATTCCATACTTTGGTTTCACCAATATTTTGTGTAAATGAGTATATTTATTTGTTGGAATTTTGGGTAATATTTTGGATGGTAATTTTTGGTATTTTTGTGAGTTATATAATTTCAAGTCCTGAAATAATATAACTAATACACATAGTATATGAATAATCACACACATGTGACTTCTAAATATATATTTTCCTAAATACATATTTAGTCATTTTTATTTATGAAATCCAACCTCCAATAATTATATTTTTGTAACAAAAATTATGGCAAAGTTTATGTAAGAAATTCATGGTTTAAAATACACTTTTAATTATTTGTTTAAAAATATTTTTTAAGTGTTTATATTTTTTAGAAAATTTTGCCATAGTTTCCCCTAAAAATGGAGGTTTCCATGCTTTCAAGCATATCATTTTCTTTTGTAAAAATCATCACAATCAATCCACAAACAATAATAAACAACTTTTACTCACCAATTTGCCAAAAACAAGTAATAATCTACCACTTCATAAACTTGAATATTTGTAAAAATTTGTAATAACTTACTAGTGTCATTAGTCAGCCTTGTTATCCTTTAAAGTGTGATTAGTTCTTTAAAAACCTCATTCTTGAAAAAGATTGATCTTTACAACTTATGATCATCATTTCTAAAAATGTTTCTTTATGGATTCTTCTTGTTTCACAAGTGTTTCTACACTTGTTTAACCATCAAAAATAAAGTTTGTTTATGTAAGAACCAAGATTTAATAAAACTTATATTTTTAACTCGGTTTCTTTTAGAAATCATCCATAAATCTTTATATCTACAAGTGTTACTACTCACTTTGATCATTGCTTTTCAAGAAACTAATGTATTATTTCAAGTTCATGATCTTTGTGTGGATGATCCATCATCCTTCAACATACTTTCTCATCTTACTAGATTATGTTTTTAATCATGATCTAGCAAGATCATATGATGATCTATATCACATACATGAACAATCAACAATCATCAAGTAAATCAACACATAAACAACTTAGTTTCTTCATTAATCATGCTTATGTTCAAGTTTACATATTGTAATTCTTAGTGTTCTTCAAGATTATGAGTATGATTCTTCTTTTAACCACTTAAAATGGAAGTAAAATAGCAAGATCAAAACTCTTACCACTAGCACAAGGCTAGGGATGATCAAGAGAAGTTATGAGATGGATTAAAGCAAATGAGAGAGGTCCTTCCACTTCCACAAGCTCCTAGCTTCTTTGTATGATCTTTAACACCTTTGTAGGTATGTAGAATGTATGAAGAAGATTGAATGATGGTGGATGTGGGTGTGCTTGGGGTCGACCGAGAATAAGCAAGGGGGGGGGGAGGAAGATGAGTGTGTGTTCTAGTGTGTGAAAGATATGAAGTTTAGACTCAAGGTGCAATCTTATAATCCATCCATTCATTTTAACTCTTGGTCATTATGTTTAGGAAAGTAATAACACAAACTAATATAATATTAAAACAAATCAATATGGTGGGGGCACTTAGGCCGTGAACTAGGTGGGGGGGGGGGTAGTAGATTAGGCTTGAACCAAGTTAGTTAGTTTAAGGTTAAATTGTAAGTATCTAGTTAGTTATATTAGTTACTAGATATTTTAGGAGGTGTTATGATGTTCGGGGAACATAACTAGCTTGGAAATGTTAAAACAGTGCTTCTAGTGTAAATTTGGTGTTTCGGGTAGTGTCCGGTTGTTCGGTGGGTTACCCGTTAGTTAAGGTGCTAAACTACGCAGTTTAGTGTGCTTTATGTTCCTTTTTGTGACACTTTTGATTCCCGACACTTAGGAAAGCATTCAGGACCATTTAACCATATTTCTGCATTATATTAGGTTGTTAAAATGCTGATTTTTTCTGAAGTTTGCTGAATTCAGCACTTTGGGTGAGTTTTAGGCACTTTCCGGCACTTAAACTTTCCCTAAAAAGGCAGTTTTGTGATCCGTACTTTCCTACACACTATACTAGTGTGGTACTTAGTTTCTGGCTCATTCTGTGTCTCAATGCACTGTCTGTCTATGTGCTGAGTTCTATCAGCATTTTCCTGATTTATCAGATAACTGTGCTAGCTGTACTTAATGCATCATTTGAGGCAATAAAGCTTTCATGCAATATTGGTATGACATTAAACAATGTATGATGCTCATGTATGTATATGGCAGTAATCAGAAAGCAGTTAATTGCAAATTCAGCACAGTCATTAATCGTTAATTATTGTCTAATTATTGTACGGATGCATACAAATTTGACAGTTGTCACATTCTCCCCCTGTTATGGAAATTTCGTCCTCGAAATTTGTACTACCTTAACTCCTCAGGGTTACATTATGCGTGTATGGATACAATAATACTGAGGTAGATAACCACAAAACCGAATTATGACTTAATCGAATCAAGTGAATTCAGAAACGTATTACAACAGTAAGAACCCAATGGTTAAAAGGTGTGTGTTTCAGAATTTGATGTCGAAGGACACGTGGCGTATAGATGTATAATCTAGTGTAACTTAGTTAACAGGGGTGTAATAAAGGAGTTTCGACCAATAGAATTTTCAAACAATCGATCACGACTTGCTAATAAGTTTTCAGAAACAATAGCATCCGCTATATGAACTCAAAATCAACAACTCGAATATGATAATAATCATGAAAATGATCTGTCAACTTTCGAATAAATAAATGAATGAAATTAGTGTGTTGACGATTGAATTTGCGAGAATACACTGAAATGAAATACAATAGAAAATGGTGTATTATTGTCTTAATACGTAGTCGCATTAAGAATGTTTAATTGACAGGTCGAACAAAAGTATGTGTAGTTTCGAGTGAAACGGTTGACCCTGATTAGCACAAGCTACAAGTTTTGTAATGACACCACAAGGTGTTGTAATGACATAATTCAATAGCAGTGGTGACTGAACAAGTTCACCGTGTTTGAAATCAAATGAAGGTGTACTGAAACAATCTGAAGATTTGATTTACACAATGTCATAGAGTTTTCAATCGAATATGGAATATCAAAGAACTACTGTTTTCGATTGAAGATGAACAAGCAACAAATTCCGCAAGACATTCGATTGATAATGAAAGAACCGTTAGGAGGTACACTAGAATATAAAATGAATTTATGTACCATTCTCTCAACACACGATTGTGTTTGGACTGCTTTAATTATGTTAAAACAAAACGAATTTAGAGCAAGTCAATAAATAAACAATTAAACCCATGTATGAGATGCGTAAACAAAATTAGCGCAAGCTTCAATTCAGTGAAAACATCACTACAAGGTGTCGAAAGCAGCAAACGATTTATTGGAGCCGTAGACCTAACAAGTCTACTGCGACTTGGAACAAATGAAACGCTTGCAAAAATGAATTTGAATATGATGCTCTTAATACATCATATGGTGTCTTGAATTGAATATGCGAAATGGACAAGTTCAAGCAATTGAACTTGGTTTCAGCGCAATCCAACAATAAACGTATGTATCGGCAAGGGAAATTCGGCATGGTTACAAAGGTAAACCATGTATGTAACTTGAAAGAAAAGAAATTTTAAGAAGGTCTTTGTGGTACCCGCGGAAAATTCACAGTCATCCTGAGTTAACATCTTGTTGTTTTGGATTACTCGTCAAATTTCGGGACGAAATTTCTTTCAAGTTGGGGATGATGTGACAACCCAAACTTTTATGCTTTCGTGATTATTGTTACCTAATTCCATGATCTTTAAACTGGTACGGTTACGTGTATTCATTATGTGATTCTAGTGAACATACTTGATTTCCTACTTGATTGGTTATGTGAGATTTAGTGTTATTAAGTGATTGCGGGATTGGTTAAGCTTAGCCGTATACCACCTTAGTCGCACACTAGAACCGCTGGAACCGGGCCACACCTTTGCGCTTGTTGCTTGTTCTCGGCCCAAATTCGGATACCTTTAAACAAGTTATCATGTGCAGACCCTTGTATCATAAGTTCTGACCACCATTATTATAATAACTATAGTGGATACTTAAGGAATCACTATGTTGGACCATGTGACTTTCATTAGTAATTCCTCATATGCAAACATGTGATTATTATGAGAGCAACCATGTGGGCATGTTCAGACAATACTTATCTAAACAATACTTTGTGGAAACGGAATTCATTGGCATCACATGCCACAAAGTCGGCTCCTTCATTATCCTAAGCTTGGACTTCTTTAATTGTTTCACATGCCAGTCTCCCTAAGCCCAACCGACCCCTAGCCCATTTCCTTGTTAATTCTTTATGTGAGTGCATGAGATAAAATCACACAACCCTTTTGAAGTCGTACATATATCAGATCATAATAGGAACTTGGGCCGGTCACCTTATGCTCATTTAATAGTGTATATGGCCCTTATGTTACCACAAGCGCAAACTGAGCCCACTTTTTCTATCTATTAGTTACGTACAATAATTTTAAGAGCACACAACCATTTTTGCAAACCCTATTGTTCTCAAAAAGATCATCGACGGCAGTAGCAAGATCCCCCCTGTTCGTGTTTACATCTTGATTAATCAGACTCCCGGTTAGTAATTCTCACTTATTAAATTACATGTTTGTGTGGTAGTGAATGTTTAGTTGTTGTTGGTTATATGCTGAATATACTAATCATATGTATGGGTATTATGTTTTGTTGCAAGCTGTTCACTAGGTTAGAACTCTTGATGATCCGTTAAATGTTGGTACTGATTATTGATGTTAAAACCTGATAACTATAAGATGTTGGTGTGTTAATCGGTGTGTAACTAAAAATGTTATGTGATGATATGATCTTTGTGTGCGATATGGGTTAAGAATACAGTGGTATGATAACCGATTAGTAGGGGTGTTGGTATGTTTTGAGACATGTGTTGAGTATCACCTTAGTATTTAAATTGTTTTGGGTCACACATATGATAAAGATCCTGTACACACACAAAACTGCTAGAAGAGAGGTGAATGATGTTAACTGTAATCAAGGTTAGTCGATGTTGTGTTGTATTGATGGATTGTTAGTTCACTTTATCAATGGCTGAGATAATGATAAATTCAATTAACTGGGCCTACAAGAAATTAATCGACCAGGTTAAGGAGAGAACTAAGTAAATAAGGGATAGAGGGTTTTGTTATGTGGGTAGCAATCTGGGCTGGGCCGGACATGACTGAACAGTAGGTCCGAGAACCTTTGGGCCAGCCGCATGGGGCTGAATGAAACACCTGAATGGGCAGGCTTTGTGTGGACATAGGTTCCATGTGGGGCCACTTTTGGTGCTAGGCTTGGTTGATTGGGCCGCTTCACATAAACAACAAAACAGTTAGTTTCGTTGGGCTGTATCATGACATTAGGCCACAATCACATCCACACACGTATCGAATTTGAGTCTGCTGGGCCGGTCTGTATGGGCCCGGAGCTGAACCAGCAATCACAGGTAGGTTGCGGACTAGGACGGGTTGTTTGGAATGAAATGTTACTTGAAACGTGGCATGCAAAGTTTAACTCTTTATGTGTAGTACTTAGTATGCGAACATATTTTATATGGTGGAATTAGTGCAAGACTAAGTGATATAGCCTGTTTGTTGATGAATGCATGTTATGTGTGTATATGTGAACTACGCGTAGTAAGCTTAAAACTGATTTATACTTGTACTCCTGTTAGGACGTGTTTGTTCAACTGTTAATCAAGTAAACAATCTAACCGAGCAAAATCAAGGTGAGTTCACTACTTTGAGCATGCGTCCCGGTGGTTGGGACAGTCAGTGGGTATCCCGGGGAGGGATAAATCTTTTGGGTAAAACTGGGATGTTGGATAATATTCTCACTCTCTATCTTTTAAGTCCCATCTTTTGTTACCGGGGAGGTAACGGGGTATTAGTTGGTAGCGCTACTTAGGTTTGGCACCCTCACGCCGTACCGGGGAGGACGGTTGTGAACTAATTACCCAGTCGGGCCCAGTGCTTTGATAGGAGCACTGGGGAAAGGGCAAAACATACATCAGGAGCCGTCTTGTTCAGTATCGAGATATTATCAACATTACTTTCGGAATTAAATTCAATGGATTAACTAAACTCTTGGTAACCAACGTTTTCGTAAAACTATGAACTCACCAGCGTTGTCTGATACACTTGTTGCATGCTCGCAGGTCGTTAGATTTCTTGGATTTGGAACTTGCTGTTTGGAGCGGCTAGAGTGGTCATGGGTCGTTCTAATTGGATACACATATTGGTTCATTGATTTCGTACACTTGTTTTGAGAACATTTAAACTATGGTTTCATTAATGCTTCCGCTGAACACGTTGGGTTTATCTAGACTTATTGTTGGTACTTTCGTTAATAATTGGCTATTTCATTTTTAAACTTGTTATGAGTTCAACATGAATAGTGGCTCGTTATTGGTTTGTCATACGCCTAACAGGGACACTCCCTAGGTGGTATTTTGGGGGTGTGACAGTTTGGTATCAGAGCCACTGGTTATAGTGAACTAGGTTTTAAAATGTTTTTTTAAAACCAGACTATAACCGAACAGTTCTGAATACGCTAATACGACCATGACACTCAGCTCCAGACTGCAAGGTTCGTTTCTCGTTTACTATTGCATAGTATATCTAGCGTACACTTATGTATGACATTACACGTTAATGCACACTTAGCACTGCAGTATGAACTTCTATGTTACCAACCCATGTTACGTGTTTTAAGAGTGCGACTCTTCTTGAACTTTCATGATCTGCGTTGTGGTGTCATCTGTCTTATTACTCGAATTCGGGGAACCTTTTAGCGCGAGTTAAGAGGCACTGATATAAGCATGCAAATTGCCTTATTATTATGGGTGCACACATAATAATAATGTGGGGTGCATGTGAGTCCCAGTGAGGCTTAACGAGTGTGAGAGGGGTTCCGCTCTGTTAATTGATGTTATGTTAGAACTCAGCAGTCTATAGGAGTCATAGCAGTGATTGTCTCCTACTCAAACATGATTTTTTCACCCCTTTCTGAATCCTTACGAATCTCGATGCTATCGAGTACCACCTGATCACACATCTGAATGCCTAGCGAACTGTGTAGAAGGATAGGTGCTAGTACGAACGTCCCTGAGTTGGATGGCTCAGCGTCAAATGATTGGACTATACTTTCCTCACTTATCTATGTTTGCTGGAACTTAGCGTGTTGACGCCTTAGATCCCGAAGTGCGATCACTTCTGCAACACTCTCGCGACATACCGTGTATTACTCAGTCAAATTGCAAGAACAATGGATAAGAGGGTAAACGTAGTACCTTACCGACTTCAGCATTTGAACGACCCTAGTAACCGGCAACGAACAACAGCGATTTGACTCCAATCGAATCCTTAACCCCAGCCAGCGACTCATGGGAGTCGACTCTTACGGACTAATCGGGACAAAATCGATGACGATTGACTGTAGAGCGGACTGTGTAAACCGCCCGGACCATGCGCAGTGCCTTAGGACGTGGCACGGAATGTGAAAAGATGGACCTTGTCGCTGAAAGGACGCAGGAAACCGTTACAGGAAACGATATTAGAGGCAACAGTCGCGGCAACTTCAAGGTACTCGTGATCGTAGCTTACAGTATGGAAACGAAGGTGACCTCGACAAGGATTGACTGTGTTAAGTCAAGGTGACGACAACCAAGGGAACGACGGCAGTACTGGAAATTCTCGTGACGAAAACAACACTGGAAATGAAGCTCATGGAAGGACATTTAGTATTTGGCATAGGCTATACCAGGTGTAATAGCAACACGATAGCTTGGATGGGTAGCTATTCGCTTCGTCTCTGTTCTGTTAACCCTGATGCTTTTTGAAACCGAATCTGTTGTGGAGTCGGCTGATGCAAGTCAATTGAAGCCTTATATGTTCGCTGGGATGCAAACTCGACCTTGGGGGACAGGTGTTCGACATCGACCTTTCTTCCACTACCCTTGATGGTTGCAATACAGTAGTTAGTGTGGATTGGTTATCCAGAGATCGCGCAGATACGCAAGTGTGGAGAAAATTTTGTGTGGAGAATCGTTATTTGTTCTAAAGCGTCAGAGTGGTGCAAAGGTTAGCACCATTTCAGCTATGAAGGCCAGAAGTGTCCACGGAGGGATTACTCCGCTATACTAGTAACCGTTACTGATGTTGGGGCTAAGGAAACAGAGGATCGAGGATCCACCAATCATTCGTGATTCCTTTCGGTATGCTACCCAAGGAACTTTCGGGTTTACTTCCACAACTGTTAGGCGAAATCTCAGCCTGATCTCGCGCCAGAGGCAGCCCTGACTACACGCACTCTTGCCGTCTTGCACCAGGAGGGTTGCAAGAGCTGTTTTATCAACTGCAGGAACTGTTGGACAAGAGTTTTGTCGGACCTAGCTTTTCACTTTGGGGAGCCCCGGTTATATCCGTGAATATAAGCCTTTTCGTATGTGTACTGATTTTCAAGAACTTAATAACGTGACAGTTGAGAACCATTTGCCACGACCATATATTGACAACCTGACGACCAGTTGCGGGGGTCGAGCTTCCATTCGAGGTTTGAATAACAAACGAGCTATTGTCAGAAGGTAGTCTAAGGGGAGAATGTGCTTGCAACGGCATACCAAGCGCACTACGACCATTTCGACATTGTATTCCAAGACTTTCGAGCTAATCATCACATCAGCAGCTGTATGGATCACAAGAATCGACCATGCTTATTGACAACATGTTGAATCATTTCCAGGAGAAAGGAACACCATGGGCAGCTTTGTATCTTATTTGAGAGCTCCTGAAGGAGAAGCCATACCGCGCGAAGTCTTGATAAATGTAACTTCTGGATGCGAGGGATACCTTTTTGGTCATATAATCAACGAAGTGGGAATACACGTGGATCTCGCTAAGACCCGTTTTAGTTAGAAACTGATCGATACCAGAGATCCCTTCGAGGATGCAACAATTTCTTGGTCTTACTAGATGCTATCGCAGATTCATCATAGGATTCTCGAAGATCGCGCAACTTAAATCTCTTTAGCACAGCAGGGTGCTGTGTTCGTGGAAGACAAAACATGAGGATGTCCTTTCAGCTTTTGAACCTCAACTCTGCAATGCTCTGAGCATCGTCTTTACCCAAGGGTACGGGTGATCTAGTGGTATACCATGATGATTCGAATCAGAGTCCCAGTTACACGCCGATACAACACGAGAAAGTAATGGCTTACGTAGTAGAATTACAAGAAGAGTTGCATGAATCACAACCTGCGATGGAAACCATGGTCTTTGGGTTTTAGTTGGAGGCATTACTTGGACGGTACCGAATGCACTACTTAGACCGATCACAAGAGCCTCCTGTGTACTCTGGCTTCGAAAGAGCTAAATCAGGTAATGGCATCGCTGGATAGAACTACTGGATGATTATGACTGCGAAACTCGAATGTGCACGATCTTTGCGACTCACTATCGACTCTAACCTACCTGATCAGACTCGCTTGTTCAAACTGCAGAACTGAAAGAAGCGAGCCTTCAAGTCGGACCCATGCGGGGCATGGAGAAGCAACCTTTGGCAGGTCGGACGATATGCGCTACCTCATGGAACGAATGTGGACCTTGTTATACGGCAGCTATAGGGAACTCGTGTCGAGCAAAGCACACCGACCTCGATATTTTCGTCGTCTGAGTTTTGATGAGAGATATTAGGATCTTTGAATCTTACACTGGTGATCGGGCATGAAGGCCCACCTAGCTATGTATGTGAATGACGTTTGACTTGTGTGAAAGTCAAGGTGGAACATCAGAAACCTTCTGGTTCGTGTCAGTAATCAGAGACCCCTATTTAGAGGTTGGAACAGACGGCCATGGAGTTTGTCACTGGTTTACCAAAAACTCAGAACGGAAACAATATCACCTGGGTGATCGTTGATTGTCTCGCGTAACTAGCACACTTTATCGCAATCAAGGACACTGACGAGTCGACACAGCTTGTGAATATTCCTCTGTGAGAGGCGGCTTTTAGGCACGGGGTGCCAACCCCGGATACCTTCGATTTTGAACTATACCTGATTTACGACCAGCAAAACACAACACCCTCGACTCACGTCTGGACATGAGCATTGCTTATCACCGTGGGGCAAGCGGTGTGCGTAAACAAACCATCCTGACACCCGAGGACATGTTGCGAGCATGTGTGTGATTGACTTTAGTAAGAGTTAGAAGGACGTTTACCTTTGGTTGAGTTCTACTGCAGCAGTCATCGTTTTAGTATTTAGACAGCTTTGTTTGAGGCAGTGCATGGACAGTAACGCTAACCTCCTTGTTAGATTATGGTCCAAGAAGCTCTTGGGAAGATTGTTTAGATCGGAAATCATTTGGCCGCAACGCGTGACCGTCAGGAAAGCTGATAAGTTTAGGAAACACTGGGAGTTCACTGTAGGCGAACGCATCATAATCGAAAGTCTCACCCTGGGAGGGTGCAGTACACCATGGACAACGTGGCAAGCTTAGTTTACGATACGTTGGGACATTTGGATTTATGGGTACAAATCGGTGACATGGCTCACAAACTCGAGTTACCAGACGAATCGGGTGACGATCACGATGTCATTTATGCCTCGAATCTAAAGGAGTGTTTGTCCGATGAAAAGCTTTGCAATACCCATATTAGAGTCTGAGTTTAATGACCAGTTGCAGTGGTTGAAGAATCTACTAAAATCATGGACCAAGACGTTAAGATTCATTAGCATAGTCGAATTCCAATCGTGAGAGTTCGTTGGAACTCAAGACGTGGACCGGAGTTCATGTGGGAACGCAATGATCGGAATGAGCTCTAGTATCCTCAGTTGTTCAAGCGGTTGTATCAACTTTTGATGTCATTGGCGAATTTCGGGACGAAATTCCCTTGCAAGTTGGGGATGATGTGGTACCCGCGGAAAATTCATAGTCATCCTGAGTTAACATCTTGTTGTTTTGGATTACTCGTCAAATTTCGGGACGAAATTTCTTTCAAGTTGGGGATGATGTGACAACCCAAACTTTTATGCTTTCGTGATTATTGTTACCTAATTCCATGATCTTTAAACTGGTACTGTTACGTGTATTCATTATGTGATTCTAGTGAACATACTTGATTTCCTACTTGATTGGTTATGTGAGATTTAGTGTTATTAAGTGATTGCGGGATTGGTTAAGCTTAGCCGCATACCACCTTAGTCGCACACTAGAACCGCTGGAACCGGGCCACACCTTTGCGCTTGTTGCTTGTTCTCGGCCCAAATTCAGATACCTTTAAACAAGTTATCACGTGCAGACCCTTGTATCGTAAGTTCTGACCACCATTATTATAATAACTATAGTGGATACTTAAGGAATCACTATGTTGGACCATGTGACTTTCATTAGTAATTCCTCATATGCAAACATGTGATTATTATGAGAGCAACCATGTGGGCATGTGCAGACAATACTTATCCAAACAATACTTTGTGGAAACGGAATTCATTGGCATCACATGCCACAAAGTCGGCTCCTTCATTATCCTAAGCTTGGACTTCTTTAATTGTTTCACATGCCAGTCTCCCTAAGCCCAACCGACCCCTAGCCCATTTCCTTGTTAATTGTTTATGTGAGTGCATGAGATAAAATCACACAACCCTTTTGAAGTCGTACATATATCAGATCATAATAGGAACTTGGGCCGGTCACCTTATGCAAATTTAATAGTGTATATGGCCCTTATGTTACCACAAGTCCAAACTGAGCCCACTTTTTCTATCTATTAGTTACGTACAATAATTTTAAGAGCACACAACCATTTTTGCAAACCCTATTGTTCTCAAAAAGATCATCGACGGCAGTAGCAAGACCCCCCCTGTTCGTGTTTACATCTTGATTAATCAGACTCCCGGTTAGTAATTCTCACTTATTAAATTACATGTTTGTGTGGTAGTGAATGTTTAGTTGTTGTTGGTTATATGCTGAATATACTAATCATATGTGTGGGTATTATGTTTTGTTGCAAGCTGTTCACTAGGTTAGAACTCTTGATGATCCGTTAAATGTTGGTACTGATTATTGATGTTAAAACCTGATAACTATAAGATGTTGGTGTGTTAATCGGTGTGTAACTAAAAATGTTATGTGATGATATGATCTTTGTGTGTGATATGGGTTAAGAATACAGTGGTATGATAACCGATTAGTAGGGGTGTTGGTATGTTTTGAGACATGTGTTGAGTATCACCTTAGTATTTAAATTGTTTTGGGTCACACATATGATAAAGATCCTGTACACACACAAAACTGCTAGAAGAGAGGTGAATGATGTTAACTGTAATCAAGGTTAGTCGATGTTGTGTTGTATTGATGGATTGTTAGTTCACTTTATCAATGGCTGAGATAATGATAAATTCAATTAACTGGGCCTACAAGAAATTAATCGATCAGGTTAAGGAGAGAACTAAGTAAATAAGGGATAGAGGGCTTTGTTATGTGGGTAGCAATCTGGGCTGGGCCGGACATGACTGAACAGTAGGTCCGAGAACCTTTGGGCCAGCCGGATGGGGCTGAATGAAACACCTGAATGGGCCAGGCTTCGTGTGGACATAGGTTCCTTGTGGGGCCACTTTTGGTGCTAGGCTTGGTTGATTGGGCCGCTTCACATAAACAACAAAATAGTTAGTTTCGTTGGGCTGTATCATGACATTGGGCCACAAACACATCCACACACGTATCGAATTTGAGTCTGCTGGGCCGGTCTGTATGGGCCCGGAGCTGAACCAGCAATGCCATGTAGGTTGCAGACTGGGACGGGTTGTTTGGAATGAAATGTTACTTGAAACGTGGCATGCAAAGTTTAACTCTTTATGTGTAGTACTTAGTATGCGAACATATTTTATATGGTGGAATTAGTGCAAGACTAAGTGATATAGCCTGTTTGTTGATGAATGCATGTTATGTGTGTATATGTGAACTACGCGTAGTAAGCTTAAAACTGATTGATACTTGTACTCCTGTTAGGACGTGTTTGTTCAACTGTTAATCAAGTAAACAATCTAACCGAGCAAAATCAAGGTGAGTTCACTACTTTGAGCATGCGTCCCGGTGGTTGGGACAGTCAGTGGGTATCCCGGGGAGGGATAAATCTTTTGGGTAAAACTGGGAGGTAACGGGGTATTAGTTGGTAGCGCTACTTAGGTTTGGCACCCTCACGCCGTACCGGGGAGGACGGTTGTGAACTAATTACCCAGTCGGGCCCAGTGCTTTGATAGGAGCACTGGGGAAAGGGCAAAACATACATCAGGAGCCGTCTTGTTCAGTATCGAGATATTATCAACATTACTTTCGGAATTAAATTCAATGGATTAACTAAACTCTTGGTAACCAACGTTTTCGTAAAACTATGAACTCACCAGCGTTGTCTGATACACTTGTTGCATGCTCTCAGGTCGTTAGATTTCTTGGATTTGGAACTTGCTGTTTGGAGCGGCTAGAGTGGTCATGGGTCGTTCTAATTGGATACACATATTGGTTCATTGATTTCGTACACTTGTTTTGAGAACATTTAAACTATGGTTTCATTAATGCTTCCGCTGAACACGTTGGGTTTATCTAGACTTATTGTTGGTACTTTCGTTAATAATTGGCTATTTCATTTTTAAACTTGTTATGAGTTCAACATGATTAGTGGCTCGTTATTGGTTTGTCACACGCCTAACAGGGACACTCCCTAGGTGGTATTTTGGTGGTGTGACAGTCTTGTTGACTCAATATCAAGGAGTTGATACTTACAGTAATGCAGAATATCCGAGTCACAAGGCAATAATCGGATATAACGAAATAATAGTTGTAACTTTGATGAAAAACAATCATTAGAAGGGAAGCTACATGCGTGGCAAATGATTGCATGTGTATCATATGAAATGATCAGGTACTGAAGCAAATAAGTGTTCGCTTGACTGAAGAAAATTATCATGATGCAACTACCATTAGGAGAAGTAGAGATGCAAAACTCTACTTGTTAGAAGCAAAAGTGGAAATTTTAATATAAGAAATTTGAGTACTTTATCTGTTTGGTTAGCTGAAATAGCATATACGTCAGAATAATGGGGTTTGCTTGGTTAACCGATGTGGTTCCTAAGTGACAACCTTTAACGAGCTTTGACCTAAGTTCCCAAAGGTCCTAAGTACATGTTTTCTAGGTTCTCAAAGTTTCATATTCTGTGTAAAACTGTTTTGTGCATCGTGTAGGAAACACAATTTTAGTGTATGTTTAAAACAAATTGCTGACTCACTGTACTTTGGTATGCTTTTATCCTGAATTCATAGCTAATGACACTCGACCAATGATCAATCTTAGAATAGTAGTTGGATCCTTGCAGTTAGTTAAGTAAATCGTAAATCCTCGGCATGGGATTCCGGTTCTTGATGGTTGACTTGTTCAGCTCTTGGTGGTCGACGCTCATTCGAAAGTTACCATCCTTCTTTTCGACGTGCAACACTGGAGTTCCCAAAGCGAGAAGCTTGGTCTTATAAATCCCTTATCTAACAATTCCTGAAGCTGCGTTAACTACTCTTGCTTCTCAGAAGGCGCAAGTCGATAAAGTGCCTTGGCTACAGGTGCGGCGCCTGGAACCAGGTCCATATGGAATTTGACTTGTCGTTGAGGGGCTAATCCTGACAAGTCTTTGGGGAAGACTTTGGGATATTCCCTTACCACAGGGATATCTTCGAGCTTAGGTTCTTCGGCTTCTTTGTCCATGACATGAGCCAAGAAGGCAACACATACTTTCCGCAAAAACCTCTGTGCCTACGCATAACTACTAACCCGTAGAAGCGTATCCCGCTTTTTCCTATGAATCACGATCGTCTCTCCATTTGCCAATGGAATATGGATAATCTTCTCACGACATACGATCTTAGCTCGGTTATTCGACAGCTAATCCATTCCAACTACGACGTCGAAGCTTTCCAGCTTAACTGACAGAAGTTCTGATGAAACCTTACGCTCCCCAAGCTCTATCACATGGCTTCTAATTACTTCGTTGGCTTCTACTAGCCTCCCATTAGCTGGTTTTATCGAGTATAGGATATCTAACTTATTTGCTACTATACCAAGTATACTCTTAGGCCCTAGAGGTACGAAGCTATAGCCGTTACTAGTATTAAACAACACAGATGAAAAGTGTTGGTTAGTAGGGAACGTACCGGTAACCGCGCCTGGACCCTGGCATGCTCCACGAGCTCCAATGTTGAATGCTCCTTCACGGTCTTGGTTAGTCTCCCTTGGGCAATCTTTCCTAAAGTGCCCCACGTCACCGTAGTTAAAACACCCTAGTCTACGTTCTTGATTGTCGCCATTTTCGCCTTGATAGTTACTGTTGTTGTTGTTTCCTCTATGATTTCCGCTACCATCTTGACCTCGATTTCCGTGTCTCGTTCAGCGCCAGCACGCCTTCTTGCAGTGTCCCATTCTGCCACAGTTATCACACCTTTCATTTCTACATCGCCCGGTATGATGGCGTCGGCATTTGTCGCACTTAGGTTGTTTACCCATGTACTCTTTTCCCTTTTTGTCTTTGTTGATATTGTTCGCCCGAGCATCCTTTTGGAAATCAGTGAGCTTCCTTTTGTTCTTTCCAGATGACACCACCAGAGTTTCCTTCTTTTCGTCAGGGGTCGAAAGTTTTTCCAGTCTAAGTGCTTCCTTAGCGAGCGCCAAACTCATCATACTCGCAGCAATAGTTGTTGGTGGCGTTTGAAACGCCAGTCCCCAGATAAATTGCTCCATCCTTTTCAACTCTGGTTCCACCAGGTATAGAACAACTCACGACAAATCATGAAGTCTCTGTACATACTCCACCACCTTTGGTCCTTCCATCATCAGGTTCCGGAATTCAATTTCCAGCTTCTGGATCTCCATCTGAGAACAATACTCCCTATGCATCATTTCCTTCAACTCATCCCATGTCAAAGCATACGCAGCAGCCTCGCCCATTATCTGAACCAGAAGGTTCCACCATAACAGAGCCTCATCTTGAAACAATCCAGATACGTATGGAACTTGTTGCTCTGGCATACATCCGCTCATTCGCAAAACAGAATCCATATTCTTGGCCCATTTTACAAAAGCTACGGCACCTCCAGTGCCGTCGAAGTTCAGAGGCTTGCAGTCTAAAAACTGCTTGTAGGTACAACCTGTACCCAAGCAATCATCATCACAGAAAGCATTAGCGAAACACACTTGGAATTGTCCAAACGTTTTGTAATGTGTCTTAGGTGACTTAAACATTACCGTTAGGTGGGTTATTCCCTGGGGTACTTTCGCTGCGTTTGTAGCGAAGAACATCGTGCCGAGCTATGGCCCGTGAGACGTGCGCTTACCATTCTGCCTTGGTCAGCCGAATGATCTCTTAATGAGACATCTTCTAAGAAGATGTTCGGATCGGTCAGGTCTTATTTGTTCAGGGAATGTATATAGTTGTTTAGAGGTCGTATATACGTACACATATTAAATCATCATCTCAATCAATCAAACATCAGCACAATCAAGTAATTGGGAATATGTTTAATGAGAACATAACAAACAAGCACGTTGTAAGTATGTATGTATGTACTTGTAAACATTTGTAAGTATGTATGTATGTATTTGTAAACTGGTATGAAAAGACAAGGAACAGATCAATTAATGTGTAGCTAATACATTAACATGTGTGAACGGCGTAGGAAGGCTCAAACCTAGCAGATTTGTACCGGGCCTCCGGCTGTAAGACATAGTCACCTCATGGGCCACCCTGGTCCACATGGGTGTGGGCTCGCTACACCCAAATAGATCTATCACTCATGTCCCTCGGTCCTAAAAAGAGGATTAATGGTCTTAAGAGTGCGCCTACCCTTTCACATGATCTAACAGTATTTTCCTAGGCTAACCATACCATTTGTAATTGTTTGTAAACATTTAGTAACATGTACTTCACCCCCGAAGTTTATAAAACTGAAAACAGTTAAAAGAAAAGGGGGACATGAACTCACTGTTTTGCGTCTTCGTTTCCAATGTAGCTCAAAGCTTCCTCTAGATCGCACGGCTACCTACATGCGACTACGGTCCATTAGACGGGTGGGTCGTGCCTTGATTTAGTATTAGTTAGTGTTTCTGAGTTACGTTTCTTTGTATCTTCGATATTATTCCAAGTTATATAATTATTTGTCAAAATAATAAATATTTTAACTTAAATTATATTTATTAAATTTTGGAATAATTGTTGAAACAATTATTTTAACTTAATACTTCCCAAGTATTTATACTTGTATTTCCTTCCCAAGGATGGGGGTATCTTTCACTTGTATATTTTTGCCATGTATCGGGGTCGTATTCCGGTGTGTATTTATATGTACGAGCATACGTATTTTTATGGTATTCATTAAGTATTCTTTATACTTAATTTCATATTAATTATTCCGGAATATTATCTTTAATAAAGATTCAATATATATTTCCAAAATATATATTTTAAGGAATATTACTTAGAAAAATTATTTATAATTTTTCTTTGGCAAAAATATTTGTATTTTCTCATAAGTTCAAAAATTAATATATTTTCAAGTCCTAACTTAGAAAATATATTTAATCTCATTTTTCTCCAAAAATGATGTATTTCGTATTTATTTGAGAAAACATATCTTCTACCCAAAATATTGTACTTCATGTTTCCAAAAATAATATATCTTCTAAAAATTTCAAGAAAAATATATATTCATATTTGCCAAAAATAATATACTTTTCCTTTGTCAAAAATATGATTTAGTCTTGTAGTGATTGTAAAAATCATATTTTCATTTCCTTGTGTCCAAAATATTATTTACCAAAATATACTTTGTGAATAAATTTCCCGGAATATTTTGTAAGTCTTATTTCATAGTTCGGTTTCACTAATATTTTGTGTAAATGAGTATATTTATTTGTTGGAATTTTGGGTAATAATTTGGATGGTAATTTTTGGTATTTTTGTGAGTTATATAATTTCAAGTCCTGAAATAATATAACTAATACACATAGTATATGAATAATCACACACATGTGACTTCTAAATATATATTTTCCTAAATACATATTTAGTCATTTTTATTTATGAAATCCAACCTCCAATAATTATATTTTTGTAACAAAAATTATGGCAAAGTTTATGTAAGAAATTCATGGTTTAAAATACACTTGTAATTATTTGTTTAAAAATATTTTTCTAAGTGTTTATATTTTTTAGAAAATTTTGCCATAGTTTCCCCTAAAAATGGAGGTTTCCATGCTTTCAAGCATATCATTTTCTTTTGTAAAAATCATCACAATCAATCCACAAACAATAATAAACAACTTTTACTCACCAATTTGCCAAAAAAAAAGTAATAATCTACCACTTCATGAACTTGAATATTTGTAAAAATTTGTAGTAACTTACTAGTGTCATTAGTAAGCCTTGTTATCCTTTAAAGTGTGATTAGTTCTTAAAAAACCTCATTCTTGAAAAAGATTGATCTTTACAACTTATGATCATCATTTCTAAAAATGTTTCTTTATGAATTCTTCTTGTTTCACAAGTGTTTCTACACTTGTTTAACCACCAAAAATAAAGTTTGTTTATGTAAGAACCAAGATTTAATAAAACTTATATTTTTAACTCGGTTTCTTTTAGAAATCATCCATAAATCTTTAGATCTACAAGTGTTACTACTCACTTTGATCATTGCTTTTCAAGAAACCAATGTATTATTTCAAGTTCATGATCTTTGTGTGGATGATCCATCATCCTTCAACATTTCTACTTTCTCATCTTGCTAGATTATGTTTTTAATCATGATCTAGCAAGATCATATGATGATCTACATCACATACATGAACAATCAACAATCATCAAGTAAATCAACACATAAACAACTTAGTTTCTTCATTAATCATGCTTATGTTCAAGTTTACATATTGTAATTCTTAGTGTTCTTCAAGATTATGCGTATGATTCTTCTTTTAACCACTTAAAATGGAAGTAAAATAGCAAGATCAAAACTATTACCACTAGCACAAGGCTAGGGATGATCAAGAGAAGTTATGAGATGGATAAAAGCAAATGAGAGAGGTCCTTCCACTTCCACAAGCTCCTAGCTTCTTTGTATGATCTTTAAAACCTTTGTAGGTATGTAGAATGTATGAGGAAGATTGAATGATGGTGGATGTGGGTGTGCTTTGGGTCGGCCGAGAATAAGCAAGGGGAGGAGGAAGACGAGTGTGTGTTCTAGTGTGTGAAACATTTGAAGTTTAGACTCAAGGTTCCATCTTATAATCCATCCATTCATTTTAACTCTTGGTCATTATGTTTAGGAAAGTAATAACACAATCTAATATAATATTAAAACAAATCAATATGGTGGGGGCCACTTGGGCCGTGAACTAGGTGGGGGGGGGGTTAGTAGATTAGGCTTGAACCAAGTTAGTTAGTTTAAGGTTAAATTGTAAGTATCTAGTTAGTTATATTAGTTACTAGATATTTTAGGAGGTGTTATGATGTTCGGGGATCATAACTAGCTTGGAAATGTTAAAACAGTGCTTCTAGTGTAAATTTGGTGTTTCGGGTAGTGTCCGGTTGTTCGGTGGGTTACCGGTTTGTGAAGGTGCTAAACTACGCAGTTTAGTGTGCTTTATGTTCCTTTTTGTGACACTTTTGATTCCCGACACTTAGGAAAGCATTCAGGACCATTTAACCATATTTCTACATTATATTAGGTTGTTAAAATGCTGATTTTTGCTGAATTCAGCACTTTGGATGAGTTTTAGGCACTTTCCGGCACTTAAACTATCCCTAAAAAGGCAGTTTGTGATCCGTACTTTCCTACACACTATACTAGTGTGGTACTTAATTTCTGGCTCATTCTGTGTCTCAATGCACTGTCTGTCTATGTGCTGAGTTCTATCAGCATTTTCCTGATTTATCAGATAACTGTGCTAGCTGTACTTAATGCATCATTTGAGGCAATAAAGCTTTCATGCAATATTGGTATGACATTAAACAATGTATGATGCTCATGTATGTATATGGCAGTAATCAGAAAGCAGTTAATTGCAAATTCAGCACAGTCATTAATCATTAATTATTGTCTAATTATTGTACGGATGCATACAAATTTGACAGTTGTCACAATTCTACTAACACTAAACACACATATGGGCAAGTGCACCCATCGTGAGCGTAGTATAACGTTGGTAAGATACCGAGGTCGTCCAAGGACACAAGAGCTTTTAGTACCGGTTTATCCTCAACGTCTAATCAAATCAAAATTTTAGAAAAGGTTTTAAACATGAAAATAAAAACTAAAAATGCTGAAAAATAAAATAAAATAAAAACAGATAGAAAAGATTAATCACTTGGATCTGACTCGCCTTTAGTGTAACCTTTGATGATTTTCGCACTTTTGCACTTTTTAAGAGATTACCTTAGTTATAGTAGTAGGCCCCTCTTTTGAAGGTGACGTTACCCTCAACCCAGTAGTTTGAGTCAGCAAGGATACAATCCTAAAGGGTTGGAATATTGAAAGATAATTAATTAAGTTATTAATGCGTAATGTGGTGGGCCCCTCTTTTGAAGGTGACGTTACCCTCGGCTAAGTGGTTTGAGTCAGCAGGGATACAATCCCAAGTAGTTGGGTTAATGTATTAATAGTAGGTTACATATGAGGGGATCAAGCCATTCGCACCCCCGCCATCCAATACCAATGGGTATTGAAGGAGGTCTTTGTAAGCTTGACCCAGGTCCTTGCAGGATCTATACAATGAACAAGGCAAGAACCTTACCAAACCATTCCCTTAACCCCCGACCAGGTAGCCAACATATCTCTATATAGACCATAGAGATATGAATGGTGAAGATCTTTTATTCTATATATAGACAGTAAAATAATGCCAAGACACCACAGACAAATGATAAGGAAGTTTCACATTCAACATAAGAAACTAGTTATTAAAGTCATTAATACAAAACCAAATAAAAAGTGCGAAAAGATTAAAAATCAAAAGTATTACACTAAATGCTTGTCTTCACCAAGTGATGTAAGAGACTTAGGCAAACATGGCCTTTGATTGTCAAGAACTCTTACTATCAATCTTGGATCCTGAGACTACTACACACACTCTATGATAGATGATGGATGATGGTGGTGGATGTGGGTTGTAGTGGTGGTGGAGTGTGGGTGAAGTGGGTGAGAGGTGGTTTGCCAAGGGATGCCTTTGAAGTGAACCAAGCACCCCTATTTATAGCCTGCACAGAAGCCAGGACACGGCCCTGTGTCCGCCCTTTTTCTCTTTCTTAATTAATTACAATTTGTCTGTATTAGCTCCACACGCCCCCCGTGTCCGCTGTGCACGGCCCCGTGTGCAGAAGCGTATCTGTACTATCAAGATTTGCAAGATTCTGCGAATCTTAGCGTTGACCACGGCCCCGTGTTGAGCTGGGCACGCCCCCGTGTCGGGAATAGAAGCTTCTACAGCTTTGTCTTTTCTGCAGACAACTGGCCACGCCCCCGTGTCTGCTGGGCATGCCCCGTGGTGAGCTGGGCACGCCCCGTAGTGAGCTGGACATAGCCCCATGCTCAGCTGGGCACAACCCCATGCTCAGCTTTCTTCTTGTTTTTTTTGCTTTGGGAGATGCTGTCGAGGGGTCGAGCATGCCACGTTTCTTCCTTTTCTTTGTATTTCTGTTGGTTTTCGCTGTATATTTGTTCCTTTTGTTCGTTTAAGCTCATTTGATCATGTAAATTCAAAAGGAAGACAAAAACACACTTTTTCCAACATTAGTACTAAAAAAGGGTTAGTTTTATGCCTTATTTGATGTAATTTATATGTTGCACTTTACACACTTCAATGCCATACATCTCAAACAATTCTTTTGTGGATTCTCCAAGATGAAGAAGATCGTGACGGCAAGCATAAGACTTAAGTTCACCTTTTAATAGCTGAACATTCTATACTATAAGTTCAAATAAGTAAATATGAAGAAGAAGTCGATAAAGTATTCTAAACCATTATAGTTTGCTGAAAAGTAAACAGTACTAGGGCGAAAACAAAACAATGTTGGCAATAATAAGACTTAGACCATTGAAATATGATACCATATAAACAAATTGTTCGAAAATTGTACGAATTATAATGTCTAAACATTGTATGATGACAAAAAAACGTTAAACATCATTACTACCGGGAGAGAATTGTTTACCACATGTATTAACCACAAAACAAACATTCTCTAAATGTTATGGTTAGAGATGAGCAACCTATTCAGATTTCTGTTATAACGAAGATCAAACTGACCACCATCCGCCAAACCAGCTTGCCGCATAAAGTTTTGCCATCCTCTTAATGCATACCGAATCCTGCCACGTGCACTTTCGTCCCGAATCTCCAAAGTCATTGAAAATCCGTCTTCAGTTTCAACTGTCATTTCATCAAGGATGGATAAATCAACGTTCATGGCAAAGGCCTTCGGGAAACGCTGCATTACAATTCCATAAAAGTACATAATTAAATGGTTAATAACAATTCAAACTTTAAAAAAAATCCATAATATTAAGTTAACGCATTTAGAAAAGGAGAGACTTACAAAACGAAAAGTGAGACGCCATGCCACTTCGTAATCATCGGCTTGATAAAAAACCGGTGGAACATCTAAAATCTCTTGTTCAAAGAGAGGCTCGGCTTCTACAACCGGGACATCAGGAGGAGCATTTACCACATTATCTTCCAAAACAGCTTCATCTTCAAAGGACACATCATCATTACCATCGTCCTCAATCTTAACCAGTTCGATGACTGGTAAAGCATGGTCCAGAGTTAGTGACTGCAGACCGTTAGGACGGAATAGTAAAATTTTAAAAACCCGATCCTCAAGCAGCTCAAAACCATAAAATCACCCGTTATTAAACAGAGATCCTTTGCAATTTGAGAAAAATCAACAACATAATGGTTAATATCCCAAAGTCTACTTATGCTAACATTCCACATATTATCGTCGCCAAAAAGGATAAGAAAATCATCAAACAAATTATCACCATTGAAATGATGTTGCATAAATTCCCTGGGTACCCACTGCAGTAGATTGAAAATATATTAATAATTATAACATGTAAAGGTTTTTCAAACATAATAGACAGTTTTTAAAGCTTACCAGATTGCTGTTCTGAGGATGTACCATAACAATATGAAACTTTGAAGAATTCACCGTGTGTAGATAACTTTTGAAGTGAGTTATTCTAAATGATAATGAATCCATATTTTGGAAAACAACAACATCTCCGTCTTCTATACCAAGTACACCGACGATAGTCGGCCACCCGTTCGAAAGACAAAAACCGTTTGTAGACTCCTTGATATTAACATCAAACATTACAGTTTCATCTGTAATCAAAAGAACAGTACCGGTCAAGTAGCCCTTTAAATCATCCAATCTGTTGTACCAAGTTGGCAGGGGCTGTAGAGATCAATGAAAATAGTAAAATCGTCAAAACAACAAACATGTAAGATAGACTTCATATCAGTTAATTTGTCAGGTAACGATATAAGTTATGAAAATCAAACATATAACCTGTTCTATTTTAGTCCTGCCCTCTATATAAACAATAAAACCACGCTCCATAACTGGGAACAGAAAAAAAATAACATTAATATAACGGTAACAAATCCGGTAAAAAACCACATTAACATTAATGATTGAATTCTACAACAGAGTAAGGATGTGTGAAACAACAAACAACGGTGATATATAAGTTTATGATATCCATTAAAGAAAGTTAAAACATCACAGTTAAAGCAAAGATTCCCTAAAAACAAAGGATTCCGATTAAATTCGGAACTTATAAACAGATTTGCTATTATATAGACAACAAAGAAAAAAGATTATACATGAAGCTATTAAAGACTAACTAACTTTTCAAGAACAAATAACAAAAATGATGTATAAAAAAGACACAATTTTGTGTTTAGGGTTTAATGATTACTTGAACACACAAAATTATAGTTAACTTTTTGGTGTTTGAATCAATTTAATCTATGCTCATACAGAAACACAATAAAAAATCACCAACAATCTAAACAAAATTACATTCAACATTAGAAACTTTATAACAATCTAATACACATAAACTTAACTGATCTCATACAATGTTTAAAACATCAAACAATGGTAAAGTATAGTTTTAACAGATCCAGTTAAAAATGGAAAAACACAAAAGTGGTTGCAATATCTAAGAAAATTTAATCAATACAGACAAATGCAGACTATACAAAGATATTATCCATAATTGGAAAAAAAAAACATCATCAATTTAGGTGTTAGAACACCAGCTATATAAAAAACCAAAGTTACATCTTATGGTTCATTGATTATTTGAAAACACAAAAATTAAGTCTGCTCATATAGAAACCAGTTTTAATAATCCGCCGGAAAATAACATAATCATAATCATACAACAATATAAACAAACATAACAATAAACATGAACAAATCAACAGAAATTACGGTAAAAAAGATGTCGGTTTGAATAATCCGCCGGGAAAAACATAATCATACAAATCGGTTTAAAAATTTAAGTAAAACAACAACAAAAAATCTATACAACATTACAATAAACATTATCAACTAAAAATAAGTATGTTATTTTGTGCAAACCACATGGACTAACTATGTAATTAACTCTACAGTTAATAAATAAATCATTTCAATTATAAATAAACATGTATTGTTTTTTATTATAAGGCAATGTGTAGTCATAAAGCCCTTTGGTGGGAGTTATGCGACAAGTGGCGAAAAAGTGTAAGAAGGGGCTTTATGGGGGTTATATCACAAGAGAGTGTAGTCATAACCACATGCCCATCATTACTCAATTATTAATTTTCTATTTTTTATAATTAATTTCTAAATTTATAAAATTAAAAACCATTAAAAAAGTAAAAAAAAAAACTATTTCATTAAATTAAAAATCATTACAAAAAAAAAAAAAATACAATAAAATTAAAAAAACTTTAAAACTCAAAGATTATAATTTTTTTTCGATTCGCTCCTTTTGTTGTATCGCCATTTGCAACGCTTTTCCGATTAGGCGGTTGTGCGGTTTCGAGTAGAATGCAAAGTCTTTTTCCCATTGTCTATCCCGCATAATCTCGGTCACTTCCCGGTTCTCTTGCATAGGTTGAGCCCTTAGGTCCTGCATGTCTTGAAGGCATTGGTTCATCTCCGAAAAGACATTAGTCAACTCGGATCCCACCGACGATGACTCCGGCCTCCTCGATCTTGCACCGCTTCTTCTAGCGGATGGTCGTGGTAGCTCTTCCGCCGGCTCATCCGCCCCTTCCTCCCCGGTTAATAACGGAGTAACATCGTTTAAGTCGGTGTTTCGAGCGTCGGACGTTGGAGTTTCGGGTTCAACCGATTCAGTGATTCGATCTCTTTAACGGTCTTTTATTTCTGACCCGAAGAAGTTCCTACCGTGGTTGGGACGTTGGCCCATTTGGCGCTATTACGAAGAATTTACCAACACTTAAGTATGGGAAATTACCTTGAGCGGCTTGATATTCTTTTAAGGCGGACTGCATAATGTACTCGTCGTTATGGCCACTTTTCAATCTGTTTTTACCCGTTGGTAAACTGATTGAAAATTTGTGCACTTTTTGTTGATACCGGTCTACTTGCCCGATAATGAATCCGGTAGCCGGTAGTTCTCCCCCTACCCATGAGCCCGAAAAATAGTTCTCGGATTCGTTTCCAAAACACGTGTTTATTTTGATTGCTTGCTAAAAAAATACAAAAAATTAATACAAGAAAATTAATACCAAACCCTATAATTTTTTTTAAAATATTACCAACTTGGGGTCCTCCAACACGTCGAGCAAAGCTCGAGTTAATGCGTACTCCTCTTTATCATCCCATGGTTGCACGTTTTTTTTCGTTCAGGTCTCGGTTTTCTTTTTATGGTTGCATGTGGGTTTGTTTTTTTGCGCCTCCTCTACTACCGCTTGCAGCTCCGTTTGTGTATCCGGGATAAAGTTGGGTTCGCGTAGTGGTGAGCCGAAGGCTTGAGACGACCCGATTCCTCCCATTTTGTGATTCGCGTTCCAGCCGTATTGATTTGGATCCCATGAGAGGGGTTGGTTCAATAGGTTCATGAAACCGGTTTGATTTTTATTGTACTCGACAAAACCGGATCCGTCAGGGGTGGGTCGAGTGGGAACTGGAGAAACGGGTTGGCTAGGATTGGTCGTTTGGTTCGTGTCTACACTAGAACGCGGAGGAACAAAACCGGATCCGTCGGGGGTGGGTCGAGTGGGAACTGGAGAAACGGGTTGGCTATGATTGGTCATTTGGTTCATGTCTACACTAGAACGCAGAGGAACAAAACCGCGGTTGTAAGGATACATGGTATAAAACCCCAGATTTTTATAAAATAAAGAGAGAGTGAATTGTGGTAGAGTGTGTAGGTTTTAAAAAAATGAGTTGGAGAGATGAATATATATATATATATAGAAATATAAAAGAAATTATTTTTTTAATAAACATGACCGTTCAACGGTCCAATCTTTTTAAATGCACAATTTTCCAACGTTATATTTTTCACCGGGATTGAAGTTTTCTCACCTATAGCATCGGCCGTAGTTTTGTGGCTGGGCGCTATGGGGCGCCATGGCCGAGATCCGCGTGATGTACCGCCCCACTATGGGGGGACTAAACACTTAACATTCAAGAATAAAATTAATAATTTCTACTAGCATTGGGTTAAACAACTTAAACTTAAACATAAAAATATATGGATGGTAACTTATCAGTTTGGTTCGGTTTTTCGGTTGTTAAAAATGGTTATATGAAAAGCGAACCGAAATTTTCGGTTACTAAATATCGAAAAACCGAACCGCCGATTTTTGTTTCGGTTCAGTTTTATCAGTTATTTCGGTTACAGTTCGGTTATTTCGATTTTTTATTCGCCCCTACATTCTAAATCGTTTTAAATAGATAATATGGTAATTTTTTATTTTTTCTAAGATCCATGTTACAATTTTTAAAGCATAAGGTACGAATGTTCTATACAATAGTATTTTATTTGTAGAATTTTAAATTAAGATTTAATTCATATTTACTCTCTATATTTTTATAAACAAATAGTATTTAAATTAAATGTAATCTTATTTAAATACTTCAATATATAATTACTAAAAGTTTATATAGTTATAATAATACTAATATATAATATAATACTTAAATATAATCAGTGTTTAAGACAACTTAGTTTAGATTATGTACTCCAAAAGAGTCTCGATGACACCCACTACATCACGTAGACTAGCCTACTTGGTTCAAAATCAAGTACTATTTTATTTAAATACTTAAATATATGAATACTAAATAATAATAATAATAATAATAATAATAATAATAATAATAATACCCAAATATAATTAGGTATTATCTTATTTAAATACTTAAGTAAATAATTACTAAATAAATATAATAATAGTAGTAGTAACAAGAATAATATTAGTACCCAAATATAATTGTAAACAACAACAACAACAACAACAACAACAACAATACTACTACTACCCAAGTATCTACATTACCATATAAAGCATTCAGAGTAGGAAAAATATGTAATTTCCCTAAAATTCTCATACATTTAGAAAAAGAGTTGTTTCATTTAGTACAAGTGGTGATACATAGCCCACATCGTAAATTACAATTTTGTCCCCCTCAGAAGTTCATAATATCCCACATCATCTAACTAAGACAATTTGCAAGGAAATTGTGGCTATAAAAGGAGGACACCTTTCAGTCTTTCAATTAACTTATTTTATGCTTCAGTAGGCTAATGCCCGCGTTACATGCGGCTTCAACCAAAAACTTATTATTTTTATTCGAATTTAATACTATGTAAAAAGATACGGGCTGAAGTGAACAACAAAAACGATAAAATTAATAAAAGTGTAATGAAGTTTAATGATTGAAAATACATATCCTAACATACAATTTTGGATTTTACATCAACTGGGCTCCAATTTGTCACCGTTCTATAAGAATACCAGGAAAGGATTCAATCGCATGAGTGACAAATGGGGAATCAACCTTCCACTCATGAAGAAGGGGACTCTATCATTATGATTCCACTTAGCAAGACGAATAGTTTGCACTCTTGTAGTAAACTTAAAATCAATTCTTTCTCATCAAAACTATTCCGGCAGGAACTGAAGCAGTTAAAGGAGAAAAAATCTTGCATATACCTGAAAATACAAAGATTCAAAAGGACAATATGAAGTTAGAGACCACATTGCAACAATAATGCATTAACCTTTATCACTTAAAAAAAGGATTACCAAATCTTGAAGCTTCTGGAGTGATCTTTTGCAAATAATTCAAAGAATTCTAAAAATCTTCTTACTTGGAAAGCATACAGAGCATTCTCGACATTTATGCGTTTAGTCAAGATCATTTAGGTCAATAAGTTAAGCTTCTAAAGAATCCACACGACAATCAGCAACATTTACCAATTCCTCTTTCTCGTAAGGCATCTCTAATGGCTTTGTTTTGAATGTATCAATGCGTTGTTTGAAATAACTCATGCTAAACCACATAAATAAAATACAAGATAACAGCATTACATAAATTAAGGAATGATTTCCTCTGCATTTGTTATGTATTATTTATTTCCTATGATAGGACTCAATTGTATTATATATATTGTACTCATTTGTGAATAATAGATCATTGATTGAGAGTCCTTACATGGTATCAGCCAATTAGGCGATCCCCACCCTCCCTCCTCTCTCTTCTTCTTTTGCCCACCCCTAAACCCTAATTCTTCTTTGCCTGCCTTCTGCCGTCGCCGTGACTATCATGGTAACCTCCTCCAACTCCGATCCCCTTCCCCTCCATTCCCTCCTACACTTCATCCCTCTAAAACTCACCTCCACAAACTATCTTGCATGGACAGCAGGTTACACTTGCTCTTTCCATGCAAAACCTTCTTGGCCATATTGACGGCACTGCCACTATCCCAGCCGAAACCATCACTGAATCTGAAAAACCTGACAAACCTGTCCCCAATCCTGCCTATACGACCTGGTTAACCAGTGATCGTTCCATCTGCCTCCTTCTCCAATCATCGCTTTCTGAAGAGGCCATGTCTGAAATCATTGGTATTTCCAATGCTCGTCAAATATGGCTTGCGTTAGAGATTGCCTACAGTCAATGCTCTACTGATCGCATGCACATGCTTCGTGATACCCTACAGCTATTACAGAAGGGATCCTCCTCTGACACCGAGTTTGGTCGCAAGTTCAAAAACATTTGCGACCAACTCGCGGCCATCGGACATCCTGTTCCTGAAACCGACAAATGCCATTGGTTCTTATATGGTATTGGCACCGCTTTTGAACAGTTCTCCACCACTCTTCGTACCTCAGGCACGGCCTCCTTTCGGGAGCTTCTTGGTAAAGCCGAAAATCAGGAGACCTGGCTAGCCTCCCTTCACGGCCAACAAACACCATCAGCCGCCTTTGTTGCTCAACACTCGCGTCCTGGTAACTATTCTCGAAATTCTTCTAGTTCCTCTTATACTAACCGTGGACGTGGTCGTAGTGCAGGTCGTGGTAGAGGTAAACGACAGCCTCATTGCCAATTGTGTAGGAAAGATGGCCACTATGCAAATATGTGCCCAAACCTTGCCTCTTATGCACAACAGGCTACTCCTACTGATGCCAATTTGGCTCAAGCGTTCCATGTTAAGTGTAACCTCACTGAGGAATATCCTGACTGGACAGGTGATACAGGTGCGTCTGCCCATATGACACCCTTTGAAAAAGACCTTACCCATACCTCGGCCATCTTCGAAATGACTTTGTTTGTTTCAGGAATGGCCACACGTTACCGGTCACCCAAGTCGGCACTGCGCCCCTCACCCCTAATATCTCCTTGAAAAATGTTTTAGTTGTGCCCCATCTCACAAAACGATTCCTTTCTATTAGCAAATTAACAAATTACTCACCCGTTGATGTTTTGTTCTCTAATATTTTTTTTTTTCATATTCAGGATCGAAAGACCAAGGAAATCCTGGCAAAGGGAACATGTGAAAACGGGCTCTATATCCTCCGTGAAGGAAATCAAGCGTTTCTTGCTTCCTACTCGAGTCATCATCTCAAAGCCTCATTTGAACGCTGGCATGGTCGTTTGGGTCATGTGTTTTTTGATATTATTTCTAGATTACATAAACTTGGTTCATTATTTGTAACTTCTTTGCTACTTAAACCTGGTATTTGTTCACCTTGTCAGTTATCTAAAGCACATCGGTTGCCCTTTGATTTAAATGATAAACTTTATTTGCATGCTTTAGATATGGTTCATTGTGATCTTTGGGGTCCTTCACCTGTCACCTCTACTAATGGTTATCGCTACTACGCTATATTTATTGATGACCATTCTCGTTTCACATGGTTTTATCCACTTAAACATAAATCTGACTTCTATGCAATATTGTTATTTTTTATTCCTTTCGTTCAAAATCAGTTATCCAGAAAAATAATTTTTTTTCAAAGTGATGGTGGCACTGAATTCACAAATAATAAAGTTCAAATTTTTTTTCAAGAACAGGGTATCCATCATCGCCTATCGTGTCCTCATACGCCTCAGCAAAACGGTCGTGCTGAACGTAAACATCATCACATTACTGAAATCGGTCTAGCCATGCTGTTCAACTCCCATGCACCAGCCACTTTGTGGACAGATGCCTTTGCTTCAGCTACGTTCATCATCAACCGTCTACCAACTCCGTTAATTGATTTCAAGTCCCCTTATGAAATCTTGTATGCAACTCCTCCCACATATTCCACCTTTCGTGTGCTTGGCTGCCGAGTTTTTCCTTACCTACGAGATTATGCGAAGCACAAACTCTCCCCTAGAAGCTTCGAATGCATCTTCATCGGTTATGATGCGAGCTACAAAGGGTATCGCTGTCTAGACCCAAAATCTCACCCTGTCTACATCACTCGCCATGCTCAGTTTGATGAGGACACCTATCCTTTTAGTGGCAACACAAAACCTGTTGATGAAGCCACTTTGGTGTTCTCTAACTTTGATGAATCCTTACCACCATTCCCCATACCCGATCCGCCATATGTCCCTTAAGTGCCTTCATCCGAAGCCCAACCTATTCACTCCACCACCAATTGCACCTTGTCTCCTACCCACTCTACTCCAATCGGTCCACATACTCACCCACCCGCATCGGCCCAAACTCCCTCAGTTCCCTCTCAGCCGGCCCAACCCGCTAATTCTCCGGCCCAACAGCCACCTTCCTCATCCGCGTCCGTGACCCGAACCCACACACCAGCTTTTCAATAGGCCCAATGTACTCCTCCCAGCCCACTTACCACGGCCCAACCTCCCACCCCACCTACTGTTACTCCAATCGAACCTAACCCGGGACCGTCTGATGAGCCGATGCCATCCCATCCAATGAGGACTCGATCAAAAAATGGGATTTTTAAACCTAAATATTATGCTAACTTGTCTTTGTTTTCAGGATCATTACACTATGCTTTACTTGCAGTTCACGATCCTCGCGGTTACAAATCTGCCGCAAAGCACGCTAAGTGGGTTAAGGCTATGGAAGAGGAACTTGCTGCCCTGCATTCTAATAACACTTGGGTTCTTGTTCCTCGTCCTACAGGTGCAAATATTGTTGGCTCTAAGTGGATTTTTCGAACGAAGTATAAGGCGGATGACTCAATTGATCGCTACAAAGCTTGTCTTGTTGCACAAGGTTTTACACAGGTGCCTGGTCTTGACTTTTCTCATACATTCAGCCCAGTCGTTAAAGCTTCCACAGTTCGTGTTATTCTCTCTCTGGCGACTATTTATAACTGACCTATTTGACAACTGGATGTTCGTAATGTTTTTCTAAATGGAAACTTGACTGAAACAGTCTACATGGAACAACCGACTGGATTCATTGATCCAAAATTTCCAAATCATGTTTGCTATTTAAAGAAGGCTCTTTATGGTTTGAAACAGGCACCGCGTGCCTGGTTTCAACATCTTAGCACCTTTTTGCTTGCAAATGGTTTTGTGTGCAGCCAAGCATATACATCTTTATTTATCTTCAAGAAAGGAACTGCTTTAATTTATCTCCTTGTTTATGTGGACGACATTATTATCACCGGCAGTGACTCATCGCTGATTGCCACTTTTGTTTCTCGTCTACACAAGGAATTCTCGGTTAAAGATTTGGGCTCCTTGGGATATTTTTTGGGATTAGAGGTTACTCACTTGCAGTCAGGACTTTTTCTTAGTCAGGCAAAGTACGCTCATGACATTCTTGCTCGTGCCGGCATGTTGGATTCCAAACCCATTGCTACTCCACTTGCCACCTCTGACACCTTTCTCAGTCAAGGTACGGCTTTTCATGACCCAACTCTCTACAGGTCGTTAGTTGGGGCCCTTCGGTATCTCACCATTACGCAACCGGATCTCTCATACGCTGTAAATCAAGCTAGTCAGCACCTGCAAGCTCCTACTCTCTCCAATTTTCAGTCCGTTAAACGCATCTTGCGTTACATCAAAGGAACCATCTCGTTTGGCTTAACTTTCGGCAAACCGGCCACTACAAAATTAGTGGGTTATTCTGATGCAGACTGGGCTCGTTGTATCGAAACATGGCGATCAACTTATGGTTATTCGATTTACTTGGGTGAAAATCTTGTGTCCTGGAGTGCTAAGAAACAACCCACTGTTGCTCGTTCTAGCTGTGAATCTGAATACAAGGCTATGGCAAACACTGCTATAGAAATCATTTGGCTCACTCATCATCTTCGCGAGCTTTATGCTCTTCCCACGGTTCGTCCAACCTTGCTTTGTGACAATAAGAGTGCTATCTTCTTGAGTCAAAATCCGGTTTCCCACAAACGAGCCAAGCATATTGATATTGATTATTATTTTGTTCGGGAGCTAGTCTCTTCAGGGCGTCTCAACACGAAATTTGTTCCGTCCAATCTCCAGGTTGCGGACATTTTTACCAAAAGTCTCCCGCAACCCTTATTTGAAAAGTTCCGCAACATGTTACGAGTCGGTCCGCCATCAGTTCGATTGAGGGGAGGTAACAGCATTACATAAATTAAGGAATGATTTCCTCTGTATTTGTTATGTATTATTTGTTTCCTAGTATAGGACTCAATTGTATTATATATATTGTACTCATTTGTGAATAATAGATCATTGATTGAGAGTCCTTACACAAGACCAAAAGAGCTGGATCACTTTATCACTCCACCTCCTACTCCACCTCCTGAGATGAAACTGCCCCAAGATAACCAAACCCATTTGAAGCACCTGAAATTGAGTAACAATTAGCAAATCACAATACCTCGTCAATAAATATTAGGCGCAAAATGTGTTGTCAAAGGCGAAAGGCGCACTTAAGGAGCATTGGCCTTGCTTGGAGCCAAGGCGCAAAAAAAGCGCACGCCCAAGCAAGGCGAAATAATAAAAAATAATTTAAATATGTATATAACTATACTTAAAACATAAAGTAGCATATAGGAGACTTACCAAGGCACGAACAAAACCACATTATAGAGAGCAACCATACGCCATTCAGTTTTCATGTACTCTGCTACTGCAACCCTAAAATGCCGATACAAGATTAAAGCAATGTTAGTTGCAAATAATAAAAAGGAACAAATATACAAATCTGGAGAAAAAGAAGCCTACCTGCAGGTTTGGAACACAAGATATCACCAGGACAGCCCACACGGACCTGAGGCACAGCCTTTTCCCTTCTGAGGCGCACATACAATAAAACCACTTGAGGCGCGCCTCATAAGAGTAGATATAAAAGTCCATGTATTATATATCTAGAAGCACATCACATGGCATAGATTAAACCAAATGGCATAAATGTGTATAGTGTGTCGAGAGGAAAAAAAATCAACTGAATAAATAGATGCCAACTCGACCAATGTTATTTCAGACCAAATCAACTAAAATGGGGAAAAACGTACCTGAGAAAACACCCGCAAGATCATCGGCTTTTTCTATGAGTTCATTGATGGGTAAAATGGCAATTAAATCTTCTTTATTTTGATCGAGCAAAGCCAAGGAAGGATACATGTTGGTTCCATTCCAAGACGTCTTCCGATTTCTTTCAGGATTGCCAGTTGATCCCCTTTTCAAAGAGTGGCATTAGCCCAAAGAACTGCCATGATCTTCCCAGACTTTCATTCATCCATCTGAGACTTCCTATTTAAAAAAAAAAACACAATCAACAATCAAAAGCCAAACAAAATAATAATTAAAAAAATAAAAAATAATAAAACCAACTTATTTTAACATCATAAGTTACCTGGTATGCTAGAGCAAGTGATCTCAACCCAAGGTCACGACAGCAAACTGAAATAATACTAAAAAACACACACAAATAAGTCAAATTTATAATTTAAACATTTACTTTATTAAACGAATATTATCATGTTTCAAAGTTTATCTTGCAAGATAAAGAGAAGTTTATCATATATATAGTCTAACCAACTCTATTAAACATTTACCTTATTAAAAGATACTATCATCATATTCATACCTGCATTAAGTAGGTCAAGCTCATCAATGTCGGAGTCTGCGAGGGAACTCTACCTAGATAACATTAATCCTTTCCATGTGATGCCCAAATACTTCGCTTGATTTGACTCGAAGTTCTCTATTCCCAAAGGTTTGTTTTCACTTGTCAGTTGTCATGCACCAGCTTACTTGATTGAACCCAAGATTTATAACTCCAACTTTACATTACCAGAGTTTTACCTCACTACTAGAATAATAGATAATAGCCACCAAAATTTGCCACCAAAAAACACGGTAGCAAAATTTTGATACTTTGAAAGTCAGATAGCGCGCTTCTCCTCGCACATCGCTAATTAGGGTTAACATCACAAACAAAAAGAGTAAAGATACACTTCGGCACATACACTCACATCGCTAGGGTTATCTCATTGTCAACTCCCAACCTCTCTCACCATAGATTCCAACTCCGACCACCGTACTCCGCCTCATAACCACCACTTCTGCACATAACTTTTCAACATAGATCGCCTCACACACTAGCCCTAATTCACCGCTCAATAACCACCGCTTGAACAACAATTAAACATCTCGAAACTTCTAGAGATGACTTCATCATCAGATAAATTAGGATCGAAGGATGAATAGTGTAGGGAGATCGATCCTTCGTTCAGAGAAAACCTAGCTACGGCTGAGGACTGGCGGAAGGCGCCACCGGCGGTGGTGGTGCTTCGAACCACCGCGTGTCGTGCGTTTGATACCGAATTGGCTGGTGAGAGCTACGCTACGGGGTTTGTTGTGGATAAAAATCATGGAATTATATTAACCAATCGTCATGTTGTTAAACCTGGTTAGTTAATTATCATCATTTTCCCCAAATTGAAGTTAGGGTTATGAGATGCAATATTGTAATGAAGGTTAAAGTGTTTCCTATGATGTTTGTTACTGTTGTAGAGCGACTTTGTAAAGTATACTTGGATATTTGCTTCTTATGATTTGTAAAATTGTAACCTTTTTTTTGTTGATCATATATTTGTCTATCAATTCTCTATTTTAATTGTTGATTTATCTCAATTGAAGGAGAGGTAATTACTTGTTTCATCTCTGTTACTTCAGGTATGCTTCTTCGGTTTGGATGGACTCGATTCGGTGTCCCCTGGTGTAAGATCTCATCACTATTGATGTTAGGGTTTGGTTATGTGGTTTGATTTTGTCAGATCTGTATTGATGTGATAATTTGATTACAATTATGCTAGAATCTTTCTGTTGATATGAATGCCTGTTATGATTAGGATATAGTTAAGAGTAGTTTTAGTGTAGTTATTGGTTGGTTTGGTAAGATTATGAGTTGATTATGTTAATAGGAATGCAATTATGCATGTAATTAGGAGGATCTAGTTTTTTCTGCTTGTATTGTAGAATGTGAATGTAATATGTGAGTGTACTGGAAGTACATGTGGAACACACATTAGTAACTACTTATGCTTTGAAACATACATGCATTACTAGCTTACCCAGATATCTCATAAAGTCATATGTGCAATGCAAAACATTTGAAATTGTTGCTTGAGATAAGCAAGTCCGTTACTTTGATATAGGTAGTCAAAGGCGCTAGGTGCAAAGGGTGAGCATGTTGCCTAAGCGCAAGGGGCTTAAAAAGCGATGGCCCAAGACAAGTAAGGTGCACAGTGTACACATGTCATTTTTAGCTTTTTTAGACATGGTTTAGTCTGCTTTAGGCTGGTTCCAGGCCATTTTTAGTTGTTCCAAACCGATTCAGAGTTGTTTTTGCAGAAGTTGGCTATTTTTTTATTGTTTACATTGTTCCTATGCGCCTCGACGGTCACAAGGTGTTATTGCTGTGCTGCATTATTTGATTAATTTTAAATGCTGAATTCGTGGAAATGATGATTGCTTGCGGGCAATTGGTTAGCTAAAGTTGTGGCGTTTGTGTTCTATATAAGTCTTCAAGATGGTGTTTGTTAACCTTATTTTTCTCAAATATTGTAATAACATGAACATTATTGTTCAGGTGTTAGGGAGCGGTTTTGAGGTGATTATTGTTGGAAAAAGAAAGCTTGTTCATTCTGTCCCAACCGAATTGAAGACAGATCTCAATGAAGTTCTCGGGTTATCCAAGGTTATCTTTATAACTTCTATATGCGAGCAATATTCTTTGTGTAGTTTACTTTTTGACTTTTAAGTCATATGTATGAGTAAGAAAAATCTTTGCTCTCAAGGTTTTGTGACAGCTGAAGAAGTAGAGAGGCGTCTGTTGTTGTCCACTAGCCATGCCGTGATGCCCTTGAAACTTTATTAGATGTGAGCACTTATTTTCATTTTTTTTAATTTTAGTGCCTAACCAGTGGTTTATTTGTGTCTACATGAGGGTCTTGCAATCAATGACGATGGCCACAGAGATGGCAAAAGGCGTTATTGGTTCCCTTGTGTGTCTTATGTCTCTTCTTTTGTGGCATCTGAGACTCTTTGACTTTCTCCTGGTCAATTGTGTAATCTCATGTGTGTGATCATTAAAAATGTTATTAAACAAATTGGTGAACTTTGATTTCCTTCTGGGAAAATCAAAAGGAACTTTTAGTTTTTTCTTCATACCAAACTGACTTTTATACTCTGAGAATGTTTATAAACTTTGAAAAGTAAAGACGATCGAGGCTTTTGTTTTCATTTCAAAACCAGCTGAGCTTAAACGAGCTTGAGCTAGTCTCTAAAAGTAATCGATGTTGTGAATGTTAATCTAGTACCATGATTCATCAGGGACATCATAAAAAATCATCTATTATAGATAAAAATAATCGATGTTGTGAATGTTAATCTAGTACCATGATTCTTTAATTTATATCCTATGACAAATGTCTAAAATGCCCTTTACATTGCAGGTCCTTTGCCTAGTTTCTATGGAGAAGCCTTTATCTCTAAAGCCAGAGCATGTTCGAGATGAGAAAGTGTAGGTGTATGCTTTGACTTTTCTTGTTAATTATTTGACTTTCTTGTTAGTTATATGTTGTAGTTCATTTTCGCATAACAAATTGACCAGTTTCTTGTTAGCTATATGTTGTAGTTCATTTTCGTTTAACTAAACATTACTTTTGCCAAACAAAATTATTATTATATTATAGCGCTTTAATCATTTCTAAAGGATGCTATTATTTAATCATGTAGAATTCTATGTGGAACAACCAGGATCCAGATCAAGTAGTTGGAACAACTGCTATTTTGAAAGAGATTGATAGTTTAACCGTTACTGTTGATGACATTCTCAAAGCTGGAGCTAGCATATCATCAACAATTACCAAAGAGGACACATGACTATGTGGGTTTGGTTGCTGGTTCAATGCCCATTTTAAAGTGAGTTATTCTTGACCATTATTTTTTTTTATTCTACAATCTACACTACTTTCCAATGAGTCTTAGAGCTTAGCTAACTTTTTTGTTTATATTTTATAATTATAGGGAAGGACCAAGAATCCTGCTGAGTGTGAGGTCAAGTTGACAACGGCTCCCAGCATAGATGACGGCACACATTAAAGCCAACAGGTTAGTAACATTAAGTTTAAGAACTAAAACTGACCTAACACTAATTCATATTTTGGAACTTAGATTTGATGCTACCAAATACTGCACTGCACTGTACAATTAGGTTAGTTTATAATTTATAATGGAAACAATGAAGTAAAGTTGATCTGCTGAGTACTGGTACACTGGGTTACATGTCAAAAGTTTGAGGGTTAAAGAGAAGTTAGAAAGTATTGGGGCCTTTTTTGTCAAGTTAGAAAGTATGCGTATGCTGAAAAGTTGTAGCAAAAACACATTAAAGATGTATATTGGCATATGGTTTTCTAGGCATTTCAGTTTTCGCTGCACTTAATACTTTCATAAAGAATTTTGCATGCTAAAAGTTTGATATCTTCTAATGTAGATGTCGAGTGTTCAAGTTTCGGTGGCTGTGTTCATAAACAGTAGTTGGATGATGACATTCAGACATTGATATGTGATTTTAAATAATACAGAGAGAAATGACAACTGCCGAAAAGGATCCTGACTAGAATACCAATTTTGACTGGAATCGGATTCAAGAAAGTGGACAGGAAGTTGAACCACTTTACGGGCCTGAGTATACAGGTCTTACCAATCTTGGTAACAGGTAATTTTTCTTCTTTTTGATGAAATATTTAAAAAGAAATCTATGCTAATGCCTCGTGGTTCCATTGTCTCATGCAGTTGCTATTTGGCTGCAACTATTAGGTCAACTACAGGGACCTTCTATGTACTTTACTATTCTTTTTAAGGCTGACGTAAGTTTATGTCTTTTAAACTTCTCTTTGCGAGTTCACAATGAGGATTAGCTTAACCTTTATTTATTTGTTTCCTATTCTTTTCAGGCATCCGGATATGAAGAGGCATGCAGAAAATTGCTACATTTTGACCGTGTAGAAGGTAAGATATGTCGTATGTGTTTGTTTATCTCTTTCGGCTACTAATTTTGACACTTGACAACACTAAGTTTGTTCTTTCAGCGAAATAAATGCATTACATGTGACGGTCTACATGTCTGCAATGGAATCGATAACAACTTTGTGGTTATAAATCAGAAAGGGATTGAGCCTCCATCGTTGGATATTCTTGCTAGGGCAGGGGTAGCTGATACTAGATCAAAAGGAGAAATATGGAGTGATTGGTTTTGGCTTGTGTGATTCATTACAAAAGTGCAGTTCCAACATATTTGATGTTTCGATTTGGATGTTTTATTATGAGCAACATAGGATATTTGTTATGATTTTCCTATTCCATAAATGGTTACATTTTAAATTCTTCTAGTACGTATAAGGTAGCAAATATAATAAATAAATGGCAAAATGGTGACATGGTGATAAAAACACGGTAGCAAAATGGTGTAAAAAAGCGGTAGCAAAATGGTAACAAACAAGCGAAAATGGTAGCAAAATGGTGACAAAAAGCGGTAGCAAAACGGTGGCAAAAGGGAGCGGTAGCAAAATGGTGAAAAAAAACGGTAGCAAAACGGTGGTAAACAAACGGTAACAAAAACGGTAGCAAAAAACAAAGCGGTAGCAAATAGGTGGCAATAGGGCAATTGCTACGTGTGTTTTTTCTACCGAAATTTTGGTGGCAAAACGGTAGCAAAAGGGCTTTTGCCACCGTTTTGCGACCGAAAATGTGGTAGCAAAAGCCCTTTTTTCTAGTAGTGCCTAGCCACGTTAATACATAGTAAGCATTAGTATAATCATGTGACCAATTTAGGTTAAGCATGACATAAAAGCGTAACTTATTCAAATTAAAAATAATGGCCTGATGTACAGGGTGGCTTAACATAGAAAAGTTGTCGCCTAGTAAACTCGAGCGGCGTAACCTGCTTTAAACTCACTGTAGCTTACGCTTTGGTCTGTACAGACATGGAAAACTCACATTTTCACAACTCGCATGACCGGTTACCTCGGATTGTTTCATGTCTATTTGTCTGAACACATTTTGATCTTGTATAAGATATTAAAGGAGGTTATCCACATACGGGATCATATAGTTCCCATTACCGATTTGACCCATCGATTACTAATTTAGCCACCTCTTTTAAGAGTACATCAATGTTTCTAAAAGAATTTGTACCTGTAGATGATTAGACCTGCAAGTGAATCATGTAAAATCACATTTATAATAATGAGGAGTCGGTCTCATTATTCGTCAAAATGAAATAAATGAATTTGTTAAGTCCTAATAGATATTTCATAATCAAGATTGATCAAGAGTAAACATCAAACAAAAATTAAAAAAGAATAACAAACATTAATAGATAAAGATCTAGGAAATGGAAATAGGACATAATGCTTACAAATTTAAAATAACAAACCATAGCTATAAGTAAGTCAGCTTGAATGCATCAGTGCCAGGAGAGCTCGATTCAGCAACTCTTCCTCCAGAAACTAAACCAAAACAACCATTAATTGACATAGAAATTATACCTTACTTTTGTAAAATGTTGTAAACATTAATAGGAAAAACAATTGATACTTACCCATGTTCTCGCAATCTGAACATACGAAGCTTTGGATCGCCTTCTTGTTGAAGATGAGTTACTAATCCAACTTCTACAAAACCAAAACCTAATGCAGCTAAACCATCAACAGATTCAGCCTCTTTATCAAATCCAGTAGAGAGACCAATTGGATTAGAATACCTCTTTCCTGAAACTTCAAACTTATCCATTCCGCCGGGGAAGATGCCCTCAACCAATATACCTATTAATACGGCCTCAGAGCATTCACATCCATCCCACCATATTTGAAATTAAATTCAAGACATAATCCGTTGATGAGGCGGTAAGAATCAGTGGTTCGCCATTAGGGTTTCTGGTCAATATTGCGAACTGAAATAATGACGGAATCCAAGAATGCTTTCAAGGAAACAAATCACATATATAAACATTCAGAAGATCGATTAAGAAAAAAATCAAATAATTCTACTCAACAGAGGAATAAAACTGAAGTATAAACGTTATCTCTTGTAATGGAATCAAGAAACAACGTAGGACGATGGCGATGGTGAAGAAAACTTACGATGGAATCATGAAACAGGTGAGGATTGCGATTTGAAGATAGATTGAAGATTGTTCGCAGACGATTGAGAGAGATAAAGAGGCGGGCGAATTTTGATCTAGGGTTTGGGTTTAGATTGCCATTGAAGATTGAGAGAGAGAGAGAGAGAGAGAGAGTATAACAGAAACTTCCATCATACGCCTCTCCAATACTCGCACCATACTTTGCCACGTGGATGGCTGATGTGGCTTAACCAAGGGGTGACATGTGTCCCCCAATGGTTTCTTTTATTCTATATATAGATTCGTTCTTTGGTCCATATAATAAAACAAAATTTTGTTTTTTTTTTCATAAATTGGTGGAGAAAGATACAAGACCAGTTCACCGAGGAGGCCGAGTAGTCGCTAAGTTGTGTGAGGTTGATCGACTTTGTCCCTTTAAGAAAGCTATAAGACCGGTTCGCCGAGTAGTCACCAAGTTGAACGCGACTAACTGTTGGGTTATATAAGATCTGCTGGTGATGGAAGCCAAAACCTAAAGGATCCATCATCCTTGCCTGAATAAGTTTAAGATACAATCTCCAAGTCCAGCAGTTTCTTTTCCCTTGAAAGCTTCACAAAACAGCTGCCCCAACTTCTGTTTCATCAAACTACTAAGAATAAAGAGAACAAGTGCTGATCATCAAAGTGCTGGCCAACAAGTCAATAGTCAAAGTCAACCAAAGTCAAAGACTGAAGACCTAAAGACCAGTCAACAAGTCAAGGCAGAAGTTCTGGATTTCTAGAAGTGTTGGATCACAACTAACTATTCTGTGAAATCCAACAGTTCACTATATTTCTCTAAAGATCCAGTTTGTCACATTCCCAAAACTACCCCAAGCGAAAACCCCCGTGAGGCATGTGACGTACCAGGATCTAGCCACCAATCACATTGAACTCGTACAAGATTTTAAATACAAACTTTCATTCATTAAAATAAAGCGTTACATTATATAAAGTATAACCTAACGTTTACAGTGGAATCATAGTTCTTTAGCTATGTACTTCGTAAACCCAGTGTATGAAAGTTAATAGACTTGTCTCGTATTTCCATGCGTCCCGACCCATGACCACTCCAGCTTCCCAGACAGCAAGTTCCACGTTCTCACATATCTATAACCTGCGAGCATGCAAACAAGTGTATCAGACAACGCTGGTGAGTTCACAGTTTTTACCAAACGTTTAGTTACCAAGTGATTTGTCCAGTTTAATAACAATTCCGAAAATAATGTTGATAATAACTCGAGTACCGTACAAGATGGCATCAGATTGTTTTGCCCGTCCTCAATGCCCCCTATCTAAGCATTGGTCGTGGTTAAGGTCATTAGTTCACGCTCGTCCTCTCAGGCACGGTGTGAGGTTGCCAAGCCTAATAGCGCTATCAACTAATACCCCGTTACCTCTCAGGTACCTATTCGGTAGAAGATGGGACTTAAGGTGATAGGAAATGAGTGTATTATCCAACATCCCAGTTTTTACCCAGAAAAGACTTATTCCTCTCAGGAATACCCGTTTGATTGTCCCACCCACCGGGACGCATGCTCAAGAGAAGTGAACTCACCTTAGATTGCTCGGTATGTTATTGTGACAACCCACAAAATCACAGGTACTGTACAATTAATTAATGTTAATTATGTGCTTAATGACTGTGCTTGATTACAACTGGCAATTTAAAATGCTTTATGATTTTTGCATCATACATACATAAGCATCATATTTTATACTGCCACTCCATTTATTACACACAAACATTAGTGACATACATGATGCACACATCACAGTAAGCACACTGAGCGGTTAATTCAGAAACATGCTGACAATGCCAGCACATAGACAGACAATGATATTATGGCCAGTATGAGCCAGGGACTGGGTACTACACTAGTATGGAGTGTAGGGAGGTGAGGACCATAAAACTGCGTCACTAGGTGATAGTATAGTGCCGGGAAGTGCCTAAAACACACTATAAATGCAGAATTCTGCATTTATTATTAAAAATTCAGCATTGTATTATACTAGTAAAGTGCAAAAATATGGCAGAATGGTCCGGTATGCTTTCCTAAGTGCCGGGAATAAATTGTGTTACAAAAATATATATAAAAGACCTTTTTCGGCATAATTAAACACTTTAACAGAACGGTGTCTAACCGGACAACCGGACATTACCCGGGACACCAAATTTTTGGCAAACACTTTGTTTTATTATTTTTGGCTAGTCATGATTCCCTTTTGTCATAACACCCATTAAAAATCATCAAACTCACATTTGGAAGTTTACACTTGATAACTAACTACCATTTACATATTAGTTGCCAATGTTACACTAAACCCCCCTAAAACCGAAAATCGGTCCCCATGGACCCCACAAATCCTCTTCACCATACTTACTATCATTCCTTGATTTTATTTTATTTTTATAATGGATAGAATGCTTGTTGAACTAGACATAATATATGAAGACATCTTAATAAGTATGGAGCCTTAGATTCACTTATCATTCACAATCATTCACTCTCACTTCACTCACTCTCTCTCTCATTTTCGGTCACCCCAAACCGCCCCCATCACCACCATTTTCACACCATCTTCATCCAAGTTTCAAGATCCATTCAAGCCTTGAAGGTGATCCATGAAGGTTGCAAGTTGAGGAGCATTCAAAAGAGCCTTGTTCTTGCTTGTTTCTTCATCTTTTTCTCATCATCTTTGCACTAGAATTCTACCCTAGCCTTGTGCTAGTAGTAAGTCTTACTACACCTTGTTTCATCTTGTTCTTAGTTAAAATATGTAGTATGATGATTATGGTTAAATCACAAGAACAAGAACACTAAAAACACAAATATAAAAGTTTAGACATAAAGTTTACTTGAAGATGTAAAATGATGAGATGATGTTGGTTTAATATTGTAGTAAACATGTTGTTATTTTTATGATGAATCTTGGATGTGTGATGTTAATCACCTTATGAATCTTGTTAAATAAAATCTAATAATATGATTTAACAAGATTAGGGAATGGTTATGTATTATATAAATAACCACTTTCTAGTTAGTCATGAACTTGAAAAAGAATGATTTTCTAAAAATGTAAGTGAACTAGTTGATAGATAATCATGTTGATCTAAACTTGATAAAAGCTTTTATAAATAAACCAAGTTAGAGAAACGGGTTTTGGAAAAACCAAGACTTTATATACACTTACATTATTTTTATAAACAAAATAAGTGTAAGAACTTTTATTTACAAGAAGAGTTCAAGAAGTTTATTTTTGTAAATATTATTTACAAGTTGTAAACAAGTAACTCGTTTAAGAGAATGGATTTTAAGGAAATAAAAACGTTTCGGAAGGTAACTAAGCTCACTAAAGGTTTTACCAAGTTACTACGCGTTTTCGAAATGTACCAAGTTCATGACTAGAGTATAACGTATATATTTTTGCTCTTGGTAAAGTAAAAATTGATTATTGGTGATTGTTGATTGATTTCGAAAAGAAAATGATATGCTTATTAGCATGGACGCTCCCGTTTTAGGGGAAACTCTGGCGAAATTTTCTAAAAATCCCAAGACTTAGAAAATTATTTTCTAACAAGTATTTACAAACTATGTTAACTTTGTTTTTTGGAAGTAAACTTCGCCATAAGTTTTATTACAAAACTCCAAAATATCGGAGGTGGGTTTTCGAAAATAAAAGCAAATAAATATATACTTTAAATATATATTTCATGTTAACACGCTTGTGTGATTATTTGTATTTTTGGAAAAATATATGTTTTGGGACATATTATTTTTGATAGATAAAATATTATATATTTTTCTAAAGTGAGACTTAAAAATATATAATGTCAATACTCTAAATCACAAAATACACATATAAATACTTAAGAAGTGTAGATACGAAATAGTTGCCTAACTATTTTTTTTTCTAAAGACAAAAGTTAAGTTAAAATAATTATTATTATTTTGACAAGTATAATATCAACGTAACGCAACTCAAAACACTAAACCCTAAGCCAAGGCACGGCCCGTTCGTCTAATATACGTTAGTACGTGTAGGTCGTCGCGCAGCAGATCGAGTTTGAGGTTGACGTTACAGGATACACACTTCTGTGAGTTCATGTCCCCCTTTTCTCTTAATTGTTTTCAGTTTTATACTTCGGGGGTGAAATACATGCGATATTTATTACAGACAATTATTTACATGGTATGGTTAGCTTAGGGAGGGTTTATACTACTAGATTATGTGAAGGGTGGGCACAACACTTGAGGCCATTAATCCTCATTGTTAGGACCGAGGGACACAAGAGTGATAGATCTATTTGGGTGTAGCGAGCCCACACCCGTGAGGCCGGGGCGGCCCATAGAGATGACTGTGTCTTACAGCCGAAGCCCGGTAACAAATTTGCTAGGTTTGAGTTTCCCTGCACCTTTTCACACATACCGGTGGCTTTGCAACCCATTGGTGATCTCTTTTTCCTTATTGCTACATACCAGGGACTTTTATACATACTTTAAAGGTTTATACATACTCACTTTTACATGAACTCGCTCAACCTTTGTTGATTTTTCAAACTACATGTATTTCAGGAAATTAGTGGATTTGGCAATGTGTGCAATCGTTTCGAGCTGCGTAGGGAATAATGAGGTCATCCAGGGTTAGGAGGTGTGACCCTTGCCTGGACGGGTTGCACGTCTTTAAACCATGGTTTTTTATTCAAGTCTTTTGGGGTGTCGTATGAACATGTTTTAATTATGTCATGGTTGTATGTTGTCATATGTGTCGACTTTAAAACAATGATGTTGTGGTAATTTTTAAAACTTAATGAATGGATGACTGTCATGTGTTTTATTTTCATATAGCATTGTTATGATTGTGCTATGGTATTAAGAAGTCACACCAAATTAAACCCACGCTTCCGCAAAAGCCAGGGTGTGACAGCTTGGTATCAGAGCCTCGATCATAGCGAACTAGGATTCTTTCTCGAGTCTAGACTATGATCACTAGGGCTCTCACGAAAACATTTTTACATTGCATACACTAAACGTACAGATGCAGGGTACAAAACATTTTTTACAAACAAAAAGGCACAAATACACTTTTCAAAAATATTATTTCAGTCTTAGAGACTGAGGGAGGTTTAGCCTTAGAGGCTAGGGAGGTTCAGTCTTAGAGACTGAGGGGTTCAATCTTAGAGATTGGCGAGGTTTAGTCTTAGAGACTGGGAGGTTGCTCTTAGAGACCAGGGAGTTACTCTAAGAGGCTGGGAGGGGTAGTCTGGGAAGACTAGGAGGATTGCTTGCTTGCATTATTATGACTTACATGTTTATTTGATTTCATATTGATATTTGTGCATATGTGTGGTTGTGTTACAGACACCATGGTTTCTTCTTCCGACACAGGAGTATCAGACACAGTGGACCCCATGGCAGTGGTGTCAGATGATGAGATACCATCAGAGGGAGACGTCTACACGTCCGACACCACGAGTACAGATGACGATGATTTTCAGCCGTTCGCGCTGCCAGACATCGGAGTTGAGCCTGCTGATGGCATTCCTGCTGGGGATCTACCTCTTGCGGTGATCCCTGCTCCCGTACCGCTTGCTGTTGTCCCCATGGTGGATATGCCACTCGATGTCGCATCTGATGACGACATTGATCTGTTCGAGGAGGGTCCCCCTGAGGGCGACTATGAGGGCGGGGCCCCGATCGAGGTTGATGCCATCCTTCCTATTGCTGAGGCCCCTGTAGAGGAGGCTCCCGTTGGTTCACCTGTTCCAGACTCATTGGAGTCTGTGGCATCTGCGTCTTTGCATGACCAGGGTGTGCAGCATCACTCTCCTGACGCCGACCCCGACATGGCGATGTCAGCTGCACCTGGTCCGTTACACGAGTTTGAGTTTGACCACGAGATCGATGATGATTTTGATATACTTTTCCCCCTGGTTTCGATCCTGATCTTGATGTCGAGTTTATTGATATGGACCAGCCTTTAGAGGCGCCAGTGGCTCCCATTGATCCGTTGTTTGACATTCCAGCCGATTTTGATATGGACCTTGACGACCCTGAGCCCGTCGTAGCACCAGAGCCTGGTGTTGACCATGGCCCTGTTCTTGATGGTGCACCGGCCATTGCACCTATTGTTAATGATATACCCATTGCTGACCTTCCCGTTGTTGCTCCACCATTGGTGGATGATCCTGTTATTGATACACCCATTGTCGCACCTGATCCAGCCCCTGTGCATGCTGATCATGCACCGTTCGCCACGCATGTTGACCCTCGATACGCCGACACCCTCAACGGGTGGATCGACGATGATGATTACCCACCGTTTGTGATACCCGCCACTCCTCCCGTAACACCTGTCACCACACCCACTGAGTTTCCATTGTTCCACCCACACACCACTGACGCCCATCGCACTGATCTTCCCATCACATTCCTACAGGACATACCGCCACCCCGTCCTGGAGAGGGTTCCTCGAGGCAGCCACCTGTTTTCACTCCCCCTGTGTCATCATCTTTTCCGTTTCTGTCACAGTTTCCTCATGTTGCACCACCTTCTGCACCATCTTCCATACCATCGGGCGAGCCGTTTTTGTGGACTACGCCCCATGTGATGCCATTATCTGACCCGTACCACCCATTTCATGTGGGGTACGCTACGGAGGATATACTTGCGTCGCTGCAGCTACAGCTACAGCAGGATGCACTGAGCCGTCGTATTCAGGAGTTAGAGAGGGCTCCACGTCCGCCTTACCACTGTCAGACACCTTTTGCAGCACCGCACACTCCCCTTCCGCTTCCACCTGATTCGGATGTTCATTTCCTTGCACCCGAGCAGCAGATAGCGTACCTGCTGCGAGTTGTTCACGCGTTAGAGGAGGATTGGGTGCTGATGCGCTGCTTGCTTTTCTCTCTTCTTCCTCCACCGCCATCAGCATAGGCATTTTTGGTCTGTTGCAGGTAGTGTTACTTTTTGGTGAGAAGACAGCGATTGAGCCGACTACACAGCATTTTGAAGACCGCATTTTGACATCATGACTTTTGATATGTGATTTTTGGTGGTTGTATATTACTAGATAGTTTCGACAGGGGTGATGTAGCCCCTAGTCGCTTTTGATGTACGATACAGTTATAAAACTTGTAAACATTGTATGGTGGTCTTGATTATATAATAGCTCAATCGTAGTATTCTCATTATATGCGTTGTTGAATTATTTGTTTTGTATTATAACATGGGATGTTAGGGGATATGAGGTTGATGGGTGTGATTATATACGCAAATTACCTACTTACCATACTTACTATGACCTGACCAATATGATCTTCTTTTAGAAGATGCCTCCAAGACGCAATGTACGCATGCCTACTACCGAGGTGGAACTCCAAGGGATAATTGGCGCGGCCATAGCTCAGTATACGGCCTCCCATGGAGAAACAAACGGAAATTTTCCAATTTCAAGCAAGGTACCAGCAATATGAGCAAGAAGGGTGAATCGAGCACGCCGGCCAGGGCCACAACCGGTGTCGAAAACAGAGGAAAGGGTTACATGGGCACTCTGCCCAGGTGTGATACGTGCCAGCGCCATCATTCTGGCCCATGCAGACTGAGGAAGTGCGAGTCATGTGGGAAGAACGGCCACTCAAAGGATACATGTTGGGCCGGAACTGGTACTGGGCGTGGTGGTAATCGAGGTTATGGAAATGGTCATGGAAACCGCCAACAGGGAGGAAATGGCGGAAATGGAAACCGTGGAAATTTTGCGAACCAAGCTGGGAATGGAAATCGCAACCAAAACAATGCTCAAGGTGGAAATGGGAATGGTCGGGGACCAGGTTGTTTCAATTGTGGAGACGTCGGGCACTTTAAGAGGGAATGCCCAAAACTGAACCAAGCACGGGGAAGAGTCTTTAACATTGGCGCAAGGGAAGCGCGCCAGGATCCAAACGTTGTCACCGGTACGTTCCCTATAAACCAACGTTTTGCATCTGTTATGTTTGATACTGGTGCCGATTATAGTTTCGTATCGATAGAATTTAAGAATATGCTTGGATTAACTGCTAATAAGTTAGACGTTCCGTACTCGATTGAATTGGTGAATGGGAAACTAGTTGAAACGGGTGAAGTCATCAGAGGATGCGTGATTGAGCTGGGAGGACACGAGTTCACTTTGGATCTACTACCAGTCGAGTTGGGAAGTTTCGACGTGGTGGTAGGGATGGATTGGTTATCGAGCAACAAAGCTGAGATCGTTTCTCACGAGAAGACCATCCGCATCCCAATGGCAGATGGAGAGACGATCGTAGTTCATGGAGAAAAGCGCGATACGCTTCTGAGAATCATTAGCTGTCTAAAAGCTAGAAAGTGTTTACAAAAGGGATGTGTTGCATTCTTGGCACACATCGTGGATAAAGAAGCTACGGAGCTGAAGATCGAAGACATTCCAGTCGTAAAAGAATATCCTGAAGTCTTTCCAGAAGACTTGCCAGGATTACCGCCTCAAAGGCAAGTTGAGTTTGACATTGAGTTGGTCCCAGGCGCCGCACCTGTAGCTAAGGCACCCTATAGACGGGCGCCTTCGGAAATGCAGGAGTTGACAACACAACTTCAGGAGCTATTGGATAAGGGATTCATCAGACCAAGCTTCTCACCTTGGGGAGCTCCAGTACTGTTTGTTAAAAAGAAGGACGGTAGTTTTCGGATATGTATAGACTACCGCGAACTTAATAACTTGACTATCAAGAACAGATACCCTTTGCCAAGGATTGATGATCTGTTCGACCAACTGCAAGGTTCGAGCTTTTATTCAAAGATCGACCTTCATTCAGGATATCATCAACTAAGGATACAAGAGGAAAGTATCCCAAAGATGGCCTTTAGGACTCGTTACGGACATTAAGAGTTTCTGGTGATGCCATTTGGGTTGACAAACGCGCCAGCCGTTTTTATGGATCTAATGAACAGAGTCTGCAAGCCGTACTTGGATAAGTTTGTGATCGTGTTTATTGACGACATTATGATCTATTCGAAGATGAAGGACGAGCACGAACAGCATTTAAGAGCTATTCTAGAGCTACTTAAAAAGGAAAAGTTGTACGCTAAGTTCTCGAAGTGTGAGTTTTGGCTACGCGAAGTCCAATTTCTTGGACATGTGGTAAATGGAAATGGAATTCACGTTGATCCCACAAAGATCGAGGCAATAAAAAATTGGGAGACTCCAAAGATGCCAACCGAAATTCGACAGTTCTTAGGTTTGGCTGGTTATTATCGAAGATTCATTGAGGATTTCTCTAAAATCGCACAACCTCTGACATCACTCACACAGAAAGACAAGAAGTTTGATTGGGGTGACAAGCAAGAAGAAGCGTTTCAGTTATTGAAGAACAAGCTTTGTGATGCACCGATCTTATCATTACCCGAAGGAACGGACGACTTCGTGGTATATTGCGACGCTACGCGTCAGGGATTAGGTTGCGTGTTGATGCAGCGACAGAAAGTTATAGCTTATGCTTCTCGCCAGTTGAAGGTTCACGAGAAGAATTATACCACGCATGACTTGGAACTAGGCGCGGTGATATTTGCATTGAAGATCTGGCGACATTATTTGTATGGTACGCGATGCATGATCTTCACTGATCACAAGAGCCTGCAGCACATATTTGACCAAAAGGAGCTTAACATGAGACAAAGACGCTGGGTTGAACTATTGAACGACTATGATTGTGAGATCAAGTATCACCCAGGGAAGGCAAATGTGGTCGCCGATGCCCTGAGTCGAAAGGAAAGGATCAAGCCCATAAGGGTAAGGGCTTTGGAAATGATTGTCCAGACAGATCTCTCATTGTGCATTCGTGCCGCGCAAAGAGAAGCACTTAAAGAAAGGAACATTGAGAATGAGTATCTCCGTGGGATGGAGAAGCAGTTGGTACCGAAAGAGGAAGGAACTTTGTGCTTTATGAAACGAATTTGGGTTCCTCTATTTGGCGGATTAAGGAAGGTTATTTTCCATGAGGCTTACAAGTCGCGGTACTCGATTCATCCAGGAGCGGATAAGATGTACCAAGACCTAAAGGACTTTTACTGGTGGCCAAGGATGAAAGGCGACGTGGCGATATACGTTGGTAAATGTTTAACTTGCGCCAAAGTAAAAGCCGAATATCAAAAACCGTCAGGTCTCTTGCAGTAACCTGAAATACCCAAATGGAAATGGGAACAGATTTCCATGGACTTCATAACGAAACTGCCAAAGACGCCCAAGGGCCACGATACAATTTGGGTAATAGTAGACCGTCTAACAAAGTCTGCTCACTTCCTGCCAATCAAGGAAAAGGACAACACTGGTAAACTTTCTGAAATATACATGCGAGAGATTGTTGCACGTCATGGAGTGCCCCTCTCGATTATCTCTGATAGAGATGGACGCTTCGTGTTAAGGATTTGGCAGTCCTTCCAAGAAGCTTTTGGCTCACAGTTGAATCTGAGTACTGCTTTCCATCCACAAACTAATGGCCAAAGTGAACGAACTATTCAAACACTGGAAGATATGCTAAGAGCATGTGTGATGGATCTGGGTGGTAGTTGGGATAATCATCTACCATTGGTCGAATTTTCGTACAACAACAGCTACCACACCAGTATTGGAGCCGCGCCATTTGAAGCTCTTTATGGACGCAAGTGTCGATCACCACTATGCTGGGCTGATGCGGGTGATAGACAGCTTGTTGGTCCTGAAATAGTGCAAGAGACAACAGACAAGATCTTTCAAATTCGAGAGCGCATCAAGGCGGCTCGTGACAGACAGAAGGGCTATGCAAATCAAAGGAGGAAACCTTTGGAATTTCAAGTTGGGGATATGGTTTTGTTAAAAGTTTCACCCTGGAAGGGAACCTTTGGAATTTCAAGTTGGGGATATGGTTTTGTTAAAAGTTTCACCCTGGAAGGTTGTGGCACGCTTTGGAAAGCGTGGGAAGTTGAATCCGCGTTACATTGGCCCGTTCAGAATCCTGCAAAGGATTGGGCTTGTAGCATACAAGTTGGACCTGCCTGCTGAACTTAATGGCGTGCATGAAACATTCCATGTATCAAACCTGAAAAAGAGTCCAACACAAGAGACCGTGATCATTCTTGCGGACGAATTTCATATCGATGACACGCTCCACTTCACTGAAGAACCCGTTGAGGTTACGGATTGGAAAGTTAACAAAACACGCAGGAGTAGTGTCAAACTCGTCAAAGTACGATGGAATGCAAGACACGGACCATAATTCACATGGGAACGCTAGGATCGCATGAAGGAGAAATACCCCCATTTATTTCCCAAGACCCCTGCAACTAAAAGCAGAGCCTAAAATTTCGGGACGAAATTTTCTTAACGGGGGGAGAATGTGACAACCCTCAAAATCACAGGTACTGTACAATTAATTAATGTTAATTATGTGCTTGATTACAATTGGCAATTTAAAATGCTTTATGATTTTTGAATCATACATACATAAGCATCATATTTTATACTGCCACTCCATTTATTACACACAAACATTAGTGACATACATGATGCACACATCACAGTAAGCACACTGAGCAGTTAATTCAGAAACATGCTGACAATGCCAGCACATAGATAGACAATGATATTATGGCCAGTATGAGCCAGGGACTGGGTACTACACTAGTATGGAGTGTAGGGAGGTGAGGACCATAAAACTGCGTCACTAGGTGATAGTATAGTGCCGGGAAGTGCCTAAAACACACTATAAATGCAGAATTCTGCATTTATTATTAAAAATTCAGCATTGTATTATACTAGTAAAGTGCAAAAATATGGCAGAATGGTCCGGTATGCTTTCCTAAGTGCCGGGAATAAATTGTGTTACAAAAATATATATAAAAGACCTTTTTCGGCATAATTAAACACTTTAACGGAACGGTGTCTAACCGGACAACCAGACATTACCCGGGACACCAAATTTTTGGCAAACACTTTGTTTTATTATTTTTGGCTAGTCATGATTCCCGTTTGTCATAACACCCATTAAAAATCATCAAACTCACATTTGGAAGTTTACACTTGATAACTAACTACCATTTACATATTAGTTGCCAATGTTACACTAAACCCCCCTAAAACCGAAAATCGGTCCCCATGGACCCCACAAATCCTCTTCACCATACTTACTATCATTCCTTGATTTTATTTTAATTTTATAATGGATAGAATCCTTGTTGAACTAGACATAATATATGAAGACATCTTAATAAGTATGGAGCCTTAGATTCACTTATCATTCACAATCATTCACTCTCACTTCACTCACTCTCTCTCTCATTTTCGGTCACCCCAAACCGCCCCCATCACCACCATTTTCACACCATCTTCATCCAAGTTTCAAGATCCATTCAAGCCTTGAAGGTGATCCATGAAGGTTGCAAGTTGAGGAGCATTCAAAAGAGCCTTGTTCTTGCTTGTTTCTTCATCTTATTCTCATCATCTTTGCACTAGAATTCTACCCTAGCCTTGTGCTAGTAGTAAGTCTTACTACACCTTGTTTCATCTTGTTCTTAGTTAAAATATGTAGTATGATGATTATGGTTAAATCACAAGAACAAGAACACTAAAAACACAAATATAAAAGTTTAGACATAAAGTTTACTTGAAGATGTAAAATGATGAGATGATGTTGGTTTAATATTGTAGTAAACATGTTGTTATTTTTATGATGAATCTTGGATGTGTGATGTTAATCACCTTATGAATCTTGTTAAATAAAATCTAATAATATGATTTAACAAGATTAGGGAATGGTTATGTATTATATAAATAACCACTTTCTAGTTAGTCATGAACTTGAAAAAGAATGATTTTCTAAAAATGTAAGTGAACTAGTTGATATATAATCATGTTGATCTAAACTTTATAAAAGCTTTTATAAATAAACCAAGTTAGAGAAACGGGTTTTGGAAAAACCAAGACTTTATATACACTTACATTATTTTTATAAACAAAATAAGTGTAAGAACTTTTATTTACAAGAAGAGTTCAAGAAGTTTATTTTTGTAAATATTATTTACAAGTTGTAAACAAGTAACTCGTTTAAGAGAATGGATTTTAAGGAAATAAATACGTTTCGGAAGGTAACTAAGCTCACTAAAGGTTTTACCAAGCTACTACGCGTTTTCGAAATGTACCAAGTTCATGACTAGAGTATAACGTATATATTTTTGCTATTGGTAAAGTAAGAATTGATTATTGGTGATTGTTGATTGATTTCGAAAAGAAAACGATATGCTTATTAGCATGGACGCTCCCGTTTTAGGGGAAACTCTGGCGAATTTTTCTAAAAATCCCAAGACTTAGAAAATTATTTTCTAACAAGTATTTACAAACTATGTTAACTTTGTTTTTTGGAAGTAAACTTCGCCATAAGTTTTATTACAAAACTCCAAAATATCGGAGGTGTGTTTTCGAAAATAAAAGAAAATAAATATATACTTTAAATATATATTTCATGTTAACACGCTTGTGTGATTATTTGTATTTTTGGAAAAATATATGTTTTGGGACATATTATTTTTGATACATAAAATATTATATATTTTTCTAAAGTGGGACTTAAAAATATATAATGTCCATACTCTAAATCACAAAATACACATATAAATACTTAAGAATTGTAGATACGAAATAGTTGCCTAACTATTTTTTTTCTAAAGACAAAATAGATACGAAATTAGTGGATCTGGCAATGTGTGCAATCGTTTCGAGCTGCGTAGGGAATAATGAGGTCATCCAGGGTTAGGAGGTGTGACCCTTGCCTGGACGGGTTGCACGTCTTTAAACCATGGTTTTTATTCAAGTCTTTTGGGGTATCGTATGAACATGTTTTAATTATGTCATGGTTGTATGTTGTCATATGTGTCGACTTTAAAACAATGATGTTGTGTTAATTTTTAAAACTTAATGAATGGATGACTATCATGTGTTTTATTTTCATATAGCATTGTTATGATTGTGCTATGGTATTAAGAAGTCACACCAAATTAAACCCACGCTTCCGCAAAAGCCAGGGTGTGACAGCTTGGTATCAGAGCCTCGATCATAGCGAACTAGGATTCTTTCTCGAGTCTAGACTATGATCACTAGGGCTCTCACGAAAACATTTTTACATTGCATACACTAAACGTACAGATCCAGGGTACAAAACATTTTTTACAAACAAAAAGGCACAAATACACTTTTCAAAAATATTATTTCAGTCTTAGAGACTGAGGGAGGTTTAGCCTTAGAGGCTAGGGAGGTTCAGTCTTAGAGACTGAGGGGTTCAATCTTAGAGATTGGGGAGGTTTAGTCTTAGAGACTGGGAGGTTGGTCTTAGAGACCAGGGAGTTAGTCTGAGAGGCTTGGAGGGGTAGTCTGGGAAGACTAGGAGGATTGCATGCTTGCATTATTTTGACTTACATGTTTATTTGATTTCATATTGATATTTGTGCATATGTGTGGTTGTGTTACAGACACCATGGTTTCTTCTTCCGACACAGGAGTATCAGACACAGTGGACCCCATGGCAGTTGTGTCAGACGGTGAGATACCATCAGAGGGAGACGTCTACACGTCCGACACCACGAGTACAGATGACGTTGATTTTCAGCCGTTCGCGCTGCCAGACATCGGAGTTGAGCCTGCTGATGGCATTCCTGCTGGGGATCTACCTCTTGCGGTGATCCCTGCTCCCGTACCGCTTGCTGTTGTCCCCATGGTGGATATGCCACTCGATGTCGCATCTGATGACGACATTGATCTGTTCGAGGAGGGTCCCCCTGAGGGCGACTATGAGGGCGGGGCCCCGATCGAGGTTGATGCCATCCTTCCTATTGCTGAGGCCCCTGTAGAGGAGGCTCCCGTTGGTTCACCTGTTCCAGACTCATTGGAGTCTGTGGCATCTGCGTCTTTGCATGACCAGGCCATTAATCCTCATTGTTAGGACCGAGGGACACAAGAGTGATAGATCTATTTGGGTGTAGCGAGCCCACACCCGTGAGGCCGGGGCGGCCCATAGAGGTGACTGTGTCTTACAGCCGAAGCCCGGTAACAAATTTGCTAGGTTTGAGTTTCCCTGCACCTTTTCACACATACCGGTGGCTTTGCAACCCATTGGTGATCTCTTTTTCCTTATTGCTACATACCAGGGACTTTTATACATACTTTAAAGGTTTATACATACTCACTTTTACATGAACCCGCTCAACCTTTGTTGATTTTTCAAACTACATGTATTTCAGGAAATTAGTGGATCTGGCAAAGTGTGCAATCGTTTCGAGCTGCATAGGGAATAATGAGGTCATCCAGGGTTAGGAGGTTGAACCCTTGCCTGGACGGGTTGCATGTCTTTAAACCATGGTTTTTATTCAAGTCTTTTGGGGTGTCGTATGAACATGTTTTAATTATGTCATGGTTGTATGTTGTCATATGTGTCGACTTTAAAACAATGATGTTGTGGTAATTTTTAAAACTTAATGAATGGATGACTATCATGTGTTTTATTTTCATATAGCATTGTTATGATTGTGCTATGGTATTAAGAAGTCACACCAAATTAAACCCACGCTTCCGCAAAAGCCAGGGTGTGACAGTTATATTACCCATTCCAAGTTGGTCAACCATGCCCTACCGTGGTTACCAAGAATAGTCAGTATAATGTTCACACATATCACGTATCCATCGTACACGTTACACAAGTAGCAGACAAGTAAAACACATGTCCTTATACGAGTCGTAACCGTTAATCATGAAATCCATTGATCCATAACGTTTCTCATAAAGTCACATAACAAGTGTATGAGTTTCATATGCAAGTCAATCACATAACAGTGCACGTATTTTCACAGATTGCATTTGCCGCAAAGATCATCATATAAAACATAGCCAATACTCAATCTCATACAAGTCCACATCTCACGTGCATGTCACATAATAACACTTAACAGGCGAGTTTGCTACCCACATGCCAAACCAGGTTTCTTATTCATGATTACTATTACTAATATGCATCAAATAAAACTTTGTCAATATAATCATTCATCATCCTCATACACCTTATAAACTACTTGAAACCTTACTGCTTAAAATGTTCTGTTTGTTTGCTCACCCGCAGCATCTCCACGAAGAACCAGTTCTTTGTAGGATGTCCTCATGGCGAAAGATCCTCTCAACGAAGAATCGTACTTCGTCTAGAAGTGTTGCGACGTAGAACCACAGTTGTTCGTCAAAGGCCGGTCGACGAAGGATCAGATCCTTCGTCAACTTGGGTTCTTCGTGAGGGGAGGTCTTTCGTCGCTGCAGGTCTTTCGTGGACCTGCAGTATGAATACACAACAGACAGAAGGCAATAAAAGAGAATACACTGCAGGTAATCATGATTTCCTTCTTTAATTCCCATTAAACCCATCCCAACAGTTAGTAAATTTTTGACATGTTCCCGCGCAGATCAAGAATGATATTTTTGCAGTTATTTTATGGTGTTCATACAAACCCTAATCATGTTCTAACTGTTTCATCATCATCGTTCATATTCAAACAGATTGGTTATTACTATAATCATCACAATATATTCATCAACTATCATGCATTTTAACAAATCACTAATGACCCCCTTCCCAATAAAATCTAGTCAATCTGTTAACCAAAGAATTATTATACTTTCTCACCAAGTACGATCCTAGTTGGTTGATTAGCATGCGTCCGCTCAAAATAACATCAGGACATGTTTCTAGCATGACTTCCGATCATGATCAAACAACACACATCAATCCACAAGTTTGCACAAAAACCAAGAACAATTAATCAAGAATTAAAACGAGGACAAACCCACTAACCGAAAGATTGTAGCGCCGATCATTAGTGAACAGTAATGCTTCAAGGGAAAGAGCTCGATCAAGAATAGGGATGTTTCGAATGGGGCGATGCCGTCGTTTGTGTGTGTGGAAATGGCTAGGGTTAGCAACTGTTGTGAAAGAAGTTGTATACTCCCTCTTATGATAGTGCGTAATTGAGATCACAGGGAATGGATTGGGCTTCAATCAGTTGGGCCCGAGGGTATGCGTGTGGGCCGAGACTTCGAAAAACTCAAGTCCCATGAAAGACTCATAGTGACGAAGAACCTTTGGTTCTTCGCATATCAGGTTCTTCGTCATATAAGGTAAAGGTTCTTCGCATGATCAGGTTCTTCGTGGCATTTGCATGACCAAGGGTTCTTCATCGAGGTTTATCAGCAACATGTCATGCAGCAATATGCAGAAACAAGCAGGAGCATAACAAACAGCAGGAAACTGTCTAAACAGATTGTATATAGAACCGAACCGAGTCGAGTCGCGTCCATATTTAATGTATCAACATTAAACATTGTAGATCCTTCCTGACCCCAAAGTAGCTTTCATTCACTCACAACATACGCAATGTTAACCAATTTTATTAGTTCACGTAACTAGCATGAAATTATAAAGTACGACGAGATAGATTTAGAAGCGGTGCATTAGCTGAAGAACCTTGGAAACTCGAGTTGTCACACAGTTGTTTAATGAAACAGTGTAATAATCCAGCAGTTTCACAACTGCTGGCAGTTACAACAATTAATGAAACTATTGAAGGGTGCTTTCATGATAAAGTCACCAGCAGTTCACACCTCCTATATATAGTTTGCTCTATATTCTACAATAGTTAACACTAAGAGCCAAAGAGCATAAAACTTAGTAAGAGTGTGATCACCTGGTGAGGGGGGAGTACTTTGTACTTGTATGATTTTATTACATCAATTGACTTCAATATGAACCATTTGCAATCATCCTCTGTTCATCTATGAATTGTATGATGTGTTTAGATATTACTGTTTAATTGAATTTCTAATTTCATTAACTGTTTTACCAAGAAAAACACACACAACACACACTCAGATCCAACACCTTGTATTAGAGCAAGGTTCACTGAATTGACTTCACCGTTGATTCAAAAGATAATCTAGCTCAAATTGATAATTGATTGAGTGATCAAAGGACATTGAGAAGTATTACACCAATCAGATCAACTAGTTGTTTCTAATACTTCGTTTTCTAAATTGAAATTCAATAGAACTCAGAGAGATGTCAATTACTCATGATTCTCACAATACTGGATCGGCAAATAAGCCTTTGATGCTCATTCTTCATGAATTCAAAATATGGAAACCAAGAATGGTCACCACTTATCATAGTAGAACACTTGTTACTGGAGATCAATGGTGTATGACCCTCATGTTCCCTTTGTTCCAAGTACTGAACAACCTAATGTTAATATTCCAAAGAAGCCCACAAATTACTTTGAGCAGGATTTCCAAAAGCTGGAGCTCGATGCAAAGGTATTTGGGATACTTACTATTGTCTTACCCAACAAAATCTATGCTAGATTGCTCCACGTTGAGAATGCCAAAGAGTTGTGGGATGCTTTGAATGAACAATTCGGTGGTACAGACGAGGTTCAAGAGAACAACAGAGAAAGGCTGAATCAATAGTATGAAACATTTGCTCATATCAAACGAGAATCTTTGACTCAATAATTTGAAAGGTTTAATTGTCTTATCAGTGAGCTTAGGCTTGGAGATAAAGTGTTTACTAACTTTTCCCTGAGTTACAGATTTATGAGACCACTTCCTGATAAATGGGAAAAAAACTACTTATGTGTTGAGAAACTCTATTGGTTTAAGGAGATTACTCTGACCCAACTTCATGGCATACTCCTCACTTATGAGAGAGAGCTTAACCAGAAACAGTGTGACAACTGCCAAAAATAATGGTAATTCCGTACAACTTAACTACTTGATTAAACACTTAATTGCGATCATTATGATTTAATTATTTCGTGATTAGGTCATGTAAAGTCTAGAAATTATAGGGCATGGTTAAATATGTTAAACAATACTAATATAATTGCCGTGTCGCGAGAAAACTGCAAACTATGTCCTAATATGTTGGCAAAATGCTGAAAACACTATTCACCGGATCACACTATTCATGCCAGCAAGTTCCGAAAACTGTTTGAACAAGCGACGAATCGCATGAATGCACTTTATAGACGAAATACAAATAAAAATCCCTAATTAGGGACACTAAACACTAGAACGCTTTAACTTTCCGGTAAATGCACATAATTACACTTTGTCCGTTCCGCGCTAAATTGTAACAAAATAAAATGTCCCCGACACTGAAATCCAGCATTTTAATGTCCGTAGGACTTATAAATAATATAATACACCCTAAATAAGCTTGGGGATGTCAATTGGATATCCGAAACACAAGTTTCCGGTACTAAGTCGCAACGTTCACAACTTTGCCGAAATTGCGCCAACGAATTAGTTAGTGGTATTTTTACCACTCTAACACCTAAACTAACATTCTAGTGAACTAGTAAGCCATATTTCGGCGTCAAAAATATTGCCGGAACACTAACGGTGCAAGAACTTCCTTAAATCTTGAAACCCCTAAATATTTTATAAACTTTACAACTTATATATAAGTAAACTTTAAAAAAAACCTATACCCCCCATTTTAGTCAACATGGTGGACCCCACCAAGATCAACCTACAACATTATAGAGAATGGATGAAGATTTAGGGTATGGTCTTTGAACACTTCTTGAAAAATTGAAAGATCATGATATTATAACACCTTACCCAAAATATTTTCCATCATTTTCTCATTCACAAATTTGCAACCAAAGACCCCCCTTTCCTTCTTCTTGATCTTGGCTCAAACAAGCACCCCTAACATCTCCATTTTCATTCCTAAATCACCATATTTTTACAATAATCAAGCCTTTACAAGATCATCTAAGCATAGTTAAGGCATGGAGCATCATTAGGGCTTTATTTAGAGCTTAACCTCTTTCTAATCTTCATTCTAAGCTTGTGCAAGTTGTAAGCCCTCATTTAGCATTTTCTAAGCTTAATATTATGTATATATTATAGAAGTACTTGTTGATTATCTTGATGATTAAGAAAAATCTAACTTAAAAACCCTAATCACATCTTAACAACTTACTAAATATGAAGTATTATGTGATTATTATGTGTATTACTGTTGAAAAGTTAGTAAGATCATGTTAATTTGTTTAAAGTAGGTTGATTAACCATGTGATTTATGATGATCATGATACTTTTTTAGTGTAGTAACTTGTGTTAGTGATGATCTTGTTATATTAAGCTTAAAAATATGATTTAAACAACTAGATGTTTAAATCAAGAAGGATCATCATCTTCATGACTCATGAGCTTTGAATATATGTTTGTCACTTGAAAGATTAAGGACTTTAATGGACTTAAAGTTGGTGTTTAAGAACTAATGAGCTTGATTTTTATAAAACAAGTGACAAAATAAATGTATATAAAAAGTGCACTTAAAAACTCTTAACTTTTTAACACATAAAAGTCTTGAAATTTTTAGAAAATTCAATGTATAAAAGCTCATGAAGTGTGGAGATAATATTGTAGTATTAGTTGCTTGAAAGATAAAGTTTGATGAAATTAGTAAGTTGATGATGATTTAGAAATTGAAATTTGGTTTAAACGCGTTTTGAAAACGTGGGAAAACGCCTTAGTTTAGGGGAAACTATGGCAAAATTTTCTAAATATCTAATCGCGATTAAATTGAGATTAACAGGGTGATTAAAAGGGTTAAACATGATTAGTAACTTTAATCGTCATTAAGGAAGTTTTGATGAAAAGGTTTTGTAGGATCGGGGATTCGATCTAAACGAGTCGATCAGAAGAGTTCTTGATCAATATGAAAGGCGGAATCAGACGTATTGATGTTATAGCAGCTTGATTCACACGAAGAATCACTTTAACTGTCAATTGTATTGATTTGAAACTGTTTACAGATCGTTCGACACTTCGGCAACACTTCGTCTCTGGAATTAGAATGTTACAAATGAAGATCAGGACTCACCTATTTATAGGAATGCCAGTCCCCACGAACTAGCCAATGCCAGGTCGCACGAACTGGCTAGGTCGCACGAATTGGCCAGGTCGCATGAACCTGCCAGGTCGCACGAACTTGGTCACCTCGTGTGAAGTGGCTGGTTCAGGCCTGTTTCCCGATTCTCTCGTACAACATGTCCTGGTCTATCTATTCTATTACATGACTCGATACAAGACGAAGTCAACAGACATATGCACTAACAAACTCCCCCTTGGATGTTGACGAGTCTTCAGTGTATTGAGTCTTCAGTCTTGATCGGTCTTCTCGCTCTTTCCAAAGTATCTTTCTCTGTAAGCATCCTTCAATCTCTCTCTTACTCTTCCAAAATCTCAACCTGGCTCTATTCTCTATCTAATTCTCTTTATCAGGTCTCTTGGTTCCTTAAGCTTATCAGCATTAGCAGCTTCTATCTTGAATGCTGTTCCAATAACTGAATCTGGCTCTTATGTCTTCAGACTCCCCCTTTCGATAGGCTGGGATCGCAGTCTGGAATTCACTATCTGCAAGCTTTGAATTGGAAACCTGGCTCTAATCTGCATACGCTTATGCGGAAAATCCTCAGGAGTCGAAACCTAGCTCTTTCAAAGCTTTTTACCTGCACATACTCTACCCTAAACATAAGGTTTTTTATTTATAACAATTTTAGAAATTACTTGAAACATTCTCAAATCAACATGATGTCTCATTTATGATATCTGCTTAACCACTTGTATTCGTAACACTCAAATTTTGATTTCAAATTAATGAACCATTTAATCATTTCAAAATCATTTCTCATTTCAAACAAACTCTCCCAACCCTGTTGTCCATCATGTTCAGCACTTGGAATTTTTGAAAATCAGCTTTCCAACATCAGTTGTCGAAAATAAGATGAAGTAAAATCTTTTTGAATTTTCAAAATTTTATGCTAAAACATACTGAAAATCTTTTTGGATTTTGGGAAATAAACTATATACATACATCTTTTTGTGAGTTTGTGTAAGAGGATCATATCATTTTATAACAAATCACTAGTACCGTTGAGCTTTAAACACTTTAAGATCTAAACGACTCACTTAGATTGTCAGTATACTGATCCACTTAAATTTTCACACAAAATTCAATTGTTTCGAGATACGGATTAGTGTTTTAAGGACTTAAACTTATTCGCGTGTCCTACCTCAGAATATACTCCCGTATCCAGACTCCTATATTCAGTCTTACAGGTGAATGTACACTAATGATATCTGTAAACGAGTAATGCGAGGCCATGAGAGCTCAGGTTAGAACTTCCATTCAGACAAAGAGATGATGGCTCAACTTTTAGGTGTGTCCCGTTTGGGGATCTTTTCTTCAACAGCACATGATTTGCATTTTTCAATGTTTCATCATTTTTTATGCTGAGGGTGGGCTTTATGATTAAAGTAGTGCAGAATATTATACGAGGACTAGGCTATTCCTCCCGCAAAATCAGAAGTCCCGGTATAATACCCCAGATATCATCATGCACAAAGACCTAGTATGTCAGAAATAGAAAGTCCTTCAAACAAGATTTCAGGGGTTACCTATATATCCGAGAGATGTTCCCCACGAGATAAGTAAGTATTGATATTTAGGTTTATATCTCGAAAACAATCTACTAAGCTTGTAAAAACCTACTAGCATATCATCAGTGAGACCGTTTATCACATTTTAACTTTCCAATTCTTTAGCATATTGTGATTGTCTACTGATGTACTATCATTTCCTCTTTTTCACAACAAAACTCATTTTGATTTTTTGATGTTTTTGGATTTTAGATTTTATCATGTTTTTGGATTTTTCAAATTTTCAAAATTTCTAAATTTTTGACTCCCCCTAAAATCAAAAATATGTTTCAATTTTTGATTTTTCGGGAAAATTTGAAAGTAAAAGCAATAAACTGTACAAATAAAATGACAAACTGATGTGAATTGCTTTAATTTTCCATTCTCTTGGCATAAACAATCAGAACTCCCCCTGACAACAAACTATTTTCTCATTATGATTTCAAAACACTTAAGTTTGTTTTAATCAAAATGGTTTTTCCGGAAAATTAGTTTTGTTGATTTCACACCTCATGGGGATTCATTCATCACTTTGTTCTTTCAACCATTTGTAAAAACTATCACTTATAGTTTTTTTGTTTTTCACAAAAACATTTTTCAAGAATGATGCCGATTCATGCTCCACGATTACCAACTTGGGAGCTCCGGCATGTCAGGATTTTTAAGCAGAGAATGCTGACACCCAAGCCTAACCAGCTTTGGGTGCATCCGAGTTATTTTCACTCGGTGTGTAAGTTCTCCTCTTTGATTCATATAATTCTTTTACCCCTTTTGCCCTACCATCGACCATTTTTTCCAAAAATATGTTTTACTTTCCCATTGAAAGCCTTTTCGACATCGAATTCTTTCTTTTCAGAATAGAATTGATTCGAAATTTTCACTTTTCCAACTTTTTGTTTTAAATTTTCAGTCCGCAATGGTGGAAAGTTTACGTCATCCATTGGCGGAACTGAATTTTCTCTTTTTAGCTCAACTTGTGGCTCCTCTGACTTTGACGAGTCAGATTCATCGCCAGAAAGTGGCTCTGATTTCTTAACAACCCACTTGTGATTGTTCAGATTCACTCTTCTTTTGTAGAAACGTGTTGAACTCTCACCAACCTCAAATTTTGAATTTTTGAACACTTTAAATTGTTCGGTTGGTGGTTCATTATCAACCATCTTTTCTTTCAAGTTTTCAGAGACTCCCTGTTTTGTTTAGGTTGCCTTTGGACAGTTCCATGCAATGTGCCCAACTTTTTTCATTGATAGCAGGTTCTCATTTCCTTCTTCTGTGCAACGTCATTCTTCATTCCCTCTTGCTTCTAGGCAAGGAATTATTTGTTCGTCTGCTTTCTGAACAAATTCTTAAATTCTTCTTCAGAAGATGTTCCTGATACAAAAACAACTTTCGATTTAAAATCTTTAACATATTTTTCATTTTCTTTTGGAATAAAACCTAATCCTTCCTTTTTGAAATTATTTTTGTGATTTGGTTTCTTATGGTGATTTGGACCAAAACCTTTTTTCTTGTTTAACCTTTGTTGAACTCTTGAAGTGTATTGTTTAGGTTTTTCAGAAAGATTTTTATCTTTTATTTCAGAAATATTAACATCTGTTAATTTGAAAACCTTTTTAATCTGTTCAGTTTGTACACTTCTTATTGGAAATTTTTCATCAGAATATAATTTGTCGGAATCATTCAAAGTATATGCTACTTTGAATGTTTCGTCATTCAAATTATTTTGTGACATCAGAAAATCTTTATTGTAAACCCTTTTGCCCTTTTCAACTGTTGGAATTGAAGTGTCAGACTTTGACGTTGACTTTGACTCCTCGGTTTCATCTTTATCTAACACATGATCCACCACTTTCTTAATCAACTCAGATTGTTGATCAGTGTCAGATGCAGTGAATGTGATGTCAATATTATCTGGCAATCCATCTGAAGGTTCAGATTCCCACTTTAAATTGGTTGCCTTTTTGACTCTTTCTGAATTAGGATTTCGTGGAGAATATCCTTCTTCAAGCGGAGGTGGACACTTTGTATAATTGGTACTATGTTTCTTACCAGTATTCTTTACTTCAGATTTTTTCTCTTCAAACACTTCCATGCATTCTACTGTAGGGTAAATCCTGTCAATCACGTAAGAAGCACATGAATAACTTTTCAATAACCTGTTTACCCTCTCAGTTTCTATCCTCTGAGTTTCCATTTTTTGTTCAAGTTCAGCACATTTCTCAATGTACTGATTGATGATTTTCTGCTTCGTCATGAACGCTCCATTGAGTGTCTTCATAGCTATCTCTTGTTCATTGCTTGACTTGCTATATTGATTCATAGCTTTGTTTAAAACATCATAAGATTCTTTCAGTCTGTTCATGTTATGAATCAATTTGTTGTTGTGCCTTTTCACAGTATCACAATTTTCACACTTCTCAGGTATCTTTTCAGTATCTGTTTCCTTCTCAACCTTGATAGCTGGAATTTCTTTAACCTGCTTCTTTACTACTCGAACATTTTCCTCAGGTTTGACCTTTTCTTCAACAGTTGCTGCCTTATGATTCTTCTTTTTCGCAGCTTGTCTTTCTTTGATCTCTTCCATTTTACCTTTAAAACACAAATTATACCTAACAGGTGAAAGTTCTCTTTTATAATATTCAAGTTTTTGAATTTCTTCACTGTCATCATCACTCTCTTCATCTGATGAGTGATCAAAGATTGGTGCTTTTTCTGAAGCCTCTTCTGTTGAAACTAGTTCTTCTTCTTTCTTTTTAGGACTGAATTGCTGAGATTCGTAATAAGCATACACTATTTCATCTTCAGTAGTTGAATCTTCAAAAATTTGAGCAACAAATGCTTTAGAATCTGAAGTTCTGTTAGGATCATAATGATCCCAATTAAAACCTTGTGGAATTCTTTCATCTTCTTGATGAACTAGATAAGCTTTCTTTGATGGATCTTCGATCGGATCCTTCCTAGCATGTGAAGTTTATGGCGATTGTTGTTGATGCGGCTGTAGAGCAATTTGATGATAAATCGCTTTTCGATGATAATCATTGTTGCCGAAGGATTTTGAGCTCCACTTGCTTCGCGATTTGTGCATTCTCGCTTAAAGTGCCCCTTCTCCCTGCAACGAAAACAAGTAACCTTAGATTTATCAAAACCTAAAGGTGAAGTTCCAGCATCACGGAAATCATCTCTTCCAGTGATCTGTTTAAACTTCTCAGCTCTTCTCAACACACTAGCCATACACCACTTTATATCCATTAGGTCCATCTCTTCAGCATCAATCTGATCATAATCCTCTTTGGTCAACATTGGATTACCAATCCTTCCGGCTACCAAACTTTCATAAGACTCTAATACGGTCACCAATAAAGACATATGACCTTTGGCAACCTCTTCCGAGAAATTCTGACCATTCTGAAGATGTAATGCAATGTTGCATTGTAGGACTTGGCCATTATTGTTGTATGAGCTTTGCGGTTTAGAATTAGTTGCTGAAAAATTTGGATCAAATTTTGGATATGAAGCGAATCCATTATTGTTGTTTGATCCTTGAGATGACCCTCCAGAAGAACTGTTTGCATTAAATGCAGTTTCGATCTTTGGTGCAATGTTGGTCTTATCAATCGTACTTCCTTCGTAGTACAGACCAATGTCCTGTTCACCATTAGAATTCTTCATTTTCGCCATCTTCCGTTGTTCCATCTCTTGAACTTCGAGTTTTTCAATAAACTTGCTCAACGATTAATTCGTAAATTCACCATTATTCTTCAAAATCATAAGATACGTGCCCCAAACATCTTGTGGCAACGCATCGGCCAACTTTTCCACCCATTCTTCTCTATCTTTCTTGATATCCAATCGTTTCATGTTAACCACCAAATTGCAATATCTTTCTATAATCATTTTGGTGTTTTCAGTTTTCAATCCATGAAATAGATCAAATTCTTCCTTCAAAAGCAATTTTTTGTTCTTGATCATGTCATGTCTAAACTTCCAACAAACTTCGTTTTTAGTGCTTTCCACATTGAGTGTGCACTTCCGTTGTGTTGCAATAAGATCAAGATGTCTTCCTTAATGGCTTGTTGCAATATACTGATCATCATCTTTTCACTTTTGTATTTCTTTTTCTCTTTTTCATCTAAATCTTTAATAGCAACAATCTCTCCGTATTCATCAATCGGTCTAACATATCGTTCTTCAATACATTCCCACGCCTCTAAGTGATTCGCTTGAACCCAATTTTCGAAACGTTCCTCCCATCCACTATACTCCTCGATATTCATTAGCTTAGGTGGTTTTTGCATGGTGCCCATTTCATTCTCTAAGTTCACGTTCTGAGCCATAGTGATCGGGGTAGCAAATGCGTTGTAAAATTCAGAATCCATGTTTCAGTGCAAAAAAATTTCAAATTCAGAAATTTCAAACAATCTGGAAAGTCACGTGAGCTGAAAATCTTCAATCCGTACGAACTGAAATCACTCCAAACGAGCTGGAGTTGTTTTCAAACGGTCTGGTAACCTAAAATCTCCTTGTGCGGTCTGAAACAACAAACTATTTGATCTGGTGCAAACCGTGCAAGCTGGAACAATCGACCTGGTCAGTTTCCAAACGACCTGGACACTTTCAAGCTACCTGAACCACTTCCAAACGACCTGGACCTAATCTCAAACCGTACGACCTGGAGAAACTCTCAAACGATCTGACAGTTTTCCGAGCGACCCGACAACATCTTTGAATCACGTGAAAATCTGATATTTTCAATTAAGATAGCCAACATGAGGATATATTCACATGCACACTGACATCTCAAATAAATGTCACATGCATGCTCACACTAGACCCAAATTATCACATGCAATTCTAGATAATTGAAATAAAGTGGCCGACAACTTTAATTCTCAATTCAATTTCATTGGGCCGCACTATGAATCTGATTCTTATTAAGTATGATTGGGCCATTCTTTTTGTTCACATGCAAAATGAATTAATTGCTGTTGTATAATGATTGGGCCGATTGTTATGAATCTATCCTTTTTTAGTGCATCTCGTGACAAACTGTTGTTTGTTATTAATGATGCAAAGAACAAACCGTGTGACCTGATCACACCGTACGACCTGACTCACAATTACAAGCGACCTGGATATGATTTTCAATTCGTGCGACCTGATTTGTTCAAACCGTGCGATCTCAGAATATTTTCAAAACGACCTGGCCCATCTCGTGCGAGCTGGAAGTTTTTTTGAACGATCTGAACAGTTTTTCAAGCGATTTGGACAGAAATTCACTCCGTTTGAAACTTCTAAGTCCAAAAGTTCATCATTTTGTCAAATTTGATCAAGTTTTAGGTTGAATTTGGTTCTGATTTGTTCACGGATTGATTAAAACTCAGTTTTACGTGTTATATCACAAAATCAGATCATTTTAACCGTAAATTCGTTGAAATTTTGAAGAAAAAGTGTAGAAAATGAGTAGAAAGAAGTTGTTTTTGAAGAATACAAGCTGAAATGGTAAGAACTCTTCCTCCTGAGCTCTGATACCACTTGTAGGATCAGGGATTCGATCTAAACGTGTCAATCAGAAGAGTTCTTGATCAATATGAAAGGCAGAATCAGACGTATTGATGTTATAGCAGCTTAATTCACACGAAGAATCACCTTAACTGTCGATTGTATTGATTTGAAACTGTTTACAGATCGTTCGACACTTCGGCAGCACTTCGTCTCCGGAATTAGAATGTTACAAATGAAGATCAGGACTCACCTATTTATAGGAATGCCAGTCCCCATGAACTAGCCAATGCCAGGTCGCACGAACTGGCCAGGTCGCATGAACCTGCCAGGTCGCACGAACTTGGTCACCTCGTGTGAAGTGGCTGGTTCAGGCCTGTTTCCCGATTCTCTCGTACAACATGTCCTGGTCTATCTATTCTAATACATGACTCGATACAAGACGAAGTCAACAGACATATGCACTAACAGGTTTAAGCCCTAAACATCTAAGTATTGTTATAAACTCACATATATATTTTTACTAAATAAATGGGTAAAAATAATAAGTATATGATAATATAATTTTTGGTAAAAAATTATATACTTTAAACACTTTGCTTAGTGTATAATGTTTGTATATTATGTGTATGTATTAGTGTTAGGGAATACATACTAAAATACTAAATACAATACCTATGAAAAATATATACATACACCATAACCGAAAACCTCATAAATACTTACAAGCATGACGACGATCATGAACCGTCGTGAACACATAAAACGGACACTTATGTGATGATATCATAAAACATGACGTGGACACCGGACGACTAACATCGGACGACACCTTTTATAACTATATATATATATATCAACGGGATAATAACGTATGTTTCATCGACGAAACGGACGTATCGGCACCTCAAGGAATTAGTACGATGTTTGGGCAACTTTCGACACAATGTTATATATATTAAACGACTACGACGACGCGTCTAAAAATAATATAATTTTTAGACACTTAACTAATATATATTAACGACAATAAAACTAGAAAGTTTAACAGGTAAACGACACTAAGAATAATTACACAAGTTTACTGGTATGTTTATTAATAATACCATACTTAGTAAAAGTTTACAAAATATACAAGAATACAATTTTGGGATTATAAAATTAATATTGGGCTTGTATAATAAATGTTGGGCTAGGCCCAATTCCCTAAATACATGGGCATGGCCCATTTCAACAAAACACATATGCAAAGCCATTTATAATATAGAACTTGGGCTAGGCCCAAATACAATAAGAATATGGGCTAGGCCCAATAACATAAAACTTTACAATAAAAACATGGGTTAAGCCCAATAACACAAGGATGTGGGCTAGGCCCAATGAAAATACTTGTATATATATATATATAAAAATATATATTGTAAAAATACACTTTAAATACAAGGAATATACATGTACTCGAACACGTATAATACGATATACCTACACGTATAAATACGGTATACGTACACGTATAAAACACGTGAATGCAAGTACACATACAGATATGTATACGTATAAAAGACTCAAGTACATGGTGATGTACTCAATACAATTGTTGAAGTGTACTCTCACAAGGATGTCATACACGTACGTCAACGTATTTACGATGTTAAAAATCGGGATAATTGCATATTTCCCCTAAAAAAAGACTCTTAATTGCATATTTACCCAAGCCTACATAAAAATTGCACATATCCCCTTATTGATTAAATTTACTAATGTACCCTTTCCAAAATTAAGACAAAAAACTTTTGTAACTTCAGGCGAAACCAAGCTTCAAATGCAAACCACTAGTCATCAGGTTCTTCCACCCTCTCAAAACATCCATATACAGGTACGAAGGCCGCCACGTCGTTTGTGCCACTGTGTTTCCGTTCCACGGAGATTCTTTACAGCCGACGACGTGTCAGCGACGTTACAATAGACGTTATCCTCGGTGCCCGGAAAACCCTCTCAGCAAATGGCGATGATATATGTTCGTTCCGATGGTTGTTTTGATAAGCTATTTTAACAATTGATTGGGTATTGTTTTATTCAATTATTTACCATTAATTGTTTAATGTTTTTTTTTAATTTGAAGATAAAAACATAAATTTAAATTGTGTGCTACTGACCCACCGTTGCTTTATTTAATTTGTGAATGGCGTCTGCACATTCCGATGCATACATCTTATGTGATATAGTTTATTTGGTTCATAGGATTGCTTTTAAATAGATATACATACATTTTATTTCTATTTCGTTGTTGACTGTATTATCTTAAGTTTCTCTTTTTGGTCACCCGGTTGATTTCGATATCTGTTTCAGATTGCTAGTTGATTCGGAGATTAAACATGATATGTAGATTGGAGATCATGGCTTAAACATTAACACTGGAGCCAAAATTCATAGCAAAGAAACATATTTGTGAAAAATACACAATAACCAGTAAAAAATTGGGTAAATATGTAATTTTTTAAGGTTTAGTAAATTAAGGGTAATATAGTCATTATATAATTTAATTTTAATAAAATAATTCAGACCGGGTAAATTTGCAATTTTATTAGTTAATAAAGGGGAAATATGCAATATTAATTTAGGCTCGGGTAAATACGCAATTAAAAAGATTTTTAAGGGGAAATATGCAAAAAGCCCAAAATAAATATTTTTAACACTTATATCTATAAAAGATATACAATTATATTTGTGTAACAAATATACAGTCTCGAATCAAAAATACACATAAAAAAATGCCAACATATTACTAAAAATACACAAGTGTTCCAAAAATAAAACGAATACTATAACGTTCAAGAAGAACAATGAGTACAAAGTCTAGAAGAGACCGACATGTCTAATGAGTTAGAACCCTTGTAGGTTAACTCACGCTTTCGGAACACAGTTGCTAGCACTATCTGCTGGACGCAATACTATGAGTTCATTTCCTCATTTTCTTTTAAACGTTTTCAGATTTACAACTCTTGGGAGGAAATACATGTTAACAAGGGTATGGTTAAGCTATGGAATGAATTATTGGATCGCGTGCGAATTGGCGCTAACTTAGGCACCATTAATCCTTTTAAGGACCAAGGAACAAAAGGGTAGATCTATTGGGTACGGGCGAGCCCTACTTACGGTCCTTGTGTGGCCACTTAGAGTGCTTTTGTGTCCTAGTCGTGGTTAATCGGCACTTAAAATCGTCTACCTGGTTGAGTGCTTCCTATGTCGGCACACATATTAATGTCCTTGCAAAACATTATTGATCATTAAATTCATAGACGCTTTACATACCGGCTTTCGACACTCGAAACTTTCAAATGTTTTTTAGATTCATTTGATGCATGCGAACTTAAAACAATGAACTCGCTCAACTTTTGTTGATGTTTTCAAACTTACATGTATTTCAGGAAACTAAAGGGATCTTGGTGCTGTCGGTTCTTATGAAGCTTTTGGATTAACAAGTTAACGATGTCATCCTTTTGAAGCGTTTGGTCCATATATCTCATCTTCAATGGGATATAGGATGCAAAGCCTTGTATATTAAACTTAAAATTGATGTTGTCTTGTACTTAAACAACTTATGGTGTGTAACATTTAATTATGTCAATGGATGAACATCATATGTTTTTAATCATGTAGTTGTTTACTTATATCATATGCGATGAAAACTAATCAAGTTCACACCGCGCGCTTTCGCTATTTAACGGGTGTGACAAACAAAAGCTGATGTCATCTAGAAAAACTGCTGATGATTGCACATTTGGTAACACAGCCCCGATGAGTCAAGACCAGTCATCATCATCTTAGAGAGTGAATGAACAGAGTTATGATCAATTTGTTGACACATCACATGTGGGAAATCAGAATTATGCTTTGATGATGTATGATCATAGGCCAATGGACCCTGTTGACTAGGAAGAGTTTGTCCTCCTTGACCAGCTAGCTTTGTTAAGTATTAAGTCTAATCAATTTTGTAACAAAATTGGTAGGAAATGTCTTGGTATTGAAGAAAGGGGTAAATTTGAGAAGAATAAATCAAGATTTGAATGCTATAGGTGTCATAGGGTAGGTCATGCTACAAGGGAGTGCATAAATCCTGCATAAACCTCTATACCAATTGTAACCTACCCTAACCAAATGAATCAAACCATTGCTGGTCAATATTCAGATTTTGCTGGTCAATATCCAGGATCTCAAAAGGCATACCAGAGTCTTTCCCAAAACGCCCCTGGTCCTAACATACAACCTACATCACATTTTGCACACCACATAGTCAAAATTCTTATCCACGTGTGATTGCACCTTCTCAATGTCACTCACCATAGTTCATGTAATGCTCCGCATTTCTGCACTTTCTTATTTTAGCAAATCATGTTGTACTTTCCATATTTAGACACTTGTACTCTCTTTATAATCTACTTTCGTTTCATTTGTAATTCGAGACTATTGATCATAATGAAAACGAAGCTATTCTAATCATGTTTGTGTATTCGTATTTGACTTATGTGCGACTGATAATCAAAATTCACGTTTGAACGATATATTATCCAAGACTCTTGGTTCGTTATTACACAATGAAACTCGATGCTCGTTAAACTAGTTAAAACTCGTAAAATAATGGAAGTCGAATCCTAATTCTCGAATCTCGAAAGCTTCGTGAAATGAATAATCGTTTAAAGATTTTTATACTAATTTAAATTCGTTTATAAATATGGTTATTTACCTATCCTATTTTATTTAATTAATTAAATTAATTAATTTTACTATTTAAAAGTTTATTTTTTATAATAAACTAGTTAGTCTCGTGAATTTTTAAAGTTAGTATATACAAACTACCCTAGTTCGTTTAAACTATAAGGTTAGTTCCTTTAAAAAAATAACATAACTTAAGTCTATTAAAGTCCAGGGACTAATTGTGTAATTGGCTAAAAGTTTAATGTTTTAAAAACAAAAAAAAAAAGAAAATAAATTACCAAAAAAAAAAAAAAACTGCTGACCACATGACTTGAACCCGGGTCACCAGCATAACCAAACACGCTCCAAACCACTATGTTGTGGCCTTGACATCGAACAAAACCCGGCATCCAATACATTTATCAACTCGCTCAAAGGATCCCTGGCGGACCGCCCTTCACTTCGTCGCGGCCCGTGACGAACCATATCCGCAGCCGCGACCAGAATGGGTTTCAGCTCGATTTTTAGCGTGATTTTTATGTTTTTTTGAGTTTTAAACCTTGATTTAACATTAAATACCCAACCACAACCTAACCTAACTCTTCCCTATAAAACTCATCATTCTCCAAGCATTTGACACTTTGCTAATCACTCAAAACACTCTCAATATTCCTCTAATCAGCTGGTAATTTGAAGATTTGAGCAGAAACACCAACCTTCACAAAAGTATGCATAACTTTCTCGTTTCTTAACGTTTGTCATCCATTCTTTTTCCCACTTGCTTGGAACAACCTTAGGAACATTTCCAGAGGTTTTCCATGGAAAACCAAGCCCTGGAATGTCCCCAAAAAGGCTCCAAAGTGGACTGTTATCTTCTATTTTCACTTAAATTTTCTTAAACTTAACTAAACTTGAGTCTATCTCATCTCAAACCTTTGTCCTAATGGTCATAAACAATCGAATGGTTAGTTGGGCTTAAAAACAAGGCTGATACATGTTAAATCAGAGGTTAAAACCTCACAAACATTCTGTTTTAGTTAGGGTTTTACCCACGAGGAGTGTTCAAGCTTGAAGCTTGATGAATGTGTGATTGTTTGACTAGCTTGGGCTATCTTTCATAGAAATCCACTCACTTCTTGATGTTTTCCATAGATTAGTTGTTGTATTTTATTATTCTTGTACGTTCATGACCCTCCTTGTTGTTCATAACAACAAGTGTAGCGGTGAACAATGGAGGTACCTAAATGGGAGCTTTGTTCTTCCTACCTCATGTATGATTTCTATGATACTTAGAGGTGCCTAAATGAAGACTTTAGTCTTCTACCTCATGCTTGACATATATGATATAGTATAATCTATGTAATACTTATGTAACCCTTAAATAATCGAACCCTTGGTGATGGACTAATGGACATTCGTCAAGCTAGTAGATTGTATCATCTTAGGCCTTGACAACTTGTCACGATTCTAATAGAAATTTGTTCCATGAAAACATTTAACTGTCACACCCCGATATTTCTACGTATTACCGGTGGGCCCGGTGGGGAGTATCGTGACGTAGTTGATATCATCATAGTCAAACAACACAATTTAATTGCACAGCGGAAGCAAGAGATGAATATATTACAAACCAATATAAAGTAATATCAAGTATTACAAACGGAATGTAAAGGATCCACAGGCAGATCGAAAATGTAATGAAACATTGTTCAACAGACTTTAAGGCATCCAAGCTTGCGAGACTTATTGTGGACGCTAGAAGACAGCCAGCCTAGTACGAGTAGTACCTGCACTTAACCTTTTGGAAAATACGTCAGTTTACACTGGTAAATACAATTTAACTGACTCATTTTAAAAAGGTTTGAAAATTGATTTGAATGCACGTGGCACAAAACATTTTATAACTTGGGATAATTATGTGAATATAATCTTGTAAGGGATTTACATGTTACTTATGCGTTCAGTAGCCCGATCCGTAGACCGGGTTAAAGATTAATAGACACACCACATTATTGAGTTATGCACTGAAAGGTGTACGCCTACACCCCGTGCTCAGGTCGTGGCCATCTCGTAAGATGATGCCAAGGATATCCGGGACATGGTCATTAACCCCCTAAAGGCTTTAAGCAAACAAAACACATTTAAAACATAGCATATCAATAAATTTAACCTCTATTCGATTAAAGAATTCAATGCCGGACCAAGCGGTATTTTATATACCGTACCCCAAGCCCGTATAGGGAAAATAAGTTAAAAGTATTTACCTGAGCTAAATATAAATTCAATCCCAGCCGTATACCACCAAGCAAGTACAGATAGCTTTTACTGGGCTCCTAAATCTGGAACGAAGGTTTTTAATAACCTATTAGATTCCTAACGGGTCTTTAATTAAGCCTAAGCTTAGACCGGTTAGTTTTCAAAAGGAAGACACGGTTCAAACGCATGATAAAGCGAAGACCGGTTTAGAATGTGGTTTTGACCCGACAAGGTTGTATGCTTGTTTAATATGGGTAACTTAAACACATTCTGAATTTTGAGGCAAAAACGATATGGTTTGACCCGTTTCGGCTAATATATGCAAACTAGTTACATACGCCGATCCGAACGCAAAAAGTGCGTAACGAGTAACCAAATGAGTCACATACAAGTTTCCTAAGTTAATATGCCCTAAATACGTTGTGATATCAGTAGGATATCTTTCATTATGCCCAAAACGAGTTTAAGACCAATTTATGCCCCGTAGGGGTATTTTGGTCATTTTAAAGGTTATAAGAGAGTTTAAATATCATTCTGAGTTACAGGTCTGATTAAATCAGTAATTATACTTAATTTAATAAGTCATATCAGTAGGGTATCATATATATGTGAAATTTATTAATCATAACCATACTATGCACCGTAGGGGCATTTTGGTAATTCCACATAGGCTTAAAAAGGGCAAAACGGAGAATCTGAGTTTAAAACTTTTTCTTAATGTTAAAATATAGAAATTTACTGAAAATATCAGTAGGCATCAACCCTTATATATTTAAACTAGTTTCGATACATACTATGCGTTATAAACGCTTAAAAAGGCGATTTGGAGCCATTTCCGGGTTTTGTATAGAAAGCTAATATTTTTATTATTCCAGAAGGCTCAAAATATTTTATTTATCATATTAGATTAGTAGAAAAAGGTTTGGGGTCAAAAGGATTTGTAAAACTCATTTTATAGCAAAAAAGGGCAAAACCGGCATTAACCGAATTAAAACTACGACCCTAAGTTATGCTCGGCCTAAAATTAATTAAAAATCTTCAAAAATCCCAAAATATTATATTACATCAGTGGGTAAAAAGTTTGATATCAAAAAGTGGGTTTAAATAGGCTATACGCTAACTACGTCATTTAATTAACAAAAAGCTTTCTAATTACGCTATTGAGCATAACTCTTAACCTAGACCTCAAACTGATGTCAAATTTTGGGTGCAAGTTTATAAATCAGTAACTAAGGTTTCTACTCGTTCACATTTTCAAAAATCACGTTTTAAGGTCAAAAGGACATAACGGTCAACATTTCGGCATTTAAGGGAAACATGCATGAACTAGGATTTCTATGGAACCAAGTTGTATAACCTCGGAGGGTTATACTAACTTATAATATGGTCCTAATGGAATCCTAAGGCATATCTAAACTAAGCTAAATCGGGTCAGAACTGAAAGTCAAAGCAAAAGTCAACTTTTGCGTCTTTCGGTTCCGAACCGAGCCTATACTTAGAATTGTTGGGTTGAACATGCTTAGACATGTTCAATTAATAATTACCAAGTTATTAATATGAGAAAACTGATTTTATGGCTTCTATATTAATAGTTATGTATTTATTTAAAACTAACCCGTTTGACTTTTATTTGACCCGACAATTTAACTAAGTAAACGTGGTAATTAGGAGGTGCCCTTTTGAGGGTTTAACACCCACCTAATTACGGTCACGTAGCCATGTTCGTTGCGAACAATGGCTCAGCCATTTGAAAGTCAAAGCGTTTATCGAAAACGCTTGACTTTTCGGCTATAAACGCTAAATAATTAAACTAAGCACGAAAGGGGACTTACAAAGGGTCCAAAGGACTGAGGGAGGTTCTCAAAAGAGTTCAAGATCCTCACAATTCAGAGAGTTTATTAGATTGAAGGAGAGGTGCAAATGAGAGCCAAACATTCAATGGGTATTTATAGGATTTAGAGGACCGTTAGGATCGTTCCTCGATAAATGTGATCAAATCTGGACCGTACACCTTTACCCCTTGTTTTAGCAATCTATGGGCTGCCCAAGGACTGAATAAAACCATTTTCAATTGATTAAAACAGCTGTAACAGCTGGTAACAGCTGGAAATCAAGTTTCTGAAATGGCAGTTTTGGTCCCTGCATGCTTCTAGCCCCTTTCTGATGCGTTTGAGGCCCGTTAAACCATTTTTAAGGCTATAAAATGATGCCTAAGCATAGGGAATATGAAACATGCTCAAAAATATGCCGGACGTCGGTTCGTTTGGTCGTACGGACACGTTGTTCGGCTAATTACGACGGAACACGGACGGACGCGAAAAACGATTCAAACGACGCGACGAATGGAATTTTATCATGGCGATCACTAAAATAAAATATTTTAGTGCTTACATAAATTTTTGGGTGTCCGGGGATATTCAGAATGCGAGATATGCGCAAAAGTGCAAACTTGTGCACTTTTTGACACTTTTAGTCCCTGCATGACATAAAAGTTTATTTTTGCGCACCAAACACCTCTAAACCTATATCTAAGCTATATAAAGGATAAATAGGGTATGTTTAACTTATGTACATATTCCGGAAGGTCCGTTACCATACGATTTGACCTCCTTTTGCAGTTTGACGCAATTAGTCCCTTAATTGCGCAAAGTAGCGCGGAATGCCGTTTAATGTTATCAAAGCCTTCCATGGCCCATATTTATCCTTCCCAAGAATATACTTAAATATTAATACGCTATCGTTCGCTTAGATGGTCACCGAAAGGCATAGATTCAAAAGTTGACGCTTTAGGTCCCTCTATTGCGCAAACTTGCGCATCTAATCATTTAATAGCATTGAAGCCTCATCTAATCCATATTAGGCATTCTTGAAAGTATTATTAAACATCACGATACTTTGGGTTCGCTAAAAGGTCATTTAGATGTATAATTAAACATATTGACACTTTTAGCCCCTCTAACTTGCATAGTTGCGCGTAATTTTACTTATAGGCATAAAAACTTTAGTCGGCCAATATTTGGCATTCCCGAGAGTATAATTAAATATTATGAAGCTCCCGGTTTGTTAAGAGGTCACTCATAGGTTAGAATTGACATGTTGACGCTTTTAACCCTTTATTACGCAAACCTTCATTTAATTACGTAAACGGCTACATTTAACCATCAAGTGGCACATTTGTGAATATAAATATCGTGAGAGGTTATTTAGAAACTTATTTTAGGTATGCTAACACTTCCAGTCCTTTAATAATCAAAGTTTTCGATTTTTCAAAAAATTAGTCCCTAAATTTCAATGTTTGACTTCATTAGGGTTCATTACACGTGTCAATACATCATTGGACGTGATTTTTACGAGGTGTTACATTAACTCTTTTGGAGTTTCATAGTGTCAAGAACAAGTGTCATTGGTGTTAGATGATTATTTTCTTATGTCTATTTTTATGTTATTCTAAATTCCGAATCTATAATCTTCCGATTTCCCCAAACTCACACACCTATGTTTTCTTCGTGTAGAAGGACAAGGTGCTCCAAATTAACCCATCAACCAACTCGCGGGATTTCAAGTAGGAAAGCTTGCAAAAACCGTGAGTATACTCGATCCCGTTTTCCTTTTTATCACTTTTGGGTGCAACATGTATGCTATATAAAATTACACAACACTTGAAACTATTTTAAACTCTATCCATGCCTAACATGAAACTATATGATGCTTGTTTAGACTTGTTATGCTAATGTAAACTATTTGTGTCGATATATGCTTCATTAACTTTGCCAGCCTACCTTAACAATTATAGCGCTATAGGAGTAATGCACCGCCCACGATTCTTGGGGTATTGTTAAGTTAAACATGTTAACCTCCCTTTATTCTATTTGGGATAGGCTATTTTAACGCATTGGAAACTTGGGTTTGAACATATGGTACACCGTTTCGGCATGCTAGTTGATGTGCGTGTAGCGTTATATATTTTTATTAATATTTTAATCCCTTTTTAACACTCTAGTCAAGTTTTAAATTTATAAAACACGATATTCTACTAACACTAAACACACATATGGGCACGTGCACCCATCGTGAGCGTAGTATAGCGTTGGTAAGATACCGAGGTCGTCCAAGGACACAAGAGCTTTTAGTACCGGTTTATTCTCAACGTCTAATCAAATCAAAAATTTAGAAAAAGGCTTTAAACATGAAAATAAAAACTAAAAATGCTAAAAAATAAAAATAAAATAAAAACATATAGACAAGATGAATCACTTGGATCCGACTCGCCTTTAGTGTAACCTTTGATGATTTCCGCACTTTTCCACTTTTTAAGACATTATCTCAGTTATAGTAGTAGGCCCCTCTTTTGAAGGCGACGTTACCCTCAACCCAGTAGTTTGAGTCAACAAGAATACAATCCTAAAGGGTCGGAATATTGAAAGATAATTAATTAAGTTATTAATGCGTAATGTGGTAGGCCCCTCTTTTGAAGGTGACAGTACCCTCGGCTAAGTGGTTTGAGTCAGCAGGGATACAATCCCAAGTAGCCGGGTTAATGTATTAATAGTAGTTTACATATGAGGGGATCAAGCCATTCGCACCCCCGCCATCCAATACCAGTGGGTATTGTAGGAGGTCCTAGTAAGCTTGACCCAGATCCTTGCAAGATCTATACACTGAACAAGGCAAGAACCTTACCAAACCATTCCCTTAACCCCCGACCAGGTAGCCAACATATCTCTATATAGACCGTAGAGATATGAATGGTGAAAATCTTTTATTTTATATAGACAGTAAAATAATGCCAAGACACCACGGACAAATGATAAGGAAGTTTCACCTTCAGCATAAGAAACTAGTTATTAAAGTCATTAATACAAAACCAAATAAAAAGTGCGAAAAGATTAAAAATCAAAAGTATTACACTAAATGCTTGTCTTCACCAAGTGATGTAAGAGACTTAGGCAAACATGGCCCTTGATTGTCAAGAACTCTTACTATCAATCTTGGATCCCGAGACTACTACACACACTCTATGATGGATGATGGATGATGGATGATGGTGGTGGATGGGGGTTGTAGTGGTGGTGGTGGTGGTGGTGGAGTGTGGGTGAAGTGGGAGAGAGGTGGTTTGCCAATGGATGCATTTGAAGTGAACCAAGCACCTCTATTTATAGACTACACAGAAGCCCGGACATGGCCCCGTGTCCATCCACTTTCTCTTTCTTCATTAATTGTAATTTGTCTGCATTAGCTCCACACGCCCCCGTATCCACTGGGCCGACCCCGTGTACAGAAGCGTATCTGTTCTATCAAGATTTGCTTGGATTCTGCGAATCTTAGCATTGACCACGGCCGTGTTGAGCTGGGCACGCCCCCGTGTCGGGAATAGAAGCTTCTATAGCTTTGTCCTTTCTGCAGACAACTGGCCACGCCCTCGTGTCCGCTGGGCACAGGGCCGTGGTCAGCCTTCTGTTATCTTGTTTTTGCTTGGGAAGATGCTGTCGAGGGGTCGGGCATGCCACGTTTATTCCTTTTCTTGTATTTATGTTAGATTTGGCTGCATTTTTGTTCCTTTTGTTTAATTAAGCTTATTTAGTCCTGAAAATACAAAAGGAAGACAAAAGCACACTTTTTCCAACATTAGTACTAAAAAAAGGGTTAGTTTTATGCCTCAATTGATGTAATTTATATGTTGCATTTTACACACATCAAATACCCCCACACTTGAATCTTTGCTTGTCCTCAAGCAAAACTCTTTATAATGTGGCTTACACACTCAAATGGAATGGGTAGAAGAGAAGTTTTGGGCTTGTCTTGATTGTCGGGAATCCAAGATCTTTATTAGGCTTTGTTTTTATGCCATTTACAATCCTATTCGTTATGATTTATTTAGAATGTTTCATAAGAGAAATTACTTATTTGGGCATAACATGCCTCTTTAAAATTTCATTTATATACAAGTTCACATACCTCACGGGAGATCACTCAACACTCGGCCGAAGATGTATTTTTGTGAAACACTCGAGACCGGCATGGAACTTACTTCTACCATATACTTGCCAAGCAATCAATCCTCGTCCTTTTTAACTATAAACCTTTGTAAATATCAAGAGGACTTGGGGAAGGGTTAGGCTTGGGTTAAAGGTAGGTGGTTTTCGGTTAGTGGTTAGTAGAAAGGGCTAAAAGCGTAAAAAACGTCGGTCGTCGTAAAACTTTTTGTTTTTGTGACTTTTATTCAAACAAAACATTTCCAAACCAAGTTTCTTTGATGAACTTGTTTGTTTATTGCTAGACTTCATTCTTTTTTTTTGATAATGAATGTCACATGAAGACCGAGCTTTTTACTAAAATAAAGGGTTTAAAATAAAAAGGGTTTTGGTGGGTAAAGGGTGTTTGTTTTGTGGGTTTAGAAATGAAAAGGTTTAGGCTCAAAGGGGTTAACTAGGGGGATTTTGGGTAGGTGGTAAAAAAAAGATGAAAAATAATGGTGTTGAAAAGAAAAAGGGTTAGTCCTAATGCCTCCATCATTTACTTACTTGGGTTTAAGTTGGTAAGGACCGGGAATGTATCCTCATGGCAAGTTCTAGAGTCGTAAGAAACCAAGCGACTATTCACACAAGAAACGAAAAATGAGCATTTAATTTAAAGATGTATATTTGTATGCTCAATAAAGGCTCAAAACTCACTTTTTGTGAGAATGGGTTTATAATGTGATCTAGTATATATAATCAAATTTTAACTAGATTTGTCATGCCGTTTCATAATTTTCTTATGTTGGTTCTTTTTATCACTACGCTATCGGTTGTAAATTTGTAAAAATATAACCTTTTTAGAACTTGTTATTCCCAAATTAAACCAAGACACGTAAAAAATGAAAAGTTTTTGGAAAAAATTGGGGTGATTAGCGGTTCCAATAGAGTTTTGTGCAAGGCTTGTTATTAGGACTTGCAAGATTCAAGGTTTTAGCATCCCCCCCCACACTTAAATTACACATTGTCCTCAATGTGTCCCAAAAATAAATTTTTAGGTTGATTGAATGCGTAAAAAGGTGTTTAAAAACAAGGTTTTGTTGTTACTGGGCATCCGGGCACGGCCCCGTGCTGGGTGAGCACGACCCCGTGGTTAGACAGCCAGTAACAAAAACTTACAGAAGGTGGAACGGGGGCGTGCCTGGTGAACACGACCCCGTGTTGGGCAGAAATTAAACAATTAGCGGTTCTTGGGCGATGGACACGGGGGCGTGTCGGCTGGACACGACCCCGTGTTGACAATCTGCAATCATGGAAAACAGGTTTCGGCTTTCGGTTCTGCTTTCCCGGCTTTTGTATCACTAATATTTAGCGCTTCAAGCCTCGTAGGTACCTATTTTACTTATAAATACCACACCAAACAACATAACCAACATCCTACTTAACCAAAAGTTCACCATTCACATCACAAACTAAAAAAAAAAAAAAAGAAAAATGCAAGAAATTAAAAGTGTTAAGAAAAGTAAATTGTTCAACAAGTGGCTTGCAGGCCATGAAATTGTTTGTGAGAGCTAAAGGGTTAACCTGTTATGTCCTCAACCGTGTAATGCCACCTCCAACACCTCCTGCTCAATCCATCTCGTCATCCTCGTCATCATCCCCTCCTTGGCCCGCCATGTACTCCCGGATGTTGCTGATATCATCCTGCATGTCGGAGATGTTTCTTTCTATAACTCCGACCCGGGCGTACGTGTTGCTGGCCATGTTGTAGGTGTTCCGGGTACACATGAGATTTTCCTGCAATAAATCATGTAAACTTTGAAAGTTAGGAAAACAACTTCCTTGAGAGGAGGATTGACCTGGGTCACCATGGTGCTGATACTGGTATTGGGGAGGAGGACGGATATGTGGAGCATGTAGGACGAGAGCTTCTTGAGGGTTCCACACATGCCCTTGAACCGTCTGAAATCTGACCGTCCCGTCATTTGCTTCATTGATTAAATTCATGGAGCGACAAATGACAAGGTCCACTTTTCCCAACCACGGGCCCTTTTGAAAGGACCTCGGCATCCTTGGCACAAAATGTTTGAAGAGGCGGTAGATCCACCCTCCAAAAAGGATAGGAGTTGGGGGAGTGGCAGGTTGGTTCAAGTGCATGTTGCGAAGTAGCAGGTATGGAACATCGAGGTTGATACGGTTGTGTATGCAATGGAGGACTATCAGATCACGCAACCCTACAACACCACCACTGTCATGTCTCTGGCAACGGGAGTAGCTGAGGACCCTGTGGATGTAGCGGTAGAGAGGGTCCCTTAACAGTGTGCTCTTGGTTCGGCTCGGGTTATAGTGTCCCTCCCAAATCTGAGCCCACGCAGCTTCCTCTCCAGCATCCTCTTCCGAATATAACCCGATGATTGCCCCAAATTGTGCAAAAGAAATTGAGTACAAAACCCCTGCACAACGGAATTCTACCCCCTCATTTTCAAACGGCTCTGCTTTTGTCTTGAAGGCAAATGTGCTGTAAAATTCCATGTTATATTCGTGCACGGAGTGAAGCCGAGTGCAAAGAGCTGCTCGTAGTGGACCAGTAACAAGGTTGTTGAAGCGGTCGATTTGGCCTACTGCTTCTAGAGTATCCAAGCAAACTTGTCGGGGATTTTCTTCGGGCCTTATTTTGAGAACCTCAAACCGCGTTTGAGCAGCTCACTCATTCGCGTTGAACCTGGTAAATTTCTTGGCCATCTGAAAGAAAACACCAAACAATTAGCACGAAACAGTAAAATTTTCGAAGAAAACTGAATACAGTCAACTGAACACGACCCCGTGTTCAGCGGACACGCCCCATGTTAGCCTGAAATCAGCTGGACACGCCCCCGTGCTCGCTGAGCACGACCCCGTGCTCAGGCGTCTGTTTCCCAAAAATCCCATTTTTTGACCTGGTCGCGAAAACTTGAAAATTTTTGGTCCAATAGGGGCGGTTTTCCCCGAAAATGAAACCCCAAGTACCGTTTTTCCCAAAACAAACCGTTTACCCCTTCAATTTCATCTTTTTCGGTTCAAAAAACAAGGGTTTGAGTTTTTTGTGAGAAATTGGGCAAATCTACAAACAATTCAAGTTGATTTACTTCCTATAACATGCATCTACACAAATGCTAACAGATCTAAGCAAAAATTTGAGGTTTGATTCGATTCAAGTTGAAGAACCCTAGATTTTCCCCAAATTTTTGATGTTAAACTACATGCAAGTGATTAAACTAACTAATTATGAGGATAGAATCATACCTTGACGTTGTTAGAAGTTGGGGGAACGTTAAAATCTGCAGAAAATTTCGCCGGAACCAGAGAGTTCTTGGGGAAACGGGGCGTGTTGAAATGAAGAAATGAAGGAAAAAGGGGTTTTATCCCCGACAGTTGCGCGAACACGGCCCCGTGGGCGGGCAAAATTTTTTTTAGTGCTCGTTTGAGTGCCCTGTTTCCCGAAGCTTGGTTTTAGAAATCTTACCGATTTAGATGCTTTCCCGATGTTCATAACTTACAAGATATGATGTTGATGCTCAAACATTCGTTTTATTCTTCAGCCGCTTGTAGCGAGATTTCTTCCTCTTCATCCTCAATAAATCATTGATAAAGCTTTAGCCGTTGGCCATTGACTTTGAATGGGATTCCATTCCGAGATTTAATTTCAATTGCACCGTGTGGGAAAATGTGGGTGATGAAAAAAGGTCCCGACCACCTAGACTTTACTTTACCAGGAAATAATCGAAGTCGTGAATTAAACAATAGAACTTGGTCTCCTACCCGAAATTCATTAGGTTTAATGTGTTTATCATGCAAAATTTTCATTCTTACCTTATAAATTTTGGAGTTAGAATATGCGTGATTCCTTAACTCGTCTAATTCATTTAATTGACAAAATCGATTTTTACCGGCCATTTCTAAGTCTAAGTTTACGTTTTTAATTGCCCAGTAAGCTTTGTGTGCTATTTCTACCGGAAAATGACAACTTTTTCCATAGACAAGCTTATATGGGGTTGTACCTATCGTTGTTTTATACGCAGTTCGAAAGGCCCATAAAGCATCGTCTAATTTATCGGCCCATTCTTTTTTATTTAACCCAACGGTTTTTTCAAGTATTCTTTTTAAACCTCGATTAGTCACTTTGGCTTGTCCGTTTGTTTGAGGGTGATATGCTGTTGAGACCCGGTGATAGACCCCATACCGTGTTAAAATTTTTTCGAGTTGATGGTTACAAAAATGGGTACCTCTATCACTTATTAATGCTTTAGGAGTTCCAAAACGAGAAAATAATCGTTTCAGGAATCTTACCACAACTCTTCCATCGTTTGTTGGAAGTGCTTCGGCCTCGGCCCATTTAGACAAGTAATCCACTGCCACAAGTATATATTTGTTTCCTTTTGTTGGTGGGAAGGGTCCCATAAAGTCGAGTCCCCACACATAAAAAATTTCACAAACAAGAATGCCATTTTGTGGCATTTCGTTTTTGGAAGAAATATTACCTGATCTTTGGCAAGCGTCACATATTTTGATAAGACTTTAGGCGTCTTTGTAAATGGTTGGCCAATAAAATCCTGAATCAAATACCTTTCGTGCGGTACTAGCGGCACCATGATGTCCTCCGTATGGACCTTCATGACAATGGCGGAGAATTCTTCTTGCTTCACTACCATGTACGCATCGACGAATAAGTTGGTCGGCACACATTTTGAAAAGATAAGGATCTTCCCAAAAATAATGCTTTACATCAGCAAAGAATTTTTTTCTTTGATGATGTGGCCATCCTTTTGCGACTATACCGCTAGCTAAGTAGTTAGCATAGTCGGCATACCATGGCTCTTCTCGGTATTCCACCATTTCTAGGGACTCCATTGGGAACTTTTCATTGATTAACTCGTCCCTAGTTGCCTCCAAAGCTGGATCTTCCAAGCGGGAAAGATGATCTGCAGCGGTGTTCTCTGCTCCTCTTTTGTCTTTTATTTCAATGTCAAATTCTTGGAGGAGTAGAATCCACCGAATTAAACGCGGTTTAGCATCCTGTTTCTTAAAGAGATATCGAATGGCTGCATGCTCTGTATAAACTATCGTTTTAGAAAGAACAAGATAAGAACGAAATTTATCAAAAGCAAATACTACAGCTAGTAATTCTTTTTCTGTTGTTGTGTAATTTTCTTGTGCATCATTAAGTGTTTTACTAGCGTAATATATTGGGTGAAAATGCTTATCTTTTCTTTGTCCTAAGACGGCTCCAACTGCAAAGTCACTTGCATCACACATGATTTCGAAAGGTAATTTCCAATCAGGCGCTATCATGATAGGTGCATTGACTAACATTTCTTTTAGTGTTAGAAATGCTTGATTGCAATCCTTGTCAAAGATGAAAGGGGTATCTTTTTCAAGTAATTTTGTTAGAGGTCTTGAGATTTTTGAAAAGTCTTTGATAAATCGTCTATAAAATCCGGCATACCCTAGGAAACTTCTGATAGCTCTAACGGAGGATGGGGGTGGTAGTCGAGAAATAGTGTCTATTTTTGCTTGATCAACCTCCATTCCTTCGCTTGAGATTTTGTGACCGAGTACTATTCCCTCCGTTACCATGAAATGGCATTTTTCCCAGTTAAGAGCGAGGTTAGTTTCCTCACATCGGGATAACATTCGTTCAAGGTTATCGAGGCATTGGTCGTATGAATCTCCAAAGATAGAGAAGTCGTCCACGAAGACTTCCATTGTCTTTTCTATCATATCATGGAAGATGGCCACCATGCAACGTTGAGAGGTTGCGGGGGCATTACATAGACCAAAAGGCATGCGTCGATAAGCAAAAGTTCCATAGGGACATGTGAATGTCGTCTTTTCTTGGTCTTCGGGTGCTATCGGTATCTGAAAATAAGCTGAAAAACCATCTAAGAAACAATAAAATTTGTGACCGGATAATCTATCTAACATTTGATCAATAAGAGGTAAAGGAAAGTGATCCTTCCTTGTTGCCTCATTTAATCGACGATAATCTATACATACTCTCCATCCTGTGACGGTTCTTGTTGGTATTAATTCATTTTTCTCATTAGTTACTACCGTCACACCTCCTTTCTTATGAACCACTTGGACGGGACTTACCCAAGGACTATCAGAGATTGGGTAAATGAGTCCGACGTCAAGCAATTTGATGACTTCATTTTTAACCACTTCTTAGACGTTTGGATTTACTCTACGCTGTGGTTGTATTACCGATTTATAGTCATCATTCATTAAAATTTATTGCGTGCACATGGAAGGACTTATTCCTTTGATATCTACAAGCTTCCAAGCGATCGCGTTTTTGTGTTTTTTCAAAAGTGTAATTAATTTTTCTTTTTCTACACTAGTTAATTTTGACGAAATAATTACAGGTAATTTACCATCTTTGTAGAGAAAAGCATATTCCAAACCTTTTGGAAGTTCTTTGAGCTCAAGAGGTGGGTCTTTAGGAGACTCCTTATTTGGTTGCTCATTTTGATCAAGAACCACAAAGGTTTGTTCTATGGCGACCTCTTCTTCAACAAAGTGGTCGATTTCTTCTCTTGTATCGGGTGGTTCATATTCATCTTCAATTAGGGGGTCATTATTGCCTAATGGATATTTCATTGAACGCTCAAGATCGACACTTTTTTTGAATGCCCCTAATTGAATAGGTAGATTGTTGTACTTCCGATTTTCCAAAGCTTCGTGGGTCTTTACAAAAGGTCTTCCCAACATTAGTGGAGCGTCATCAAGGATGACGAAGTCGGTTGGGATTACCATTTGATTGGTTTGGACCAACACATCCTCAACTACCCCTACTGATTTTTTTGTTTTCCGATTAGATAGAAAAATGGGTATTTGAAGTGGAGAAAAATCACCAATACTTAGTTTTTCGAAAATGTAGTTTGGCATTATATTAACACAAAGATCTTTATCAATTGTAATGTTACTAATAAAGGAGTTTTGAAAAAAACATGGAACCGGTGTAATGTTAATTTCAAATGGATCTTCTTTTATCAGCGTAGTTTGATCAGTTGTTAACTTAATGCTTACCGTTTCGAAAGAAGGTGACAAGAGGTTAATTTCTTTAAAATTAGACTCTCCTTGGATTTTAACGTTGTCGGACTCACCTTTTTCGTTGTTTAACTCATGTGTCGACTTTTCACTTACTTATTCTTCCATTTTTACCTCTTCAACTATCTCTTCTTTATTACAAGTTAATTCTTCCCCTGGGCGGGATTCCTCTTCCCTTGCGCGGGCTTCTTTTATACAACGTTCGATAGTTTTAAGGTGTTCTTGTAACACCTCGTAAAATCACGACCAATGTAATAAAGACACGTGTCATGGACTTTAAACGTGTACTGGAATGATCTGGAGGGACTGAATTGGTCAAACAATGTAAATATGTGAATAAAGGGATCCAAGGTGTCAACATGCCATTCTTGTGCCTCTGATTGACCTCACACGACGTTCGTATTCTTTAACGAATAATTTATCGAACACTGGAAGTTGTTTGTGCTTAAAATAAGGATCTTATAAAGCATAGGGGTTAAAAGCGTCAACGTGTTGAAAGTAACCTTTGAGTGACCTTTTAACGATCCCAAGAACATTGTAATAATTGTATATTTTGATCTCAAGAATGTTGGACATTAAGTTTGTGGAGTTTCGAAGAAAACAAGACTTTTCGGGAGATCGTACAACTAACCGGGAGCTTAACGGAGTTAGTTTATGACCCAAGGTCCTTAAAACTTAACTATGGGGGTCCGAAATGCAATAAATGGAAGTTATATAAAGTTTAAATGGACCAGGGACTGAAATTGCAAAGTCTACAAAGTTTTTACCGGAATTAGCCTTCTACGCGGCCCGCGTAGACTTCTGTTAGGGCTTACGCGGCCCGCGTCCGACTGCCAGATGCAGAAAAAATAGACAGCTGCATGTACAGCAGGTTACACCGCCATTGCATGGTGGTTTTCGATTTCAGGGACTGAGCCAACAGTATAACATGTCACACCCCCAAAATACCACCTAGGGAGTGTCCCTGCTAGGCGTGTGACGTACCAACAACGAGCCACTAATTACATTGAACGCGTACAAGTTTCAAAATAAAATCCTTAATTATTAATGTAAAATACCGTCAGTGAGTTTAAATGAAAACCAACATGTCCAGCGGAAGCAAATAGTAAACCAATGATAAACTATTTCAAAAACCAATGTATGATATCAATAGTTCAACCACATGAATCCCTCCAGTCGACCAATGACCACTCCACCTACTCCAGACAGCAAGTTCCCAAATCCAAGATATCTAACGACCTGCGAGCATGCAACAGGTGTATCAGACAACGCTGGTGAGTTCATAGTTTTTCGAAAACGTTGGTTACCAAGTGTTTAGTTAATCCATTGAATTTACAATTCCGAAAGTAATGTTGATAATACCCCAAATACAAGACGGCTTCTGATTTACATTGCCCTTTCTCCAATGCTCCTATCAAAGCATTGGTCATGACTAGGTCATTAGTTTAACACCAGTCCTCCCAGGTACGGGGTGAGGTTGCCAAACCTAAGTAGCGCTACTAACTAATACCATGTTACCTCTCAGGTAACCAAACAACAAGGAGGGACTTTAAAGGTGATAGGAAGAGTATATTATCCAACATTCCCGTTTTTACCCAAAAGACTTATCCCTCCCCGGGATACCCACTGACTGTCCCAACCACCGGGACGCATGCTCAAGAGATGAACTCACCTTTGATTTTCTCGGTAGATTTAATTTCTTGTTCGTATTTAATCAAGTGTGTCCTATTCCAATTATTGACCACAGTTAGGACTACGTTCAACATTTAGCACCAACTTACCACATACATTCATCATGCATTTTTGAAAACTCATGTAGCAATCATCAATAGTTAAGCACGCAACACTTAAACGAACAATGCTGTTTATTAATCAACACTTAACGAACCACACTCTTTATCATATAACACTTAGACAAACAAACATAGGGCTCATCTACACAAAACTTCCTAACTGAAGCCACTCGACCCAATCACCGGTCACACGGCCCAACCACGTGCAACACAGCTGGCCCGTAACCCTGCGAAAATCCAACATGCCCAGCTTTTTAATAGAGCGGCCCAATTACTCTACTGATGTGTGGCCCGGATTTAATCGGCTAGATTAAATGTGCGTGTTCAGCAAATCGTGTGTGGCCAAATCCCAATTCTGAATTCATATATTAGTAGCATAATCCAAACAACTTTCTGTATACATTACCGAATCTAATTAACCATTACCGAATCATAAGCATACATACAACATCTAACTTTTGATTCATGATTTATATTTCAAACCAAATCCACTAACATAATTTAGCAATCTTTATCCATATCCATACCACCCTAGATGCCATCATTCATCACAAACTTCAATAGTTTCATTAATTCGTATTTATCTATGCATGCACTAATCATGTACCATTAAAACACCACTTACAAATCACATATAATCCTGAATCTAACGCATAAAACGACCAGCCTGTTTTAGTGACCAATTAGCATGTTATCGATTTGTGATTTATAAGAAAATCCTATATCAATAATCACTAGGATAAATCATATTCCTAGACTTCACCAAGATCCATCAGTTATTGCCATGAACAAATAAATTCATCATGCACGTTATCACGTAGCAATAATCCTCACAATCTTAACAAGTATCACAAGAAAACTGAAGTAATTATTCAATGATTGCTAACCTGCCGATGTATAGCACAAACACAAAGAACGACTTTCAAGAGGAAGGGCTTCGACAAGGGGGGGGGGGGCACTTCCACTGCTTGAACAATCAAGAAGGAATAGGGTTTGTGTACGTGTGTTATTATGTTACGTAACCCTGATCATTAACTAATAAACCAATCACAACCTCATACCATTGGGCCGAAGATTTGTTTGAGTGTGGGCCGATTTGTGTTGAGGTTTAAAAGGGATATGTATGCGTGCAACAACAACTCCAGCAAGGGCCGGCCCACTTCTAAGGTTTAGTTGGGCTTTAAAAGATTCAAGCATAAGTGTGATTGATTAAACATATATGCGTGTACGGGTTGGGCTCAAGTGAACTCACGGCCCACAAGTGTTGAGTAATTCCGCGGCTCAAAAGTATCAAGTAACTCACGGCCCCAAATAAAACGTAATGTTTAATGGGGTTTATAATGCGCGTTTAGGTTTAACAGGATTGTAATAACACGAAACATAAAACAAGTTTCGTCTAAACAAGGAATAATGATCAGTTAGGATTACTGGATTAAACGGCACAAACCTTGAAAGTTCGGATTGTCACATCATCCCCAACTTGAAAGAAATTTCGTCCTGAAATTTGACAAGTAAGCACCGAGAAGTGAAGTGATAAATCAAGATTGTTGCAAGTTTTCCCCAGGTGCCACATCATCCCCAACTTGAAATGGAATTTCGTCCCAAAATTCACCAGTAGTATCAAAATTAGACTTGTCATCAGGGAAAAGTTGAGGATATTTGAGCTTCATTTGATCCCCACGCTCCCACGTGAACTCCGGTCCACGTCTTGAGTTCCAACGAACTCTCACAATCGGAATACGACTAAGTTAACGAACCTTGACTTCCTGGTCCATGTGTTCGATAGATTCCTCCAGTAAAGGTATCGCACGAGTTTCATCAGACAACCACTGCCTTAGATTCGAAACATAAATGACATCGCGTGCGTTACCCGATTCGTCGGGTAACTTGAGTTTGTAGGTTACGCTACCGATTTCCCCCAGACTGTTGAACGGTCCATCGTGACGTCAGTTAAGCTCGCCATGCTTCCCAAGCATCCCACACCCTCCCAGGGTGAGACTTTCAACACGATACGATCGCCTACAGCGATCTTCCAGCGTTTCCCAAGTTTATCAGCTTTCTTGACAGTCACGCATTGCCGCCAATCGACTCCCGATCCAAACAACCTTCCCAAGAGTTTCGAGTACCAGTCCTGGACCAGTAATTAAGTTGTCCACCATCTCAGTCTAACAAGAAGGTTGGCACTATTGTCTATGTAATGCCTCAACGGAGCTGTCTGGTTACCAAGAGGATAACTGCCGCAGTAGTACTCAACCATAGGTAAAAGTCCTTCCAATTTGCACCAAAGTCAGTCACACACATGCTAGCAGCATGTCTTCAAGTGCCAGGAGAGTTCGTTTACTCTAACCGTTTGTCCAACGACGATAAGCGATGTTCGGGTCCTGACGTGAGCCAAGGGTGTTCTGTATTGCCTGACATAAATCATGCATAGATCAAATTCAGGGGTAATAGGAGTTGGCACCTCGTGCCCAAAAGCCGCATCTCTCATAGGAACACTCACAACTGTGAAGACTCGTCAGTTTTCTTGATTGCAAGAAAGTGTGCTGGCAACGTGAGTCCATCAACTATCATCCAGGTGATAATGTTTCTGTTTCGAGTTGTAAGTAGACTAGTGATAAAATTCACGGCAGTCTGTTCTCATTTCCATACATGTGTTTCTGATTGCTGACACAAACCAAAAGGTTTCTGATGTTCCACCTTGACTTTCGCACAAGTCAAACGTCGTTCACATGCTTTGCTGTGTAGGCCTTCAAGCCCAGTTGTCAGTACAAGATCCTTAGATCCTAATACATTCCATCAAAATCCAGATGACTAGAATATCGTGGCCGATGCGCTTTGCTCCACACAAGTTCCATTGGATTGCTATACAGTGGAATCCCTAGTCGTTCCAGGAAGTAGCGAATATCGTCCAACTTGTTAGAAGTTGCTCCTCCATACCCCACATGGGTCCAATTTGAAAATTCTCTTCCTTCAGCCTTTCGGTGTAAACAGGACGAATCTGATCGGGTATGCTAGAGTCGATAGTGAGTTACAAAGTTCGTACTTGTTCAGGTTTCACAGTCGTAATCATACAATAGCTCCATCCAACGATGTCGTTACATGTTTAGCTCCTTCGAAACAAGGGTATACAGGTGGCCCTTGTGATCGGTCTAAGTAGTGCATTTGGTACCGTCCAAGTAATGCCTCCAACTTAAATCCAAAGACCACGGTTTCCACCGCCGGTTGTGTGTCGTGCAGTTCCTCTTTGTAACTCCATTACGTAAGTCATCACTCTCTCGTGTTGCGTCGGTGTGTAACTGGGACTCTGATTCGGACCATCATGGTACACCACTAAATCACCCGCACCCTCGGGTAAAGACGATGCTCAGTGCATTGCAGAGTTGGGATTCGAAAGCTGAAAAGACGTCCTCTTGTTTTGTCTTTCACGAACACAGCACCCTGCTGTGCTAAAGAGATCTAAGCTGCGCGACCTTCGAAAATCCTGTGATTAAGCTGCGATAGTATCTAGTGAGACCAAGAAATTCCTGTATCCTCGAAGGGATCTTTGATGTTGGTCAGTTTCTAACAAAATGGATCTTAGTGAGATCCACGTGTATTCCCACTTCGTTGTTTATATGACTAAAAATGTGTACTTCCCGAATCCTGAAGTCACACTTAGGTAGACTTCGCACGTAGATGCTCCTTCCCTAGAAGCTCTACGATGAAATACAAGTGCCGTTCATGGTGCTCCTTTCTCCTGGAAGTGATTCAAAACGTTATAGATAAACACGGTTGGCGAATCCGGCAAGATGGGGTTGGCACATACTACTCATGTGATCCCTAAGGCTGCTGGTGTGTTGGGTAACTTTAAACAACGAGAACAGAAAATCGTAGTGGCCGTACTGTGCCTGTAACGCCGTGTTAGAAGTCATCCTCCCCTAGGTCTTCCTTCAAGTGACAGTCTGATCTTAAGTCGGTTTACGAATAGAAGCTTGATCATTGCAGCGGGCCAAGCAGGTTGTCGATGCGAGATAGAGGGTGACGGTCTATGATTGCCACCTTTGGGTAGTCTATACGCGTACGAAAGGACTTGTCCTTCATTTCCACAATAGAGCTCGGGCTCCCCAGAACAAGGAGCTAGATCGCTAAAACTCCCACCCGGTAGTTCCTGAAGTTGACTAGATAGTTCTTGCAACCCTCCTGGTGCAAGACGGTATGAAGTACGAGTGATCAAGGCTGCTTCTGGCGTGAGATTAAACTGAGATTCTGCCTAACAGTTGTGGAAGTAAGCCCGAAAGTTCCTCGGGTAACAAACCGAGAGGGATCACAAACAATTGGTGGATCCTCGATCCTCTTTTCCCTTAGCCCTATCATCAGTAACGGTTGCTAACACATCGGAGTAATCCCTCCGTAGACACTTCTGGCCTTCAAAGCTGAAATGGCGCTAACTTTTGCACTGCTCTGATGCTTTAGAACAAATAACGATTCTCCACACAAAGTTTTCTCCTCACTGGGTATATCTGCGTGATTCCTGGATAACCAATTCACACTAACTACTGCGTTGTAACTATCGAGGATAGTAGAAGGAAGGTCGACGTCGAACACTCATCCCACAAGGTCGTGCTTACACCCTAACGAACATATGAGATTTCATTTGACTTGCCATCAGCCGATTCCACATCAGGTTTGGTTTCAAGAAGTATCAGGGTCAAGCAGAATAGAGACGAAGCGAACAACTACCCATACAAGCTACCATGTTGCTGCTATGCCTGGCGTCGCTTATGCCAATCCTAAATGTCCTTCCACGAGCATCATTTCCAGTGTTTTTGTTATGGTTGCGAGGGTTCCCATTACTATCATTATTCCCTTGGTTGTTGACGTCTTGACTTAGCAACAGTCAATCCCTTTCAATGTCACCTTCGTTTCCATGCTGTAGACTACGATTATGAGTACCTTGATGTTGCCGCGACTATTGCCTCCAATGCCGTTGCTTGAAACGGAACCCTACAATCTTCCACCATCAAAGTCCATCTTTTCACATTCTGTGCCACGTGCTACTCACTGTGCTGGTAGCCACATATTTCACACTATAATCTGTTGTCATCGCTTATGTCCTGATTGATTCGTAAGAGCTGACTCCCACGAGTCGCTGACTAGAGTTAAGAATTCAATTGAAGTCAATTTGCTGGTGTTTGTTGCCGGTAATCAGGGTTTTCCAAATACTGAGGTCGGTAAAATACTATGCTTACCCTTTTGTCCATCGATCTAGCAAGTCGATTGAGTAATACGCGGTATGCTGCGAGAGTGTTGCAGAAGTGATCACACTTCGGAGTCTAAGACGTTAATACATAGAGTTCCAGCAAACGAAGAAAAGTGAGAAAGGTATAGACCAATCATTGTCGTTGCAACATCCAACTCAGGGATGTCCGTACAAGCACCTAACATTCTACACAGTTCGCTAGGCTAGATTAAATGTGCGTGTTCAGCAAATCGTGTGTAGCCAAATCCCAATTCTGAATTCATAGATTAGTAGCATAATCCAAACAACTTTCTGTATACATTACCGAATCTAATTAACCATTACCGAATCATAAGCATACATACAACATCTACCTTTTGATTCATGATTTATACTTCAAACCAAATCCACTAACATAATTTAGCAATCGTTATCCATATCCATACCACCCTAGATGCCATCATTCATCACAAACTTCAATAGTTTCATTAATTCGTATTTATCTATGCATGCACTAATCATGTACCATTAAAACACCACTTACAAATCACATATAATCCTGAATCTAACGCATAAAAAGACCAGCCTGTTTTAGTGACCAATTAGCATGTTATCGATTTGTGATTCATAAGAAAATCCTATATCAATAATCACTAGCATAAATCATATTCCTAGACTTCACCAAGATCCATCAGTTATTGCCATGAACAAATAAATTCATCATGCACGTTATCGCGTAGCAATAATCCTCACAATCTTAACAAGTATCACAAGAAAACTGAAGTAATTATTTAATGATTGCTAACCTGCCGATGTATAGCACAAACACAAAGAACGACTTTCAAGAGGAAGGGCTAAGACAAGGGGGGGGGGGGGGGCACTTCCACTGTTCGAACAATCAAGAAGGAATAGGGTTTGTGTACGTGTGTTATTATGTTACGTAACCCTGATCATTAACTAATAAACCAATCACAACCTCATACCATTGGGCCGAAGATTTGTTTGAGTGTGGGCCGATTTGTGTTGAGGTTTAAAAGGGATATGTATGCGTGCAACAACAACTCCAGCAAGGGCCGACCCACTTCTAAGGTTTAGTTGGGCTTTACAAGATTCAAGCATAAGTGTGATTGATTAAACATATATGCGTGTACGGGTTGGGCTCAAGTGAACTCACGACCCACAAGTGTTGAGTAATTCCGTGGCTCAAAAGTATCAAGTAACTCGCGGCCCCAAATAAAACGTAATGTTTAATGGGGTTTATAATGCGCGTTTAGGTTTAACAGGATTATAATAACACGAAAACATAAAACAAGTTTCGTCTAAACAAGGAATAATGATCAGTTAGGATTACTGGATTAAACGGCACAAACCTTGAAAGTTCTGAATGTCACATCATCCCCAACTTGAAAGAAATTTTGTCCCGAAATTTGACAAGTAAGCACCGAGAAATGAAGTGATAAATCAAGATTGTTGCAAGTTTTCCCCAGGTGCCACATAACATGCATAGGGGACACTTGGAATCATCAGAAATCAATTGTAGACTTGTGTGGAGTGATCTTGTGAAGTATTTTTGGCTATATAAGAACTTCTTGTTTGCTAGTTCATTTGCTCATTTTCAAAAATCATTCTCAACTCATCTCTGGAACTTCCTGGAGCTCAAGCAAGTTTTCTTAAGTTCCAAATTCGTGCTAAGAGTCCTTGTAAGCATTCTTAGCTTCTCTAGTTCAAGATTTATTAGTCTAATGACCAAAAGTCAAAGCCGTCGTAATTAAGCTTTAACTTAGTGATTAATCACTAATGGTCCAGCCATTATTCGAATTGAAAGTGGCTATGAGTTGGTAATTATGTGGGTAATAAACCCTTAAAAGGGCACCCACTGATTATCACTTTAACTTGGTCAATTGTCGTGTCAAACTTAATATTAAAAGTCAACAGAAAGCTATTTTTGTAAGTAAACTCATAACTGATAATGTAGAGGTTATGGAACATGTTTTAACACTAAAATAACTTGGTAAATAATGTAATAACATGTCTAAGCATGTTCAACCCGACAATTCTGAGTTTAGGCTCGGTTCGGAACCGAAAGTCGCAAAAGAAGACTTTTGTTTTGACTTTCAGTTCTGACCCGATTTAGCTTAGTTTAGATATGCCTTAAGGTTCCTTTAGGACCATATTATATGTTAGTAAAACCCTCTGAGGTTATACTACATGGTTCCTTATTAATCCGATTCATTTGCATGTTTCCGCTAATTGCTTAAATGTTGACCATTATGCCCTTTTGATATAAAAACGAGATTTTTGAAAATGCGAGAGGACAAAATCCTTTATTACTAATTTATAAACATGTCCTAAAAAAATGACATCAGTTTGAGGTCAAATTAGGATATATGCTCAATATCGTAATTTGAAAGCTTTTTATTAATTAAACGACATTTTTAACATAAAGCCTATTTAAACCCAAATTTTGACACCAAACTTTTTACCCACTGATGTAATATAATATTTTGGGATTTTTGAAGATTTTTGTTAAATTTTAAACTGATCATAACATAGGGTTCTTGCTTTGATTCGGTAATTGACGGTTATACCATTTTTACTAATAAAATGAGTTTTACATAACATTTTGATACCAAATCTTTTTCTACTGATTTCATATGTTAAATAAAATATTTTAAGCCTTCTGAAATGATAAAAATCTCAGCTTTCCTATTATAACCTGAAAATAGCCTAAAACCGACTTTTTACGCGTTTTAAACACATAGTATGGGTTAAAACTATGTTTATTATTTAAGACCCATTACCTACTGATGTTATAAGTAAATTTTGATACTTTAACAGTAAGTAAAAGTTTTAAACTCAGATTTCCAGAATTGACCCTTAAAGCTTTTGTGAAATGACCAAAATGCCCCTATGGTGCATAGTTTGGTCATAAATGATAAATTTCACATATATGCAACTAGCCTAAGATCCCGCGAGTTTGGCGGTTGGCTTAAACACAAATATATAATATCTATTTCATTGAAGCCCATGTAGATCATCAAAAAATGCTCGCTTCAAAAGCACAATCTGGTTAATGTCCATATAATTATCGATTCTCACATTCAAACCCACGATTGCATGTTTGTTACCTCGTACACATTAAATATTCTGGAGGTTTGTTAATAATTAGAATTTGAACCCTAGGGTTTCACTATTGTCCAAAAACGAATTGAACAAACTTGCAAACATGGTATCTAAAATAGAAGTGAAGTTGATACGAAGCACGGACATTGAGATCTAAGAATCATACAAAAAATAAATTGCAACTTACATGTGTATCGAACACTATATGTTTACCGAAGCGGAGACTACCAGAGAATGCCACAGATCGCCCCTTGATGCCTCCGATCAGCTTCTTCAAATTGTCGGTGGCTACCGGTAGTGTTACTCAATCCAAAGCGCATTACCATTAGAACACCACCATCCCTAGGTCATCGGAGTATCAAACTAATGATGTACATTCCTTTGACTGAAGATACCACACATTATCTTCTCCAATACAACAAAAATATTCCAGCCCCGTACCGATATAATTCCCAGCACTCTACGACCAATTTTTTGCAGCCATTTACAGCTATATTTCTCAGCTTTATATGGTTGTATAATAGTCCCTAAACAACCTTAAATACAAACTTTTATTCAGCAATTTCAAGTTAATATATGTTACTATAGATCTATGAAGTTTTGGCACCAATTTTCACATCTTAATAGCTAATAAATTACAACATAATTTAGTCAAATTAAAATACTTCATGTGACTCTTGATCACCTGATATTCCCGACATGAGAGAGAGCTTACCTGCAAGGACTAAGTTGACCACTATTTAAGCTAATACCCTTGATTTTGACCTTGGTTCATCTTTTCTTGTACCTTTGACACCTAATAAGTTTAGACATATTGACTATGACACAAGCCAATATGACACAAGCCCCCTCCAACTGTTCCAACTTGAACCAGAATTAATATAAAAATGATTAAAATAAATGAGCATTCTTGTTCAATTAATGATATGGTAGCAATGGGCTTCCCAAGACGACTTAATTATGTTTCAAGTTCAATAATAGTTTTGTTGATGAGAGACTGAAGGCCTGGAATCAATGACTTAATGACTGTTTCCAAATGCTGAAACAATGAATAATGTAGTAAAGCGGATTAGATATCTTTAAGCGAATAATGTAGTAAAGCATTTTGAATCTTGGTTGTAATGATGTTTACCTTAGAAAGCACTTTCCCGAGATGCTCAGAGCCCATTCTGCTAGCAAGGTGCCTATACTCGGGGGTATTAGCAAAGTATGTGCGCTCCCTCCTCCGAGCAGCAATCATGTCAACGCTTTTGTTAATATCAGCTTGAGACCGGTTCACAACACCAATCCAAGGAAACTTCAGTTTATAAGATTTCCATTTCAACATCAGTACATGTCATCTTCATTATTAAAGAAAGAAGCACATAATTTAAAATAAAAACCAAGAAGCAGAAACTTACATCAACTGCATCAGTCCCCTTGTCTATAAGATCAATCTTCGTCAAAACTCCAAAAGTCCTCTCCCCTGCTTAGAGTTTACAAAAACATCAATCATGAAACTGGTATGTATCACCATATTATTCCTACCAATTTGGTACCGGTGACGCATATATACCGAAATCGAAAAGGACCAATGCCGAAATCATCAAAAGCAGATACCAGTACCAATGCTGTAGTGATATATGTGGTAATAAAACCCGATTTAGACTTTTGCTTTGACTTTCAGTTCTGACCCGATTTAGCTTAGTTTAGATATTCCTTAAGGTTCCTTTAGGACCATATTATATGTTAGTAAAACCCTCTGAGGTTATACTACATGGTTCCTTATTAATCCGATTCATTTGCATGTTTCCGTTAATTGCTTAAATGTTGACCATTATGCCTTTTTGATATAAAAAGGAGATTTTTGAAAATGTGAGAGGACAAAAACCTTTATTACTGATTTATAAACATGTCCTAAAAATTTGACATCAGTTTGAGGTCTAAATTAGGAGATATGCTCAATATCGTAATTTGAAAGCTTTTTATTAATTAAACGGCATTTTTAACATAAAGCCTATTTAAACCCAAATTTCAACACCAAACTTTTTACCCACTGATGTAATATAATATTTTGGGATTTTTGAAGATTTTTGTTAAATTTTAAACTGATCATAACATAGGGTTCTTGCTTTGATTCGGTAATTGACGGTTATACCCTTTTTACTAATAAAATGAGTTTTACATATCATTTTGATACCAAATCTTTTTCTACTGATTTCATATGTTAAATAAAATATTTTAAGCCTTCTGGAATGATAAAAATCTCAGCTTTCCTATTATAACCTGAAAATAGCCTAAAACCAACTTTTTACGAGTTTTAAACACATAGTATGGGTTAAAACTATGTTTAATATTTAAGACCCATTACCTACTGATGTTATAAGTAAATTTTGATACTTTAACAGTAACTAAAAGTTTTAAACTCAGATTTCTAGAAATGACCCTAAAGCTTATGTGAAATGACCAAAATGCCCCTACGGTGCATAGTTTGGTCATAAATGATAAATTTCACATATATGCAACTAGCCTAAGATCCCGCGAGTTTCGCGGGTGGCTTAAACACAAATATATAATATCTATTTCATTGAAGCCCATGTAGATCATCAAAAAATGCTCGCTTCAAAAGCACAATCTGGTTAATGTCCATATAATTATCGATTCTCACATTCAAACCCACGATTGCATGTTTGTTACCTCGTACATATTCAATGTTCCGGAGGTTTGTTAATAATTAGAATTTGAACCCTAGGGTTTCGCTATTGTCCAAAAAGGAATTGAACAAACTTGCAAACATGGTATCTAAAAGAGAAGTGAAGTTGATACGAAGCACGGACATTGAGATCTAAGAATCATACAAAAAATAAATTTCAACTTACATGTGTATCGAACACTATATGTTTACCGAAGTGGAGACTACCAGAGAATGCCACAGATCGCCCCTTGATGCCTCCGATCAGCTTCTTCAAATTGTCGGTGGCTACCGGTAGTGTTACTCAATCCAAAGCGCATTACCATTAGAACACCACCATCCCTAGGTCATCGGAGTATCAAACTAATGATGTACATTCCTTTGACTGAAGATACCACACATTATCTTCTCCAATACAACAAAAATATTCCAGCCCCGTACCGATATAATTCCCAGCACTCTACGACCAATTTTTTGCAGCCATTTACAGATATATTTCTCAGCTTTATATGGTTGTACAATAGTCCCTAAACAACCTTAAATACAAACTTTTATTCAGCAATTTCAAGCTAATATATGTTAATATAGATCTATGAAGTTTTGGCACCAATTTTCACATCTTAATAGCTAATAAATTACAACATAATTTAGTTAAATTAAAATACTTCATGTGACTCTTGATCACCTGATATTCCCGACATGAGAGAGAGCTTACCTGCAAGGACTAAGTTGACCACTATTGAAGCTAATACCCTTGATTTTGACCTTGGTTCATCTTTTCTTGTACTTTTGACACCTAATAAGTTTAGACATATTGACTATGACACAAGCCCCCTCCAACTGTTCCAATTTGAACCAGAATTAATATAAAAATGATTAAAATAAATGAGCATTCTTGTTCAATTAATGATATGGTAGCAATGGGCTTCCCAAGACGACTTAATTCTGTTTCAAGTTCAATAATAGTTTTGTTGATGAGAGACTGAAGGCCTGGAATCCGTGACTTAATGACTGTTTCCGAATGCTGAAACAATAAATAATGTAGTAAAGCGGATTGGACATCTTTAAGCGAATAATGTAGTAAAGCATTTTGAATATTGGTTGTAATGATGTTTACCTTAGAAAGCACTTTCCCGAGATGCTCATAGCCCATTCTGCTAGCAAGGTGCCTATACTCGGGGGTATTAGCAAAGTATGTACGCTCCCTCCTCCGAGCGGCAATCATGTCAACGCTTTTGTTAATATCAGCTTGAGACCGGTTCACAACACCAATCCAAGGAAACTTCAGTTTATAAGATTTCCCTTTCAACATCTGTACATGTCATCTTCGTTATTAAAGAAAGAAGCACATAATTTAAAATCAAAACCAAGAAGAAGAAACTTACATCAACTGCATCAGTCCCCTTGTCCATAAGATCAATCTTCGTCAAAACTCCAAAAGTCCTCTCCCCAGCTTAGATTTTACAAAAACATCAATCATGAAACTGGTATGCATCACCATATTAATCCTACCAATTTGGTACTGGTGACGCATATATACCGAAACCGAAAAGGACCAATGCCGAAATCATCAAAAGCAGATACCAGTACCAATGCTGTAGTGATATGTGGTAATAAAACCCGATTTAGACTTTTGCTTTGACTTTCAGTTCTGAACCGATTTAGCTTAGTTTAGATATTCCTTAAGGTTCCTTTAGGACCATATTATATGTTAGTAAAACCCCCTGAGGTTATACTACGTGGTTCCTTATTAATCCGATTCATTTGCATGTTTCCGTTAATTGCTTAAATGTTGACCGTTATGCCCTTTTGATATAAAAACGAGATTTTTGAAAATGTGAGAGGACAAACACCTTTATTACTGATTTATAAACATGTCCTAAAAATTTGACATCAGTTTGAGGTCTAAATTAGGAGATATGCTCAATATCGTAATTTGAAAGCTTTTTATTAATTAAATGGCATTTTTAACATAAAGCCTATTTAAACCCAAATTTCGACACCAAAATTTTTACCCACTGATGTAATATAATATTTTGGGATTTTTGAAGATTTTTGTTAAATTTTAAACTGATCATAACATAGGGTTCTTGCTTTGATTCGGTAATTGACGGTTATACCCTTTTTACTAATAAAATGAGTTTTACATAACATTTTGATACCAAATCTTTTTCTACTGATTTCATATGTTAAATAAAATATTTTAGCCTTCTGGAATGATAAAAATCTCAGCTTTCCTTTTATAACCTGAAAATAGCCTAAAACCGACTTTTTACGCGTTTTAAACACATAGTGTGGGTTAAAACTATGTTTAATATTTAAGACCCATTACCTACTGATGTTATAAGTAAATTTTGATACTTTAACAGTAAGTAAAAGTTTTAAACTTAGATTTCCAGAATTGCCCTAAAGCTTATGTGAAATGACCAAAATGCCCTTACGGTGCATAGTTTGGTCATAAATGATAAATTTCAGATATATGCAACTAGCCTAAGATCCCGCGAGTTTCGCGGGTGGCTTAAACACAAATATATAATATCTATTTCATTGAAGCCCATGTAGATCATCAAAAAATGCTCGCTTCAAAAGCACAATCTGGTTAATGTCCATATAATTATCGATTCTCACATTCAAACCCACGATTGCATGTTTGTTACCTCGTACATATTTAATATTCCGGAGGTTTGTTAATAATTAGAATTTGAACCCTAGGGTTTCGCTATTGTCCAAAAAGGAATTGAACAAACTTGCAAACATGGTATCTAAAATAGAAGTGAAGTTGATACGAAGCACGGACATTGAGATTTAAGAATCATACAAAAAATAAATTGCAACTTACATGTGTATCGAACACTATATGTTTACCGAAGCGGAGACTACCAGAGAATGCCACAGATTGCCCCTTGATGCCTCCGATCAGCTTCTTCAAATTGTCGGTGGCTACCGGTAGTGTTACTCAATCCAAAGCGCATTACCATTAGAACACCACCATCCCTAGGTCATCGGAGTATCAAACTAATGATGTACATTCCTTTGACTGAAGATACCACACATTATCTTCTCCAATACAACAAAAATATTCCAGCCCCATACCGATATAATTCCCAGCACTCTACGACCAATTTTTTGCAGCCATTTACAGCTATATTTCTCAGCTTTATATGGTTGTACATTAGTCCCTAAACAACCTTAAATACAAACTTTTATTCAGCAATTTCAAGTTAATATATGTTACTATAGATCTATAAAGTTTTGGCACCAATTTTCACATCTTAATAGCTAATAAATTACAACATAATTTAGTCAAATTAATGTGACTCTTGATCACCTGATATTCCCGACATGAGAGAGAGCTTACCTGCAAGGACTAAGTTGACCACTATTGAAGCTAATACCATTGAGTTTGACCTTGGTTCATCTTTGCTTGTACCTTTGACACCTAATAAGTTTAGACATATTGACTATGACACAAGCCCCCTCCAACTGTTCCAACTTGAACCAGAATTAATATAAAAATGAATAAAATAAATGAGCATTCTTGTTCAATTAATGATATGGTAGCAATGGGCTTCCCAACACGACTTAATTCTGTTTCAAGTTCAATAATAGTTTTGTTGATGAGAGACTGAAGGCCTGGAATCCGTGACTTAATGACTGTTTCCAAATGCTGAAACAATGAATAATGTAGTAAAGCGGATTAAATATCTTTAAGCGAATAATGTAGTAAAGCATTTTGAATCTTGGTTGTAAGGATGTTTACCTTAGAAAGCACTTTCCCGAGATGCTCAGAGCCCATTCTGCTAGCAAGGTGCCTATACTCGGGGGTATTAGCAAAGTATGTACGCTCCCTCCTCCGAGCGGCAATCATGTCAACGCTTTTGTTAATATCAGCTTGAGACCGGTTCACAACACCAATCCAAGGAAACTTCAGTTTATAAGATTTCCCTTTCAACATCTGTACATGTCATCTTCGTTATTAAAGAAAGAAGCACATAATTTAAAATCAAAACCAAGAAGCAGAAACTTACATCAACTGCATCAGTCCCCTTGTCCATAAGATCAATCTTCGTCAAAACTCCAAAAGTCCTCTCCCCTGCTTAGAGTTTACAAAAATATCAATCATGAAACTGGTATGCATCACCATATTATTCCTACCAATTTGGTACTGGTGACGCATATATACCAAAATCGAAAAGGACCAATGCGGAAATCATCAAAAGCAGATACCAGTACCAATGCTGTAGTGATATGTGGTAATAAAACCCGATTTAGACTTTTGCTTTGACTTTCAGTTCTGACCCGATTTAGCTTAGTTTAGATAAGCCTTAAGGTTCCTTTAGGACCATATTATATGTTAGTAAAACCCTCTGAGGTTATACTACATGGTTCCTTATTAATCCGATTCATTTGCATGTTTCCGTTAATTGCTTAAATGTTGACTATTATCCCCTTTTGATATAAAAACGAGATTTTTGAAAATGTGAGAGGACAAAAACCTTTATTACTGATTTATAAACATGTCCGAAAAATTTGATATCAGTTTGAGGTCTAAATTAGGAGATATGCTCAATATCGTAATTTGAAAGCTTTTTATTAATTAAACGACATTTTTAACATAAAGCCTATTTAAACCCAAGTTTCGACACCAAACTTTTTACCCACTGATGTAATATAATATTTTGGGATTTTTGAAGATTTTTGTTAAATTTTAAACTGATCATAACATAGGGTTCTTGCTTTGATTCGGTAATTGACGGTTATACCCTTTTTACTAATAAAATGAGTTTTGCATAACATTTTGATACCAAATATTTTTCTACTGATTTCATATGTTAAATAAAATATTTTAAGCCTTCTGGAATGATAAAAATCTCAGCTTTCCTATTATAACCTGAAAATAGCCTAAAACCGACTTTTTACGCGTTTTAAACACATAGTATGGGTTAAAACTATGTTTAATATTTAAGACCCATTACCTACTGATGTTATAAGTAAATTTTGATACTTTAATAGTAAGTAAAAGTTTTAAACTCAGATTCCCAGAATTGACCCTTAAAGCTTATGTGAAATGACCAAAATGCCCCTACGGTGCATAGTTTGGTCATAAATGATAAATTTCACATATATGCAATACCCTACTGATATAACTCACTAAAATAAATATTTTTACTGATCAATTTAGACCAGAACCTCAGATTGTCATTTAACCTCTTTTATAATCTTTAAAATGACCAAAATACCCCTACGAGGCTTAAATTGGGTTTAAATCCGTTTTGGGAATAATGGAAGGTATCCTATTGATATCACAACATAATTAAGGCATATTAACTTGTGTAACCTGTACATGACTCATTTGGTTACATGTTATGCATTTTTGCGTTCGGTACGGTTTATGTGGCTAGTTTGCATAAATTGACCGAAACGGGTCAAACCTTATCATTTTTGCTTCAAAATCTAGAATGTGTTTAGTTTACCCATATTATACAAGTATTCATACTTGTTGGGTCTAAATCACATTCTAATCCGGTCTTCGCTTAATCTTGCATTTTGAACCGTATATCTTTCTTTAAAACTAACCGGTCTAAGTTTAAACTTAAGTAAGTCCCGTTAGGAATCTAATAGGTTATTAAAAATTTCGTTCCGGATTTAGGAGCCCAGTAAAAGATATTTGCACTTGCTGATTGTATACGGCTGAGATAAATTTGTATATTTTGTTCAGGTAAATACTTTTAACTTATTTTCCGATACATGGGCTTGGGATACGGTATTATAATAATACCGCTTGGTCGGGTGTGTAGTTATTTAAATCGGATTGTGATTAATTTATTTACATAACCCATTTTAATCTGTTTTGTTTGGTGCAATGCCTTTGGGGGGTTAATGACCATGTCCTGGATATCCTCGGCTCATTAATTGAAATGGCTACGACTTAAGCACGGGGTGTAGGCATACACATGACAGTTACGTATGTGTAAAAGGTATCCCATAATAAGAAGCTTTCCTTGTAGGCATTATACTTGTGGTGTGTCAGTTAATCTTGTCTGGCTCTTCTAACTGGCCTTTACGGACGACAAACATATAAAACTGTATACAAGATTATATTTTTATAATTATCCCAAGTTATAAAAGATTATTTGTGCCTTGTGCATTTAAATCAATTTTCTTAAATATTTTCAAAAGAGTCGGTTAATTGTATTTACCAGTGTAAACTGACGTATTTTCCAAAAGGTTAAGTGCAGGTACTATGCGAAATAGGCTGGCTACTCCTGAGTGAATAAATAAAGAGTCTTGCAAGCTTTGTCACTTAAAAATCTGTTGAACAATATTTCCTTTGTTTTGATCCGCCTGTGGACCCTTTTACATTCCGTTTGTAATACTTATGTTACTTTCATTCGGTTTGTAATATTATTACCTTGAGACTTCCACTGTGCATTGAACTGTGATAAAATTGACTATGATGATATCAACTACGTCACGATACTCCCCACCGGTAGTTCGTGGAAATATCAGGGTGTGACAGGTTGGTATCAGAGCCAACATTGAGTGAATTAAACACTAGCCTTTTGTGTTTAATCTCAATGACACAGTTGCACATTCCTTGACTTCCGAGTCTAGCAAAGGACTTAGGACTAATCCTAATATTTTATTTTGTCCTTTATTGTTTTTCTTTGTTGTTTCCTTTGTTTGTTTTGACAGGAACAAGAAAATGCCGCCGCGTATCCGAGGACGATGTAGAGGCGGAAAAGCTCCAATCTTCGCAAGTCATGATCATGAGGCCGGGCCATCACACCGGCGAACTCCATCAGCAACCATGAGCACTAGTCCTCAAGAAGATTGGAGGACCTACTTAGAGCCTGCGAGGCATTCTGTCTCGCTTAGCTCCTCACCTTCGTACCATGATTCCTTCGGGCTCCATCAAGGCAATGAGTCCGATCATTCCCGCCATTCCTACTTACCACTGCAGCGGTCGGGGTCGCGCCGCGCATTTCAAGACCCGACCCCGTATTTTCAGAGCCGGTTCAATCCGGTGAATCAGGTGCAAGAACCAGTGGGTTTTAACCCATTGGGACTAGAAGACCATTTTCCGGTGATCAAAACATGGATATGGATGAAGATCCGGATCCTGCCGAGCCACCGTCTGGGACGCCCACGCATCCAATAGAGATTTCTGACGGATCGTCTTTTCACGGTTCGCCCTACCGAGGCCCAGAAAACTATGAGGCAAGGTTTGCCTCATACCCTTGGGAGTTCACTCCCCCTTTCCAGGCGGTTACGCCACCGCCAGAGCAGCAACCGCCTTCGGAGCCACTGAGGCGGAGAAGATCAGGAGCACGGATGTCCGTGCGAGGGGGATTCCACTTCAGCACCCCCCAACATTCCAGTGGCGGTCATTACCCGCCACTGTATGAAGACCCGCAGATGGATGGGCCTTCAAACCCAGTTTCAGAGGTGGACTCTGCGCCAGTCGCACCATCACACATGGGTTATGATAACCCGATTCCTTCATACGCCGGTGCAGCGGCGTATAACCCTTTTGAGCAGCCAGCCCATACTGGCTATAATTACTACAACGCCCCTGATGTTGACCCGTATCTTGTAGCGGCGAACTACAATGCTCTTCATCCTGAAGGGCCTTACGGAGCTTCCTACCAGACTGGATACCCAGCATATGGGTATCAATACCCACCACCTCTTCAGCCTTAGCCGCAGCAGCAGCTGCAGCCGCCACTTGTCCAACCACCGCAGCAGCAGAAGATCATTCAGAGGCTGAACCAGGTGGAGCGGGATGTTCAGAGGGAGCGTAGAAGCCGTCGAGGTCTACTTAAGGGATTGGCTGATTTAATCAAGGGGAAGAGCAGAAGGGATTATTAAAATTCCTTATTTTATTTGTTTTTTAATTTTCAGTTTCAATTAAGTCCCTGTGTTGACATCTATTTATGTAACTAGTCCCTGCGAGGACTTGTATTTTCAATTTAGCCCCTGCGTGGGCAAGTTATTTCTGTTAAAGTCCCGTTTAGGGCACCTATGTACTTCTTTTTAAATTTAGTGGAATGTTTTAAATTTTTAAAATTTCATTTTATCATTATATGCATGAATATAATATATGAAATAAAAAAAACATCATTCCTTCTTGTAATAAATCTGCCATTATATATTAAACAAAATCTTAAAGGCAAAACCTAGCCCATGTGTCATTTTAAGACAGGGCCATGATGGTAGATCCTTATTAAGATTCAAATCCTTGTTAACATCTGAAAACATGTTAACACTCCTGGCAAATGTGATTCGATAAAATCACATAAGTCATCCTTATATTGGATTCTTCCAATTTCCTTCAGTATCTTTTTAAACATCCATTTGTGATGTAGGGCCTACGGGTCATATTCATTGTCATATAAAACAAAAGAGAGATGTAGTCTACGACTCCCTATCAAGAAAAGGTAATGAACTATGTTCAAACCTAAATGCCTTGATTCTATAAGATCATGGCTTAAGAATGAAAAATTAGTCCTTGTGACTAGGCCTTTTGTATGCCACTCTAATATCCTTAATAGTTTATAAACTGGGATAAAATATAATAAAAATTTAAATAAATTAAATTAACCAATATGGTTTATAGTTACCATGGTTAATGATATTCCATAAAAGACAATTCCATAATAGACTTCTGAATAAATCTTTGTCAATATTTTATGTAGCAATCAAGCTACATGGCTGGGTCAGATGAAGTCAACAGTCACCCGAGGGAAAATCATGATACTACCAGAGTTAATGTAGCGGGCGCGGAATTGCAGGCATTAATAGATAATGCCGTTACTCGAGCTCTTGACAGACAATTTAATGAATCGAGTGGAACTCGCGTTAGAACTCAGTCTGCACCACATTCAAAACCACCCTCCAAGACTCATACAGCTCGCAACAGTGAATCTCATCACTCATCAAATCAGAGGAGTGTCCCGTCTAAGAAAATTATGCTCAATCATGAGCCCCGTGTCAAGGCTTGTTCTTATAAGTATTTCGTCTCCTACAAGCCCAGGGATTTCACTGGGGAAAAATGAGCCATTTATTGCATGACGTGGCTAGATGAGATGGATACAATGGTCGATATTAGTGGTTGTGCAGAGCAAGATATTGTGAAGTTTGTGTCTCAATCATTTAAAGGAGAAGCTCTAGCTTGGTGGAGGTCATTGATTCAAGCTACTGGGAAGACCCCGTTGTATAATCTGACCTGGGAGCAGTTTGTTGCTCTTATCAAAGAAAATTTATGTCCTCAACATGAAGTTGAGAAGATTGAGACTGACTTCCTGACATTGGTTATGAAGAACTTGGACTGTCAGGCGTATCTCACGAGCTTCAACACTATGTCACGATTGGTTCCATTCTTGGTCACGCCGGAACCAAAACGTATAGCTCGTTTAATTGGGGGACTAGCCCCAAAAATCAAAGCAAGTGTGAAAGCGTCTAGACCCACCACTTTTAGGTCAGTGGCTGATTTGTCATTATCCCTTACTCTCGATGCGGTTAGGCAGAGATCGCTTAAGAGTTCCGATGAAGGAAAAAGGAAACGTGAGGATGAGAACTCACGTCGTTCTGATAAGAAACATAGGGGGAACTCAGACCACAAGAAGAATTCTGGGTCTAACAAGGGTAACCAGCAAACTGATGAGAAGCCTAAATGCAAAACCTGCCAGAAGCGTCATTTTGGAAAATGCAGGTTTGAATCAAAGTCGCAGTCGCAATCAAAGCCGATTGGATGTGGGATCTGCAAGTCCAAAGAACATAAGACTTTGGATTGCAAGAAGTTGAAAGACGCAACCTGTTATGGTTGCAACGAGAAGGGGCATATCAAGACTAACTGCCCAAAATATGCGAAGAAGCCCGATGAGGCTAAGAAGACCAACACTCGGGTCTTTCAGATGAATGCACAAGAAGCGATTCAGAATGACAACGTGATAACAGGTACCTTTCTTATCAATGATGTTTATGCAAGGGTATTGTTTGATTCGGGTGCAGATAAGTCGTTTGTGGACAATAAATTTTGTAAGTTATTAAATCTGCCTATTAAAACCCTAAGCATAAAATATAAAGTAGAATTGGCTGATGGTACCAAGAAACTGCTTCAACCGTGTTAGATGGATGTTTTATATCCATTAGGAACCACTCTTTTCCGTTATCTTTGCTTCCTTTGAAACTAGCTGGTTTCGACATAGTGATAGGCATGGATTGGTTATCTCATAGCCAAGCCCAGATTGTTTGTGACAAGAAGCAAGTGGTTATCAAGACTCCGTATGGTGAGCCACTTACAATTCAAGGAGATACTCAGTATGGGTTGCCTAAGCAAGTGTCTATGCTTAAGGCGTCAAGGTGTTTGAAGAAGGGTTGTGTCATTTACATGGCACAAGTAACTATTGATGAACCGAAGCCCAAGATCAAAGACATCCCCATCATTTCTGAATATCCAGAAGTTTTCCCTGAAGAGCTACCTGGATTACCTCCAGATAGACAAGTAGAGTTCAAAATATACATTATTCGTGGAGCAGCACCTGTTGCAAGAGCACCTTACAGGTTAGCACCGACTGAGATGAAAGAGTTAAGGACTCAGTTAGATGATTTGTTGGCAAAAGGTTTTATTAGGCCTAGCTCATCTCCTTGGGGAGCACCAATTCTGTTTGTGAAGAAAAAAGATGGATCAATGCGTTTATGCATTGATTATCGAGAACTGAATAAGGTTACAATCAAGAACAAATATCCATTGCCCATGATCGACGATCTGTTCGATCAATTGCAAGGGGCAAGCTACTTCTCCAAGATTGATTTGAGGTCAGGTTACCATCAACTGAAGGTCGGAGATGAAGATGTGCATAAGACTGCATTCAGAACTTGTTATGGTCACTACGAGTTCTTGGTGATGCCTTTCGGGCTCACTAATGCACCAGCAGCATTCATGGATCTCATGAATTGCGTTTGCAAACCCTATTTAGACAAGTTTGTCATCGTCTTCATTGATGACATTCTTATTTATTCGAAGAACCATGTCGATCATGAAAAGCACCTTCGATGTATTCTTAAACTTCTTCAGCAAGAGAAGCTCTACGCCAAGTTTACAAAGTGCGAGTTTTGGCTTCGTGAAGTCCAATTTCTTGGACATGTGGTTAGTGAGCGTGGTATCTAGGTGGATCTCGCCAAGATTGAAGCCATCATGAATTGGCAAGAGCCAAAGACGCCCACAGAGATTTGCAGCTTCTTGGGTCTGGCTGGATATTACAGGTGTTATATTGAAAAATTTTCAAGGATTGCTGCACCCTAACTTCATTAACTCGCAAGAATATCAAGTTTGATTGGGGTCCTAAGCAACAAGAATCCTTTGATATTCTTAAACAGAAGTTCAATGCACCTGTGTTGACATTGCCAGAGGGAATTGAAGAATTTGTGGTTTATTGTGACGCATCGCACACAGGTATGGGATGTGTGCTTATGCAGAAAGGCAAGGTCATTATCTATGCTTCCCGACAATTAAAGGTGCACGAAAAGAATTACACCACCCACGATTTGGAATTGAGTGCCGTTGTGTTTGCACTAAAACTTTGGAGGCATTATTTATATGGTACCAAATGTGTGATCTATTCTGTTCACAAGAGCCTTCAGCATCTGTTTAACCAGAAGAATTTAAACATGAGACAGCGTCGATGGATGGAGACACTGAATGATTATGATTGTGAAATCCGATATCATCCAGGCAAGGTGAATGTAGTCGCCGATGCTTTGAGCAGAAAGGAAAGGGTTAAGCCCATTAGATTCAATGCCAAGAGCATTGAATTGAAGAACAGCTTAAATGAAAGATTGTTAGCCGCCCAAAAGGAAGCTGTATTAGAAGCTAACAATCCGAATGAAAAGTTGGGAGTAACTGCTGAACAATTATCATATGGCTCGGATGGAATTCTAAGATTGAATGGACGAATATGGGTTCCAATTTATGGAGGACTCAGGGACGTTATCCTTCAAGAAGCTCATAGCTCCAAATATTCTCTTCATCCTGGAAGTGATAAGATGTATCAGGATTTAAAGGCAAATTATTGGTGGATAGGTTTGAAGAAATCTATAGCCACTTATGTTGCCAAATGTTTGACGCGCGCACAAGTTAAAGCAGAACACCAGAAGCCGTCAGGTTTGCTACAACAGCCTGAACTTCCCACCTGGAAGTGGGAAATGGTAACTATGGATTTTATCACTAAGTTACCGAAAACAAAGCGAGGAAATGATACTATTTGGGTTATAGTTGATAGACTAACCAAGTCGTCCCACTTCTTACCTATTAAGGAAACACACAGCTCAGACAAGTTTGTATGAGGATGAGATTTGTCACACCCCGACCACGTAAAACAATAAATCGTGGCGGACACATCGGGGAGTGTCGTAACAGAATCATTGTTTCACAACCATGGATTAAATAGTTTTCTTTTATTGAATTAATGAACTCATTGTTTTATTACAAATCAGATAAATACAAATATTGTCTTTCAAGTTTTAAAGTAGCAAAGGCACGAGTCCATCCTATGTATATCATGCATCAACAATCATCACATAGCAGCACCTGAAACATATGTAAAAATAGGTACGTCAGCATAAAAATGCCTGTGAGATACATAGGTTTTATTAATGCACGATTCATGACTTTGTAAGTTTTAAAAGAATGTTTAACAAAAAGTAGTCATGAACTTATAAAAATGTTTTCTTTTATAAATCATGCGAAAATCGATAAGAAATCAGATGATATAAAAGAATAATGCATAGATAAATAGATAACCAAGTAAAATGACTTTGTATAAAATATGTTGTTTGTAAAACAATGTTTTGATAAAAAGGTTTGTAGTATATATAAAAATATACTTTGGTTTTAAGAAAGTCAGATAAGTAATATATTAAAATATATTTCAGTTCCAAAATAGTTAAACAGATAGTATATCAAATATACTTTAGTTGTTAAAATAATAGTTTTCGGTATTACATCAAAAGTATACTTTGGTTTAAGACTGAAAATATCGGTAGTATATCATTTTATAATTTGGTTTTGTAAATAACATATCAAAGTATGCTTTGGTTTTGTAAATAACATATCAACAATGTTTTGGTAAATAACAAAATATATGTTGGTTTTGTACATAGTATATCAAATTATACTTTGGTAAACAATATCACATATGGGAGCATATCAAACTATACTTTGGAAGTATATCAAAATATACAAAAGAAAATGTGATTTAGAATTCATTCAAACCTTAGTGTATCAAACTACACCTTAGAGACTATAGAAATACCACAAAGGCAATCTCTATTTGGATAAACTTTGGTTTCTGACATTCCATACAACAGGAATGGGGTGTCTAATCCTATAGCGCTATATCATACTACCAATCGGTATGGTGAATGTATAAAATAAGTACAACCCAACAATTTATTTGATAATCTTTGAAAAATTAGTGTTTAAACCATAGATAATCATTCAGTTTGTCAAAAGATAAGTACTAGCATGTATAATCAATTTATACTTTGAAATCATGAAAATAACAATTAAGCACACATGTTTCACCCCAAAACATTTGAAAATAGTAAAAGAGGGGACTATGTACTCATTTGAGAGTGCTTAGAAGTCTTGAATAACAACCAAGCAAAGCGAGAGGGGTCACGGAAATCAAACGGCGCCTAATATAGGTAACTAAGTTAATAAACCGGACCTAAATCGGAAGATCGGATAGAATGAGGTTTCGTAAACCAAATGAGTATAGGAACTCATGTAATATGGTTTAACAGAGCCTACATCCTAAATTGAAACCTATCCTAAGTGCTTACGACCCATTACGACTCGTTAAGGTAGTTTATGCTACTTTAACGGGTCGTTAAGCGCGTTCGAGACCCCTAACTAGTCCTATGACAAGTATTATATGTCTAAACATGTTTAAATATGTTGCATAATTAGTTATGTGACAAAAGTTTAGGTTGCATATGCTTAAAATTCAATTATGCATGAAAAGGGCATTTTGGTCATTTACCTAAGGCATATAAACTACCTATCATACAACTAATTAAACCTAAGTGACCATAAGGTATAACCTCGGAAGGTTATTCCCTATACAACTATGGTTACTAAACATGTTTGGTCGGATCCTAATGATCGACCAAACGGGTCAGGTTTGAAAGTCTAAGCGGTTGTTTAGACCGCTTACCTTACGACCCAATATAAGCATTATACTAAAAGTGACGAGTTAAACATGTTAAAACATGTTCATCGAAGTTAGAAAACAAGTTTGATATCAAAACAATGGGTTTTGATACCCAAGAATAGTTTGGTTGCAAAATACGCATAAACACGTATTTTGACCGAAACTATGACTCGTCACTATACCTAATCAACGTGGTAATCAGTAGGTATAGTCACACGGGACTGACCATCGTGATAACGCTCACGTTGCGAATTTCAAACGAACTTCGTGTTGACCATTTACTGGTCAAAGTAGAAAGTCAAACATTGTTTGACTTTCGTGCTTGAAAACGTGTAAAAGAATAAAAGAATACTTACAAAGGGTCCAAGCAATGGAGTTTTGATCTAAAAATAATCAGGTATGAGGTTTTGAACCCCAACTTAGAGTGAATTTAGATCAAAGTGTGAGTTGCAAATGAAAATCATGGGGGTATATATAGTTTTCGGGCCACCGTTAGGATCATTCATCGATAAACGAGCTTCGATCTTGGCCTTACAAGTGTACCCCCTGTTTTAGAATACCATGGGCACCCCTAAACAAGCCCATAGATTGTTTAAAACCATTTGCAACACATGGGAACAACTTGATCAAGATGGAAATAAGATTCTGCAGATATGGGGGTCTCTCGCGCCCAGCGTTAGATTCAAGGGAGTCTTACGCGCCCCTCCTGAGCCCATGTTTGGCAGATTTGCAGTTTAGGTCCCTGAAGTTGTAAATCTTGGTTTTCGATGCATTTTTGACACGTTTAAGGCCCGTTAAGTAATTTTCAAGGCTCTACAATGATGCCAAAGTGTAGGGGACTTAAAATATGGTCAAAAATATGTCGGATGTCGGTTCGTTTGGTCGTACGGTTGCGTTGTTCGGTTAATTACCACGAAACACGAAATCACGCGAAAAACAGTCCAAATTACGCGACGAATGGAATTTTATCATCCCAATCACTATAATAAAATATTTTAATGATTACATAATTTTTTGGATGTCCGGACATATTCAGAAGGTAAGATATGCACGAAAATGCAAACTTATGCACTTTTTGATGCTTTTAGTCCCTGTTGATCAAATAAATTTATTTTTGCGCACCAAACACCTCAAAGCCTATTTCTAAGATATGTAAAGGATATTTAGGGCATCCTTAACTTATGATCATGTTCCGGAATGTTTGTTACAGTACGAATCGGCATACTTTCGCAGTTTGTCAAAATTAGTCCCTGTAAGCGAATAAACTTGATTTCGACACACCAAACCTCCCAAAACTTATTTCTAATTTATGTAAAGGTTATTTAAGGTATGTTAAGCCAATGTCACTGTTTCGGAGTGTTTTTCGTGTAAAACTGATTACGTTTACGCATCAGCTTGCGTATAACTTTCCAGAAAGCGATTTAGAGCTCGAAATCGAACAAGAATTGATATGTGAAAATGATACACATATTTATACAAATCCCAAGTATGAAATACAATATTTCATTGATTTGGTTTTTGTTTGATGGTTGTAGTGACACAGGTTTCACAGTCTCCACTACTTTAGGAAATTTCATCCCGAAATTTAATTTTAGAGGAAACCTATGAAGACAACTGTGATTGTTTCGCTTTCGAATGAATCCTTCGTACCCTAAGTAAAACTCTGGGCCACGTTTGGATTCTTAGCGAATTTTTCAACTGACAAAGTGATGTCCTTGTAGTAACAAAACATGAGGTTTCAAACTACGGATAGAAGAACGTTTCCTATGAAGACTATTATAGGAAACTCGTGTGTGCTCGAAATCGGAGTCGGAAATTGTAAGATGAAATGACATTGGTCAAGGTCCAGGACTTCTAGTAACTTAAATAATGCTACGTTCGCAATGTAATAAGGAACACTTATATATAGGATGTACCAGCGGCGTATCCACCATGCCCCTTTCTACATTGTTCCCGTTTCGTTATTCTCATCACTAAAGGTCTTAACACATAACAAAACTTGCTGTGATTTCTATATACTGAATTCCATAATTATGTATGCATCCATAATTACGTAATTTCTTGCACAGTCCGCACAGTTCATTTCATAATGCGTAGGGGAAAAATCAGTCAAATAAACATGAAGTGACTTGACTAGACCACCAAAGGATCTTTTTAACTAGATCAACGAACGATCTTTTTAACTAGATCAACACATGATCTCCTTAACCAGACCATCGTACGATCTCCTTAAATAGACCACTTAAGGGATCTTTTCAGCTATATCATCACATGATATTCCTAACCAGATTTTGAATCAATCTTTTTTAACTAGACCACTCAAGGGGTCCAATTATAGAATAGTACTTCATAATCCAAGGGTCTTAACTATTACGTAGATACCCATTAAGGATTTAAGGTAGTACCTTTGGATATACTATTATGAATCCCTCATATGGAGATATGGAAGATTCTATTAGGATTTGGATAATGAATATTCGGATCACACAAAAAAACACAAGACATAAAAGAAATCACATAAGCACATAATCACATAATTATATCAGTTTCGTAAAATAAAATTGAAACAACATATTTTATTTATATAACAACTGAATTGTCCCAAACGTCAAAGGACAACAAACAAAGAAATACAAAAGACTAATTGTTCATTACTGCATTGTCGTTCGCGTTTGCCTCGTTTATGTTAAACACTCGTCCACGTGCTGGATTTGTGTTAACAAGTCTTGGGCAATTGTTTTGGTGGTGTGTAAGGTCACCACAGTTATAACACGACCCAGGTGGAAAATGTGCTTGCGCAGCAACAGGATTTGCAGCAGCTTGATTTGCATAACGGCAGGTATTGACCAAATGTCCCAATCGCCCACAGTGGTTACATTTGTGACACTGCACTTGCTCCAGATGATGACGGTTGCATTTGTTGCACAAAGGTGCGGTACCAACATAGTTTTTCCTTGTACGAGGTTGTGCTAGCTGGTTTGGTGCAACCTGATTGTTCTGAGCAGTTATTGCGTAGTTTTGTGAGACCTTACGCTTCTTCTTCTTGGATGTCTTGGCCTGTTTATCCTTTGGTTCTTCTTGTGCAGACTTGTCAGATGGTTTTGGGTCGGCCTTTCGAAAAAGCTTACCTTTCTTGATCTGGGATTCAGTCAGGGTAGCAGACAATTCGATGGCCTGTCTGACGGTAGTAGGGTTGCTACCAGTAACGATATCCTGAACTGGGTCAGGGAGACCATCGATGTACTTTTCGACTGCCTTTTCCAAAGGCGTAACCATGGCAGGACATAACAGGCTCAGTTCCTCATAACGGTCAGTGTAGGCTCGATGCTCACCACTGTCTTGTTTTAGATCATCGAATTCCCTTTCCAACGCTCTAAGCTCATGACGGGGACATAAATCCTTCATCATTAGAGCTCGAAGCTCTTCCCAAGTTTGAGCTAGTGCCACATCGGCACCCCTATCATGCATCACACCGTTCCACCATGTAAGAGCACGCTTCTCGAACACACTGGACGCAAACTCAACCTTACGCTCATTCGGACATTGCACATGCCTGAATGTGCTCTCCAAACTTTCAAACCATTGTAGGAGCGCGGTTGCTCCTTGAGACCCAGAAAACTTCAAAGGTTTAGCAGAATTGAAGGTCTTGAAACTACACTGAGCATTGTTGTTGTTATTGTTGTTGTATAACTGATGGATCTGGGTTACTATGCCCGGAAGCACAGCAGCTATTTGCTGAGAGACAAGGGCTGCGACTTCTTCGTTGGTTAGAGGTTGAGCATCTCGTCGAGGAGGCATTGTCTAAAAAGGATGAGGAAACATGAGAAACGAGTGAGGCTAACAATTGGAAAAACAAATGGGGTATTGAAAGCATCGACAAAACACAAGGAAGGTGATCATTCGTTCGTTACCTTGAACAAAACAAATGACACGCAGTGACTAATCAAAGTAAATAGGTCAATATAATGTATTGCGAAGACCTGCTTTAGCCTATAAGTGGACACTCATCCCAAGAATTCCCAGGTAAGAGTGATTGGTCCAATTATGTGGATTTGTATGAACACTCTAGCCTTAGACAGGAAACTCAGGATACAGGCATCCACCCTTCCAGATTGCACGTGTTCACATTATAAGACCCAAACTTTGATGAGATTTTGAAAACTTAGAGGGTTCAAAACCTTATAATAAATCATCCTAGAACAGATGATTGGTTTTCAAAGCGGATTCGAAATTTGTGTTCTTATTTTGGTTGTCACCTAAAGATAGGCGAGGATACTGTTTTAAGACTAAACACAAGATAACTTGTGTTAGGGTCCTAGGAAGGTTATAGTCTAGGTCAAAGCATTACTAAAAACCTAATTCCCTATAACCATTGGCTCTGATACCAACTTTTCTTTCACACCCCGACCACGTAAAACAACAAATCATGGCGGAAACGTCGGGGAGTGTCGTAACAGAATCATTGTTTCACAACCATGGATTAAATAGTTTTCTTTTATTGAATTAATGAACTCATTGTTTTATTACAAATCAGATAAATACAAATATTGTCTTTCAAGTTTTAAAGTCGCTAAGGCACGAGTCCATCCTATGTATATCATGCATCAACAATCATCACCTAGCAGCACTCGAAACATATGTAAAATAGGTACGTCAGCATAAAAATGCCTGTGAGATACATAGGTTTTATTAATGCAGGATTCATGACTTTGTAAGTTTTAAAAGAATGTTTAACAAAAAGTAGTCATGAACTTATAAAAATGTTTTCTTTTATAAATCATGCGAAAATCGATAAGAAATCAGATGATATAAAAGAATAATGCATAGATAAATAGATAACCAAGTAAAATGAGTTTGTATAAAATATGTTGTTTGTAAAACAATATTTTGATAAAAAGGTTTGTAGTATATATAAAAATATACTTTGGTTTTAAGAAAGTCGGATAAGTAATATATTAAAATATATTTCAGTTCCAAAATAGTTAAACAGATAGTATATCAAATATACTTTAGTTGTTAAAATAATTGTTTTCAGTAGTACATCATAAGTATACTTTGGTTTAAGAATGAAAATATCGGTAGTATATCATTTTATACTTTGGTTTTGTAAATAACATATCAAACTATGCTTTGGTTTTGTAAATAACATATCAACTATGTTTTGGTAAATAACAAAATATATGTTGGTTTTGTACATAGTATATCAAATTATACTTTGGTAAACAATATCACATATGGGAGCATATCAAACTATACTTTGGAAGTATATCAAAATATACAAAAGAAAATGTGATTTAGAATTCATTCAAACCTTAGTGTATCAAACTACACCTTAGAGACTATAGAAATACCACAAAGGCAATCTCTATTTGGATAAAATTTGGTTTCTGACATTCCATACAACAGGAATGGGGTGTCTAATCCTATAGCGCTATATCATACTACCAATCGGTTTGGTGAATGTATAAAATAAGTACAACCCAACAATTTATTTGATAATCTTTGAAAAATTAGTGTTTAAACCATAGATAATCATTCAGTTTGTCAAAAGATAAGTACTAGCATGTATAATCAATTTATACTTTGAAATCATGAAAATAACAATTAAGCACACATGTTTCACCCCAAAACATTTGAAAACAGTAAAAGAGGGGACTATGTACTCACTTGAGAGTGCTTAGAATTCTTGAATAACAACCAAGCAAAGCGAGAGGGGTCACGGAAATCAAACGGCACCTAATATAGGTAACTAAGTTAATAAACCGGACCTAAATCGGAAGATCGGATAGAATGAGGTTTCGTAAACCAAATGAGTATAGGAACTCATGTAATATGGTTTAACAGAGCCTACATCCTAAATTGAAACCTATCCTAAGTGCTTACGACCCATTACGACTCGTTAAGGTAGTTTATGCTACTTTAACGGGTCGTTCGCGCAAAGCGCGTTCGAGACCCCTAACTAGTCCTATGACAAGTATTATATGCCTAAACATGTTTAAATATGTTGCATAATTAGTTATGTGACAAAATTTTAGGTTGCATATGCTTAAAATTCAATTATGCATGAAAAGGGCATTTTGGTCATTTACCTAAGGCATATAACCTACCTATCATACAACTAATTAAACCTAAGTGACCATAAGGTATAACCTCGGAAGGTTATTCCCAATACAACTATGGTCACTAAACATGTTTGGTCAGATCCTAATGATCGACCAAACGGGTCGGGTTCGAAAGTCTAAGCGGTTGTTTAGACTGCTTACCTTACGACCCTATATAAGCATTATACTAAAAGTGACGAGTTAAACATGTTAAAACATGTTCATCGAAGTTAGAAAACAAGTTTGATATCAAAACAAAGGGTTTTGATACCCAAGAATAGTTTGGTTGCAAAATACGCATAAACGCGTATTTTGACCAAAACTATGACTCGTCACTATACCTAATCAACGTGGTAATCAGTAGGTATAGTCACACGGGACTGACCATCGTGATAACGCTCACGTTGCGAATTTCAAACGAACTTCGTGTTGACCATTTACTGGTCAAAGTAGAAAGTCAAACATTGTTTGACTTTCGTGCTTGAAAACGTGTAAAAGAATAAAAGAATACTTACAAAGGGTCCAAGCAATGGAGTTTTGATCTAAAAATAATCAGGTATGAGGTTTTGAACCCCAACTTAGAATGAATTTAGATCAAAGTGTGAGTTGCAAATGAAAATCATGGGGGTATATATAGTTTTCGGGCCACCGTTAGGATCATTCATCGATAAACGAGCTTCGATCTTGGCCTTACAAGTGTACCCCCTGTTTTAGAATACCATGGGCACCCCTAAACAAGCCCATAGATTGTTTAAAACCATTTGCAACACATGGGAACAACTTGATCAAGATGGAAATAAGATTCTGCAGATATGGGGGTCTCTCGCGCCCAGCGTTAGATTCAAGGGAGTCTTACGCGCCCCTCCTGAGCCCATGTTTGGCAGATTTGCAGTTTAGGTCCCTGAAGTTGTAAATCTTGGTTTTCGATGCATTTTTTACACGTTTAAGGCCCGTTAAGTAATTTTCAAGGCTCTACAATGATGCCAAAGTGTAGGGGACTTAAAATATGGTCAAAAATATGTCGGATGTCGGTTCGTTTGGTCGTACGGTTGCGTTGTTCGGTTAATTACCACGAAACACGAAATCACGCGAAAACAGTCCAAATTACGCGACGAATGGAATTTTATCATGCCAATCACTAAAATAAAATATTTTAATGATTATATTATTTTTTTGCATGTCCAAATATATTCAGAAGGTAAGATATGCGCGAAAATGCAAACTTATGCACTTTTTGATGCTTTTAGTCCCTGTTGATCAAATAAGTTTATTTTTGCACACCAAACACCTCAAAGCCTATTTCTAAGCTATGTAATGGATATTTAGGGCATGTTTAACTTATGATCATGTTCCTAAATGTTTGTTACAGTACGAATCGGCATACTTTCGCAATTTGTCGAAATTAGTCCCTGTAAGCGAATAAACTTGATTTCGACACACCAAACCTCCCAAAACTTATTTCTAAGTTATGTAAAGGTTATTTAAGGTATGTTAAGCCCATGTCACTGTTCCAGAGTGTTTTTCGCGTAACACTGATTACGTTTATGCATCAGCTCGCGTATAACTCTCTAGAAAGCGATTTAGAGCTCGAAATCAAACAAGAATTGATATGTGCAAATGATACACATATTTATACAAATCCCTAGTATGAAATACAATATTTCATTGATTTAGTTTTTGTTTGATGGTTGTAGTGACACAGGTGTCACAAGATTGTATCTCATCACGGAGTACCAGTTTTTATTATCTCTGATAGGGATACAAGATACACATCGCACTTTTGGAAAAGCTTTCAGCAATCATTAGGTACTCGATTAAACTTCAGCACTGCATATCATCCTCAGACGGATGGTCAAAGCGAGCGTACAATACAAACACTCGAGGATATGCTACGAGCTTGTGTTATTGATTTAGGTGGAAGTTGGGATGATCATCTTCCATTGATTGAGTTCTCGTACAATAATAGCTATCATTAGAGTATTCAAGCTGCACCTTTTGAAGCTTTGTATGGAAAAAAGTGCAGGACGCCAGTTTGTTGGGCGGAAGTTGGAGATGTCCAACTAACAGGACTTGATATAGTCCTGGAGACGAGAGATAAGATTGTGCAGATACGTGATCGTCTCAAAGCTGCCAGGGATAGGCAGAAAAGCTACACAGATAAAAGGCATAAACCTCTGAAATTCGAGGTAGGTGACAAAGTGTTACTTAAAGTATCACCCTGGAAAGGAGTGATGCGTTTTGGCAAGAAAGGCAAGCTAAGTCCAAGATACATAGGACCATTCGAGATCATCGAATGTGTCAGAACAGTGGCTTACAAGTTAAACCTGCCTGAAGAGCTCAGTGGAATTCATAATGTGTTCCACATCTGATCATAACATAGGGTTCTTGCTTTGATTCGGTAATTGACGGTTATACCCTTTTTTCTAATAAAATGACTTTTACATAAAATTTTGATACCAAATCTTTTTCTACTGATTTTATATGTTAAATAAAACATTTTAAGCCTTCTGGAATGATAAAAATCTCAGCTTTCCTATTATAACCTGAAAATAGCCTAAAACTGACTTTTTACGCGTTTTAAACACATAGTATGGGTTAAAACTATGTTTAATATTTAAGACCCATTACCTACTAATGTTATAAGTAAATTTTGATACTTTAACAGTAAGTAAAAGTTTTAAACTTAGATTTCCAGAATTGACCCTTAAAGCTTATGTGAAATGACCAAAATGCCCCTACGGTGCATAGTTTGGTCATAAATGATAAATTTCACATATATGCAATACCCTACTAATATAACTCACTAAAATAAATATTTTTTTACTGATCAATTTAGACCAGAACCTCAGATTGTCATTTAACCTCTTTTATAATCTTTAAAATGACCAAAATAACCCTACGAGGCTTAAATTGGTTTTAAATCCGTTTTGGGCATAATGGAAGGTATCCTACTGATATCACAACATAATTAAGGCATATTAACTTGTGAAACCTGTACATGACTCATTTGGTTACCCGTTATGCATTTTTGCATTCGGTACGGTTTATGTGACTAGTTTGCATAAATTGACCGAAACGGGTCAAACCTTATCATTTTTGCTTCAAAATCCAGAATGTGTTTAGTTTACCCGTATTATACAAGTCTTCATACTTGTTGGGCTAAATCACATTCTAATCCGGTCTTCGCTTAATCTTGCGTTTTGAACCGTATATCTTTCTTTAAAACTAACCGGTCTAAGTTTAAACTTAAGTAAGACTCGTTAGGAATCTAATAGGTTATTAAAACCTTCGTTCTAGATTTAGGAGCCCAGTAAAAGATATTTGCACTTGCTGATTGTATACGACTGAGATAAATTTGTATATTTTGCTCAGGTAAATACTTTTAACTTATTTTCCGATATACGGGCTTGGGATAGGGTATTATAATAATACCGCTTGGTCGGGTGTGTAGTTATTTAAATCAGATTGTGATTAATTTATTTACATAACCCGTTTTAATCTGTTTTGTTTGGTGCAATGCCTTTGGGGGGTTAATGACCATGTCCTGGATATCCTCGGCTCATTCATTGAAATGGCCACGACTTAAGCACGAGGTGTAGGCATACACCTGACAGTTGCGTATGTATAAAAGGTATCCCACAATAAGGAGCTTTCCTTGTGGGCATTATACTTGTGGTGTGTCAGTTAATCTTGTCGGGCTCTTCTAACCGGCCCTGACGGACGACAAACATATAAAACTGTATACAAGATTATATTTTATAATTATCCCAAGTTATAAAAGATTATTTGTGCCTTGTGCATTTAAATCAATTTTCTTAAATATTTTCAAAAGAGTCGGTTAATTGTATTTACCAGTGTAAACTGACGTATTTTCCAAAAGGTTAAGTGCAGGTAATATGCGAAATAGGCTGGCTACTCCTGTGTGAATAAATAAAGAGTCTTGCAAGCTTTGTCACTTAAAAATCTGCTGAACAATATTTCCTTTGTTTTGATCCGCCTGTGGATCCTTTTACATTCCGTTTGTAATACTTATGTTACTTTCATTCGGTTTGTAATATTATTACCTTGAGACTTCCGCTGTGCATTGAACTGTGATAAAATTGACTATGATGATATCAACTACATAACGATACTCCCCACCGGGCCCACCGGTAGTTCATGGAAATATTGGGGTGTGACAGTTCTATTATCTTATCGGCTATGGGTGTGATAGAATAAGGATCTTCAACGCTTGAATCCTGAAGTTCGATCCTTGGTTCCTCATGATACTCATATGAGGTAGATGGTTCACACCATTGTTCCTCATTATAAGTATATGATGGATAAGGGTCGTAACTTTGTTCTTCATAATACTCATATGAGGTGGGTTGTTCACGCCATGGTTCCTCATAGTAAGTATATGAAGGTTGAGGCTCATATCTTAGTTCCTCAAAGTATGAGTATGAAGGCTCATACCTTGGATCATCAAAATATGAGTATGAGGGAGAAGGTTCATACCTTGGGTCTTCATAGGATGTATATGAAGTGGATGGCTCGTACCTGGGTTCCTCATAGTAGTTGTATGAAGTAGATGGTTCAAAAAGGTCACAATATTGTACCGAGTGAGGGTTACCACAAATGGTTCAATAGTCTTCCCTATAATCATCCTCCTCATAGTGGTAGTTGTAATATCCTGAGTATTGATCCATAAGAATCACTCAGCAGACCACAACAGAGTCTCGGGACTAGAAAACAAAAAATAAAAACGGAAACAGAGGCTGGACACGGCCCCGTGTTTAGTGAGCACGGCCCGTGTTCAGGTTCTGTATCTGGGCGTTTTAATAAAAGTGACTGGTTATGTGCAGCACGGGGGCGTGTTCAGCGAACACGACCCCGTGTTCAGACTCTGTATCTGGAAGTTTTGTTAAAAATTATGCAGCACGGGGGCGTGTTCAGCGAGCACGACCCCGTGTTCAGTCTACTGTAAATGAAAAAACTAACTAAAATGCAGAAAATGTGCGCGCGTTTTATAAAGGTTATGAAAAACTGATTAGGTCGTCGATTTTAAGCTTTCTTAAAATCCTTGTGTCCCCGGCAGCGGCGCCAAAAACTTGATGTGCGTGTAGCGTTATATATTTTTATTAATATTTTAAGCCCTTTTTAACACTCTAGTCAAGTTTTAAATTTATAAAACATGATATTCTAGTAACACTAAACACACATATGGGCAAGTGCACCCATCGTGAGTGTAGTATAGCATTGGTAAGATACCGAGGTCGTCCAAGGACACAAGAGCTTTTAGTACCGGTTTATCCTCAACGTCTAATCAAATCAAAAATTTAGAAAAATGTTTTAAACATGAAAATAAAAACTAAAAATTGTTAGTGCATTATGTCTGTTGACTTCGTCTTGTATCAAGTCATGTAATGAGATAGGATAGGATAACCAGTGCACGGGATACGAGAAACTGATTTTCATGGTTTTAGTGGTGATTCCGCTTGAAATGACCAAGGACCATTTCAAGCGAAATCAGAAACTTGTGATTCCGCTTGAAACCACCTTGTCCATTTCAAGCGAAATCAGGAACCCTATATAGGTGCACTTGTTATTTCATTTGTAATTTCGGATCTGAGTAGCGAAGCTCTGCCGGATTGTCTCCAGGTTGTAAATCAGTATCATATCAATATAAGAGACATTTAAATTGAATCGAGTGTCCGTTTCATTGATTCCGCCTTTGATTCGGATAAACAACTCTTCTGATCGACTCAGTCAGGTCGTACAGCGATCCTACAAGTGGTATCAGAGCACAGGAGGAAGAGTTTAGCTCGATTGCATCAGTTTTCTGACTTCTACACCTTCTTTTCAAACTGAACAAGATTTCATGGTCAAAATGGATTCAGTTTTTCACCGAGCATGCAAAACAGTATTTTAATAAAGCCTTGAAAGTTTGAGACCAAAATTCAGCTTAAAAATGACATAAAACAGGCCAAAACCACATTCCGCTTGAACGAACAATATGATTTCGCTTGAAGATTATAGCTGATTTCACTTCATTTCGACATTTCATTTGAAATTAGCATCTGATCTCGCTTGAATCAGTGATTTCGCTTGAAAGGAATCAGTCATTTCGCTTGAAAGTCCCTATTTCGCTTGAAGTTTTGATTTCGCTTGAAGTATCATTTTGAGATTCCGCTTGAAAGCTGATATTCAGCTTGAACATATGATTTTGCTTCAACTTGTGATTCCGCTTGAGATCCTTATTTCGCTTGAAAGAGGATTTTCGTGTCAAGATCATTTCACGGCAACCGAGTGTCAGTCTATTTCAAATTGTTTGATAATTTTTAAACTGATTGAGTTTGTTTGTTTGTCTCCAGGTGATTCAAGATATACAAGGTACAAAATCAAGACACAATTTGAAGATGTCAGGATATAGTGATTATGATATTTGGTGGAGGAGAGATTATGCGAGATGGGAAATTGAAAAATTCAGAGAACCATTCAAAGAAGCCCAGAGAGCCAAAAGATGGAATGACGAATTGGAATGTTACATGGATCCACAGGGTAATCCGGTTGTTGACCCATCAAAGGTGGATTTTGATGCAGTAACAAATTTGTTTCCAAGTCAGGGTACTTTCAACACAAGAAGGTTATCTGATAAAGGATATTTGCCGGATTTGTTGAACAAAATAAAAGAAATTTGTGAAGCAAGTCTACTAAAGGTGGTAGAAATGAAGAAGAGAAAAGAAGAAGAGCTGAAAAAGCTGATAGAGGAGGTGAAAAGAACGGCAAAGGATGATGTTGAGAAAGAAGAGAAAAAAGAAGAAGATTTGAAAGTTGAAACAGGAGAATCACAGGTGCCGAAAGAAGCTGAGATAAATGATTCTTCTAAATTGTTGAATGCTGAAACTGTTGATAACAATGAAAACAAGTACAGGAATTGCATAGAAATGTGCAAAGCCTGTATTGAAAAAGATGAAATAATCAAAACAAAAGATATTGAAACAAACAAACTTGAAAATGTTTTCAAAATAAAATGTAAAGAAATGATTGAAAAAGAAGAAATTTTGAAACTAAAGGTTGAAAAGCTGACACAGAAGTGTCAAGATCTTGAAAAAGATAATGATGTGTATAGAAAAATGTGTACAGCAAAATGTGTTGGTTGTGTTGAAAAAGAAAATAAGTTTCAAGATTTTCAAAAAGAGTATGATGATTTGAAGAGGTCGAGTCAGAGAGTACAAGAAGCTTATGATACTTTGAAGAGCCAAGTCAAATGTTTTGACCAAAGATTGTCTGAAACTTTAATAACTAAAGAACTGTATGAGAGAAAGTTTAAAGAAAAGCAACTTGAATTAAACAAGTGTGTTGATGAAGTTGCTAATCTCAAACAAGTTCTGGCTGAAAAAGAAAAGGTTGTTACCAAACTTCAAAGTTATCATAACTCTTCGTACATTCTCGAACGCATTTTCAACATCACACCAGATGACAAAGATACTGACAAGAATAAAAAACGTATTGGTTCAGAATTTCATCAGGTACCACCACCATTGAGAAACAATTATACTTTTTATGATGAGGAAAAGGTAGCAAAAGGTCTAAACATCGTTGACCAATTACCTGAAAGTATCGATGTGACTTACACCAAATCTGATGAAGCTGATGATTCAGAGGTGGTAAGTAAGGTTGTTGATAACGTTTTGAAAGATGAGTCTACAAAAGGTAAGTCTGAATCACAGGATGAAAATGAAGGTAATTTTCATGATGAGTATCTGAAAAACACAAAATCTGAGAAAGTTGTGAATGATGATTCAAAAGGATTGGTATATACCATGATTGGATCGGACAAATTATTCTTAGATATTGTATTCCTGATTCAGAATGTGATTTCAGAGAAAATTGATAAAGTTTTTAAGATGGTTGAGATTGAAAAGTCAGAAATTTCAAAATTTGCTGGGAAAAACAAGAAAACTTTTTATAACAAACCTGGTTTCAAGAAGAAAAACATGAAGGCTGGGTTGGGTTATAAAAAGAAACAAAATTGGAAGAAAAATGAAATACAAAATTTTCAGTCAAAAATGAGTTTTGTTCAAGGAAAAAGTTTTGAAGAAGAGGAAAAACTCAAATTTAGACAACAGTCTAATGAAGAGTTTTGTGCTCAAAAGAAAAGGCAACAACCACAGGTTAAAGATGTTTCAAAAAGAAATGTTTTAAGTGTGATCAATTAGGACATCTTGCACGAAAGTGTCCGAATCTGAAACCTGTGGATTTTGACAAAAAGAAGCCTGAAAATGTTGAGAAACAAAAATCTGAGGGTGTGAAACAAAGATCAGTCAGATTTGATTCAAAACAAACTTGGAGGTATAACACAAACAAGTTTGCTTCGAATCAAAATTGGAAATCAGACTCGTGTAAGTTTGGTTCAAGACAGACCTGGAATTCTCACACACCTAGAGTTAGAACAACACAAAGTTGGAAAACATCTGTTGATATGACAAAACCCCAAGTGTTTTGGAAACCAAAAGTTGTTGTTCAAAAACAAAATGTTCAAAAAGAATCACATTTTTACAAAAGAGACACTCCAAAAGGACAGACATGGAGGGTTAAGAAACAGATGTCTTCGGTAAAAGACGAAAAAATTGAAGTCAAAGTTGAAAAAGTTTTTAATGACAAAGATTTTCCGAAGCTAAATGATGCATATTGTGTTGAAATGCCTAAGGTCCAACAGACCTGGGCTAAATTGTTCAAGTAATTGAATGCTTTGAATGTGCAGGTGCTCAACAAAATCAAAGATTGTGAGAATGAAAACTGGAGCAGCCTGGCACATGGAGAGGAGGAAGAGGCTGCTGGACCCTGTGTTGGTTGAAACAGGGAGTTTAGTTTGATTGTTTTTCTGTACATATTAAAAAAAATGTTGATTGAATACGCCGAAACCCTCACGGCTGAACAAACATGATTACTTTCACAAGATTGAAAAACGGTTTTCAAACTGTTGAAAATCAATGGGTTGTAAATCATGGGGGTAATTACTGTTTTTCATGTAATTCGGTGCACAGTTAGTAGAAAATGGATGGCGAGACAAAGCTATCAGTATCAGGTTGTCAAAATTTCTTTTAATAATTTTGCATTTTAGGGGGAGAAAAATTGTCAGAAAATACAAAAACATTAGAAAATTTGAAAATGACAAAAACATGATAAAAACCTATTGGCAAAAAGAAAAAACATGATAAAATGAAAATTGAGTTTTTGTGTAAAAAGAGGAAATGATAGTACATCAGTAGACAGTTACAGTACGCTAAAGAATTGGAAAGTTAAAATGTGTTAAACGATCTCACTGTGGATGTGTCGATAGATTTTTATACATTTAGTAAACTTTTTCGGGATATAAACCTAAATTCAAACTTGCTTGTTTCGTGGGGAACACTACTTGGATATATAGGTAACCCCTGAAATCTTGTTTGAAGGACCCCTCTTTCTGAGATACTAGGTTTTTATGCTTAGTGATATCTGGGGTATTATTCCGGGACTTCTGATTTTACGGAAGCAATGGCCTAGTCCCCGAATAATACTTTTCGCATTGCTTGAGACATAGCGCAGCCCTCAGCAAAAATGATGAAACAATAAAATTGATAATCATTGCTGTTGTAAAAAAGATCCTCTAAAGGGGACACACCTAAAGTCGAACCGTCATCTCTCTGCTGAACGGAAGTTCTGACCTGAGCTCTCACGGTTTCGCATCTAACCCCTTACAGATATCATCTAGGTATACTCACCTGTAAGACTGAATATTGGGATCTGGATACGGGAGTATATTCAAGAGGTGGGACACATGAATGAGTTTAAGTTCTTAATACACTTAATCCATATCCTGAATCAGTTGAAGTTTGTGTGAAAATTTAAAGTGGATCAGTATATCGACAATCTAAGTGAATTGTTTAATTCTTAATGTGTAACTAAGCTCAACGGTACTTGTGACTTGTCAAAAACTGACATGATCCTCTGATGCATACTCAAACAAAAATATTGTTTGTATATATTTCTTTACTGCTTTAATTTTTTTAGAAAATTCAAAAAGATTTTTGATTCTGCTTTATTTTCGAAAACCGATGTTTAATATGTTGAGTTTCAAAATCTGAGTATGCTGTTTGTGTTTCTGAAAATAAAACAAGTTCATTAACTTGATACTTGAAATCTTTTATAAAAAAATTTCAAGCGAAATCAGAAACTTGTGATTCCGCTTGAAACCACCTTGTCCATTTCAAGCGAAATCAGGAACCCTATATATAGGTGCACTTGTTATTTCATTTGTAATTTTGGATCTGAGTAGCGAAGCTCTGCCGGATTGTCTCCAGGTTGTAAATCAGTATCATATCAATATAAGAGACATTTAAATTGAATCGAGTGTCCGTTTCATTGATTCCGCCTTTGATTCGGATAAACAACTCTTTTGATCGACTCAGTCAGGTCGTACAACGATCCTACAAAAATGCTGAAAAATAAAAATAAAAATAAAATATAAACAGATACACAAGATGAATCACTTGGATCCGACTCGCCTTTAGTGTAACCTTTGATGATTTCCGCACTTTTGCACTTTTTAAGAGATTATCTTAGTTATAGTAGTAGACCCCTCTTTTGAAGGTGACGTTACCCTCAACCCAGTAGTTTGAGTCAGCAAGGATACAATCCTAAAGGGTTAGAATATTGAAAGATAATTAAATAAGTTATTAATGCGTAGTGTGGTAGGCCCCTCTTTTGAAGGTGACGTTACCCTCGGCTAAGTGGTTTGAGTCAGCAGGGATACAATCCCAAGTAGCCGGGTTAATGTATTAATAGTAGTTTACATATGAGGGGATCAAGCCATTCGCACCCCCACCATCCAATACCAGTGGGTATTGAAGGAGGTCCTAGTAAGCTTGACCCAGGTCCTTGCAGGATCTATACACTGAACAAGGCAAGAACCTTACCAAACCATTCCCTTAACCCCCGACCAGGTAGCCAACATATCTCTATATAGACCGTAGAGATATGAATAGTGAAAATCTTTTATTTTATATAGACAGTAAAATAATGCCAAGACACCTCGGACAAATGATAAGGAAGTTTCACCTTCAACATAAGAAACTAGTTATTAAAGTCATTAATACAAAACCAAATAAAAAGTGCGAAAAGATTAAAAATCAAAAGTATTACACTAAATGCTTGTCTTCACCAAGTAATGTAAGAGACTTAGGAAAACATGGCCTTTGATTGTCAAGAACTCTTACTATCAATCTTGGATCCCGAGACTACTACACACACTCTATGATGGATGATGGATGATGGTGGTGGATGTGGGTTGTAGTGGTGGTGGAGTGTGGGTGAAGTGGGAGAGAGGTGGTTTGCCAAGGAATGCCTTTGAAGTGAACCAAGCACCTCTATTTATAGCCTGCACAGAAGCCCGGACACGGCCCCGTGTCCATTGGGCACGGCCCCGTGTCCATCCACTTTCTCTTTCTTCATTAATTGCAATTTGTCTGCATTAGCTCCACACGCCCCCATGTCCGCTGGGCACTGCCCCGTGTGCAGAAGCGTATCTGTACTATCAAGATTTCCTTAGATTCTTCGAATCTTAGAGTTGACCACGGCCGTGTTGAGCTGGGCACGCCCCCGTGTCGGGAATAGAAGTTTCTATTGCTTTGTCCTTTCTGCAGACAACTGGCCACGCCCCCGTATCAGCTAGGCACGGGGCCGTGGTCAGCCTTCTGTTATCTTGTTTTTGCTTGGGAAGATGCTGTCGAGGGGTCGGGGATGTCACGTTTATTCCTTTTCTTGTATTTATGTTAGATTTGGCTGCATTTTTGTTCCTTTTGTTTAATTAAGCTCATTTAGTCCTGAAAATACAAAAGGAAGATAAAAGCACACTTTTTCCAACATTAGTACTAAAAAGGGTTAGTTTTATGCTTCAATTGATGTAATTTATATGTTGCATTTTACACACATCACTAGTAAACTTGCTTAATATGATTCATGTTGGATATGAGCACTTAAACTATTTTAATCTATATTATGCTATGTAACAAAACCTGTATACTCGCCTTTGCTTTTGCATTGAACTCTATTTTAATACATGTTACAGGTTGATTGATGAGTTGATGTTGAAGAAATGCAACTTAGGTGGACTTAGATACACACCTAGATTAATTTATCATTGGATGTTATGTTCGTTCTTTTGAGACAATGTTGTTATTTCTATTTGAATCTTGTATGACAATTAGTTTTTGAAATGAAATTTGAATTTAATTATTATTGTCACATAGTGTTATGAAGTCTCTTGCAATCTCGTTTTCGTCTCATCCCGATGTTTCCGCCATCGGTTGGGGTGTGACAGATTGTTATCAGAGTCATAACTATAGGGAATTAGGAATAAGTAGGAATGCTTTGCCCTAGTCTATAGTTTGAGGAACTTTGTCTCTTATTTGTTATTTAAAACTTATGCATTCTACCTTACATACTTCCTAGCAATACTTCTTGTTTGTTAAACTTACATGCCTTTCCTAAGGCTAACATGAATACACTTTTGATTTTGAAGACACTCGTAACACAAACGAGACGACTTTACCAAAATAGGCGTGAAACCCACAATTTGGTAAATGACTCTCATTCTACCTTAAACTATTTTTGCACAAAATTACACCATTAAGCTAGGATTGAAATCCACAACTTAATGGTAACTTCCATTTCAACCCTAGTGGACCCTCGTCAAAGTGTCAAAATTATATTTTGACACGACGAGTACCAACCACATTTAGGGTACGAAATCGTCAAGTTAGGGGTGAAACCCGCATCTTGTTGATTAAGTCCCATTCCTCGATTTTCAATCTCGCCAAAGTCCTGATTATTTCAATCGATTAGAGACGTGTAGTAACTGGAAGGGTAAGATACCGTTAATCGCTTCTCGACGAGAGTATCTTACCTATAGGCCAAAGCACGTTTTCTCTAATTCGAAAGGACTTTCGACCCACTTTGGAATAGTCGACGTTTCTCTACCCGAAACAATCCAATGTTTTATTAAGCCTCTCTTTTATGTTATCTCAATTTATATGTGATTTTTAAACTCGTTACTTTGTTCATTTCAAACTTTTTACACCATTCGCACGTTTAGCGCAACGAAAAACAATAATAATCTCTCGTGAACAAACTAAATTTACGATGCTTTCATTATTCATGATTATGCTATGTGAAATTGATGTTATGCTATGTGGAAACCATGATTATGCTATGTGATACAACTTGGACATTTTATGCTATGTGAAATAATTGAAACCCTTTTATACTATGTGATGCTTTATACTATGTGATGCTTTATACTATGTGATTCATTTCATGAGGAACGATTTTTCTTAAACAAACATTATGATCAAGTCTTACCTATTCATTCCTTTTGAATCTCTAGATGTCTTCGCCAAACTCTGGATCCTCCAAGGAAGCCAAGAAGTCTAAACTAGGCTCAAAGAAGAACTCCAACAACTCCGACTCCATCTCCAAACAAGAGTTAGTGGGTTTAATCGCTCAATAAATGGCCGACCAAATGGCCTGAGTCATTCCCGATATCGTGAGTAAGATTCAACCATCCATCTAGTAGGGTTCTGTCGAGTCCAAGGACGAGCAACCTAAAGCGCCATTCCTCTTCAAGCAATTTATGGCTTGCAAACCCCTGGAATTTTTAGGCAAGGATGGTGCCACAGCATTGCTCACTTGGTTTGATGCTATGGAAATCTATTTCCGTCAGAGTGGTTGTCCTAACGATTTACGCACCCAAAACGCTACTGGGGTGTTTCGCTCAAAAGCCCTGGACTGGTGGACCTCTGAGCGAGGCATAAGAGGAGAAGATGTCGCCCATGCTCTGCCATGGGCTGAACTAAAAAAAATCACGAGGGAAGAATTCTGCCCTCTACAAGAGCTCAGGAAGTTGGAGCATGAGTTTTGGTTCCTGAAACAAGTCGGCGACGATAACGATGGCTTAACCACCTGTTTCAAGCAACTTAGCATTCTCTATCCTAGCCAGGTTGATACGGCTGAAAAGCAAATCAGCAAGTACATCCATTGCTGCCTTGATTCCTTCATGAACCTTATGGAAGCTGCTCTTCCAGCAACCATAGTGGAAACCTATCGATTGGCCGCTCGCCTTAACAGCAACATTGTCCTTCGTAGGAACTCTGAAAAGGCTTCCTCGAAGAACATGCACCAAGCCACCATTGAACCCTCTTCGTCCACCAAAAAGAACCAGAACAAGAAGCAGAAGGCTTATAGTTAGAATTATGCGGTTGTTACTCCACCAAACCCTCAAGCCTTACAACCTAACCCTGTTTCACCTGCAAACGAACGAAAGCCATACACTGGGATTCATCCCAAGTCTACTACTTGCAATTTCCATCATCCTACCAATGCTAACTGTCTCCATTGTGCCCATTGCAACCGTTTTGGCCATAACACCGCCTACTGCAAAAATAACCCCACACCACATGCCCAGCAAGCTCAACAAGTTCAAGCCGCTCAACAAAATGCCAAACCAGCACGAGCCTACTACAAATGTGGTGACACGACTCACCTTCATCCTCAGTGTCCTTAACTCAACCAGGAACAACAACCTCCTCGTGGACACGCTTGCAATATTAACGCGAATCAGGCGCGCAACGACAATGAAGTCGTTAACGGTACGTTTCTTGTTAACAACTGTGACAACTGTGCTCTGTAATCATTGTATAATGTAAAACAATGTCAATCATCAATAAAACAATGTGCTTTGGTGTTATTATATGGGTTTTGGTGCTATTATATGTGTAATTGTGTTTGATGATTTTACAATTTGATTCGATTTCGATTTGAAGCTTTAAATCGCTTTCTGGAAGGTTATACGCAAACTAGTGCGTAAACGCAGTCAGTTTAATGCAACAAACACTCTGGAATAGTGACATAGGCTTAACATATTGTAACACCTCGAAAGTTTACGTCCAATAATGTATTGACACGTGTCATAAGCTTTGAATATGTGAAAAAGTACTTTAGAGGGACTAAAGTTGACAAACAAAGAAACTATGTGAATATAAGGGTCCAAAGTGTCAACAATGGATAAATATATTTTAAAATTGCCCTACAAGATGTTTATACCTTTAAACGAATAAATCATGGATCATACGAAGCTGAAAATGAAAGAAAGTGAGGAATTACAAACTACATGGGTTAAATGTGTCAACATGTTTAAAGTATACCTCTGAGTGACCTTTTAGCAAACCCGAAGCTTTGTAACGATAAAATATACTCACTAGAATATGTGATAAAAATTTGATAAAGTTTCGTTATCGTATGAGAAAGATATGATCAAATTCGTGTACGAAGGGTTAAAAACCTAAACGTTGAAATTTGTGACTTTTCGGGTTAGCACAAAGTTAACCAAGGACTTAACCAAGTTTGTAAAAGTCTTAAGGTCCCTAAAAATCAAGTTAGAGGGCCAAAAGTGCAAGAAAAACAATCAAAACCACGTTACAAAGGACCAGGGACTGAAATGTAATAAATGAAACTTATTTAACCTGTTGCGCCGGTTTTAGGCGCCCCGCGAGGGGCTTCTCGCGGCCCGCGAACAAGCGCCAGCGACAGAATCAGCGCACAGCTGCCTGTTGCAGGTCTGAACCGACTTTAAACAGTTGTTTTCTTATACCAGAAGCTCTCCAATGGTATTACATGCATAGGGGGCACTTGTCTTGATCTGGAAGCAATGGTAGACCTCTTTGGCATCATCTTATGAGATCAAAGTGAGTATATAAGAACACCCAAAGTTGCAACATTTGTTCATTCACTTGCAACTTCATCTCTGGAGCTCTCTGGTCAGCAACAAGGATTCATTAGGCTCCCTAGTCGTGATTAGGACTCTTGTAAGTGTCCTTACCCCTTTTTAATTCAGTTTAGCTTAGTTAATTAGCTAAAAGTCAAACCGTCGTAATTAGAGTTTGACTTCGAGATTACTCATAATTTATTCAGTCAAATCTCGAATTGAAAGTACCTATAAGTAGGTAATTATGTGGGTAATAAACCCTTAAAAGGGTACTCTCTGATTCCCACTCTAACTAGGTCAATTGTCGGGTCAAACTTGTTATTAAAAAGTCAACAGAATGCTTATTTTCAAATTAATGCATAATTAGAAATGTAGGAGGCATGCAACCTGTTTTATCATTAATATAACTTGGTAATTAATGTAAGAACATGTATAACCATGTTCAACCCGACAATTTTCAGTTTAAACCCGGATCGGAACCGAAAGTCGCATAATTGGACTTTTGCTTTGACTTTCAGTTCTGACCCGTTTAAGCATGTTTTAGAATTGCCTTAGAGCTTTATTTGGACCAGGTTTCATATAAGTATAACTCCCTGAGATTATACAACTTGGTTCATTAGTTATCTGATTCATATGCATGTTTCCGTTAAGTGCTTAAATGTTGACTATTATGCCCTTTTGACTATAAAACATGATTTTTTAAAAAGTAAAAGAGTAGAAACCTTAGTTACTGATTTATAAACTTGCACCTAAAATTTGACATCAGTTTGAGGTCTAGATTAAGAGTTATGCTCGTTAGCGTAATTCGAAAGCTTTTTATTAAATAAACGGCGCAATTAGCGTATAGCCTATTTAAACCCACTTTTTTATATCAAACTTTTTACCCACTGATGTAATATAATATTTTGGGATTTTTGAATATTTTTATTTAATTTTTGGCTGAGCATAACATAGGTCTCTAAGTTTGATTCGGTTAATGCCGGTTTTGCCCTTTTAAGCCATAAAATGAGTTTTATAAATTCTTTTGACCCCAAACCTTTTTCTACTAATTTTATTTGATAAATAAAATATTTTGAGCCTTCTGGAATTATAAAAATATCAGCTTTCCTTTGAAAACCCGGAAATGGCTCCAAATCGCCTTTTTAAGCGTTTTTAACGCATAGTATGTACTAAAACTATATTAAACATATAAGGTTGATACCTACTGATATTTCTAGTATATTTTTATATATTAACAGTAAGTAAAAGTTTTAAAACTCAGGTTTTCAGTTTTGATCTTTAAGCCTAAGTGAAATTACCAAAATACCCCTAAGATGCATAGTTTGGTTTTAAATGATAAATTTCACATATAGGTCATACCCTACTATTATAACTTATTAAATTAAGTGTATTTACTGAGTAAATCAGACCTGTAACTCAGATTACTAATTAAACTCTTTTATAACCTTTTAAATGACCAAAATGCCCTTACAAGGCATAGTTTGAGTTTAAATCCATTACGGGCATAATAGAAGATATCTTGCTGATGTCACAACATATTTATGGCATATTAACTTAGGAAGCTTGCATATGACTCATTTGGTTACCCGTTACGCACTTTTCGCGTTCGGAACGACTTATGTCACTAGTTTGCATATATTAGCCAAAACGGGTCAAACCTTATCATCTTTGTCTCAAAATCCAGAATGTGTTTAGTATACCCATATTATACAAATCTTCAAACTTGTCGGGTCTAAATCACATTCTGTCCGGTCTTCGCTTAATCGTGCGTTTGAACCGTATCTTCCTTTAAAACTGACCGATCTAAGCTTAAGCTTAATTAAAGACCCGTTAGGATTCTAATAGGATAATAAAAACCTTTGTTCCAGATTAGGAGCCCAGTAAAAGCCATCTGTACTTGCTGTATTTGACTTATACATTGCTCAGGTAAATACTCTTAACTTATTTTCCCTATACGGGCTTGGGATACGGTATTATAATAATACTGCTTGGTCGGGTGTGTAATCATTTAAATCGGATTGTGATTAATGTAATTACATACTCGTTTAATATGTATTATTTGGTGTATGGCCTTTGGGGGTTAAATGACCATGTCCCGGATATCCTTGGCATCATTCAAAGAAATAGCCACGACCTAAGCACGGGGTGTAGGCGTACACCTGACAGATGCATTATGTAAAAACTGGTAATCCACTTAGAGGAATAAATCCTTGTGGGCATTATACCTGTGGCGTGTCAGTTAATCTAGACCGGCCCTACAAACCGGCCCTACAAACCGGCCCTAATGGACGACAAATAAGTAAAACTGTATACATGATTATTTAATAATTGTCCCAAGTTATAAAAGATATTTTTGCCGAAGTGCATTCAAATCAATTTTCAAACTCTTTTCAAAATGAGCCAGTTAAGTTGTATTTACCAGTGTAAACTGACGTATTTTCCAAAAAGGTTAAGTGCAGGTGCTACACGTAATAGGCTGGATACTCCAGACATCAATAATCAAGTTTCGCAAAGCTCTAGGTGTCAAAGTCTGTTGAACAGTTTTCCTCTTTATTTTGATCCGCCTGTGGATCTGTTTCAACTACATTGTGATACTTTATATTACAATTTATTTGGTTGGAATAAATCTATCTTTTGCTTCCGCTGTGCATTTAAATATTGTGTTATTTGACTATGATGATATCAACTACGTCACGATACTCCCCACCGGGCCCACCGGTAATATGTGGAAATATCGGGGTGTGACAGGTTGGTATCAGAGCCAACACTGAGTGAATTAAACACTAGCCTTTTGTGTTTAATCTCAGTTACACAATTGCACATTCCTAAATCTTCGAGTCTAGACAAAAAACTTAGGATTAATCCCAATTGGTCTTTATTTCTAACTTTGTCTTTTATATATTTTTCCTTGTTGTTATATTGTTTATGTTGACAGGTCAAGAATATGCCGCCCATATTTTTCAGAGGAAGAGGAAAAGGGAAGGCACCTGTTGGAACTCACGACAAGGAGGCAGGACCTTCTCAAAGGCGAACTTCACTCGTTCCTGTTAGCACCAGTCCTCAGGGAGACTGGAGATCCCACCTGCAGCCAGCGAGACGGTCTGTCTCGTTAGCTTCGTCACCTTCTTACCTACATTCCTTTGGACCCCACTCTGAGAACGAACCTGAAAACCCGCAGCCTTCGTTCATCCCTCTTCAGCGCTCCAACTCGCGCCATTCTTTTGACAACCCGTCCCATCTCTTTCGAAGCCGGTTCAACTCGGCTAACTACCTAGAGGAACCAGTGGGTGTTAACCCATTGGGGCCTGAAGATCATTTTTCAGGGGATCACGCCATGGATATGGAGGAGGATACTGACCCAACTGAACCACCGAGCGGTACCCCAACACACCCTATTAAGATCTCCGATGGATCGACTTTTCACGGATCACCTTACCGTGGTCCAGATAGCTTTCAAGCGAGAATGAACCAGTATGAGTGGTATTTCACTCCCTCTTACCATTCATCACCTTATCAGCAACAACAACAGCAAGGGCAGCAGCAGCAACAATCGGATCCTTCCAGGGATTCTCGTTTTGTGGCAGTTACCCCGCCACCACCACCGCCTCAACAGCAACCTCCTGAGCCGCCGAGGCGAAGGAGAACAAACGCACGGATGTCCATGCAAGGAGGAGGGGTGCATATCAGCACACCCCAACCATCGAGTAGCAGCCACTACCCGCCGCTACAAGAGACCAGCAGTTTGGGGGACCTTCAAACCCCAACCCGGAAGTAAACTCTACGCATCCCATGCCACCACCATTGGGTTTTGATAACCCAATTCCCACGTACGCTGGCCCGGCAACATATAACCCCTTTGAGCAGCCTGCTCACTCCAGCTTTAACTATGCGGAGATCGACCCATACCTAGCGGCGTGGAACTACAATGCTGCTAACCCCGATGGGCTTTACGGAGCTCCTTGGGGAGTCGGATACCCAGCTTATGGGTACCAACAGCAGCCATTGTTTCGACCTCCATATCAGCCGCAGCCGCAAGTACCACAGTTTTCCCCGCCAGAAAGGGAGGAAATTCTTCAAAGATTGGACCAGGTAGAACATCGAGTTCACAGAGATCGTAGGGAACGGCATGGTTTCCTCAAGGGATTAGCAGGTTTGATAAAAGGGAAGAGCAGGAAGGACCATTGAATCCTTCAATTGTTGGTAGTATTTCCTTGTTTCTAGTTGTGCCCCTGCGTGGGCCTATTTTTTCTGTTTTGACCCCTGCGAGGGTATGTTCTTAAGTATTCTGCCCCTGCGTTGGCATGTGTTTTCTGTTGACCCCTGCGTGGGTATGTGTGTGGTTTAAGCCCCTGCGTGGGCGTGCTATTTTGTAGAAGTCCCGTTTAGGGCAGACTCGTAATTTATTTTTATTATGTGATGGAATGGTTAGTTTAAATTTCATTTATAATTACTTGCATAATCATAAAATGTGAAATAAATGAATAAAATTTTGATCAATCATCGTATTAAAATGATAAAATCTAAAAGAACAAGACCTAGCCTTATGTCATTTTAAAACAAGGGCCAAAACGGTAGTTCCACAATTATATTCAGATCCATATTAACCATTTCAATTTAGAATTGTTCTGCGTTGTATATTAATAAGAATCTTAAAAAGGTAAAACCTAGCTTGTATGTCATTATAATACCTGGCCAATATGGTAAAAACCTGTTTTAAAAGATTCAAATCTCTGTTAACATCAGCAAATATGTTAACATTCTTGGCAAAATGTGATTCGATAAAATCGCATAAGTCATCCTTAAATTGGATTATAATTAACGTCCTCTGAGACTAAAGACAGTGGTAGCCTACAACTCCCTGTCAAGAAAAGGTAATGAACTTTGATTCAAACCTTAATGCCTCGATTCCTTAAAATCTGGGTTTATAAACTAAAATTTGTCTACGTGACTAGGCCTATGTGCTATTATTAATTTAAAATTTTGGATTATGATAAAGATCCTGAATAATTATATATTTAATAAATTAACTAAAAATGGCTATTAAAACCATGGTTAATAAATCGTCAAGAACGATAGTACTGTTTAGGCTTCTAAATAAACCTTGTCCTTATTTTCTTTATGTAGCAATTAAAGCTACATGGCCAAGTCAGAAGAAATAAACAGTCATTCGGTGGAAAACCCTGAAAAAGCTAAAATACTTGTAACTGGTGCGGAGCTGCAAGCATTAGTAGAAAATGCTGTTACCAAAGCAATAAATAGGCAGTATAGTGAATCAAGCGGGACCCGAAGTAGGACCAGATCCGCACCACATTCCAAGCCTAAGACTCACTCGGAGGCTCATAGCAAACCACCCTCTAAGAAAGATGAACCCAAGAAAGATGATGATCGACATTCATCTAATCAAAACAGTGTTCCCTCAAAAAGGATAGTGTTTGATGCTAAACCTCATACCAAGTCCTGTACCTACAAGTACTTTGTTTCTTGCAAACCCCGGGACTTCACTGGGGAGAAAGGAGCAATAGATTGTATGACCTGGTTGGATGAAATGGACACAGTAGTAGACATCAGCGGTTGTGCTGAAAGGGACGTAGTGAAATATGTATCCCAATCGTTCAAGGGAGAGGCACTGGCATGGTGGAAGTCTCTCATCCAAGCTGCTGGAAAGATCCCACTCTACAACTTGTCATGGGATCAGGTCGTTGCTCTCATTAAGGAGAATTATTGCCCGCAGCACGAAGTCGAAAGAATCGAATCAGATTTCTTATCATTGGTGATGAAGAATTTAGATTGTCAAGCTTACCTCACCAGTTTCAATACCCTATCTAGGTTGGTTCCGTATCTGGTCACCCCGGAACCCAAAAGGATTGCTCGTTTCATTGGGGGTTTATCCCCAGAAATTAAAGCCAGTGTTAAGGCATCCAGACCTGCTACCTTCAGATCAGCAGCTGATCTATCTCTGTCTCTTACCTTGGACGCGGTCAGGTTAAGATCACTTAGGAATTCAGAGGAAGGTAAGAGGAAGCGTGAGGACGATACCTCACGAAGATCTGAGAAGAAGCACAAGGGTAATACTGACTTCAGGAAGAAGTCTGGATCCAACAAAGGTAGCCAGCAAGCTGAGGAAAAGCCAAAGTGCAAGACTTGCCAAAAATGCCACTTTGGAAAGTGCCGACTTGAGTCCAAGTCGAAGTCAGGATCACCTGCGTGTGGGTTATGCAAGTCTAAAGAGCATAAGACTGTTGATTGCAAGAAGATTAAAGATGCCACATGCTACAACTGCAATGAGAAAGGGCATATTAAAACCAATTGCCCTAAATACGCCAAGAAGCCGGAAGAGGTCAAGAAGACCAATGCTAGGGTCTTCAGGATGGATGCAAAGGAAGCTGTTCAGGACGACAACGTGATCATAGGTACCTTTCTCATAAATGATGTTTATGCCAGAGTATTGTTTGATTCTGGAGCGGATAAGTCTTTTGTGGATAACAAGTTTTGTGAGTTGTTGAAATTGCCTGTAAAAACCCTAAGTGTGAAATACGAGGTGGAATTAGCTGATGGAACCATAGAAACTGCCTCAACTGTGTTAGATGGATGTTATATCCATTAGGAACCATTCTTTTCCTTTGTCCTTACTTCCCTTTAAGCTAGCCGGTTTTGATATAGTGCTAGGTATGGATTGGTTATCGCATAACCAAGCCCAGATAGTGTGCAATAAGAAGCAAGTAGTGGTCAAGACCCCGTCTGGTGAGCCACTTACCATTCAGGGGGATACACAGTATGGATTACCTGAGCAAGTGTCTATGCTCAAGGCCTCTAGGTGTTTGAAGAAGGGTTGTGTCATCTACATGGCACAAGTGACTATTGATGAGCCGAAGCCTAAGATTGAAGACATCCCCGTCATTTCAGAATATCCTGAAGTTTTCCCGAAGAACTACCTGGTTTACCACCAGATAGGCAAGTAGAATTCAGAATTGACATCATCCCTGGAGCAGCACCTGTTGCGAGAGCGCCTTATAGGTTGGCACCAACAGAAATGAAGGAGTTAAGGACGCAGTTAGATGATCTGCTAGCCAAGGGTTTCATTAGACCTAGTTCGTCTCCTTGGGGAGCGCCGATCTTGTTTGTCAAGAAGAAGGATGGATCGATGCATCTGTGCATCGATTACCGTGAGCTTAATAAGGTCACTATCAAGAATAGGTATCCTTTGCCCAGGATCGACGATTTGTTCGATCAACTTCAAGGGGCAAGTTACTTTTCTAAGATCGATTTAAGGTCAGGCTATCATCAGTTGAAAGTTAAGGGTGAAGATGTACACAAGACTACATTTAGGACTCGTTATGGTCATTACGAGTTCCTAGTGATGCCTTTTGGGCTCACTAATGCACCTGCCGCATTCATGGATCTCATGAATCGCGTCTGCAAGCCTTACTTGGATAAATTTGTCATCGTCTTCATTGACGACATCCTTATCTACTCGAAGAACCAAGCTGACCACGAGTGTGACAACCGTCACTTTTCCGTACATTCCGTACACTCAATGAACAGTAATTTGTGCCTAAATGACTGTGCATGATCTGGTTTACCAGACAAATAAATTTCTGAATCCCATGCAAGTGAATTCATGCATGATATATGCTACAAGAATTACGTTATGATAGCGTTGCGTCAAAAATATTAGTAAACTCACCGGTAAGACACATCGTGTCAACAGAACTGCAGAAAGCAGTCAGACATTAGAATTGGAGCCTAGGTGTAGGTCCAACGTCAAGAATGCATTAAAACCCAAGAGTACATACAAGGGTTTTGATATAGGCATTCCGGAAGCTAAATTATGCACTAAAAAGCACCCGAAACGCATTTTAAGTGCATAATTTATTTAAATTCAGCTATAAACAGAAATGTGACACTGTAATATTATGTAGAAATGATGATTTATCATCCAGAATACTTCCCTAAGTGTCGGGAATTGAAAGTGTCACAAAAGATACTGGAAAGACACTGAACGGTGCAATTTAGCACTTTAACGAACCAGTGTCTAACCGAACAACCGGACATTACCCGGAACACCAAAATATTGCTAGAAGCAATGTTTTTACTTTTCTAAGCTAGTTAGGGTCCCCGAATACCCTAACACACTATATATTATATAACACACTTAAATCACTAACTTATTTCACTTAACCTTCTAACTAAGTTAGTAACTTACCTTTGCAATCCAACTAAACCAAACACCCCTTCCATAACCGGTTACAAGATGTGGGGGACATCCCCACATGCTTTTTATTATTTTATTTAAGTTTTTGGGATATTAGAAACATTATGCATGTTGGATAATAAGAACATTTGGTTTATAAATATACACTCTAGTCTTCCATCATCTTTCATCAAACACTCAAACATCACCCAACTTCTTTCTTCTCCTTTCCCTCTAGTTCGGCAGCCACACATCACCACCAAACCGCCACTTTCAAGTCCCTTTCTAGCCATATTGCATACACACAAAGGTGCAAGGAGTCATACAACTAAGCTCGGTGCACTCGGAAGCTCAAGGACCACTCTCGTTTGCTATTAACCATCACTTTTCTACACTTGAAACTTCCCTAGCCTTGTGCTAGTAGTAAGTGCTTCTAATCACCATCTTGTTCTTGATTTTAGTGGTTAATAGATGTTAGAATGATAAAAAGTTAAGAAACTTTAAAGCTCATGAACAAGTCTTGAACATAATGTGTTAAAGAGTGGATAAAGAGAAGTTATGTGTGTAAATCATGTAGATCTTGTGTTATTATGATTCTTGTTGATTATCTGATGGTTTGTTGGTTAATATTGATGTTTGGTGTTGTTGTGATCACTAAACATGATTAACGGAACCAATCGAACACACTTTAGAAGGCTTAAAACTGAAAACAGCTTGCTGATTCGCTTTTCCAGCCGACTTAAACTGGCTGTAACAGGACATTAATAAAACGGAAAATGTATTTTCTAAAGTCTAGGTTCATGTATTATGAAATACGGTTCTAATGGCACCAGAATCATAATTTTTGGACTCCGTTTACTATTTTTAAAGTGTCTTTTCGTAACAGCAGCTAGAGCTGCATTTTTGCTGCTGAAAATGTGCGTCCTGTTTTCTGTCATAACTTGTATTCTGCGTGGAGTCTGATCATGAAATTTATACTGTAGTTGGTCACTGTTGTATTTGTGATTCTCCCACTGGAATCTCGTAAATCGGACTCACGATGGATTTTTAATGAATTATTTCATAAACTGCAATCAGAAAGTGACAAATCTGATTGCAGTCCGGAAAATAAATTCGTATAAAATATTGGTAATGAACTGGACCCCGATATTTTTACACAATAATTTTTGGAACATATAAGACATTTTGTAAAAATTTGGAAATTTTTGGAATAAGATAACTATTTTATTAAAATGATCGAAAATAGCCCAATTTTGTATATTTAAACTGAAAGGATATAAGTATGTCTATTTGTGAGGAAAAATATATATTTATTGATCGCCACATTTTGTGCTAAGTGTATGTAGTATGTATTATACTTGATAGTGTATTAGGACTTAAGAATACACTAAATACTCATGAGAAGTGAAAACACAAAAAAATACACATACACCATACTTAGGCAAAATACATAATTCAAGGGCAAAGTGCAAAATACAAGAGACTTATAATTATTTTCGAGAAAATAATATAAGTAAGACACTTAGTTAAAAATATAAGTTATTTTTAACACAAAAATACGTACACAAGAGATAGTGACTGTACTTGTGCGATACAAGTCTAGTGACTAACGTTAAGAAAACACGTATAGGTCACGACGCTAGATAAGCAAATCCGGTGAAGTTTACGACGCAGGAACGCAAAGTTGTGAGTTCATGCTCCCCCTTTTTCTTTAACTGTTTTTGGTTTTATAACTCTCGGGGGTGAAATACATGTTACAAATATTACAATTTTTACAAATGGTAAAAATACGAGAAGCACTCTTGGTGAGAACGAGTACCGAGTGCAATATGATTTGAGAATACAAAAGAATACGAGAAGCACTCGTGGTGAGTGCAATATGATGAGCTTTAAGAAAAGCCTAGAAAATACTAGATCATGTGAGCTTAAACTAGATATTGAGATGCCATTAATACTTAATTAGGGACGAGGGTTAGATCTAACGGGTACGGCCGAGCCCCACTCATGGTCCTTATGTGACCACTTGAGTGCTTCGGTGTCCCAGTCGAGGGAAATCGACACAGTCGAGGTTAATCGACACAGTCGAGGTTAATCGACACAGTCGAGGGTAATCGACACAGTTAAAGGAGAAAACACTAATGCTCCCTATGTTCTCACATGCCTTGAAGGAGAATATACTAAAGCTCCCTATGTCCTCACATGCCTTAATGTCCTTGTATAAACAATCATTTAATACAAGAAAAACTTGATTTATACTTGAAGTACGTGGGGTACTCAAGAAAACTTGAATGATACTTGAGTACGTGGGGTACTCAAGAAAACAGGAATTATACTTGAGTACGTGGGGTACTCAAGAAAAACTTGAATTATACATGACACACACTATGTTTTCATACAAAGTATACAAACGTGAAACACAAAAACGCATGAACTCGCTCAACTTTATGTTGATGTTTTCCAAAATTACATGTATTTCAGGTGACAGGATGGATCTTGGGCGCAAGTGTCATAGCTAGAAGTAGACTTCAAGTTTAGATGTCATCCACTTTTGTTGAATTGTAACCTAGACGAAGGGTGTGTTTTTAAAACTTAAATAACGAGTATTTGTAATACTCAAATTTTCATGAATGGATGAACATCGTTTTGATCATGTAGTTGTCTATTATGATTGAATGCAATGATAACAAACTAGTCACACATCGTACGCTTCCGCAAAAGACAGGGTGTGACAACGAGAAACATCTTCGCTGTATTCTTAAACTTCTACATCATGAGAAACTCTACGCCAAATTTTCAAAGTGCGAATTTTGGCTTCAAGAAGTCCAATTCCTTGGACATGTGGTTAGTGAGCGTGGCATCCAAGTGGATCCCGCTAAGGTAGAAGCAGTTATGAATTGGCAAGAGCCAAAGACGCCTACTGAGATTCACAGCATTCTAGGTTTAGCAGGATACTATAGGCGATTTATTGAAAACTTCTCAAGGATTGCTGCGCCCCTAACTTCGTTGACATGTAAGAAGATTAAGTTTGATTGGGGCCCTAAGCAGCAGGAATCCTTTGACATCCTTAAGGAAAAGTTGAGCAATGCACCAATGTTAACATTGCTCGATGGAATAGAAGAATTCGTGGTGTATTGTGATGTATCACACACTGGTATGGGCTGTGTGCTCATGCAGAAAGGCAAAGTTATTGCCTACGCTTCACGACAGTTAAAGGTGCACGAGAAGAACTACACCACCCATGACTTGGAGCTGGGTGCCGTTGTATTTGCACTAAAACTATGGAGGCACTACTTGTATGGAACCAAGTGTGTGATCTATTCAGATCACAAGAGCCTTCAACACTTGTTTAATCAGAAGGACTTAAACATGAGGCAACGACGATGGATGGAAACTTTAAATGATTATGACTGTGAGATAAGATACCATCCAGGCAAAGCAAATGTGGTTGCTGATGCCTTAAGCAGAAAGGAAAGAGTGAAGCCTATAAGAATCAATGCCAAGAGCATTGAGATAAAGAATAGTTTGAATGAAAGGTTGTTAGCTGCGCAGAAGGAAGCTGTATTGGAAGCTAACTATCCTGAAGAAAAGCTAGGAGTAACCGAGGAGCAGTTATCCTATGACAAGGACGGAGTGCTGAGATTGAATGGACGAATATGGGTTCCAGTTTTTGGAGGACTTCGAGATGTTATCCTCCAGGAAGCCCACAGTTCCAAATATTCCGTTCATCCTGGAGCTGATAAGATGTACCAGGATCTAAAGGCAAACTACTGGTGGATAGGCTTGAAAAAGTCTGTAGCTGCCTATGTAGCTAAATGTTTGACATGTGCGCAAGTCAAAGCTGAGCATCAGAAGCCGTCAGGTTTGCAACAACAGCCTGAACTTCCCACATGGAAGTGGGAGATAGTGACAATGGATTTCATCACCAAGTTGCCAAAGACAAGGAAGGGAAATGATACTATATGGGTGATAGTAGATAGACTGACTAAGTCAGCACATTTCCTACCCATTAAGGAAACTTATAGCTCTGACATGTTAGCTCAATTGTACGTAGATAAGATTGTAGCTCTGCATGGCGTACCAGTGTCAATTATCTCTGACAGAGATACGAGATACACCTCTTATTTTTGGAAAAGTTTCCAACAGTCTTTGGGCACGCGCTTAAATTTCAATACGGCTTACCATCCACAGACGGACGGGCAGAGTGAGCGTACCATCCAAACGTTGGAAGACATGCTTCGTGCATGTGTAATTGATTTAGGTGGCAGTTGGGATAACCACCTGCCATTGATCGAGTTCTCCTATAACAATAGCTACCATACGAGTATTAAGGCTGCGCCTTTTGAGGCATTATATGGTAGGAAATGCAGAACACCTATTTGTTGGGCGGAAGTAGGAGAAGTTCAATTATCAGGACCTGATTTGGTCTTTGAAACAACGGACAAGATTGTCCAGATTCGTGACCGCCTGAAAGCTGCCAGAGATAGGCAGAAAAGCTACGCAGATCCAAAGCGTAAACCTCTAAAGTTTGAGGTTGGTGATAAAGTTTTGCTTAAGGTATCACCCTGGAAGGGGGTGATGCGATTTGGTAATAAAGGTAAGTTAAGCCCAAGGTATATAGGACCATTCGAGGTTATCGAATGTGCTGGTTCAGAGGCTTATAAGTTGAACTTGCTTGAAGAGCTCAGTGGTATTCACGATGTTTTTCACATCTGCAATCTGAAGAAATGTCTAGCTGATGACTCGCTAGTCATACCACACACAGATGTGCATATAGATGAGAGCCTGAAATTTGTGGAAAAACCATTGTCAATTGAAGATCGACAGGTAAAGAAGCTTCGAAGGAAACATGTGCCTATTGTAAAGGTCAAATGGGATGCCCGTAGAGGTCCCGAATACACATGGGAGGTAGAATCCACGATGAAAGAAAAATACCCTCATTTGTTTCAGTAAATCTCGAGGTCGAGATTTCTTTTAAGGGGGTGAGGATGTAACGCCTCTAAAATTTACGTCCAATAATGTATTGACACGTGTCATAAGCTTTGAATATGTGAAAAAGTACTTTAGAGGGACTAAAGTTTACAAACAAAGAAACTATGTGAATATAAGGGTCCAAAGTGTCAGCAATGGATAAATATATTTTAAAATAGCCCTACAAGATGTTTATACCTTCAAACGAATAAATCATGGATCATACGAAGCTGAAAATGAAAGAAAGTGAGGAATTACAAACTACAGGGGTTAAATGTGTCAACATGTTTAAAGTACACCTCTGAGTGACCTTTTAGCAAACCCGAAGCTTTGTAACGATAAAATATACTCACTAGAATATGTGATAAAAATTTCATAAAGTTTCGTTATCGTATGAGAAAGATATGATCAAATTCGTGTACGAAGGGTTAAAAACGTCAACGTTGAAATTTGTGACTTTTCGGGTAAGCACAAAGTTAACCAAGTTTATAAAAGTCTTAAGGTCCCTAAAAATCAAGTTAGAGGGCCAAAAGTGCAAGAAAAACAATCAAAACCACGTTACAAAGGACCGGGGACTGAAATGTAATAAATGAAACTTATTTAACCTGTTGCGCCGGTATTAGGCGCCCCGCGAGGGGCTTCTCGCGGCCCGCGAACAAGCGCCAGCGACAGAATCATTGCACAGCTGCCTGTTGCAGGTCTGAACTAACTTTAAACAGTTGTTTTCTTATACCAGAAGCTCTCCAATGGTATTACATGCATAGGGGGGCACTTGTCTTGATCTGGAAGCATTGGTAGACCTCTTTGGCATCATCTTATGAGATCAAAGTGAGTATATAAGAACACCCAAAGTTGCAACATTTGTTCATTCACTTGCAACTTCATCTCTGGAGCTCTCTTGTGACACCCCAGGAAAACCGGGAAAACCAAACAACTTAACTAGCTTCCTCAGTGAGTGCCTACCAAATTTCGGGACGAAATTTCTTTCAACTTGGGGATGATGTGACAACTCGAAATTTAGAACCTTTCGTGTATCTTAGTGCAACCTACTTGAAACATTATGTGACTAGTTGACGTATTGGTTTAATGATATATGTGAACATCCTATGTGATTACGTGTTACGTTTATGTGTTGTAATTGTATGTATGCGTGTATGTATATGAACCGAGACAACAAGGACCCGACTCGAGACCATGCGGTCTCGAGTGAACAGTAACATTTGGGCCGGATTGGGCCACACACACCCCTTAGCCTATTCGAAAACCCATTAGGGTGCACCACTTGAAGCTAGTATATATCCTTGTTGCTAACCAACACTATCATCTTTGGACAACACACATACTCCCCTACTCTCTCTCTAGAAACCATTAAACCCTAAGCCTCAACATCACCTCTCCTCCTTCTTCTCGGATCAAACCGGTGACACTAGGACTCTCGGATCGAGCTCGGGATCACCATTCGGAAGTTCACTCATCAACTCTTCATACCCTCACACTTAGAGAACCCAATCGGTTAGTGCTTTACCATGTATTAAGTATTTTGTGTGCTTGATGATTGAATGTTTGTCTCCATGTTTAAATAAGTGGAAAAATGTATGATTATGGCTTTATCATATTCTCGGATGTGTATGAAGATGATAATCGGTTAGCATGTCTTAATTTCGGATATATTACATGATGAGTTAATGATATCTTGTGTTTGAATGTGGTTGTTGATGTTCATGAAACCGGCTTGCATAATGTTCATGTTAATCGGATTGTATACTCTTATGCTAAGAATCGAATGCTTGTTAAAAGGCTGCATATATGTGGAAATCGGATTAGTTGTTTAAGTGTTTAGATTGTTGTTCAAGATATGATTATGATGAACTACTTGAATATTTGAAGAACATGATGAATATGATATGAACATGTTTCAAATATTTGAAATCTGGTTGTTTGATCTATTTTGATGAAAGTTTAGACAAGAAAACATGTTTAGTGGATAGTACAAACTGTTTCATGAAACCGGTTTTCCATTGGATAGTACACTGTGCAAAATCAGCTGATGTCCAGTCGAGACCCTTGGTTGCGACTCGAGACCATGAGCATGACAACTCGAGACCGGAGATTTCGAGTCGAGAACCCTCTAGTCTCGACTCGAGACCACACAATGCCATCACAACAGCACAACTCGAGACCATGGTTGCGGGTCCGGTTGCGACTCGAGACCGTCTGTCTCGACTAATGCATGAATGACTCGAAACCGCACAGTCTTGACTCGAGATCTCTAATCTCGACTCGAGACCATGTACACGGACTCACTGTTTTGGACTTGCATATTACGGGCTTAGTTGATGGGCCGGACCTTGGGCTTTGTTTATTTATATGCTACTGTGCAACCCGTAGGCATTATTGCAAACTGCCATGTTCATACGTGTATGCCATGATCATTACTTGAGTACAATACGTGTAGAACATACGTGCACAACTTGGATACGAACCTGACTTGTATGATACAACTATGTTAGGACGTGGTTGACCACAATATTGCTTGATTGACCTTTTTGTGTATCTGCCGAGCAAACCAAGGTGAGTTCACACCCTCTACAAAGCATGGGATTCCCAGGGGTTGGGAATGGGGTTAAGGAACATGGGTTCCTCGTCCTCCTTGGGTAGGACAGTATTGGTTCTGGAATGAAATTCCTCGTCCTCACGGACAGATAACTCGTACTAGACCAAAACTCTATCACGAAGTCCCTCATCTTTGTATCGACTTAATCGCCGAGGCCAATGGCGAGCGGGTCATTAGTTAGATAGCGCTATTTAGGTTTGACAAACCTCACACCGTGCCGCAGAGGACGGGCGTGAACTAATGGACTACTGGCACGTCAATGATGATAGACATTGACAGTTCAGGGCACATAAACATGACTACAGTCAGCAGTCGATATGGTAACGAGTCTAGTATATACATGGGGTAGCCCCCACGGCCGAAATGCCAGATAACTAACACGGGGTAGCCCCCACGGCTGGATTGCCAGAGTAACCGGGAATAATCAAGTCACGTTTTTAACTATGGGGTAACCCCCACGGCAGGATGCCAGATAAAGGAAACTGTTTTCGAAACAACTTAAAACAAACACCCAACCGTGAACTCACTCAACTTGTTGTTAACTCGTTACTACATGCTTTGCAGGACAATAGGTACTTAGCTGGAGCTTGCATGGAAGAGTGTCGTTGTGGGACATGGACAGTTGTGTGCCATGTTAAACTTTGAAACTATTAAACTTATGTTATGATTTTAAACGTTATGCTTCCGCTTGCAACTTAACTATGTTCTGCTTGGACACCAATTGTATTGGTTAAACTTTTATATCTTTCAACTTGCATGTTCAATATGATTGGTGGCTGGATCCTGGTCAGTCACGCCTCCAAGCGGTGGTACTCCGCAGGTGGATTTTTGGGGGTGTGACAGATTGGTATCAGAGCCATTGGTTATAGTGAACTTGGTTTTAATAAGGGAAAGGTTTTATTAAAATCAGACTATAACCTGTACAGTGCTCAACGGTCCACAACGACGCTTCACTCCACATGCAAGGCTCGACATTCTAGGTGGTATGATATGTGTGTATTGCCTACTTGCTAGTTACATAGTACATTGCTCGTGGTATGCTTGATTAGTATAACTACTGTTGCTCGAACACGTGTGTATTTGCTCACTTCTGTCATCGCATTTTCGCGAACCCTTCTCACTCACGTTCTTCTTGATATGAAGATCATGTCTGGACGCGTTAACCTGACACAAGCCCAGTTGACGGCTCTGATCAACGAACGAGTGGCCGCAGCACTTGCAGCTGCACACGCAGGAGGTATATCCTGCAGTCCGAACTCATTCTAGGATCTTTAGAATCCTACTCTCGTGAACGAAACCTTTGTGTTAAACTCTGTCTTTTCTTTCACCCACAATAGGTCAACACGTTCAGCCACCCGTGTGCACTTTTAAAACTTTTATGGACTGTCGACCTAGTACCTTTAGTGGCACCGAAGGTGCGATAGGTCTCCTACACTGGATTCGCAGGATCGAATATGCATTCGAAGAGAGTGAAAGCCCTACCAGTAAACGAGTAGAGTACGCTGCTGGTACCTTGCAAGGGAAAGCGTATTCTTGGTGGAACACACAAGTTCAGATGCTCGGATTGGCGGATGCGAATGCCACCCCCTGGAGCGACTTCAAGGATTTGATCAAGGAAGAATTCTGTCATCCGGACGACATCCTCAAACTTGAAATAGAGTACTTTGGCTTGAAAATGGAAGGATTGGAGATCGAAGCGTACACGAAAAGGTCCAGGGATTTGGCTGCCTTATGTCCTAACTTGTCACAACCCATTTCTAGACGAATCGAGCTATACCTCAGAGGCTTAGCCCCGGAAATCCAAGGGTCTGTAATTGCGGCCAACCTTTCCACAATCCAACAAGTCGTTCGTTTGGCGCACCAGCTCACTGATCAGGCAGTGGAAGAGGGCAAGTTACCCAAGCGTAACCCTTCCAATGCAAATGATCTTATTTACACCAAGCATATTTGGGGTGATCACCAGAGTGAAGGTCGTGGCTCTATACAACAGGGCCCGCACAGGAAACTCGTACATCAAGGGCCTAACTACCAAAACCAAGGGGGATACCTTGGGAATAAGCCGGAATGCCGTAAGTGCCGTCAACACCACACCGGGTCATGTGTGGAATCGTGTTGCCATCGGTGCATGAGGATGGGACACGTAGCAAGAGATTGCAGGAGCCCATATCCTGCAAACCGAAACCAGCAGCAGCAGCAGGGTAGCAAAAGGGGGTGTTTCCGTTGTGGGGCTGAAGGCCATCTTAAGAGGAACTGTCCGCAGATGAGGCAGAAACGTAACAACCACGACAATATTCAAGGGAATGGTAGCAATGGGAACAACAACAACAATGGGGCCCGGGGGCGGGCGTTCGTAATCAGCCAAGTTGAAGCAAGGATTGACCCCAATGTTGTGGCGGGTAAGTTCCTTCTCGACGACTTTTATGTTTCAGTATTATTTGATTCGGGTGCCGATACTAGCTACATGTCACTAGGAGTTAGTCGAACGCCTAAGCGTATTCCAACACCCTTGAACAACAAGCACACTGTAGAGCTAGCTAATGGTAAGGGTTTAGAGGCCACACACGTAGCCAAGGGTTGTAAACTTATTCTCGCTAATCAGACCTTCCCTATCGACCTTATTCCCATCATCTCGGGTAGTTTTGGCATTGTCATTGGGATGGATTGGGTGTCCCAACACCGAGCAGAGATTCTTTGCAACGAGAAGATTGTTCGTATTCCTAGTTCCGGTGGTGAACCTCTCATGATTCGTGGCGACAGGAAGGGTGCTGTTGGGAACATCATCTCTTTCCTTAAGGCCCAGAAGTGCTTACGAAAGGGCCACACTGCCATTTTGGCGCTCGTTACTGACACCTCGGAGAAAGAAAAGAAGCTAGAAGATTTTTCCAATTGTACGCGACTACCCTGAGGTATTTCCTGAGGAATTACCTGGTCCTCCACCCCATCGCCAAGTCGAGTTTCAGATCGAACTAGCTCCTGGAGCTGCGCCTATAGCTCGTACACCTTATCGTTTAGCCCCATCAGAGTTGGAAGAACTCTCTACGCAACTACAAGAACTCTTGGATAAGGGTTTCATTCGTCCTAGTTCATCGCCCTGGGGAGCTCCAGTACTATTTGTGAAGAAGAAGGACGGTACTTTCAGAACGTGCATCGACTACCAGGAACTCAACAAGGTGACGGTGAAGAATCGTTATCCTCTACCACGCATTGACGATTTGTTTGACCAGCTGCAAGGGTCGAGCTACTATTCAAAGATTGATTTGAGATCGGGTTATCACCAGCTGAGAGTCCGGGAAGAGGACGTCTCCAAAACGGCTTTTAGAACGCGTTATGGGCACTATGAGTTTTTGGTTATGCCTTTTGGACTGACAAACGCACCTGCGGTTTTCATGGACTTGATGAATCGAGTGTGCAAGCCCTACCTAGACAAGTTCGTTATAGTCTTCATCGACGACATCCTGATCTATTCTAAGAGTCAGGAGGAACACGAGCAGCATCTGCGACTTATTCTGGAACTCCTTCGAACAGAACAACTTTATGCAAAGTTCTCGAAATGCGACTTCTGGCTTCGTGAAGTCCATTTCCTAGGCCACGTGGTAAACAAGGATGGGATTCATGTTGATCCATCCAAGGTAGACTCGATTAAGAACTGGCCTGCACCTCGTACACCAAAGGAAATTCGCCAATTCTTGGGTTTGGCGGGATACTACCGGAGATTCATAAAGGATTTTTCTAAGATTGCACAGCCTCTCACCTCACTAACGCAGAAGGGCGTTGTTTATCGCTGGGGAAATGCACAGGAGTTGGCATTTCAGCACCTAAAGGATAGACTTTGTAGCGCACCTATCCTTTCCTTGCCGGAGGGCACAGACGACTTTGTGGTTTACTGCGACGCATCAATTCAGGGTCTTGGTTGCGTGTTGATGCAACGAGATAAAGTTATAGCCTACGCCTCACGCCAACTCAAGGTTCATGAGAAGAATTACACTATGCATGACTTAGAGCTGGGAGCTGTTGTTTTCGCACTTAAGTTATGGCGGCATTACCTGTATGGTACCAAGTGCGCCATCTACACCGACCACAGGAGCCTCGAGCACATCTTCAAGCAGAAGGAACTGAATATGCGGCAACGACGATGGGTCGAACTACTGAACGACTACGAGTGCTCGATCAGGTATCACCCGGGCAAGGCCAATGTTGTGGCTGACGCCCTCAGTCGAAAGGACACTGCGCCTAAGCGCGTACGAGCTTTGCAACTTACGATACATTCTAGTCTTCCTTCCCAAATACGAGCTGCTCAGATAGAAGCACTGAAACCAGAAAACGTCAGGGCTGAAGCTCTACGCGGATCAAGGCAACGATTAGAACAGGAGGAAGACGGTGCTTACTACGTAACAGGACGCGTTTGGGTCCCACTCTATGGCAACCTACGAGAGCTTGTGATGGACGAAGCACACAAGTCTCGCTACTCGGTACATCCTGGTTCGGATAAAATGTACCACGATATCAAAACCACGTATTGGTGGCCTAGCATAAAGGCCCACATAGCGGCCTATGTCAGCAAGTGTTTGACTTGTGCGAGAGTCAAGTCTGAATACCAGAAACCCTCAGGCCTACTCCAACAGCCAGAGATACCTCAATGGAAATGGGAGCAAATTTCCATGGATTTTTGTTACTGGCCTGCCTAGATCCCAGCGCGGAAACGATACTATTTGGGTGATCGTGGGTCGACTTACAAAATCTGCACGCTTCCTGGCTATCAAGGAGACGGATAAATTCTCCACTCTTGCAGAAATATACCTCAAGGAAGTTGTTTCGAGGCACGGGGTGCCCACCTCTATTATCTCAGATCGAGATGCACGTTTTACTTCAGAACTGTGGCAAGCAATGCACAAATCCTTTGGCTCACGATTAGACATGAGCACAGCGTATCACCCTCAGACGGACGGGCAGTCCGAGCGCACTATTCAAACCTTAGAAGACATGCTTCGTGCATGTGTAATCGACTTTGGCAACCGCTGGGAAAAGCATCTGCCACTTGTGGAATTCTCATATAGTAACAGCTACCACACCAGCATTAAAGCTGCTCCGTTTGAGGCATTGTACGGACGTAAATGCCGGTCACCACTTTGTTGGGCAGAGGTGGGAGATAGTCAGATCACTGGTCCAGAACATGTGGTAGACACAACCGAACAAATCGCTCAAATACGAAAACGCATGGCGGCAGCTCGTGACCGTCAGAAAGTCTACGCCGATAAGGACAGGAAACCACTAGAGCTCCAGGTTGGGGAGCGGGTACTACTCAAAGTTTCACCCTGGAAGGGTGTGGTTCGCTTTGGTAAACGCGGCAAACTTAACCCACGATACGTTGGACCTTTCGAAATCATCGAGAAAATAGACAGGGTGGCCTACAGGCTGAACTTACCAGCAGAACTTGGTGCAGTTCACAACGTTTTTCACGTGTCAAATCTGAAGAAGTGTCTGTCAGATGAGACCCACGTAGTTCCCCTGAAGGAACTCACTATCGACGAGCAGTTACGATTCGTTGAGGAACCAGTCGAAATCACGGACCGGGATGTTAAGGTCCTCAAGAGCACTAGAATACCTCTCGTTCGAGTTCGTTGGAACTCACGTCGCGGCCCGGAGTTCACCTGGGAGCGCGAAGATCAGATGAAACAAAAGTATCCCCAACTGTTCGCAAACAGTACACCCACTACTGAGGCTGAAGCTACGGAATTTCGGGACGAAATTCCAGATCAACGGGGGGTGGATGTGACACCCCAGGAAAACCGGGAAAACCAAACAACTTAACTAGCTTCCTCAGTGAGTGCCTACCAAATTTCGGGACTAAATTTCTTTCAACTTGGGGATGATGTGACAACTCGAAATTTAGAACCTTTCGTGTATCTTAGTGCAACCTACTTGAAACATTATGTGACTAGTTGACGTATTGGTTTAATGATATATGTGAACATCCTATGTGATTACGTGTTACGTTTATGTGTTGTAATTGTATGTATGCGTGTATGTATATGAACCGAGACAACAAGGACCCGACTCGAGACCATGCGGTCTCGAGTGAACAGTAACATTTGGGCCGGATTGGGCCACACACACCCCTTAGCCTATTTGAAAACCCATTAGGGTGCACCACTTGAAGCTAGTATATATCCTTGTTGCTAACCAACACTATCATCTTTGGACAACACACATACTCCCCTACTCTCTCTCTAGAAACCATTAAACCCTAAGCCTCAACATCACCTCTCCTCCTTCTTCTCGGATCAAACCGGTGACACTAGGACTCTCGGATCGAGCTCGGGATCACCATTCGGAAGTTCACTCATCAACTCTTCATACCCTCACACTTAGAGAACCCAATCGGTTAGTGCTTTACCATGTATTAAGTATTTTGTGTGCTTGATGATTGAATGTTTGTCTCCATGTTTAAATAAGTGGAAAAATGTATGATTATGGCTTTATCATATTCTCGGATGTGTATGAAGATGATAATCGGTTAGCATGTCTTAATTTCGGATATATTACATGATGAGTTAATGATATCTTGTGTTTGAATGTGGTTGTTGATGTTCATGAAACCGGCTTGCATAATGTTCATGTTAATCGGATTGTATACTCTTATGCTAAGAATCGAATGCTTGTTAAAAGGCTGCATATATGTGGAAATCGGATTAGTTGTTTAAGTGTTTAGATTGTTGTTCAAGATATGATTATGATGAACTACTTGAATATTTGAAGAACATGATGAATATGATATGAACATGTTTCAAATATTTGAAATCTGGTTGTTTGATCTATTTTGATGAGAGTTTAGACAAGAAAACATGTTTAGTGGATAGTACAAACTGTTTCATGAAACCGGTTTTCCATTGGATAGTACACTGTGCAAAATCAGCTGATGTCCAGTCGAGACCCTTGGTTGCGACTCGAGACCATGAGCATGACAACTCGAGACCGGAGATTTCGAGTCGAGAACCCTCTAGTCTCGACTCGAGACCACACAATGCCATCACAACAGCACAACTCGAGACCATGGTTGCGGGTCCGGTTGCGACTCGAGACCGTCTGTCTCGACTAATGCATGAATGACTCGAAACCGCACAGTCTCGACTCGAGATCTCTAATCTCGACTCGAGACCATGTACACGGACTCACTGTTTTGGACTTGCATATTACGGGCTTAGTTGATGGGCCGGACCTTGGGCTTTGTTTATTTATATGCTACTGTGCAACCCGTAGGCATTATTGCAAACTGCCATGTTCATACGTGTATGCCATGATCATTACTTGAGTACAATACGTGTAGAACATACGTGCACAACTTGGATACGAACCTGACTTGTATGATACAACTATGTTAGGACGTGGTTGACCACAATATTGCTTGATTGACCTTTCTGTGTATCTGCCGAGCAAACCAAGGTGAGTTCACACCCTCTACAAAGCATGGGATTCCCAGGGGTTGGGAATGGGGTTAAGGAACATGGGTTCCTCGTCCTCCTTGGGTAGGACAGTATTGGTTCAGGAATGAAATTCCTCGTCCTCACGGACAGATAACTCGTACTAGACCAAAACTCTATCACGAAGTCCCTCATCTTTGTATCGACTTAATCGCTGAGGCCAATGGCGAGCGGGTCATTAGTTAGATAGCGCTATTTAGGTTTGACAAACCTCACACCGTGCCGCAGAGGACGGGCGTGAACTAATGGACTACTGGCACGTCAATGATGATAGACATTGACAGTTCAGGGCACATAAACATGACTACAGTCAGCAGTCGATATGGTAACGAGTCTAGTATATACATGGGGTAGCCCCCACGGCCGAAATGCCAGATAACTAACACGGGGTAGCCCCCACGGCTGGATTGCCAGAGTAACCGGGAATAATCAAGTCACGTTTTTAACTATGGGGTAACCCCCACGGCAGGATGCCAGATAAAGGAAACTGTTTTCGAAACAACTTAAAACAAACACCCAACCGTGAACTCACTCAACTTGTTGTTGACTCGTTACTACATGCTTTGCAGGACAATAGGTACTTAGCTGGAGCTTGCATGGAAGAGTGTCGTTGTGGGACATGGACAGCTGTGTGCCATGTTAAACTTTGAAACTATTAAACTTATGTTATGATTTTAAACGTTATGCTTCCGCTTGCAACTTAACTATGTTCTGCTTGGACACCAATTGTATTGGTTAAACTTTTATATCTTTCAACTTGCATGTTCAATATGATTGGTGGCTGGATCCTGGTCAGTCACGCCTCCAAGCGGTGGTACTCCGCAGGTGGATTTTTGGGGGTGTGACAGATTGGTATCAGAGCCATTGCTTATAGTGAACTTGGTTTTAATAAGGGAAAGGTTTTATTAAAATCAGACTATAACCTGTACAGTGCTCAACGGTCCACAACGACGCTTCACTCCACATGCAAGGCTCGACATTCTAGGTGGTATGATATGTGTGTATTGCCTACTTGCTAGTTACATAGTACATTGCTCGTGGTATGCTTGATTAGTATAACTACTGTTGCTCGAACACGTGTGTATTTGCTCACTTCTGTCATCGCATTTTCACGAACCCTTCTCACTCACGTTCTTCTTGATATGAAGATCATGTCTGGACGCGTTAACCTGACACAAGCCCAGTTGACGGCTCTGATCAACGAACGAGTGGCCGCAGCACTTGCAGCTGCACACGCAGGAGGTATATCCTGCAGTCCGAACTCATTCTAGGATCTTTAGAATCCTACTCTCGTGAACGAAACCTTTGTGTTAAACTCTGTCTTTTCTTTCACCCACAATAGGTCAACACGTTCAGCCACCCGTGTGCACTTTTAAAACTTTTATGAACTGTCGACCTAGTACCTTTAGTGGCACCGAAGGAGCGATAGGTCTCCTACACTGGATTCGCAGGATCGAATCTGCATTCGAAGAAAGTGAAAGCCCTACCAGTAAACGAGTAGAGTACGCTGCTGGTACCTTGCAAGGGAAAGCGTATTCTTGGTGGAACACACAAGTTCAGATGCTCGGATTGGCGGATGCGAATGCCACCCCCTGGAGCGACTTCAAGGATTTGATCAAGGAAGAATTCTGTCATCCGGACGACATCCTCAAACTTGAAATAGAGTACTTTGGCTTGAAAATGGAAGGATCGGAGATCGAAGCGTACATGAAAAGGTCCAACGATTTGGCTGCCTTATGTCCTAACTTGTCACAACCCATTTCTAGACGAATCGAGCTATACCTCAGAGGCTTAGCCCCGGAAATCCAAGGGTCTGTAATTGCGGCCAACCTTTCCACAATCCAACAAGTCGTTCGTTTGTCGCACCAGCTCACTGATCAGGCAGTGGAAGAGGGCAAGTTACCCAAGCGTAACCCTTCCAATGCAAATGCTCTTATTTACACCAAGCATATTTGGGGTGATCACCAGAGTGAAGGTCGTGGCTCTATACAACAGGGCCCGCACAGGAAACTCGTACATCAAGGGCCTAACTACCAAAACCAAGGGGGATACCTTGGGAATAAGCCGGAATGCCGTAAGTGCCGTCAACACCACACCGGGTCATGTGTGGAATCGTGTTGCCATCGGTGCATGAGGACGGGACACGTAGTGAGAGATTGCAGGAGCCCATATCCTGCAAACCGAAACCAGCAGCAGGGTAGCAAAAGGGGGTGTTTCCGTTGTGGGGCTGAAGGCCATCTTAAGAGGAACTGTCCGCAGATGAGGCAGAAACGCAACAACCACGACAATAATCAAGGGAATGGTAGCAATGGGAACAACAACAACAATGGGGCCCGGGAGCGGGCGTTCGTAATCGGCCAAGGTGAAGCAAGGAATGACCCCAATGTTGTGGCGGGTAAGTTCCTTCTCGACGACTTTTATGTTTCAGTATTATTTGATTCGGGTGCCGATACTAGCTACATGTCACTAGGAGTTAGTCGAACGCCTAAGCGTATTCCAACACCCTTGAACAACAAGCACACTGTAGAGCTAGCTAATGGTAAGGGTTTAGAGGCCACACACGTAGCCAAGGGTTGTAAACTTATTCTCGCTAATCAGACCTTCCCTATCGACCTTATTCCCATCATCTCGGGTAGTTTTGGCATTGTCATTGGGATGGATTGGGTGTCCCAACACCGAGCAGAGATTCTTTGCAACGAGAAGATTGTTCGTATTCCTAGTTCCGGTGGTGAACCTCTCATGATTCGTGGCGACAGGAAGGGTGCTGTTGGGAACATCATCTCTTTCCTTAAGGCCCAGAAGTGCTTACGAAAGGGCCACACTGCCATTTTGGCGCTCGTTACTGACACCTCGGAGAAAGAAAAGAAGCTAGAAGATTTTTCCAATTGTACGCGACTACCCTGAGGTATTTCCTGAGGAATTACCTGGTCCTCCACCCCATCGCCAAGTCGAGTTTCAGATCGAACTAGCTCCTGGAGCTGCGCCTATAGCTCGTACACCTTATCGTTTAGCCCCATCAGAGTTGGAAGAACTCTCTACGCAACTACAAGAACTCTTGGATAAGGGTTTCATTCGTCCTAGTTCATCGCCCTGGGGAGCTCCAGTACTATTTGTGAAGAAGAAGGACGGTACTTTCAGAATGTGCATCGACTACCGGGAACTCAACAAGGTGACGGTGAAGAATCGTTATCCTCTACCACGCATTGACGATTTGTTCGACCAGCTGCAAGGGTCGAGCTACTATTCAAAGATTGATTTGAGATCGGGTTATCACCAGCTGAGAGTCCGGGAAGAGGACGTCTCCAAAACGGCTTTTAGAACGCGTTATGGGCACTATGAGTTTTTGGTCATGCCTTTTAGACTGACAAACGCACCTGCGGTTTTCATGGACTTGATGAATCGAGTGTGCAAGCCCTACCTAGACAAGTTCGTTATAGTCTTCATCGACGACATCCTGATCTATTCTAAGAGTCAGGAGGAACACGAGCAGCATCTGCGACTTATTCTGGAACTCCTTCGAACAGAACAACTTTATGCAAAGTTCTCGAAATGCGACTTCTGGCTTCGTGAAGTCCATTTCCTAGGCCACGTGGTAAACAAGGATGGGATTCATGTTGATCCATCCAAGGTAGACTCGATTAAGAACTGGCCTGCACCTCGTACACCAAAGGAAATTCGCCAATTCTTGGGTTTGGCGGGATACTACCGGAGATTCATAAAGGATTTTTCTAAGATTGCACAGCCTCTCACCTCACTAATGCAGAAGGGCGTTGTTTATTGCTGGGGAAATGCACAGGAGTTGGCATTTCAGCACCTAAAGGATAGACTTTGTAGCGCACCTATCCTTTCCTTGCCGGAGGGCACAGACGACTTTGTGGTTTACTGCGACGCATCAATTCAGGGTCTTGGTTGCGTGTTGATGCAACGAGATAAAGTTATAGCCTACGCCTCACGCCAACTCAAGGTTCATGAGAAGAATTACACTATGCATGACTTAGAGCTGGGAGCTGTTGTTTTTGCACTTAAGTTATGGCGGCATTACCTGTATGGTACCAAGTGCGCCATCTACACCGACCACAGGAGCCTCGAGCACATCTTCAAGCAGAAGGAACTGAATATGCGGCAACGACGATGGGTCGAACTACTGAACGACTACGAGTGCTCAATCAGGTATCACCCGGGCAAGGCCAATGTTGTGGCTGACGCCCTCAGTCGAAAGGACACTGCGCCTAAGCGCGTACGAGCTTTGCAACTTACGATACATTCTAGTCTTCCTTCCCAAATACGAGCTGCTCAGATAGAAGCACTGAAACCAGAAAACGTCAGGGCTGAAGCTCTACACGGATCAAGGCAACGATTAGAACAGGAGGAAGACGGTGCTTACTACGTAACAGGACGCGTTTGGGTCCCACTCTATGGCAACCTACGAGAGCTTGTGATGGACGAAGCACACAAGTCTCGCTACTCGGTACATCCTGGTTCGGATAAAATGTACCACGATATCAAAACCACGTATTGGTGGCCTAGCATGAAGACCCACATAGCGACCTATGTCAGCAAGTGTTTGACTTGTGCGAGAGTCAAGTCTGAATACCAGAAACCCTCAGGCCTACTCCAACAGCCAGAGATACCTCAATGGAAATGGGAGCAAATTTCCATGGATTTTTGTTACTGGCCTGCCTAGATCCCAGCGCGGAAACGATACTATTTGGGAGATCGTGGGTCGACTTATAAAATCTGCACGCTTCCTGGCTATCAAGGAGACGGATAAATTCTCCACTCTGGTAGAAATATACCTCAAGGAAGTTGTTTCGAGGCACAGGGTGCCCACCTCTATTATCTCAGATCGAGATGCACGTTTTACTTCAGAACTGTGGCAAGCAATGCACAAATCCTTTGGCTCACGATTAGACATGAGCACAGCGTATCACCCTCAGACGGACGGGCAGTCCGAGCGCACTATTCAAACCTTAGAAGACATGCTTCGTGCATGTGTAATCGACTTTGGCAACCGCTGGGAAAAGCATCTGCCACTTGTGGAATTCTCATATAGTAACAGCTACCACACCAGCATTAAAGCTGCTCCGGTTGAGGCATTGTACGGACGTAAATGCCGGTCACCACTTTGTTGGGCAGAGGTGGGAGATAGTCAGATCACTGGTCCAGAACATGTGGTAGACACAACTGAACAAATCGCTCAAATACGAAAACGCATGGCGGCAGCTCGTGACCGTCAGAAAGTCTACGCCGATAAGGACAGGAAACCACTAGAGCTCCAGGTTGGGGAGCGGGTACTACTCAAAGTTTCACCCTGGAAGGGTGTGGTTCGCTTTGGTAAACGCGGCAAACTTAACCCACGATACGTTGGACCTTTCGAAATCATCGAGAAAATAGGCAGGGTGGCCTACAGGCTGAACTTACCAGCAGAACTTGGTGCAGTTCACAACGTTTTTCACGTGTCAAATCTGAAGAAGTGTCTGTCAGATGAGACCCACGTAGTTCCCCTGAAGGAACTCACTATCGACGAGCAGTTACGATTCGTTGAGGAACCAGTCGAAATCACGGACCGGGATGTTAAGGTCCTCAAGAGCACTAGAATACCTCTCGTTCGAGTTCGTTGGAACTCACGTCGCGGCCCAGAGTTCACCTGGGAGCGCGAAGATCAGATGAAACAAAAGTATCCCCAACTGTTCGCAAACAGTACACCCACTACTGAGGCTGAAGCTACGGAATTTCGGGACGAAATTCCAGATCAACGGGGGGTGGATGTGACACCCCAGGAAAACCAGGAAAACCAAACAACTTAACTAGCTTCCTCAGTGAGTGCCTACCAAATTTCGGGACGAAATTTCTTTCAACTTGGGGATGATGTGACAACTCGAAATTTAGAACCTTTCGTGTATCTTAGTGCAACCTACTTGAAACATTATGTGACTAGTTGACGTATTGGTTTAATGATATATGTGAACATCCTATGTGATTACGTGTTACGTTTATGTGTTGTAATTGTATGTATGCGTGTATGTATATGAACCGAGACAACAAGGACCCGACTCGAGACCATGCGGTCTCGAGTGAACAGTAACATTTGGGCCGGATTGGGCCACACACACCCCTTAGCCTATTCGAAAACCCATTAGGGTGCACCACTTGAAGCTAGTATATATCCTTGTTGCTAACCAACACTATCATCTTTGGACAACACACATACTCCCCTACTCTCTCTCTAGAAACCATTAAACCCTAAGCCTCAACATCACCTCTCCTCCTTCTTCTCGGATCAAACCGGTGACACTAGGACTCTCGGATCGAGCTCGGGATCACCATTCGGAAGTTCACTCATCAACTCTTCATACCCTCACACTTAGAGAACCCAATCGGTTAGTGCTTTACCATGTATTAAGTATTTTGTGTGCTTGATGATTGAATGTTCGTCTCCATGTTTAAATAAGTGGAAAAATGTATGATTATGGCTTTATCATATTCTCGGATGTGTATGAAGATGATAATCGGTTAGCATGTCTTAATTTCAGATATATTACATGATGAGTTAATGATATCTTGTGTTTGAATGTGGTTGTTGATGTTCATGAAACCGGCTTGCATAATGTTCATGTTAATCGGATTGTATACTCTTATGCTAAGAATCGAATTCTTGTTAAAAGGCTGCATATATGTGGAAATCGGATTAGTTGTTTAAGTGTTTAGATTGTTGTTCAAGATATGATTATGATGAACTACTTGAATATTTGAAGAACATGATGAATATGATATGAACATGTTTCAAATATTTGAAATCTGGTTGTTTGATCTATTTTGATGAAAGTTTAGACAAGAAAACATGTTTAGTGGATAGTACAAACTGTTTCATGAAACCGGTTTTCCATTGGATAGTACACTGTGCAAAATCAGCTGATGTCCAGTCGAGACCCTTGGTTGCGACTTGAGACCATGAGCATGACAACTCGAGGCCGGAGATTTCGAGTCGAGAACCCTCTAGTCTCGACTCGAGACCACACAATGCCATCACAACAGCACAACTCGAGACAATGGTTGCGGGTCCGGTTGCGACTCGAGACCGTCTGTCTCGACTAATGCATGAATGACTCGAAACCGCACAGTCTCGACTCGAGATCTCTAATCTCGACTCGAGACCATGTACACGGACTCACTGTTTTGGAGTTGCATATTACGGGCTTAGTTGATGGGCCGGACCTTGGGCTTTGTTTATTTATATGCTACTGTGCAACCCGTAGGCATTATTGCAAACTGCCATGTTCATACGTGTATGCCATGATCATTACTTGAGTACAATACGTGTAGAACATACGTGCACAACTTGGATACGAACCTGACTTGTATGATACAACTATGTTAGGACGTGGTTGACCACAATATTGCTTGATTGACCTTTCTGTGTATCTGCCGAGCAAACCAAGGTGAGTTCACACCCTCTACAAAGCATGGGATTCCCAGGGGTTGGGAATGGGGTTAAGGAACATGGGTTCCTCGTCCTCCTTGGGTAGGACAGTATTGGTTCAGGAATGAAATTCCTCGTCCTCACGAACAGATAACTCGTACTAGACCAAAACTCTATCACGAAGTCCCTCATCTTTGTATCGACTTAATCGCCGAGGCCAATGGTGAGCGGGTCATTAGTTAGATATCGCTATTTAGGTTTGACAAACCTCACACCGTGCCATAGAGGACGGGCGTGAACTAATGGACTACTGGCACGTCAATGATGATAGACATTGACAGTTCAGGGCACATAAACATGACTACAGTCAGCAGTCGATATGGTAACGAGTCTAGTATATACATGGGGTAGCCCCCACGGCCGAAATGCCAGATAACTAACACGGGGTAGCCCCCACGGCTGGATTGCCAGAGTAACCGGGAATAATCAAGTCACGTTTTTAACTATGGGGTAACCCCCACGGCAGGATGCCAGATAAAGGAAACTGTTTTCGAAACAACTTAAAACAAACACCCAACCGTGAACTCACTTAACTTGTTGTTGACTCGTTACTACATGCTTTGCAGGACAATAGGTACTTAGCTGGAGCTTGCATGGAAGAGTGTCGTTGTGGGACATGGACAGTTGTGTGCCATGTTAAACTTTGAAACTATTAAACTTATGTTATGATTTTAAACGTTATGCTTCCGCTTGCAACTTAACTATGTTCTGCTTGGACACCAATTGTATTGGTTAAACTTTTATATCTTTCAACTTGCATGTTCAATATGATTGGTGGCTGGATCCTGGTCAGTCACGCCTCCAAGCGGTGGTACTCCGCAGGTGGATTTTTGGGGGTGTGACAGATTGGTATCAGAGCCATTGGTTATAGTGAACTTGGTTTTAATAAGGGAAAGGTTTTATTAAAATCAGACTATAACCTGTACAGTGCTCAACGGTCCACAACGACGCTTCACTCCACATGCAAGGCTCGACATTCTAGGTGGTATGATATGTGTGTATTGCCTACTTGCTAGTTACATAGTACATTGCTCGTGGTATGCTTGATTGGTATAACTACTGTTGCTCGAACACGTGTGTATTTGCTCACTTCTGTTATCGCATTTTCGCGAACCCTTCTCACTCACGTTCTTCTTGATATGAAGATCATGTCTGGACGCGTTAACCTGACACAAGCCCAGTTGACGGCTCTGATCAACGAACGAGTGGCCGCAGCACTTGCAGCTGCACACGCAGGAGGTATATCCTGCAGTCCGAACTCATTCTAGGATCTTTAGAATCCTACTCTCGTGAACGAAACCTTTGTGTTAAACTCTGTCTTTTCTTTCACCCACAATAGGTCAACACGTTCAGCCACCCATGTGCACTTTTAAAACTTTTATGAACTGTCGACCTAGTACCTTTAGTGGCACCGAAGGAGCGATAGGTCTCCTACACTGGATTCGCAGGATCGAATCTGCATTCGAAGAAAGTGAAAGCCCTACCAGTAAACGAGTAGAGTACGCTGCTGGTACCTTGCAAGGGAAAGCGTATTCTTGGTGGAACACACAAGTTCAGATGCTCGGATTGGCGGATGCGAATGCCACCCCCTGGAGCGACTTCAAGGATTTGATCAAGGAAGAATTCTGTCATCCGGATGACATCCTCAAACTTGAAATAGAGTACTTTGGCTTGAAAATGGAAGGATCGGAGATCGAAGCGTACACGAAAAGGTCCAACGATTTGGCTGCCTTATGTCCTAACTTGTCACAACCCATTTCTAGACGAATCGAGCTATACCTCAGAGGCTTAGCCCCGGAAATCCAAGGGTCTGTAATTGCGGCCAACCTTTCCACAATCCAACAAGTCGTTCGTTTGGCGCACCAGCTCACTGATCAGGCAGTGGAAGAGGGCAAGTTACCCAAGCGTAACCCTTCCAATGCAAATGCTCTTATTTACACCAAGCATATTTGGGGTGATCACCAAGCGTAACCCTTCCAATGCAAATGCTCTTATGAGATCAAAGTGAGTATATAAGAACACCCAAAGTTGCAACATTTGTTCATTCACTTGCAACTTCATCTCTGGAGCTCTCTGGTCAGCAACAAGGATTCATTAGGCTCCCTAGTCGTGATTAGGACTCTTGTAAGTGTCCTTACCCCTTTTTAATTCAGTTTAGCTTAGTTAATTAGCTAAAAGTCAAACCGTCGTAATTAGAGTTTGACTTCGAGATTACTCATAATTTATTCAGTCAAATCTTGAATTGAAAGTACCTATAAGTAGGTAATTATGTGGGTAATAAACCCTTAAAAGGGTACTCTCTGATTCCCCCTCTAACTAGGTCAATTGTCGGGTCAAACTTGTTATTAAAAAGTCAACAGAATGCTTATTTTCAAATTAATGCATAATTAGCAATGTAGGAGGCATGCAACCTGTTTTATCATTAATATAACTTGGTAATTAATGTAAGAACATGTATAACCATGTTCAACTCGACAATTTTCAGTTTAAACCCGGATCGGAACCAAAAGTCGCATAATTTGACTTTTGCTTTGACTTTCAGTTCTGACCCATTTAAGCATGTTTTAGAATTGCCTTAGAGCTTTATTTGGACCAGGTTTCATATAAGTATAACTCCCTGAGATTATACAACTTGGTTCATTAGTTATCCGATTCATATGCATGTTTCCGTTAAGTGCTTAAATGTTGACTATTATGCCCTTTTGACTATAAAACGTGATTTTTGAAAAAGTAAAAGAGTAGAAACCTTAGTTACTGATTTATAAACTTGCACCTAAAATTTGACATCAGTTTGAGGTCTAGATTAAGAGTTATGCTCATTAGCGTAATTCGAAAGCTTTTTATTAAATAAACGGCGTAATTAGCGTATAGCGTATTTAAACCCACTTTTTGATATCAAACTTTTTAACCACTGATGTAATATAATATTTTGGGATTTTTGAAGATTTTTATTTAATTTTTGGCTGAGCATAACATAGGTCTCTAAGTTTGATTCGGTTAATGCCGGTTTTGCCCTTTTAAGCCATAAAATGAGTTTTACAAATCCTTTTGACCCCAAACCTTTTTCTACTGATTTTATTTGATAAATAAAATATTTTGAGCCTTCTGGAATTATAAAAATATCAGCTTTCCTTTGAAAACCCGGAAATGGCTCCAAATCGCCTTTTTAAGCGTTTTTAACGCATAGTATGTACTAAAACTATATTAAACATATAAGGTTGATACCTACTGATATTTTTAGTGTATTTTTATATATTAACAGTAAGTAAAAGTTTTTAAACTTAGGTTTTCAGTTTTGATCTTTAAGCCTAAGTGAAATTACCAAAATACCCCTAAGATGCATAGTTTGGTTTTAAATGATAAATTTCACATATAGGTCATACCCTACTATTATAACTTATTAAATTAAGTATATTTACTGAGTAAATCAGACCTGTAACTTAGATTACTAATTAAACTCTTTTATAACCTTTTAAATGACCAAAATGCCCTTACAAGGCATAGTTTGAGTTTAAATCCATTACGGGCATAATAGAGGATATCTTGCTGATGTCACAACATATTTAAGGCATATTAACTTAGGAAGCTTGCATATGACTCATTTGGTTACCCGTTACTGTTGGACTCTGTATGCCCAAGACACATATTAAATTGATGTGGCTAGTACGTTATGATCCAAGTCGAGTCATACCCAAATACAAGCTAGACAAACACTCATTTTATTTATTTGTGATATGATCAAACAAATAAATATTAACACTTACAATATTTAGAAATTGGTTTTCTAAATAATTACACTTGAGAAACCAATAAATTATATGGATAATTTATTTTGAGAGAATATTTTATTTTGTTATTTAATGGGTTAAATGACATTATAAAAGATTACATAAAGTCTTGCAAACATATGGTGTAATATTTTATAAAAGTTATAACATAAACAAGACTTAAAATTGTTAAAAGAATTTTTTTTTTAAAAACACCCTCCAAAATCGGCCAACATGTGGTCTTCCCAAGAAATTGTGGTCCAATCACATTTCATGCATTTTTGCATGTGTAGGAGCCTTTTGATTGGATGGTCTTTCCAAGACCATTTTGGTCCAATAAGCTCTCATGCACTTGCATGTGGAAGAAGCAAAGTTATTGGCCAAAAGGGAGGTGCACATCTCTCATGGGTTTAAAAGGATTAAGTTGGCAAAAGATGAACTTGGAAGAGAGTTGTTATTGCTCTCTAAAAATCGGCCATCATAGGGGTTTTCAAGTGTTCGGTTTTTGATCTTTGGTGTTAAAATCCTAGCTAATCTCGTGGTGTTTGTTGGAAGCTTGGGGTATACAAGCTTGAGGCCTTCTACTCTTGAAGGCAACCGTTCAAGAAACATCATCCGTTTCATCATCCTATTACTTCAAGAAGGTAGTATTCTAAACACCCTATGGTTGTGTTTGATAGTATGCATTTTCATATATGGATCCGGTTTTTGGGATTTTGCATATAAATGGTTTTATATCTTTTGAAAGTAACATGTTTTAAAACATTATTTCCGCTGCGTTTTTATTTCATATGGATGAAATTGCTTTGATAAACATGTTAAAATCCCATCAATGGCATCTAGAGCCGCTTATATGAGTGCATACTTCAATAGATTAAAAATTTCGGGTTTCGGGTTTGAATAAAACCCTATGGCCGAAAATTTTAACATGGTTAACCCTTTGTTTTTCAAGATTATTTTCTTATATGCATAAGGGAATCTTGAAAAATTATTTCATATGGATGATTTGTTTATTTGGACAAAACTTACCTTTTCGGTTTTTAGTACATAACCGAAAATGGTCATAAAAGGGAACCAATTTTTTTTATGCTTCTTGAAAGTTATAAATATATATTTGGATATATATTTTGGTGCATATGACCTAGCCATGACCTTGTGTTGAATGATTGTGTTGTGATTTATGTTATTTATTATTTCAATGGGTTGTAATAATTAATTATTTTTTGTTCTTCCATTTGTAAAGTTATGTAATTTATTTATTTTCATTTGGTATGTAAAATAAATAGATTAGGTACACTTTATTTTACTAGAAAAAATGTATTAGGATATATTTTGTAAAAGAAGATGCACACAAAATGCGGTTTTGGTTTTGGCTAATTTCGGGCCTAAAGGACTTCATAGTTCTTAACGGGATTTTAGCCCGATAACCAAAACACATTTTTGAAGTCCAAAGGAGTTTGGAGCTGAATTAAAGTACATTTTGGAAGCTCAAAGAAAGTGGAGAAATCACAACACAAAAGGGAGACTTGAAGCATTTGGATGCAGGATCAAGTGGGAGTTCAACGACACATCGCTTGTGTCATTTTTCACCCTTTAGGAAGGACCTTTTGGCACACTTGTTTCGGCTAACAAGTGTGGTCAAAATAGTTGGCTATGGTTATGCACCTATTGATATGTGTGTTGTGCTTGTGTGGTTGTTTATTTATGTTGTTTGGATGATATGTTAATATGCATGCTTAACAAACTAATAATCAACAACAAGCTTAGAAATGGTTCTTTAAAAGATCATTAAAAATGGTTAATAAAAGGTTATTAAAAATTAATGATTTTATAATAAAATGGGTTTTATTAAAAAGAACCTTAAAAATTTGTTTTCACAATGCATGCAAATATATGGTACATAAAGTTTTCTAAACTAGAATTTTTGAAAACTCAAAAATCCCTTTTATAAAACAAGTCAAACACCATCCTTTTATACAACACTCGAAACACTTGGGAACTCTTTTGTGGGATAAAGGTCACCTAACCACATTTGAAGGAACTTGTATATTCGAGGTGGGTTTACCATGTTTGTGGGATAAAGGTCACCTAACCACTTATGTGAATAAACTCACACGTGTGTGTAAGTTGGACGACTTGATTTGGAAACCATGAACTTAGGGTCACCGAAGCATGGGGAACAAAAGGTGTTAATGGGATTAAACATGCCAACTAAACATAAAGATGTTTAACCGATCCCATATGGCTAGAAGTTGCAAAGGGTTGCAATTGTCAAACGTTGACTATCTTGTTAATTTAAATAGAGGGATAAAGGTCACCTATGTTGGTGCACTACATCTGTCGACTTCGTCTTGTATCGAGTCTTAGTCTTAGAATGTTAGATTAGGGCACATTGTACGAGATTTCCCGACATGTCCATATATGGGAAACCACATGTTCATATGTGGGAAACCACATGTCCGTATGTGGGAAACCTTAAAGATGGGAAAAATCATTTTGGTTAAAACAAACTTAAGTGTTTTGAAATCATAATGAGAAAATAGTTTTGTGAAAGGGGGAGTTCTGATTGTTTATGCCTAGTGGATGGCGAATTGAGGTGATTTGATATCTGTTGTCTATTTCTGTATAGTTTGTTTTCAAATTTCCTAAAATGTGTTTGCATTTTAGGGGGAGTAGAAAATTTCAGAAAATCCAAAAACATTTGAAAATTTGAAAAAGACAAAAACATGATAAAAAACAAAAATGAGTTTTGGTGTCAAAGAAGAGGAAATGATAGTACATCAGTAGACAGTTACAGTATGCTAAAGAAATGTAATGTTTAAATAGCGTTAAACAGTCTCACTGATGATATGCCGATAGGTTTTTACACATTTAGTAAACTTTTTCGGGATATAAACTAAAATTCAAACTTGCTTATTTTGTGGGGAACACTACTTGGATATATAGGTAACCCCTGAAATCTCATTTGAAAGGTCCCTCTTTCTGAGATACTAGGTCTTTATGCTCAGTGATATATGGGGTATTATCCCGGGACTTCTGATTTTGCGGAAGCAATGGCCTAGTCCCCGGAGAATACGTTCTGCATGCTTGAAATATAGCGCTGCCCTCAGCAAATTGATGAAACAATAAAATTGATAGTCATTGCTGTTGTAATACAAAAGATCCTCTAAAGGGGACCCACCAAAAGTCGAAGCCGTCATCTCTCTGCGTATCGAAAGATCGACCTGAGCTCTCACGGCCCTCGCAATTTAACCCCTTACAGATATCATCTGTGGTATACTCACCTGTAAGACTGAATATTGGGATCTGGATACGGGAGTATATTCAAGAGGTGGGACACATGAATGAGTTTAAGTCTTTAAAACACCTAACTCATATCCTGAATCAGTTGAAATTTGTGTGAGAATTTAAGTGGATCAGTATATCGGCAATCTAAGTGAATTGTTTAATTCTTAATGTGTAATTAAGCTCAACGGTACTTGTGACTTGTCAAAAACTGATATGATCCTCTTGCACAAAACTCACAAAAATAGTGTCTGTAAATATTTCTTTATTGCATTTCATTTCATTCAAAAACCCAAAAAGATTTCAGTGTGTTTTAGCATAAACTTTTGAAAAAGTCAAAAAGATTTTCGACAACTGATGTTGGAGAGCTGATTTTCAAAATTTCAAGTGCTAAACATGATGACATTGTTGTGAGGGGGAGTGTGTCTTAATTGTCAAAATATGTTTTTAAATCAACAAGTGGTTCATCTTGTGTGTATGATCTGAGGGAGAGTTGGTGTTGATGCATATGTTTATGAGAGGGAGTCATCTGTTTATATCAGCATGATGGTGTATTCAAATTGTTAAATTTAGAAAATTTATTTCTGGGTTAAGAATGTGCAGGATTAGGCAGGCTGATTGTTCTTGAGAAGTTGTGAGATGGAAATCCAGACAACGATCCTAAAGCTGATGATGCTGATGAACTGAAGAAATGCCAGCATATCGCTAGGGGAAGTCTGAAGACTTGCAAAAAGAGATTGAGAAAGTAAAGCCCAGAGACAGATCAAGAATGAAGATACGAAGACTCGACACTTAAGACTCGTCAACATCTGAGGGGGAGTCTGTTGGTGCACTACATCTGTCGACTTCGTCTTGTATCGAGTCTTAGTCTTAGAATGTTAGATTAGGGCACATTGTACGAGATTTCCCGACATGTCCATATATGGGAAACCACATGTTCATATGTGGGAAACCACATGTCCGTATGTGGGAAACCTTAAAGATGGTTTCGCTTTTATGTACATGGGAGGTTTCGCTTTTGTGGACATGTCCATATAAGCGAAACCTAGTCCCTATATATACCCTAGGAGCGAATTCATTTGTAACAGTTCTTGGATTCCATGCCGAAGTGCTGCCGGTGTGAGATTTGGATGTAAACGTTGTTATATCAATCAGAAAGGTGATTTAAGTGAAGATCTAGCTGTTTCTACGTTGATTACTTGTTTTCCGCACCTGTAATTGACCAAAACTCCTCTGATAGACTCATTCGGGTCAGTATACGATCCTACAACCTAACCGATATTTAAATGTAACGTTGGATTCTAGATTTTAATTATTAATTGTCTATGAGACATAAAAGGGTATTAATGATTAAAATATAATAATATCGAAACTTAAGAATCGTTCTCAAGTAAGAAAAGATATCCTATGTGTGGAACGATCCTAATCCCGATGAACATCTTATGGAAGATAAGGATGCCTATAACGATTGGATTCAGTATATCAAGGATACTATGCAAACCTCTTGTCTCATGTTAGGAATTGTGATTCCCGAGATTCAAAAGGATTTTGAACATCATGAGCATACGACATGATTAACCAATTGTAGGAAATGTTCCTAATGGTAGAACGCTTCGAAACGGTTCGAGCGCTTCATGCATGTCGAATGAAGGAAACCCAATCGGACTCATCTTATGTAAAACCACATTGATCACCTCGAAAGGCTCAACATGGGTAAAAAGGGCTTTACCCATTCTAACGATCAATGAGGGTGGCAACTAGAAATGGCATCACCCCGACACCAAAGCAAATGTTGAAAATGGAAACGGGTAATTCAAAGGGAAATGATTAAAAAGACTAAAGCAAAACCACCGAAACCAAAAAAAGAAGAAGGCAAAGGTTGCCATGAACGATCCATGCTTTGAGTGTGGTGAGATAGGGCATTTAAATAGGAATTGTCCAACCTATCTCAAAGAGTTGAAAAACAAGAGGGATGCTAGGCAAACCTCAGGTACAATCTTAATGATACATATTGACCTTAATGTTATTTCTTCTAACACATGGGTATTAGATACCGGATGTGGAACTCATGTTTGCAATTCGTTGCAAAAGGTTCAAAAGAAATAAACATTACAAGAAAGGAGACTAGGTTTTGAAACTTCCAAATGGTTTGGAAATTGTTTTAAAATGTCTTGAATGCTCCTAGTTTGACTAGGAACATTATTCAAGTTTCCCTTATAGGACAATATGGTTTTAACTTAAAGTTTGCAAACATTGACATTTATATCGATAAATGACATGTTTTACTTTAAACCTATGCCTTCAAATGGTATTTATGAATCGGTTCATAATAATACATCATTTGATAGTTTAATGTAGCTAGAAATCACCAAGAAACTCAAAATGGATTTGAGTGAGACCTATCTTTGGCATTATCGCCTTGGTCATATAAACAGAAGTCGCATTTAAACGTTTTGAAAGAATGATCTTTTGGAAACAAATGAAGTTGGTTCATTTGATACATGCGAATCTTATTTACAAGGTAAAATGACCAAGTAATCCTTTAGTGGAAAAGGGCAAAAGATTTATTAGGTATCATACATTTGGATGTATGTGATCCTTTTAAGCCAATAACTAGGAATGGTGAAAGATACTTCATTACTTTTACCGACAACTATAGTAGTTATGGTTATGTGTACTTGCTGAGACACAAAGTTGAAGTTTTAAAACGTTCAAAATCTTCAAAAGGTGAAGTACAAAATCAACTCAATCAAAGTTCTTCGTTTCGATAGAGGAGGAGTCGAACTCTATTAGATATGGTTTGATCTATGATGGCTAGGAGCGCATTATCTCTATCACTTTGGGGTTACGCTTTGCTCTCCGTGGCCCGTATGGTCCAACCAAGAAAGTGGATAAGACACCTTTTGAAATATGGCATGAAAGGGCTCCATCATTATCATATTTAAAAGTATGGGTTGTGAAGCTTATGTGAAGCAATACACCCCAAACAAATTGGAAGTACGATCCACTAAGTGTATCTTTGTAGGATATCCTAAAGATGATATAGGATATTATTTCTATGATCCAACAGAGCAAAAGGTATTTGCTGCTCGAAAGGCTGAGTTCTTGGAAACTAAGTTCCTTATGGAAAGAATTATTAGAACAATGGAACTTGATAAGGATCAAGAACCACAAGCCGATACACGTTTGGTTAAAACTAGCACTCAACAAAAGGTTGTTGAAAAACGATCAAGTGGTTGATCAACACACACAAAGCGTTCGCAGATCTGGTAGAATTAGTAGTCCACCTGAAAGATATGGATTTTTCATAGATGGATGCTACGTGGTAGATTCAGGTGAATCAACCACATACCATGATGCAATGTCAAAATTCGATTGTGACAAATGGCTTGAAGCCATGAACGTAAAGATGCAGTCCATGTATAACAACCAAGTATGGGAATTGGTTGTAGCACCTCTTAACTCCAAAGTGGTTGGAAGTAAGTGGGTTTTTAGGAAGGAAACCCATATGCATGGTAACTTGGATACTTGTAAAGCGAGACTTGTAGCAAAAGGTTTCACTCAAACTCAAAGGGTTGATTATGATGAGACCTTCTCGCCTGCGGCGATGCTAAAGTCAATTAGAATATTATTTGCCATACCTGCATAATATGATTATGAGATTTGGCAAATGGATGTCAAAACGGCTTTCCTAAATGGATATCTTGAGGAAGATGTCTATATGGTTCAGCCTGAACGTTTTGTGGATCCAAAACATCCTAACAAAGTATGCAAGTTAAATAAATCAATCTATGGATTGAAACAAGCATCTAGAAGTTGGAATCACCGTTTTGATGAAGAAATTAGGGAATATGGATTCATCAAGAACGTCGATGAAGCTTGTGTGTATAAGAAGGCTAGTGGGAGCATCATCACTTTTTTAGTATTATATGTTGATAACATTCTACTATTTGGAAATAACATTCCAACCATGGAAGGTGTGATAGCCTGGCTTAGAAGTTGTTTTCTATAAAGGATTTTGGTGAAGTCGCCTATATTTTGGGAATAAAGATCTATAGGGATAGATCAAGGCGCTTGATAGGTTTAAACAAAAGTGCATACATTGACGAAGTCTTGAAAAGATTCAAGATATAGAACTTTATGAAAGGTTTGGTACCTGTTCAAAAGGGGAGAATATTGAAAGCGTTTCAATATCCAAGCTCAAAGGATGAGCAGGAAAGAATGAAAGGAATTCCATATGCGTCAGCTATAGGATTCATTATATATGTAATGATATGCACTAGACCGGACAAGTTATGCGCTTTAAGCATGACGAGAAGATACCAGCGAGTAACGGTCATCGGGTGACTGTTAAAAATATATTGAAATACCTTAGAAGGACTAAGGATATATTTCTAATATATGGATCTAGAGAAAAGAACTCATTATAAAAGGTTACAGGGATGCGAGTTTCGGAATTCGTTGTAAAGGGTTACATGGGTACGAGTTTCCAAACTGATCGAGATGGTTCTCGATCACAATCAGGGTAGCATTGTCCACTACAGAATCAGAATACATCGCCGCTTCATTCATCGAGATATTTCGTTTGGATCTGCCACTTGAATTATTGCCAATCTAGGGGTAGTCCCTACCATTCAGGACCCTAGAGATCTTTGTGATAACGATGGTACGATTGCTCAAATCAAGGTACCTCGTGTACATCAAAAGACTAGGCACATTGAGCGGATTTTCAACTACATAAGGGATGAAGTTGAAAAGGGAAAGATATGTATTTGCAAAGTTCACACTGATCAAAATATTGCGGATCCATTTACGAAGCTCCTTGAACGGGCAAAGTATGAAGGGTCATACTTGTGCCTAAGGACTTCGATATTCTAGTGATTGGATTTGATCTATTTTGTATTTGGATATTGGAACAACTGTTATTATAACTCTTTATGGTATGTTGAGTTATGTTCCATTTTAGCATGTTTAAATCCGTGAATAAGTTACTTATTCTAAATGTCCGTAGTCGATCATACTTGTGGGAACAAATATGAATTTAAGACTATTATGAACTTGGATTGGTGGATATTCATGAAGTATGAATATAGAGCAAGGCGTTGCTGCTAAGGTTCATAGATATTTGTGGGATACAAATATTGGACTGACTCGCTCTCAAATATTACTGCATGGAATCATTTGTGATTGATCATAAGTAAATTAGAGTAAAGGAGAATATCATAATATCCTCAGACCTGAGATACATATTGGGTCTTGATATTCACCAAATATTGTACCTTGACTTATTTCTTCGCTGTTAGTAATATGATAGTACATAAGACTAAGCTCAGGTGTGGTACAAGGTGATTGTGAGAGACGTATGTAGTCAAGATGGGATTTGTTCCTCTTATTCGTTGAGAGTAATATGTCTAAGGCCTGGTAAAGTTAAATCAACAGAGAGTGATCACTCTGTGTCTCTGGATTTGACATGACATCTGTAACGAAAGGATAAAATGATAGATTCACCTAAATCATGTTCAAGTAAGGGGCTTGAAAGGGATGATATTATTGAATGGCAAATAAAGTCATACATATTGGGGGTAGTAAACCGTAGTTAGGGGTCATTTACTGCTTGCATCAATCTTCTATGTATCTTGTGCAAGTGGGAGATTGTTGGACTCTGTATGCCCAAGACACATATTAAATTGATGTGGCTAGTACGTTATGATCCAAGTCGAGTCATACCCAAATACAAGCTAGACAAACACTCATATTATTTATTTGTGATATGATCAAACAAATAAATATTAACACTTACAATATTTAGAAATTGGTTTTCTAAATAATTACACTTGAGAAACCAATAAATTATATGGATAATTTATTTTGAGAGAATATTTTATTTTGTTATTTAATGGGTTAAATGACATTATAAAAGATTACATAAAGTCTTGCAAACATATGGTGTAATATTTTATAAAAGTTATAAAATAAACAAGACTTAAAATTGTTAAAAGATTTTTTTTTTTTTTTTAAAAACACCCTCCAAAATCGACCAACATGTGGTCTTCCCAAGAAATTGTGGTCCAATCACATTTCATGCATTTTTGCATGTGTAGGAGCCTTTTGATTGGATGGTCTTTCCAAGACCATTTTGGTCCAATAAGCTCTCATGCACTTGCATGTGGAAGAAGCAAAGTTATTGGCCAAAAGGGAGGTGCACATCTCTCATGGGTTTAAAAGGATTAAGATGGCAAAAGATGAACTTGGAAGAGAGTTGTTCTTGCTTTCTAAAAATCGGCCATCATAGGGGTTTTCAAGTGTTCGGTTTTTGATCTTTGGTGTTAAAATCCTAGCTAATCTCGTGGTGTTTGTTGGAAGCTTGGGGTATACAAGCTTGAGGCCTTCTACTCTTGAAGGAAACCGTTCAAGAAACATCATCCGTTTCATCATCCTATTACTTCAAGAAGGTAGTATTCTAAACACCCTATGGTTGTGTTTGATAGTATGCATTTTCATATATGGATCCGGTTTTTGGGATTTTGCATATAAATGGTTTTATATCTTTTGAAAGTAACATGTTTTAAAACATTATTTCCGCTGCGTTTTTATTTCATATGGATGAAATTGCTTTGATAAACATGTTAAAATCCCATCAGTTACGCACTTTTCGCGTTCGGAACGGCTTATGTAACTAGTTTGCATATATTAGCCGAAACGGGTCAAACCTTATCATCTTTGTCTCAAAATCCAGAATGTGTTTAGTATACCCATATTATACAAGTCTTCAAACTTGTCGGGTCTAAATCACATTCTGTCCAGTCTTCGCTTAATCGTGCGTTTGAACCGTATCTTCCTTTAAAACTGACCGGTCTAAGCTTAAGCTTAATTAAAGACCCGTTAGGATTCTAATAGGATAATAAAAACCTTTGTTCCAGATTAGGAGACCAGTAAAAGCCATCTGTACTTGCTGTATTTGACTTATACATTGCTCAGGTAAATACTCTTAACTTATTTTCCCTATACGGGCTTGGGGTACGGTATTATAATAATACCGCTTGGTCGGGTGTGTAATCATTTAAATCGGATTGTGATTAATGTAATCACATACTCGTTTAATATGTATTATTTGGTGTATGGCCTTTGGGGGTTAAATGACCATGTCCCGGATATCCTTGGCATCATTCAAAGAAATGGCCACGACCTAAGCACGGGGTGTAGGCGTACACCTGACAGATGCATTATGTAAAAACTGGTAATCCACTTAGAGGAATAAATCCTTGTGGGCATTATACCTGTGGCGTGTCAGTTAATCTAGACCGGCCCTACAAACCGGCCCTAATGGACGACAAATAAGTAAAACTGTATACATGATTATTTAATAATTGTCCCAAGTTATAAAAGATATTTTTGCCGAAGTGCATTCAAATCAATTTTCAAACTCTTTTCAAAATGAGTCAGTTAAGTTGTATTTACCAGTGTAAACTGACGTATTTTCCAAAAAGGTTAAGTGCAGGTGCTACACGTAATAGGCTGGATACTCCAGACATCAATAATCAAGTTTCGCAAAGCTCTAGGTGTCAAAGTCAGTTGAACAGTTTTCCTCTTTATTTTGATCCGCCTGTGGATCTGCTTCAACTACATTGTGATACTTTATATTACAATTTATTTGGTTGGAATAAATCTATCTTTTGCTTCCGCTGTGCATTTAAATATTGTGTTGTTTGACTATGATGATATCAACTACGTCACGATACTCCCCACCGGGCCCACCGGTAATACGTGGAAATATCGGGGTGTGACACATACCTTAAATAACCCCCACATAACTTAGAAATAAGTTTTGGATGGTTTGGTGTGTTGAAAACAAGTTTGTTCGATCGCAGGGACTAATTGTGTCAAACTGCGAAACTATACCGATTTTATAGTAACGAACATTCTGGAACTTGATCATAAGTTAAACATACCCTAAATATCCTTTACATAGCTTAGAAATAGGCTTTCAGGGGTTCGGTATGCTAAAATAAACTTTATTGATCAATAGGGACTAAAAGCGTCAAAAAGTGCATAAGTTTGCATTTTCGCGCATATCTTACGTTCTGAATATATCCGGACATCCAAAAATTTATGTAATCATTAAAATATGTTATTTTAGTGATTGGCATGATAAAATTCCATTCGCCGCTTAATTTGGATCGTTTTTGCGTTCGTTACGACTTCTGTCGTAATTAACCGAACAACGCAACCGTACGACCAAACGAGCCGACATCCGAGATATTTTTGAGCATATTTTGAGTTCCCAATACTTTAACTTCATTTTAGAGCCTTGAAATGAGGTTAACAGGGCTTAAACGTGTCAAAAATGCATCAAATTTCAAGGTTCTTAAGTGCATGGACTAAATTTGACAGTTCTGGAAACTTATTCCAGGCGGGCCGCGTAGCCCAGGTCTTTTGTTTATGCGGGGGCGCGTAGTACCTGCAGACAGAAACATCAGTTTCAGCAATCTTGTCAGAATTAAGGGGTTGTAATGCAAGATTTGCAATACCTGGAGCTGGTTTTCGACCCCCATTGTATTCTAATACCATGTACCCACATGTATGGCCAAGATTACACCCTCTAAACACATGGAATGATCCTATTGATCTCATCTTCCTATAAATAGCAAGCTTCCTCATTTGGGTTCTTAACACTTGATTCTGAAATTTCTCTAAGTTGAGGTGTTTATCACTTCATACCTGAGAATATTTGGAATCAAACCACCTTCTTGGACCCTTTGTAAGTCCTCTTCTTGCTTGTTCTTGTATTTCAAGCATATAAGTCAAACGGTGTTTGACTTTCAGCTTTGACCAGTCAATGGTCAACACAAAGTTCATTTTAACTTTGCAACGTGAGCGTAATCACGATGGTTATAGTCCCTTGTGACTATACCTACTGATTACCACGTTGACTAGGCGTAGTGACGAGTCGTAGTTTCGGCCAAAATGCGTATTTATGAGTATTTTGTAACCAAACTACTCTTGGGTATCAAAACACTTTTCATTTGATATCAAAACCTGTTTTCTAACTTAACTAAACATGTTTTAGCATGTTTAGCTCGTCACTTTTAGTTTAGTGCTTGTGTAGAGTCGTAAGTCAACCGGACTAAACACCCGCTTAGACTTTCGAACTCGACCCGTCTGGTTGATCCTTAAGATCCGACCAAACATGTTTAGTGACCATAGTTGCATAGGGAATAACCTTCCAAGGTTATACCTTATGGTCACTTGGGGTTTAATTAGTTGTATGATAGGTAGTTTATATGCCTTAGGTAAAATGACCAAAATACCCTTATCATGCATAATTGAATTTTAAGCATATGTAACCTAACTTTTGTCACCTAAACTGATTATGCAACATATTTAAACTTCTTTAGGCATATAATACTTGTCATAGGACTAGTTAGACGTCTCGGACGCGCATTTGCGCGAACGACGCGTTAAAGTAGCGTAAGCTATCTTAATGGGTCGCAATGGGTCGAAAGCACTTAGGTTAAGTTCCGATTTAGGATATAGGCTTTGTTAAACCATATCACATGAGTTCCAACACTCATTTGGTTTACAAGACCTCATTTTGTCCGATCTTCCGATTTAGGTGTCGATTGTTTGACTAGTGATTTGATTACTAGGTGCTGCTTGATTTCCCTGGTTTACTTGAGTTTGTTGAAGTTCTATTGATTGAGGATACTTTGCACTTCATGTGAGTACATAGTTCCCCTATTTTACTGTTTTCAATTGTTTTGGGGTGATTCATATGTAACAAAACGATTTCGATATTTTAACGATGGTTTCAAAAACAATTAAGATAGTTTATACTAAACTAATAACGATTTCGATAATGTGAACGAACTTGTTGGTTGTAGTTACATGATGTGCGCAAAATGCAACATATAAATTACATCAAATGAGGCATAAAACTAACCCTTTTTAAGTACTAATGTTGGAAAAAGTGTGCTTTTGTCTTCCTTTTGTATTTTCAGGATTAAAAGAGCTTAAACGAACAAAAGAAGCAAAAATGCAGCCAAAACCAACATAAATACAAAGAAAATGAAGAAACGTGGCATGCCCGACTCCTCAACAGCATCTCACAAAGCAAAAACAAGAAGAAAAGCTGAGCATGGGGCTGTGCCCAGCTGAGCACGGGGTGTGCTCAGCTCAACACGGGGCGTGTCTAGTGAACACGAGGCGTGCCCAGCGAACACGGGGCGTGTCCAGTGAGCACGGGCCGTGCCCAAGAAGCAGCAGAAAAGACAAACCTTTAGAAGCTTCTATTGCCCACCACGGGGCCGTGCCCAGCGGACACGGGGGCGTGGCGAAAGTACAGCAGGCGCATTAATTGTAATTGCGAATTACAATTAATGAAGAGAGAGAGTGTCAGACGGACACGGGGGCGTGCCCAGCGGACACGGGGGCGTGTGGAGCTAATAAAGACAAACTGTATTAATGAAGAAAGAGAAAAGGGTGGACACGGGGCCGTGTCCAGGCTTCTGTACAGGCTATAAATAGGAGTGCTTGGCTCAAGCTCAAACCATCCCTTGGCACACCACCTCTCTCACACTTCATCCACCACCCACCACCATCACAACACCATCATCCACCACCATCATCCATTGTCCATCGTAGAGTGTGTGAGTCGTCTCGGGATCCAAGATTGATCGCAAGAGTTCTTGACAATCAAGGCCATGTTTGCCTAAGTCTCTTACATCACTTGGTGAAGACAAAGTGTCTAGTATAATACTTTTTATTTCTAATCTTTTGCACTTTTTATTTGGTTTTGTATTAATGACTTTAATAACTAGTTACTTATGTTGAAGGTGATCTTTCCTTATCGTTTGTCCATGGTGTCTTGGCATTATTTTACTGTCTATATAAAATAAAGGATTTTCACCATTCATATCTCCACGGTCTATATGGAGATATGTTGGCTACCTGGTAGGGGGTTAAGGGAACGGTTTGGTAAAGGTCTTGCCATTGTTCAGCGTTTAGAGGTCCTGCAATGGACCTGGGTCAAATTTAGTAGGACCTCCTTCAATACTTCACGGTATTGGATGGCGGGGGTCCAAACTCTTTGATCCCCTCATAAGCTAACTACTATTAATACTATAACCCGGCTATTTAGGACTGTATCCCTGCTGACTCAGACTACTTAGCCGAGGGTAACGTCACCGCCAAAAGCGGGGCCTACCACAATACTGCATTAATAACTTAATTCATTATCTTCCAATAATCCACCCTTTTAGGATTGTATCCCTGCTGACTCAAACTACTGGGGTGAGGGTAACGTCACCTTCAAAAGAGGGGCCTACTACAATAACTAAGATAATCTCTTAATTATGTGCAAAAGTGCGGAAATAATCAAAGGTTATACTAGATACGAGTCGGAACCAAGTGATTCATCTTGTCTATCTGTTTTTCTTTTATTTTTATTTTCAGCATTTTAGTTAGTTTTTAATTTTCTTAGTTTAAAACATTTTTCTAAACTTTTATTTTGGTTAGACGTTGAGGATAAACCGGTACTAAAAGCTCTTGTGTCCTTGGACGACCTCGGTATCTTACCAACGCTATACTACACTCAACGATGGGTGCACTTGCCCATATGTGTGTTTAGTGTTAGTGAAATATCGTGTTTTATAAATTTAAAACTTGGCTAAAATAAGTGTTAAAAAGGGCTTAAAATATACACCTAATATATATAACACTTTACCGCACATCAAGTTTTTGGCGCCGTTGCCGGGGACACAAGGATTTTAGGAAAGCTTAAAATCGACGGCCTAATCAGTTTTTCAAAACCTTTTCAAAACGGGCCCACATTTTTCTGCATTTTAGTTTAGTTTTGCATTTACAGTAGGTTGAACACGGGCCGTGCTCGCTGAACACGGGGCCGTGCTGCATATTTTTTCATAAAACACCCAGTAACAGAAGCTTAAACACGGGCCGTGCTCACTGAACACGCCCCGTGCTCAACGAAATCAGTAAATTTAATTAAAAACGCCCAGATACAGTTCCTGAACACGGGGCCGTGTCCAGCCTCTGTTTCCGTTTTTATTTTTGTTTTCTGATCTCGAGACTCGGTTGTGGTCTGCTGAGTGATTCTTATGGATCAATACTCAGGAGGTTACAACTACACCTATGAGGAGGATGATTATAGGGGTAATTATTGCACTAATTGTCGTAACGCACGATCGGTTCAAAATAATCGCTCATATCAACCATCCAATTCATACACCTACTATGAGGAGCCCAGGTACGAGCCATCAACTTCATACACATCCTATGAAGACCAAAGGTATGAACCTCCTCCCTCATACTCATATTTTGATGAACCAAGGTATGAGCCTTCATACTCATACTTTGAGGAACCAAGATATGAGCCACCACCTTCGTATGCTTATTATGAGGAATCATGGCGTGAACAACCCACCTCATATGAGTATTATGAAGAACAAAACTACGAACCTTATCCATCATATGCTTACAATGAAGAACAATGGTGCGAACCATCAACTTCATATGGGTATTATGAGGAACAAAGGGTCGAACAACCGGATTCAAGCTTAGAAAATACCGATTCTTTTTCTATAACCGAAGTGACCGATAGGATATTAGAACACATTAGAGTTATCGATCGATGTATAAAAGAAGCTCGCGCAAGGGAAGAGGAGTCCCGCGCAAGAGAAGAATTAAAAAAGGAAGAGATAACTGAAAATGTTAAAATGGAAGAACAAGTAAGTGAAAAACCGACACATGAGTTAAACAACGAAAAAGGTGAGTCCGACAACGTTAAAATTCAAGAAGAGTCTAATTTTGAAGAAATTAACCTCTTGTCACCTTCTTTCGAAAATCATTGTTTAGTACCCACTCATGCTAAGTTTTTAAAAGAGTTAAACACTAACACTAAAATTGACGAAACGGTAAGTGTTAAGTTAACTAATGATCAAACTTCGTTAATAAAAGAAGACCCATTTGAAATTAACATTACACCGGTTCCATGTTTCTTTCAAAATTCATTTATTAGTAATATCACAATCGATAAAGATCTTTGTGTTAACATAATGCCTAACTACATTTTCGAAAAATTAAGTATTAGTGATTTTTCTCCACTTCAAATACCCATTTTTCTATCCAATCGGAAAGTAATAAAATCAATCGGTGTAGTTGAGGATGTATTGGTTCAAACAAATCAAATGGTAATCCCAACCGACTTTGTCATCCTCGATGACGCTCCTCTAGTGTTGGGACGACCATTTGTAAAAACTCACAAAGCTTTGAAAAACCGGAAGTTCAACAATCTACCTCTTCAATTAGGGGCATTTAAAAAGAGTGTCGATCTTGAGCGGTCAATGAAATATCCATTCGGCAATAATGACCCCCTAATTGAAGATGAGCCAGAACCACCCGATAAGGTGGGTCTAGCCAAGGACCCTTATAAACGTGGCGCACCACGGAGGCATTCCGCGGAACTATCCGTAGTTTAGTTTAGATTAACTTTTATATTTTCTAGTTTAGTTTTAATTTTCAGGAATAAAACACACTCGGGATGGTGAAGGATGATAAGGGAAGCTTGAACCAACACCCTATACACAAAAACAGAGCCTCCCGACGATTTTTCTTCATTACAGCAAGTTCAGCACGGGGCCGTGCTCACCCCAACACGCCCCGTGCCCAAGGTTCTGTAGAAAATGCCCAGTTCAGGTACCTGGACACGGGGCCGTGCTCACTGGACACGCCCCCGTGCCCACCCTTCTGTTTACTTTTGGTACTGGCAGTCTAGACACTGGGCCGTGCTCAGCCAACACCACCCCGTGTTCAGCTACCCAGTACCATAAAATCTTGTTTTTAAACCATTTTTACACATTTAATCAGCCTAAAAACTTATTTTTGGGACACATTGAGGACAATGTGTAATTTTAGTGTGGGGGGATGCTAAAACCTTGAATCTTGCAAGTCCTAATAACAAGCCTTACACAAAACTCTATTGGAACCGCTAATCACCCCAAATTTTTTCAAAAATTTTCATTTTTACTTGTCTAGGTTTAACTTGGGAATTTCAAAATTCTAAAAAGGTTATATTTTTACGAATTTACAACTGATAGTGTCGTGATAAAAAGAACCAACATAAGAAAATTATGAAAAGGCATGACAAGCTTAGTTAAAATTTGATTATATATACTTGATCACACAAAAACCCATTCCCACAAAAGTGAGTTTTGAGCCTTTATTGAGCATACAATTACATATCATTAGACTAAATGCTCATTTTTCGTTTCTTGTGTGAATAGCCGCTTGGTTCTTACGACTCTAGAACTTGCCATGTCGATACATTCCCGGTCCTTACCAACTTAAACCCGAGTAAGTAAATGATGGAGGCATTAGGACTAACCTTTTTTTTTATTTCTTCACCATTATTTTTCTTTTTTTTACCACCTACCCAAAATCCCCCTAGTTAGCCCCTTTGAGCCTAAACCTTTTCATTTCATAACCCAAACCAAACACCCTTTCACCCACCAAAACCTTTTTCATTTTTAACCCTTTGTTTTAGTAATTAGCTCAGTTTTTCGTATGACTTTCCTAAAAAAAAAAAAAAAAGAGAAGAAGTGTGTTGATGATGGAGCAAAAGAAAATAAACAAACAAGTTCATCAAAAATAACTTTGTTTGAATAATAGCTTCATCAAAATAAAAGTGAAAAAAAAAATAGAAAGTCTTACGAAAACCGAAGCTTGTTACGCTTTTCGCCCTTTTTCTACTAACCACTAAGCCAACCACCTACCTTTAACCCAAGCCTAACCCTTCACCCACAAAGTCCTCTTGATATTTACAAAGGTATATAAGTTAAAAAGGAGGAGGATTGATTGCTTGGCAAGCTTATGGTAGGAGTAAGTTCCATGCCGCTCTCGAGTGATTCACTAAAAATACACCTTCGGCCAAGTGTTGAGTGATCCCCCGTGAGGTATGTGAACTTGTATATAAATAAAATTTTAAAGAGGCATGTTATGCCCAAATAAGTAATTCGTCTTATGAAAAGTTTTAATTAAATCATGACGAATAGAATTGTAAATAAATAAAAATAAAACTAAATAAAGAATCTAGGAAATCCCGACACTCTATGACAAGCCCAAAAACCTTCTCTTCTACCCATTCCATTTGGGAGTGTAAGCCACATTATAAAGAGTTTTGCTTGAGGACAAGCAAAGATTCAAGTGTGGGGGTATTTGATGTGCGCAAAATGCAACATATAAATTACATCAAATGAGGCATAAAACTAACCCTTTTTAAATACTAATGTTGGAAAAAGTGTGCTTTTGTCTTCCTTTTGTATTTTCAGGATTAAAAGAGCTTCAACGAACAAAAGAAGCAAAAATGCAGCCAAAACCAACATAAATACAAAGAAAATGAAGAAACGTGGCATGCCTGACTCCTCAACAGCATCTCACAAAGCAAAAACAAGAAGAAAAGCTGAGCATGGGGTTGTGCCCAGCTGAGCACGGGGTGTGCTCAGCTCAACACGGGGCGTGTCCAGTGAACACGGGGCGTGCCCAGCGAACACGGGGCGTGTCCAGTGAGCACGGGCCGTGCCCAAGAAGCAGCAGAAAAGACAAACCTTTAGAAGCTTCTATTGCCCACCACGGGGCCGTGCCCAGCAGACACGGGGGCGTGGCGAAAGTACAACATGCGCATTAATTGTAATTGTGAATTACAATTAATGAAGAGAGAGAGTGTCAGACGGACACGGGGGCGTGCCCAGCGGACATGGGGGCGTGTGGAGCTAATAAAGACAAACTGTATTAATGAAGAAAGAGAAAAGGGTGGACACGGGGCCGTGTCCAGGCTTCTGTACAGGCTATAAATAGGAGTGCTTGGCTCAAGCTCAAACCATCCCTTGGCACACCACCTCTCTCACACTTCATCCACCACCCACCACCATCACAACACCATCATCCACCACCATCATCCATTGTCCATCGTAGAGTGTGTGAGTCGTCTCGGGATCCAAGATTGATCGTAAGAGTTCTTGACAATCAAGGCCATGTTTGCCTAAGTCTCTTACATCACTTGGTGAAGACAAAGTGTCTAGTATAATACTTTTTATTTCTAATCTTTTGCACTTTTTATTTGGTTTTGTATTAATGACTTTAATAACTAGTTACTTATGTTGAAGGTGATCTTTCCTTATCGTTTGTCCGTGGTGTCTTGGCATTATTTTACTGTCTATATAAAATAAAGGATTTTCACCATTCATATCTCCACGGTCTATATGGAGATATGTTGGCTACCTGGTAGGGGGTTAAGGGAACGGTTTGGTAAAGGTCTTGCCATTGTTCAGCGTTTAGAGGTCCTGCAATGGACCTGGGTCAAATTTAGTAGGACCTCCTTCAATACTTCACGGTATTGGATGGCGGGGGTCCAAACTCTTTGATCCCCTCATAAGCTAACTACTATTAATACTATAACCCGGCTATTTAGGACTGTATCCCTGCTGACTCAGACTACTTAGCCGAGGGTAACGTCACCGCCAAAAGCGGGGCCTACCACAATACTGCATTAATAACTTAATTCATTATCTTCCAATAATCCACCCTTTTAGGATTGTATCCCTGCTGACTCAAACTACTGGGGTGAGGGTAACGTCACCTTCAAAAGAGGGGCCTACTACAATAACTAAGATAATCTCTTAATTATGTGCAAAAGTGCGGAAATAATCAAAGGTTATACTAGATACGAGTCGGAACCAAGTGATTCATCTTGTCTATCTGTTTTTCTTTTATTTTTATTTTCAGCATTTTAGTTAGTTTTTAATTTTCTTAGTTTAAAACATTTTTCTAAACTTTTATTTTGGTTAGACGTTGAGGATAAACCGGTACTAAAAGCTCTTGTGTCCTTGGACGACCTCGGTATCTTACCAACGCTATACTACACTCAACGATGGGTGCACTTGCCCATATGTGTGTTTAGTGTTAGTGAAATATCGTGTTTTATAAATTTAAAACTTGGCTAAAATAAGTGTTAAAAAGGGCTTAAAATATACACCTAATATATATAACACTTTACCGCACATCATTACATAACGAATGACATTCATTAATTTTGGCCGAACCGACCAGTATTAGGTTGTGGTACCATAGGATCTGACAAATCCCGTTATCAGACTGCACCCATGGTTATGTGTGGGTTATGTGGGTAACGACTGAATCTGTGATAGTTAACTTACCCTTTGGTGGTTTGTTAATGCGAGAAGCGAGATAGTTGAGTCACGAAGGTTTGAATGTTATTAGCGAGACGACCAAAAGTAGTTTAAACAATTAAAAACGAGTTAAACGATTTCGAAACGACTTAAACAATGTTAAACGAGATGGATAAACGGTTGGTTTTTGGTTAGTGTTTAGATAACGGGACGGGTGTAATGTGACGAAAACATGGTAGATACGCCGCTGGTACTTCTTATATATAAGTGTTTTCATCATGTTACATACCGTGGCGTTATTTAGTTCACTTGAGAAAACGATTTTGAAACGATGTCACATAACGATGTTTTCGAAAGGATATAAACCATACGAGTTTTATTAACGAGTTAATACGAGATGTTTTACAATTTGGTTTACTAAAACAAATGTTTTTGGGTTAAGAATCATGGCTACGAGGTTTTATAAATTATAACCCACTTGATTTGAGTTGGTTAAATTATGCTGCAATACTATGTACTTTTCAAAACAAGTTTTTTTTAATAAGGTATTGCAACATGTAAACTAGCCATGAATCCGACACTCCTATAAAACCTATGTGCTCGCCAGCATTTCTTTGCTGACTTTGTTTTTTTTACATATGTTTCAGGTGTTGTTGCTTGATATTGATTGCTAGGATGCATGAGTCATATAGGATCTGGACGAGGCCTTAGTGACATAATAACAGTGATAGTCGATATGTAACTTGTTTGTTTTGTGTTAAAACAATGTAAATTACTTATTGAATAAATAAAACAAAACTCTTTTTGTAGCCATGGTTGTGAGACAATAATTCTGTTACAACACTCCCTGACGTTTCCGCCATGATTTGTTGTTTTACGTGGTCAGGGTGTGACAGAAGAGTTGGTATCAGAGCCAATGGTTATAGGGAATTAGGCTATTAGTAATGCTTTGACCTAGACTATAACTTTCTAGGACACCCAACGCAAGTTTTCTTGTGTTTAGATTTTAAAACAAAACCGTCACCTACCCTTAGGTGATAACCACAACGAGAACACAAATTTCGAATCCGCTTCGAAAATTAATCATCTGTTCTAGGATGATTGATTACTAGGTTTTGAACCCTTCCAGTTTGACTCATATTTGGCTTACTGCCTTTTGAATTTTCAAAATCTCGTCAAAGTTTGGGTCTAAATAATGTAAACACGTGCAAACTGGAAGAGTGAATGCCTGTACCCTGAGTTTTCTGTCTAAGGCTAGAGTGTTCGTACAAATCCACATAATCGGACCAGTCACTCTTACCTGGGAACTCTTGGGGTGAGTGTTCACTTATAGGCGAGCATGTCTTCGCGATACATTATTTTGACTCATTTACTTTGATTAGTCACTGCGTGTCGTTTGTTTGTTCGAGGTAACGAACAAATGATCGCCTTCCTTGTGTTTTGTCGATGTTTTCAATACCTCTTTTGTTTTTCCAATTGTCGATCTCACTCGATTCCCCTGTTTCCTTGTTAGACAATGCCTCCTCTTTTACTGCTGAAGAAGTCGCAGCCCTTGTCGCTCAGCAAATGGCTGCTGTACTTCCAGGCGTAGTGACCCAGATCCATAAGTTATACAACAACAATAATAATAACAACAATAATGCTCAGTGTAATTTCAAGAATTTCAATTCTGCTAAGCCGCTAAAGTTTTATGGGTCGCAAGGAGCAATTGCGCTCCTACAGTGGTTTGAAAGTATCGAGAGCACATTCAGACATGTGCAATGTCCGAATGAGCGAAAGGTTGAATTTGCATCAAGTGTGTTCGAGAAGCGTGCTCTTACGTGGTGGAACGGTGTTATGCGCGATAGGGGTGCCGAAGTGGCATTGGCACAAACATGGGAAGAGCTTCGAGCTCTCATGATGAAAGAGTTTTGTCCCCGTCACGAGATTCGAGCATTGGAACAAGAGTTTGACGATCTAAAGCAAGATGGGGGAGAACACCATGCGTATATGGATCATTTTGAGGAGCTCAGTCTTTTGTCTCCTACTATGGTTACCCCGTTGGAAAAGGCGATAGAGAGGTATATCGATGGTTTTCCCGATTCTGTACAAGACATCGTGACTGGAAGTAACCCTACTACTATTCATCAAGCGATCGAGTTGTTTGCTACTCTGACCAAGTCTCAGGTCAGGAAGGGTAAACTTACCCGTAAGGGTGACAAGAAGAAGTCGACCGATTCTGTTAAAGGCAAGGATAAGGGTAAGGGTAAGAAAGGTGAGTCGTCGAAGAAGTCGAGGAAGCGCAAGGCTTCCCAGAATTTTGCAGTAACTGTACAAAATGCTCAGAACCCTCAGAACCAACCGCCTGCGAAGAAAGTGTATGCTGGTACCGCACCTCACTGTGCTCGCTGCAACGGTCATCATGTTGCACAACAAGCGTGTAAACAATGTACTATGTGTGGTAAGCTTGGGCATCTGGCCAACATCTGTCGTTTGGGTCAGAATCAGGTTGTTCAGAATCAGGCTCCAGTTCAGGGGAATGCCGCTAGATTCCCACTGGGTTCATGTTTCAATTGTGGAGAGTTTGGTCACTTCCGCAACAACTGTCCGAGATTGGTGAATGCAAATGCGAACGCAAATGTCAATGCGAATGTGAATCCCGCTCGTGGAAGAGCGTACAATCTGAATGCTAACGAGGCGTGGGTTGACAACGAGGTTGTCAATGGTACGTTTCTTGTTAACAATCGACATGCATCTATTCTTTTTTATTCAGGTGCCGATAGAAGTTTTGTTTCGTTATCTTTTGAGCCTTTGCTTGCGATACCTAGAACTAAACTGAGGAAACCCTTATCTGTCGAAGTTGCTACTGGTAAACCTCTTGTTCTCGCTTCTGTTATTCGTGATTGTCAGTTGAACCTTGATAACCATCTTTTTCTTATTGACCTCACACCGATGCAACTTGGGAGTTTCGATATTATCATAGGGATGGATTGGTTAACCAAACATCATGCTGAGGTGGTTTGTTTCGATAAGATTGTTCGTATTCCTCTTCTGTCTGGCGATGTTTTAGAAGTCGTGGCGAGAAGCCATCTGGTGGATTGAAACTCATGTCGTGTACAAAAGCCCAAAGTTATTTGAGAAAAGGATATGTTGCTTTTCTGGCACATGTCACCGAGGAGAAAGGCAAGAGTAAGCGTATTCAAGATATTCCGATTGTCCGAGATTACCCAGAGGTGTTTCCCGATGAACTGCCTGGTTTGCCTCCAGTTCGTCAAGTCAAATTTCATATTGACCTTGTACCCAATGCCAACCCGATTTCGAAAGCACCTTATCGTCTTGCACCGTCTGAGATGCAAGAGTTATCGAAACAGCTTCAAGAATTGTCTGATAAATGATTCACCCGTCTAAGCTTTTCGCCTTGGGGAGCTCCTGTCCTCTTTGTGAAAAAGAAAGATGGATCTTTTCGAATGTGTATCGATTATCGTGAGCTTAATAAGCTTACCATCAAGAATCGATATCCCCTACCTCGAATTGATGATCTCTTCGACCAGCTGCAAGGTGCTTCATGCTTTTCCAAGATCGATCTGCGTTATGGGTATCATCAACTTCGTGTTCTCGAAGAAGATATTCCCAAAACTGCTTTCCGCACGAGATATGGGCATTACGAGTTCACTGTCATGCCTTTTGGTTTGACAAATGCCCCAACTATCTTTATGGACTTAATGAATAGGGTTTGTAAACCTTATTTAGACAAGTTCATCATTGTGTTCATCGACGATATTCTCATTTATTCGAAGTCTCGAGCCAATCACGAGCAACACCTTCGTTTAACATTGGAACTCCTAAAGAAGGAACAACTTTTTGCTAAATTCTCCAAGTGTGAATTCTGGCTTAAAGAAGTTCAGTTTTTGGGTCATATAGTCAACGAGCAGGGTATTCATGTAGATCCATCCAAGATAGCTGCTATTAAGGATTGGAATACACCGACGACACCTACGGAGATTCGATCTTTTCTTGGTCTTGCTGGTTATTATCATCGATTCATTTCTAATTTCTCAAAGATCGCGGTTCCACTCACTGCTTTGACGCAGAAGAATAAGCCTTTTGAGTGGGACCTAAGCAAGAAGAAGCGTTCCAAACACTGAAACGGAAGCTCTGTGATGCTCCTGTTTTATCTCTACCTGAGGGAACCGATGATTTTGTTGTCTATTGTGATGCGTCCAACTTAGGCCTTGGTTGCGTTCTTATGCAACGAGGTAAAGTAATAGCTTATGCGTCAAGACAGCTGAAAGTTCACGAGAAGAACTACACAACTCATGATCTTGAGTTGGGAGCTGTGGTTTTTGCTCTCAAAATATGGAGACACTACCTCTATGGCACGAAGTGTGTGGTTTTCACAGACCACAAAAGTCTCCAGCATATTCTCAATCAGAAGGAGCTGAACATGAGGCAACGACGTTGGGTTGAGCTCCTAAACGATTATGATTGCAAAATTCGCTACCATCCTGGTAAGGCGAATGTTGTGGCCGATGCGCTTAGTCGAAAAGAGCGAGTCAAGCTGTCGCAACCCCCGATCCCTGACCCCCGGGAATGGGCGGACGCGAACGCAGTGACGGTGGTATCAGGTTTTGTTTTTACTTGGCAGCGGAATTTACATCAGGACCGTAGTTAGGAAATGTTTATCAGAGTAAAACCACCATATTTGATATTAATAAACACATGTGTAAAACCCAAGTTTCTTAGTACAATACATATATAGGGATAAACCCTATTTTATTGAATTTAAAACATCGTCTTTTAGGTAACTTTTATAGCCACATTTTCCCAAGCCTTCAGTGCTCTCCAGCTGGCTTTTTACTAATTGGCTGTCACATTGTGTTACCTGAAACGCGTTTTAAAAACATTTGTCAGCGGGAAATACTTGTGAGTGAATCCCAGTTTAATCAAGTTTAAATAGAAAGTCACAGTGAACAGTATTGAGAGCGATCACATTGTTTATTTCTACACAATTACTCCATTAGTACTGTCAATCCTGACTTGTGGGTCATATTACCCATTGGCTAACTCATTGTCCAATGGTAACGTATTGTCATCCCGACTTACTACTCACAGTGTAGTAAATTTTGTATACAAAACCCCAACATACCGGCAATAATTGAAGAACTACAAAGACTCAATCACTGCTAAATTTCATTGTAAAACATTTAAGGTTTGGTAAAACATTACCAAAAGATTAACAAAAAGAGGATAAACTCACTTTGCTATCTTAGACTTCGCGTAAGGTTTTCCTGGATATAATCTATAATTTATACAAATGTACATAGGTTAGTATCATAACCCTTTGAAAATATTAATGATACCCTCCCCGAGACGGCATTCCAATAACTACGTCGGGCAGAACCACGACAGTTATTACGAAACCCTAAATCAATCGGGCAGCGTATCTACAATGAAACCGGGGTTATAACACTTACAACGGAGCAGAACCTTGCTAATTAGGGGGATATAATACCCGAGTATTATAACTCCACTATAGATATTGAGATTGAGAATGAAAGGAATGAGCGACGGAAAACAAAAACCCGTTGCCTTCTTATATAGTGCTGAAATCTGGTCTCCACGCGGCCCGCGTAAAGAATAGACAAGGGTTACGCGGCCCGCGTCAACCCTGGTCAAACATATAGCTTAGCTGGGTCAGCATGTAGGTTCGGCACGATGTCGACACGTGTCGGCTTCTGGTGTCTCCGCGTTTGATGATCTCACACGGCCCGCGTAAACTAACGGGAACTCTTACGCGACCCATCTTAACTTAAAGTTTACTGAAATCAAGTTTCAGCCTTGATACCGCCCGCGTAAGGTTGGGGTGGGGTCCTACGCGGCCCGCCTCAACTTACTATTTTCATATTTTAATTTATTTTAAATATTTTTTCATACATTTCGGGCTCGGTTTTCACATACGTGTATATTTAAAGATATATGAGGGTCTTTTAAAATATACAGAGGTGTCGGAAATATTATGAGAATGTTGATTTTACCGAGGGTTGTTACATTCTCCCTTCCTTGTTTTAGAGCTCGTCCGCGAGATCTATTGGAACAAGTGCGGATATTTCCTTTGCATTTCAGATTCGAGTTCCCATGTGTACTCAGGTCCTCTTTTGGAGTCCCACTTCACTTTGACTAGAACTAATCTCTTATGTTTGAGATTCTAGACTTTCCTGTCTTCAATTTGTAGAGGCCTTTCTACAAACTTGAGTTGTTCATTTACCTCTATATCATTAAGAGGTACTATCAGTGATTCATCAGCTAAACACTTTTTTAGATTTGATACATGAAACACATCATGTATTCCTGCCATTTCCTCTGGCAGTTGTAGCTGATAGGCTACAGGTCCTATTCTTCTAATAATCTCAAATGGTCCAACATACCTGGGACTTAATTTTCCTCGTTTAATGAATCTTACTACTCCTTTCCAAGGAGAGACTTTTAACAATACTTTATCTCCTACTTTAAACTCCAATGGTTTGCGTCGGTTATCAGCATAACTCTTTTGTCGATCACGTGCTGCTTTCAGTCGTTCCTTGACTTGAATAATTTTATCAGTTGTTTCTTGCACTATCTCAGGTCCACACAGTTGCTTTTCCCCAATTTCTGCCCAACAGACTGGGGTTCGGCACTTTCGTCCATAAAGTGCTTCGAATGGTGCACCATTGATACTTGTGTGATAACTATTATTGTAAGAAAATTCTATTAAAGGTAAGTGATCATCCCAATTACCTCCGAAATCAATTACACAAGCTCTAAGCATATCTTCCATCGTTTGAATTGTTCTTTCGCTTTGTCCATCGGTTTGAGGATGATAAGCTGTGCTTAATTTTAACTTGGTTCCCATTGCCTTTTGGAAACTTTACCAAAAATGAGAGGTAAATCGGCTATCTCTATCAGAAATAATTGATAAAGGAATGCCATGTAAAGAAACAATTTTATTTACATACAATTTAGCTAATTGTTCCATACTGAAAGTTTCCTTCATTGGTAGGAAATGAGCTGACTTGGTTAGTCTATCTACAATCACCCAGATTGTATCATTACCTTTCTTTGTTTTGGGTAATTTAGTAACAAAATCCATTGTTATCAATTCTCATTTCCACACTGGCATTTCTAATTGCTGTAACAAACCTGAGGGTTTCTGGTGTTCAGCTTTAACTTGTGAACAAGTTAAACATTTTGAAACAAAGGCTGCTATGTCCTTTTTCATTCCTATCCACCAGAAATTTTCCTTAAATCCTGGTACATTTTATCACTCCCTGGATGCATCGTATATTTAGACTTATGGGCTTCTTCTAATATACGATTACACAGGTTTCCTAATTTAGGTATCCACATTCTCTTTTTATGGAATCTCCAAATTCCATCTATTCCTTGTTCCAATTCTTTTAGCATACCTTTTAATTTTTCATTATCTTCCTTGATTACTGATTCTTGTGCTTCTCTTATCTGATCATTTAAATCTACTTGCAGATTTAATTTAAGAGAACGTACCCTTTTTGGCTTTTCATTTTACTTTCGACTTAAAGCATCTGCTACTACATTTGCTTTTCCTTCATGATACTGGATATCACAATCATAATCACTAAGCATCTCCATCCAGCGTCTTTGTCTCATATTTAATTCCTTTTGCTTGAAAATATACCTTAAACTCTTATGATCGGTGAATATGGTAAACTTACTACCATAAAGGTAATGTCTCCAAATCTTAAGAGCAAAAATTATAGCTCCTAATTCTAAATCATGAGTTGAATAATTCTCTTCATGATTCTTAAGTTGTCTCGATGCGTAAGCTATAACCTTTTGACGTTGCATTAATACACATCCATAGCCTAATTTAGAAGCGTCACAATAAACTACAAAATCTTCAGTTCCTTCTGGTAACGCTAATATAGGTGTATGAGTTAATCTTTGCTTAAGAATTCTAAATGCTTCTTCTTGTTTTAATCCCCATTCAAACTTAACAGATTTACAGGTTAGCTTAGTTAAGGGAATGGCTATTCTAGAAAAATTTCGAATAAATCTTCTATAATAACCGGCCAATCCTAAGAAACTTCTAACCTCAGTTGGTGATTCAGGGGTTTTCCATTTAGTAATTGCTTCGATCTTTTTGTGGGATCCACATGAATTCCTTCATTGTTAACTAAATGTCCAAGAAACTGTACCTGTTCTAACCAAAATTCGCACTTAGAAAACTTAGCATAAAGCTTTTCCTTTCTTAACAAACTTAAAAGTGCGTGTAAATGCTTTGCATGATCCTCTTTATTCTTAGAATAAATGAGAATATAATCTATGAAAACAATTATGAATTTATCCAAATATGGCTTACGTATTCGGTTCATCATGTCCATGAATGCAGCTGGGGCATTGGTTAAACCAAATGGCATGACAGTAAATTCATAATGTCCATACCTTGTTCTGAATGCAGTTTTAGGAATATCCTCTTCCTGTACCTTTAATTGATGATATCCTGACCTTAAATCGATTTTTGAGAAAAATCGCGCTCCTTGCAGTTGATCAAACAGATCATCGATTCTCGGTAATAGGTACCGATTCTTAATCGTGACTTTGTTTAATTCACGGTAATCAATGCACATACGCATTGATCCGTCCTTCTTTTTAACAAATAGTATCGGCGCTCCCCATGGCGACGAACTCGGCTGTATGAATCCTTTCTCTAACAATTCATCTAATTGTTTCTTCAATTCTTGCATTTCTGCCGGTGCCAAACGATAGGGTACTTTGGCAATTGGTGATGTTCCTGGTATTAAATGGATTCTAAATTTGACTTCTCTATTTGGTGGCAGTCCTGGTAATTCTTCTGGAAATACATCTGAAAACTGAGATACTACTGGAATATCTTTTAAATCCTTTTCTTTAGTGATAGTGATTATAGAAATCAAATACACTATAGAACCTTTTCTTATATAGCTTGCAGTTTTCATCACAGAGATGAATTTTGTGGATCTAGAGGGCTTATCTCCTTTAATTGTGATCATTTTACCTTTTGGTGAATTTACTTGAATTGACTTTTGATCACATAAAATACTGGCTTTATTAGCTATTAACCAATCCATTCCTAAAACAACATCAAATCCTGCCAGATTCATAGGATAAAGATTTGCAATAAATTTCTGATTTAAAATTTCTATTCCTGCTCCCTGCAAGATTTCAGAAATCCTAACGGTTTCTCCATTGGCTGTCTCCACTAAGCATTCTTGTGGTAGTTTAGTTAATGATTGATTTAGAAATTTGCAAAATGATGTATTAATAAAACTTTGGTTCGCACCAGAGTCAAATAATACTTTAGCAAAAATATCATTAACTAAAAACGTACCAGCTATGACATCTGGGATCATCTTAGCTTCATCTGCAGTCAAAACAAATGCTCTAGCATTTTTGGTATTCTTGTTGTTCACAGCTGGAGCTAATTTCGGACAGTTTGACCTGATATGACCTTTTTCTCCACAGTTGTAGCAAAATCCATTACTGGGTTTCTTCCTGCAATTTTCTTCCTTGTGTCCTGGCATCTTGCAATAATTGCAAAGAGTGGAGCATTTTCCCGAATGCTTTTTCTTGCAGACCTTGCAAAAAGGTGCAGAGGTAGAACCCATATTTCTACGGTTGTAATTCCCAGAACGGAATTCTTGAGTAAGCTTTTGGGTTAGGTTTCTCCTCTGATCTTCTTCTCGGGTACGGACTAATTCATCTGTCAAGGTATTTGCTAGTTCTACAGCTTCTTCTATAGTTTGAGGTCTAGCTGCCTTGACTACGTGTCTAATCTCTCCAATTAATCCCCAGATGTAACGGGAGATTAATACTGGCTCTGGTGATGCAAGGGTTGGCACTATTCTAGCATATTCGAAGAATATTTTAGTATATCCCTTACTATCCACACCAGTCATTCTAAGGTTTAGGAATTTGTTTGCTATCTGTTCCTTCTCATTTGGTGGGCAGAATTTACTTTCTACCTTGTTCTTAAATTCTTCCCATTCCATAGTGTAAGTTCTATCACTTCCTCTTGATTGGAGGATAGTGTTCCACCATTCTAGTGCTGAATTCTTAAACAGATTAGAAGCATACAGTATCTTATCTTCTTCAGCACACTTGCTTATTCTTAAGACTGCCTCAGTCTTCTCTATCCAACGTAGAGTTGCAATGGCCCCTTCGTTGCCTGAGAATTCCATTGGTTTACAAGACCAGAATTCTTTATAAGAACAACCGTAAGACACGGTTCTTCTCCTTTTGGGAATAGGCGTTTTAAGTACAGGTCCATTGTTCACGCTGTTTTCAGGTTCGATGGGTCGCTTACTGCTATGCTTACTTTTATTATTCGCTTCTTGAATAGTTTGAATAATAAATGGCATGGCATCTATGATTCCTTGTGCCACTATGTGTTGAACAACACTATTATCCATTTGATTTCCATTGTTATTGATACTTGGATTCTCATTAACCACGTTAATGTTACTCTGGTTATCATTATTCAGATTTCCTTGATTTCCTTCGTCGGCCATCTGAATTTTAAACATTTATCCCATATTAATATCACAAGATAATATTTAATATAGTTCATCATATGATACTCAATCTAGCCAAAAACGTCGATCATTGCGACTTTTACTCTATTTTCATATACTATGCGTCTATTACACACTAGTACTGAAATAAAATTATAATACCAACAGAAATAGAATCACACTAATAGTAATATGCATCCGTACACACATATTTTATTTTTTTATTATATTATTCTTACTATTACCATCTCCTCCATCACATCACGGATATGGATTTATCCAAAAATCCATATTGCGTTCATCGTATTTCCATACGAGACGCTCTCCCACCTGTCTCATTCTCTCACTGCTTTCTAAAATTTCCTCCCCAAAAGTCCTAAGTTCTTGGACGTTTTCTGCACTCATTGGGGGTGCAGGTTCTAGGACTGGGTTTGGAATCTGGGGTGCGGTTTCCTGATATGGGGGTGAAAGTTCCTGAAATCGGTAAGGATCTTCTAAGATCTCCCTAATATAATAATTTTGGTAATAGGGATCTAAAGGGTCCATACCTGGGTAGGCTTCTATGTTTTGTATAGGTGCGTCTTCATGGATTGGGTAACGTTGCACAAAGTCCCTATTATCGTCCCACCAAGGGTCGTAATTTGGGTCTAGGGGATTAGGTGCTGGTACCCTAGGGATTTCTTCTGGGTTGAAGTCATGCATCTCCACTTGGTTTTCAGGATTTTCTATTTCCATGGGTTGGTCAGGGATTTGCAATTGTGGTTGTGGGGCTACTAATTGTTCCAGACTTGGGTCAGCAGCAGTTGTAGCTAGGATATGGAAATTAGCTAGGCTTCTATTAAGCATATCCTGTGTATGGGCATCTGTCTCTCTCTTAATAGCTGCTAAGGCTCTTTGCTGTTGCAATTTTCGCATTCTTTTCCTACGAGCAAAGGCTTCCTTACTGAACCATCCTCGTTTCTTAGGAAGGAATGGCTCTTCTGACTGAGCTTTAAAAGCAAACATTCCGTCTTCCTGATCAGCAGAATACCCAGAAAGGGCAGGCTGTGATGAGGTACCTTCACTCCTAGGTGAATCAGACAATTGACTACTCATATCTGAGGGTCCTTGATCACTCATACTGTAAACTAACAAATAGTCAAATAACACATAACAAATAAATACAGTTATGCACATATTTCCGTAATTTATTTCCTAACACAAAATTTAAATTTTAAGTGTCAGCAGAACACTTCTTTGGCTCAGACCAGTGGCTAGGCTCTGATACCACCTCCTGTCGTAACCCCCGATCCCTGACCCCCGGGAACGGGCGGACGCGAACGCAGTGACGGTGGTATCAGGTTTTGTTTTTACTTGGCAGCGGAATTTACATCAGGACCGTAGTTAGGAAATGTTTATCAGAGTAAAACCACCATATTTGATATTAATAAACACATGGGTAAAACCCAAGTTTCTTAGTACAATACATATATAGGGATAAACCCTATTTTATTGAATTTAAAACATCGTCTTTTAGGTAACTTTTATAGCCACATTTTCCCAAGCCTTCAGTGCTCTCCAGCTGGCTTTTTACTAATTGGCTGTCACATTGTGTTACCTGAAACGCGTTTTAAAAACATTTGTCAGCGGGAAATACTGGTGAGTGAATCCCAGTTTAATCAAGTTTAAATAGAAAGTCACAGTGAACAGTATTGAGAGCGATCACATTGTTTATTTCCACACAATTACTCCATTAGTACTGTCAATCCTGACTTGTGGGTCATATTACCCATTGGCTAACTCATTGTCCAATGGTAACGTATTGTCATCCCGACTTACTACTCACAGTGTATTAAATTTTGTATACAAAACCCCAACATACCAGCAGTAATTGAAGAACTACAAAGACTCAATCACTGCTAAATTTCATTGTAAAACATTTAAGGTTTGGTAAAACATTACCAAAAGATTAACAAAAAGAGGATAAACTCACTTTGCTATCTTAGACTTCGCGTAAGGCTTTCCTGGATATAATCTATAATTTATACAAATGTACATAGGTTAGTATCATAACCCTTTGAAAATATTAATGATACCCTCCCCGAGACGGCATTCCAATAACTACGTCGGCAGAACCACGACAGTTATTACGGAACCCTAAATCAATCGGGCAGCGTATCTACTATGAAACCGGGGTTATAACACTTACAACGGAGCAGAACCTTGCTAATTAGGGGGATATAATACCCGAGTATTATAACTCTACTACAGAAATTGAGATTGAGAATGAAAGGAATGAGCGACGGAAAACGAAAACCCGTTGCCTTCTTATATAGTGCTGAAATCTGGTCTCCACGCGGCCCGCGTAAAGAACAGACAAGGGTTACGCGGCCCGCGTCAACCCTGGTCAAACATATAGCTTAGCTGGGTCAGCATGTAGGTCCGCCACGATGTCGACACGTGTCGGCTTCTGGTGTCTCCACGTTTGATGATCTCACACGGCCCGCGTAAACTAACGGGAACTCTTACGCGGCCCGTCTTAACTTAAAGTTTACTGAAATCAAGTTTCAGCCTTGATACCGCCCGCGTAAGGTTGGGGTGGGGTCCTACGCGGCCCGCCTCAACTTATTATTTTCATATTTTAATTTATTTTAAATACTTTTTCATACATTTCGGGCTCGGTTTTCACATACGGGTATATTTAAAGATATATGAGGGTCTTTTAAAATATACAGAGGTGTCGGAAATATTATGAGAATGTTGATTTTACCGAGGGTTGTTACACAAGCTTCATTCTGTTCGAACTCTATCTGATATTCAATCTCGTGTCCTTCAAGCTCAGCGATTTTGTGTGATCTAAGGCTTATTAAAATATGAGCTACCACTACAACTCGAGCTTAAACTCGAAAGGAAAGACGATGGTTTGCTCTACTTCAAGGATCGTTTGTGGATTCCGAAACAAGACGATCTCCGCACTTTAGTGATGGACGAATATCACAAGTCTCGATATTCTATCCATCCTGGTGCTGATAAAATGTACAAGGATCTTCGTACTTAGTACTGGTGGCCGGGTATGAAAAAGGATGTTGCCTTGTATGTATCAAAATGCCTAACTTGTCTCAAAGTCAAGGCTGAACATCAACGACCTTCTGGTTTGCTTGTACAACCAGAGATACCGGTTTGGAAGTGGGAGAACATTGCTATGGATCTCATCACAAAGTTACCGCATACATCTAGAGGTCATGATGCTATTTGGGTTGTTATCGATCGATTAACGAAATCAGCTCATTTTATTCCGATTCGCGAGGATCTATCTGCTGATAAACTTGCAAAGATTTATGTTGATGAGATTGTATCACGACATGGTGTTCCTTTGGATATCATTTCCGATCGTGATGCTCGATTTTCATCTCATTTCTGGAAGACCATGCAATCTGCTTTGGGAACCCAACTAAATCTAAGCACTGCTTATCATCCCCAAACGGATGGACAATCTGAGAGAACGATTCAAACTTTGGAGGATATGCTTAGAGCATGCGTGATAGACTTTGGTCGTAATTGGGATTCTCATCTTCCACTGATCGAGTTCTCTTACAACAATAGTTATCATGCTAGTATTAATATGGCACCATTCGAAGCTCTCTACGGTCGAAAATGTCGTTCACCTGTCTGTTGGAATGAGATCGGTGAAGCTCAACTTACTGGACCTGAGCTCATTCTGGAAACGACAGACAAAATCAAGGAAATTCGCGATAATCTTGTGACAGCTAGAAGCCGTCAAAAGAGTTATGCGGATATGCGACGCAAACCCTTAGAATTTCAAATCGGAGACCGTTTCCTACTCAAGGTGTCACCTTGGAAGGGAGTGGTGAGATTTGGAAAGAAAGGAAAACTTGCACCTCGATATGTTGGACCATTTAAGATTGTTGAAAGAATTGGAAAGGTTGCCTATCGACTAGAGCTACCTCCAGAGCTTGGAAACATTCACCTGACTTTTCACGTGTCCAATTTGCGAAAGTGTTTAGCTGACGCTGATCTTCACATTCCACTCGACAAAATCCAAATCGATGAAACGAAGCACTTTGTCGAGAAACCTGTGGAGATAACGGACCGTGCATTCAAACAGTTGAAGAACAAACAGATTCGATTGGTTAAAGTTCGCTGGGAATCCAAACGTGGCCCAGAGTTTACTTGGGAATGTGAGGACCAGATGAAGACGAAATATCCGCAATTGTTTTCACAAACTTCCTCTAGTTAAAATTTTGGGACGAAATTTCCTGAAGTAGGGGAGACTGTGACAATTGTGCTCTGTAATCATTGTATAATGTAAAACAATGTCAATCATCAATAAAACAATGTGCTTTGGTGTTATTATATGTGTTTTGGTGCTATTATATGTGTAATTGTGTTTGATGATTTTACAATTTGATTCGATTCCGATTTCAAGCTTTAAATCGCTTTCTAGAAGGTTATACGCAAACTAGTGTGTAAACGCAGTCAGTTTAACGCAACAAACACTCTGGAATAGTGACATAGGCTTAACATACCTTAAATAACCTCCACATAACTTAGAAATAAGTTTTGGATGGTTTGGTGTGTTGAAAACAAGTTTGTTCGATCGCAGGGACTAATTGTGTCAAACTGCGAAACTATACCGATTTGTATAGTAACGAACATTCCGGAACTTGATCATAAGTTAAACATACCCTAAATATCCTTTACATAGCTTAGAAATAGGCTTTGAGGGGTTCGGTATGCTAAAATAAACTTTATTGATCAATAGGGACTAAAAGCGTCAAAAAGTGCATAAGTTTGCATTTTCGCGCATATCTTACGTTCTGAATATATCTGGACATCCAAAAATTTATGTAATCATTAAAATATGTTATTTTAGTGATTGGCATGATAAAATTCCATTCGTCGCTTAATTTGGATCGTTTTTGCGTTCTTTACGACTTCCGTCGTAATTAACCGAACAACGCAACCGTACGACCAAACGAGCCAACATCCGAGATATTTTTGAGCATATTTTGAGTTCCCTATACTTTAACTTCATTTTAGATCCTTGAAATGAGGTTAACGGGGCTTAAACGTGTCAAAAATGCATCAAATTTCAAGTTTCTCAAGTGCAGGGACTAAATTTGACAGTTCTGGAAACTTATTCCAAGCGGGCCGCGTAGCCCAGGTCTTCTGTTTATGCGGGGCGCGTAGTACCTGCAGACAGAAACATCAGTTTCAGCAATCTGGTCAGAATTCAGGGGTTTTAATGCAAGATTTGCAATACCTGGAGCTGGTTTTCGACCCCCATTGTATTCTAATACCATGTACCCACATGTATGACCAAGATTACACCCTCTAAACACATGGAATGATCCTATTGATCTCAACTTCCTATAAATAGCAAGCTTCCTCATTTGGGTTCTTCACACTTGATTATGAAATTTCTCTAAGTTGAGGTGTTTATCACTTCATACCTGAGAATATTTGGAATCAAAACACCTTCTTGGACCCTTTGTAAGTCCTCTTCTTGCTTGTTCTTGTATTTCAAGCATGAAAGTCAAACGGTGTTTGACTTTCAGCTTTGACCAGTCAATGGTCAACACAAAGTTCATTTGAACTTTGCAACGTGAGCGTAATCACGATGGTTATAGTCCCTTGTGACTATACCTACTGATTACCACGTTGACTAGGCGTAGTGACGAGTCGTAGTTTCGGCCAAAATGCCTATTTATGCGTATTTTGTAACCAAACTACTCTTGGGTATCAAAACACTTTGTTTTGATATCAAAACCTGTTTTCTAACTTAACAAAACATGTTTTAGCATGTTTAGCTCGTCACTTTTAGTTTAGTGCTTGTGTAGAGTCGTAAGTCAAGCGGACTAAACACCCGCTTAGACTTTCGAACTCGACCCGTCTAGTCGATCCTTAAGATCCGACCAAACATGTTTAGTGACCATAGTTGCATAGGGAATAACCTTCCAAGGTTATACCTTATGGTCACTTAGGTTTAATTAGTTGTATGATAGGTAATTTATATGCCTTAGGTAAAATGACCAAAATACCCTTATCATGCATAATTGAATTTTAAGCATATGTAAGCTAACTTTTGTCACCTAAACTGATTATGCAACATATTTAAACATGTTTAGGCATATAATACTTGTCATAGGATTAGTTAGACGTCTCGAATGCGCATTTACGCGAACGACGCGTTAAAGTAGCGTAAGCTACCTTAATGGGTCGCAATGGGTCGAAACCACTTAGGTTAAGTTCCGATTTAGGATATAGGCTTTGTTAAACCATATCACATGAGTTCCAACACTCATTTGGTTTACAAGACCTCATTTTGTCCGATCTTCCGATTTCGGTGTCGATTGTTTGACTAGTGATTCGATTACTAGGTGCTGCTTGATTTCCATGGTTTACTTGAGTTTGTTGAAGTTCTATTGATTGAGGATACTTTGCACTTCATGTGAGTACATAGTTCCCCTATTGTACTGTTTTCAATTGTTTTGGGGTGATTCGTATGTAACAAAATGATTTCGATATTTTAACGATGGTTTCAAAAACGATTAAGATGGTTTATACTAAACTAATAACGATTTCGATAATGTGAATGAACTTGTTGGTTGTAGTTACATAACGAATGACATTCATTAATTTTGGCCGAACCGACCAGTATTAGGTTATGGTACCATAGGATCTGACAAATCCCGTTATAAGACTGCACCCATGGTGGGTAACGACTGAATCTGTGATAGTTAACTTACCCTTTGGTGGTTTGTTAATGCGAGAAGCGAGATAGTCGAGTCACGAAGGTTTGAATGTTATTAGCGAGACGACCAAAAGTAGTTTTCACAATTAAAAACGAGGATGATTTAAAACGAGTTAAACGATTTCGAAACGACTTAAACAATGTTAAACGAGATGGATAAATGATTGGTTTTTGGTTAGTGTTTAGATAACGGGACGGGTGTAATGTAATGAAAACATGGTAGATACGCCGCTGGTACTTCTTATATATAAGTGTTTTCATCATGTTACATACCGTGGCGTTATTTAGTTCACTTGGGAAACGATTTTGAAACGATGTCACATAACGATGTTTTCGAAAGGATATAAACCATACGAGTTTTATTAACGAGTTAATACGAGATGTTTTACAATTTGGTGTCACACCCCGACCGCGTAAAACAACAAATCGCGGCGGAAACATCGGGGCGTGTTGCAACAGAATTAATGTTTCATAACCATGGATATCAAAAGTGTTTCGTTTTATTAAACATTGAGTAATTACATCGTCTTGAAATCTAATTACACTATTTAAACATAGTCTATCATTGTTATTGAGTCACTAAGGCCTTGTCCAGTCCTATGTGAGCATGCATCTTATCAATCGATATCATCCAACATACCTGAAACATATGTGAAAACGAGGTCAGCAAAGAAATGCTGGCGAGTACATAGGTTTTGTGAAAATAAGGTTCATGACTTCTGTTTAAGAAAATGTTTAGTCGTGAACCTTGAAATTTTGCTTTGTCTTTGTAAATCATTTGAAAAATAATAAGTTTAGATGATATGTATAAATAAGAGAATAATGCATGATCAAATGAATAACCACGTAAAATGAGTTTGTATAAGATAAGTTGTTTGTAAATAAATGTCTCGTGAAAAGTATGTTACTTGTATAAAATGTTCTATGTCTCAAACTGAAATGATTCAAATAACGCTACCATATGTAATACCATACAAACACTTATATATAGGAAGTACCAGCGGCGTATCCACCATGTTTGTATCATATTACACACGCATCGTTACTTAATCATTTAACCAAACCAAACCAACCAATTGTCAAATGTATTGAATAATATGTCAAAGTGTTCATGTCAAATGTCTATGTCAAATATCCATGTATGGCAAGTGAAATGTCTCAACTAAACCATATGCACAAAAACAAAGTATTTAAGTAAAACTTGGTTTAAATCAATACTATGTTTCGTGGAAAGGCATGATCAAATGTAAATCATGTCCAAATGTTTACCCAATCGTTAAACCATCTTGTTTTAATCGTTCAAATCGTTCTTGTTTTAACTGTGAAACTACTTAATGGTCGATTCTCTAATAACATTCAAACCTTCTTGACTCGTTCCTCGTTCCAACTCGCTCTCGTTCTCGTTCTTAACAAACCCTTACCAAAGGATAAGTTAATAATTACAGATTCAGTCGCTACCCACAACCCCCACACATAACAATGGGTGCAGTAAATAACGGGATTTGTCAGATCCTATGGTACCATAACCTAATACTGGTCGGCTTGATCATTGCTAATGAATGTCATTTGTTATGTAACCCAACCAACAAGTTTGTTCACTTTATTGAAATCGTTCTTGAAACTATTGTAATTGTTTTTGAAACCATTGTTATCGTTCTTGAAACCACATGGTAATTGTTATTGTAATCGTTCTTGAAATCACATTGTAATTGTTATTGTAATCGTTCTTGAAATCATTGTTAAAACATTTAGCACATATGAGTCACCCCAAAACAGTTTGGAAAACAGTAAAAGAGGGGAATAATGTACTCGCCTGGGAGTGCTTAGGAGTCTTGAACAACTACCAAGTAAGCTAGAGGAGTCCCGGAAATCAAACGGTACCTATTATAGGTAACTACATAATTAACCCGGACCTAAATCGGAAGACTGGGTAGCAGGAGGGTTTGTAAACCAAATGAGTGTAGGCACTCATATGATATGGTTTAACAAAGCCTACATACTAAATGAAACTTAACCTAAGTGTCTACGACCCATTACGACCCGTTTAGGTAGCTTATGCTACTTTAACGCGTCGTTTGCGTGAAACGCGTTCGGACCGCCTAACTAGCCCTATGACAAGTGTTATATGCCTAAACATGTTACATAATCAGTTATGTGACGAAAGTTTAGGTTACATATGCTTAATTACCAATTATACATGAAAAGGGTATTCTGGTAATTTACCTAAGGCATATAAACTACCTATCATACAACTACTTAAACGTCGTGACCATAAGGTATAACCTCGGAAGGTTATTCCCTACACTATGGTCACCTAATGTGTTTGGTCAGATCCTAATGATCGACCAAACTGGGTCGGGTTCGAGGTATAAGCGATTGTTTAGATCGCTTACCCTACGACCCTAAATAAGCACTAAACTAAAAGTGACGAGCTAAGCATGTTAAAACATGCTTAACTAAGTTAGAAAACCTGTTTGGTATCAAAACAAACGGTTTTGATACCCATAAGTAGTTTGGTTACAAAATACGCAAGAATACGTATTCTGGCCGAAACTACGGCTCGTCACTGAGCCTAGATAACGTGGTAATCAGTAGGTATAGTCCCAAAGGACTATAACCATCGTGATTACAATCACGTTGCGAAGTTCAAACGAACTTCGCATTGACCATTACTGGTCAACGCTGAAAGTCAAACAAAGTTTGACTTTCTGACTCGAAAAGCAGTAAAAATAAGGAAAAGAACGAAAGAATACTTACGAAGGGTCCCCGAATGCTAACCCAGATCAAAATAGCTCAGGTATGAAACGAAGGTTCCAACTTAGAGCTTTCTTAATCAGATTTGTGGGTTTTGAACAAATGGGGGGTTGGGTATTTATAGGAAAAGTAGAGCCGTTAGGATCGTTTCTTGAATATCGTGCCACGATCCGAGCCGTACACTTGTCGGAATGTTATGGTGCCTCAAAATGCTCCTTATCTTAGTGATTAAGCAAGTTGCAAACATGTGGTTGTGGTTAATCAGCTGAAAACAGGCTGTTAAAACATTGCATCTGGTCTGGATACCCCATACGCATCGTATGGTATACATACCATACGCATCGTATGGTGCAAGTTTGGCAGAATTACAGTTTTGGTCCCTGAACTGTATTTAGGTCATTTTTGACACGTTTAAGGCCCGTTAACCCCATTTCAAAGCTCTAAAATGAAGTTAAAGTATAGGGAACTTAAAACATGCTCAAAAATATCTCGGATGTCGGTTCGTTTGGCCGTACGAACGCGATGTTCGCTTAATTACGACGGAATGCGCATAAGCGCGAAAAACGATCCAAATGACGCGACGAATGGATTTTTCTCAAGGCGAACACTAAAATATAATATAGTCATGCTTACATAAATTTTTGGATGTCCGGATGTATTCAGAACGTAAGTTATGCGCGAAAATGCAAACTTGTGCACTTTTTGACGCTTTTAGTCCCTGAATGACACCAAAGTTTATTTTAGCATACCGAACACCTCAAAGCCTATTTCTAAGCTATGTAAAGGATATTTATGGTATGTTTAACTTATGGTCATGCTCCGGAATGTTCGTTACAGTTCAAATTGGCATACTTTCGCAGTTTGTCAACTTTAGTCCCTATAAGCGAATTAACTTTGATTTCACCACACCAAACCTTCCAAAACTTATATCTAAGTTATGTATAGGTTATTTAAGGTATGTTAAGCCTATTTCACTATTCCGGAGTGTTTGTTGCATTAAACTGGTTATATTTACGCATCGGTGCGCGTATAACCTTCCAGAAAGTGATTTAGAGTTTGAAATTGAACAAGAATTGATATGTGCAAATGATACACATATTTTTACAAATCCCAAGTATGAAATGTAATATTTCATTGGTTTGGTATTTGTTTAATGGCCGTGAAGGCACAGGTGTTACAGTCTCCCCTACTTTAGGAAATTTCGTCCCGAAATTTATTTAGAGGAAACTTGTGAGAGTTTAAAACATGAAGTTGAAAAGATCAAACAACATTGGTTAGGGTTCTTGAACTTCTAGTAACCTTAATAACATTATGTTTGCAATGTAAGAGGGACACTTATATACAAGTATATGAAGCGTCATTGGTGCGTCCACCGTACCTCCATTACATCGTTCACATTCCGTTATTGTTGTCGCTATCGGTTCTTACACATAATAAATCTTACTGGGTTTCTGTGCATTGAATTCCATAATTATGTAGGCCTCCATAATTACGTAGTTCCTTGTACAGTCCGCACAGTCTATTTTATAATGTGTAGTGTAAAACCAAATGGACAATCCTGTGATGAGTGTAACTAGACCGCCATAGAGTCCTTTAGACTAAATCAATAAATGATTTAAATAGACTATCAAGGAGTCTGTCCAGCTACATCACTAGATGTCGTTCTTTAACCAAATCGTGAATCAATCTTTTTGATTAGACCACTAAAGGGTCTCTAATGAAACATGGAGCGGTACTTATATAATCCAAGGGTCTTAACTATTTCATAGAAGCCCATTAAGGATTGAAAGTAGTACCTTTTGAATATCCTGCTACGAATCTCTCATATGAAGATATGAAAGATTCTGCGAGGATTTGGATATCGAATATCCAGAGTATTAAAAACACAAAAATGCATAAAAGAAAACATAAGATGAATAAACACATAGTCACATAACCACAAAATTGTTTAACTAGAAGTTTGTTCTGCTAACAGAGTACATGTATTTAAAGCACACTAGGAATCCATCTCGTGGATTTCATTTGGCACTTTAAACATTAACAAGAATCTAACTATAAAGATAGAAAGATTCAAAAAGAAAATTCGATTTCGATTACTAGGAACCGAAGTATTCGAATTAAGGTACATAAGGAATCCAATTAAGGACTCTGATTTGAACGATAATCATCCACAAGGATCTAATTGTAGAGATAAAAAGATCCCATATGAATTTTAGAAGTTGAAGATGTTTTGAAACCTTGCACTGGATGTGCTTAGGTCAAAACATGATGTAAAATGCTTATGAAGTTGAGATGCTTGATATGTCAAGGCGACATATGAAGCAGAATTTTGAAGGTTAAGTCAATGTATGAGGAAAATATTTTTGAAAACTATGCATGGGGTTCTTTTAAGAAAAATGTGTTTAACGTTTTTGAAACCTTATATATAATACTTTTTGAAATCATAAAGTAGGTGTATTAGGTAGATATATTTACAAAAATGTTTTAAAATCATGCGAGATGAATTTTGAAATTATGTATAAGGTTTTTGAAAGACATGAATGATGCTTTTTCGAAATCATGCACTTGATAAGAAAATGTATTTTGTTAATATTGTCTTCAGACTATATGAAATATTTTGAAATTAGGAAGGTTGGTTTTGATAACATGGCCAATGTTTTTGAAATAACATAGACAATGCATCTAGAAAAATTGTTTTCAAACTATATGAAATGTTTTGAGATCATGAAGATTGTTTTGAAATACTGGTACTGTGTATGTTGAAAAATCAAAACGTAATGGGTATGAGATTTGAAAATACCCTTAGTTATCTAACCAAGGATTTCAAAGGCACTGGTGTGCGAAAAGCACGATTACTCATAATGTCACTTTATTTTCTGTACTTCGTATCTTAGAATGAGACGAGTACTTAAAATTTTCGAGGGAATCATGAGCAATCATTTGAAAGAGAGAAATCACAAGAGTAGTTTGTAAGGAACATAGTTCCTTGATACAGGTATTATAGGGAAAAGCCATAAACACATGTAATTATACTTGTATATTAGAATTGTGAACAACAACTTTTATTTATAAACAACAGATTGTTTCACATTACAAGGATAATCAAAAGAACAAAAGCATAAGACAGCAACATCTTCTTCTCAGCCAACTGCTCATCCGTGGGTCAAATTTGCATTAGCAAGCTTTGGGCAATCCCTTAGGAAATGGCCCATCTCGCCACAGTTATAGCAAAGCCCTCGTGAGAAACGAGCTTGAGCAGGAGTGTTGCCAGCTTGATTTGGTACAGCTGTAGTTGGGCAAACCCTTGCTGTATGACCTATAAGTTCACAAATCTGACATTTGCGGCACTTCACACTAGGGTGATGATGAAGGTTACATTGGTTGCACAAGGGTGCAGTTCCATTGTATGGTTTCCTAGCAGGGGGTTGAGCTGGTTGGTTGGGGAAAGCTTGACCATTGTTAGCGACCACGGCGAAGTTCTGAGAAGCCTTTCGCTTCTTTGACTTCTTAGGGGATCGTTCGTCCATGGTCTTTGATTCCTTGATTGGTTCATTGGCTGATGGTGTTGTCGCCTGACTAGGTCCTGCCTGTCTTGGTGACTCTTGAGTGGCTTCATCCTGGAGATGATACATGGCAGTAGCTAATTCAACAGTCTTCAGGGCTACTTCGCCTATTCGCTGAGCGAATTTTGGCTGATTGCTCAGATATCTGGGCGTCATCGTGATGAAGAGACATTCTTGAAGAAAAAGAAAGGCATAGGGCGAAACAGGTGAAAGATTATTGGACAATCAAAACAGAATGATAACGAATGAAAATTGTGATCATTTGTTTGTTACCTAAGGCAAACAAATGAGATGGTGACAATTCACAGTAAATGGGTCAAAAATAATGTATCGCGAAGACATGCTCGCCTATAAGTGAACACTCATTCCAAGAATTCCCAGGTAAGCACAACTGGTCTCTCGTCTGATGAGATGTATACGAAGTGCTTGCCTTGCCAGAAAACCCAGAATACAGGCATTCACCCTTCCAGTTTGCACGTGTTCACATTATTTAAAACCCAAAACCTTGACGAGATTTTGAAAACTCAAAGGGGTTCAAAACCATATAACAGAGAGTTCAAAACCTTACAATAGAGGGTTCAAAACCTAGCAATCAATCATCCTAGAACAGATGATTAGTTTTCAAAGCGGTTTTGAAATTCACGTTCTTGTTGCGGTTGTCGCCTAAGGATAGGCGACAGTATTGTTTTATGACTAAACGCAAGTAAACTCGCGTTAGGGTCCTAAGAAGGTTATAGACTAGGTCAAAGCATCACTAATAACCTAATTCCCTATAACCATTGGCTCTGATACCATCTTTTCTGTCACACCCCGACCGCGTAAAACAACAAATCGCGGCGGAAACATCGGGGCGTGTTGCAACAGAATTAATGTTTCATAACCATGGATATCAAAAGTGTTTCGTTTTATTAAACATTGAGTAATTACATCGTCTTGAAATCTAATTACACTATTTAAACATAGTCTATCATTGTTATTGAGTCACTAAGGCCTTGTCCAGTCCTATGTGAGCATGCATCTTATCAATCGATATCATCCAACATACCTGAAACATATGTGAAAACGAGGTCAGCAAAGAAATGCTGGCGAGTACATAGGTTTTGTGAAAATAAGGTTCATGACTTCTGTTTAAGAAAATGTTTAGTCGTGAACCTTGAAATTTTGCTTTGTCTTTGTAAATCATTTGAAAAATAATAAGTTTAGATGATATGTATAAATAAGAGAATAATGCATGATCAAATGAATAACCACGTAAAATGAGTTTGTATAAGATAAGTTGTTTGTAAATAAATGTCTCGTGAAAAGTATGTTACTTGTATAAAATGTTCTATGTCTCAAACTGAAATGATTCAAATAACGCTACCATATGTAATACCATACAAACACTTATATATAGGAAGTACCAGCGGCGTATCCACCATGTTTGTATCATATTACACACGCATCGTTACTTAATCATTTAACCAAACCAAACCAACCAATTGTCAAATGTATTGAATAATATGTCAAAGTGTTCATGTCAAATGTCTATGTCAAATATCCATGTATGGCAAGTGAAATGTCTCAACTAAACCATATGCACAAAAACAAAGTATTTAAGTAAAACTTGGTTTAAATCAATACTATGTTTCGTGGAAAGGCATGATCAAATGTAAATCATGTCCAAATGTTTACCCAATCGTTAAACCATCTTGTTTTAATCGTTCAAATCGTTCTTGTTTTAACTGTGAAACTACTTAATGGTCGATTCTCTAATAACATTCAAACCTTCTTGACTCGTTCCTCGTTCCAACTCGCTCTCGTTCTCGTTCTTAACAAACCCTTACCAAAGGATAAGTTAATAATTACAGATTCAGTCGCTACCCACAACCCCCACACATAACAATGGGTGCAGTAAATAACGGGATTTGTCAGATCCTATGGTACCATAACCTAATACTGGTCGGCTTGATCATTGCTAATGAATGTCATTTGTTATGTAACCCAACCAACAAGTTTGTTCACTTTATTGAAATCGTTCTTGAAACTATTGTAATTGTTTTTGAAACCATTGTTATCGTTCTTGAAACCACATGGTAATTGTTATTGTAATCGTTCTTGAAATCACATTGTAATTGTTATTGTAATCGTTCTTGAAATCATTGTTAAAACATTTAGCACATATGAGTCACCCCAAAACAGTTTGGAAAACAGTAAAAGAGGGGAATAATGTACTCGCCTGGGAGTGCTTAGGAGTCTTGAACAACTACCAAGTAAGCTAGAGGAGTCCCGGAAATCAAACGGTACCTATTATAGGTAACTACATAATTAACCCGGACCTAAATCGGAAGACTGGGTAGCAGGAGGGTTTGTAAACCAAATGAGTGTAGGCACTCATATGATATGGTTTAACAAAGCCTACATACTAAATGAAACTTAACCTAAGTGTCTACGACCCATTACGACCCGTTTAGGTAGCTTATGCTACTTTAACGCGTCGTTTGCGTGAAACGCGTTCGGACCGCCTAACTAGCCCTATGACAAGTGTTATATGCCTAAACATGTTACATAATCAGTTATGTGACGAAAGTTTAGGTTACATATGCTTAATTACCAATTATACATGAAAAGGGTATTCTGGTAATTTACCTAAGGCATATAAACTACCTATCATACAACTACTTAAACGTCGTGACCATAAGGTATAACCTCGGAAGGTTATTCCCTACACTATGGTCACCTAATGTGTTTGGTCAGATCCTAATGATCGACCAAACTGGGTCGGGTTCGAGGTATAAGCGATTGTTTAGATCGCTTACCCTACGACCCTAAATAAGCACTAAACTAAAAGTGACGAGCTAAGCATGTTAAAACATGCTTAACTAAGTTAGAAAACCTGTTTGGTATCAAAACAAACGGTTTTGATACCCATAAGTAGTTTGGTTACAAAATACGCAAGAATACGTATTCTGGCCGAAACTACGGCTCGTCACTGAGCCTAGATAACGTGGTAATCAGTAGGTATAGTCCCAAAGGACTATAACCATCGTGATTACAATCACGTTGCGAAGTTCAAACGAACTTCGCATTGACCATTACTGGTCAACGCTGAAAGTCAAACAAAGTTTGACTTTCTGACTCGAAAAGCAGTAAAAATAAGGAAAAGAACGAAAGAATACTTACGAAGGGTCCCCGAATGCTAACCCAGATCAAAATAGCTCAGGTATGAAACGAAGGTTCCAACTTAGAGCTTTCTTAATCAGATTTGTGGGTTTTGAACAAATGGGGGGTTGGGTATTTATAGGAAAAGTAGAGCCGTTAGGATCGTTTCTTGAATATCGTGCCACGATCCGAGCCGTACACTTGTCGGAATGTTATGGTGCCTCAAAATGCTCCTTATCTTAGTGATTAAGCAAGTTGCAAACATGTGGTTGTGGTTAATCAGCTGAAAACAGGCTGTTAAAACATTGCATCTGGTCTGGATACCCCATACGCATCGTATGGTATACATACCATACGCATCGTATGGTGCAAGTTTGGCAGAATTACAGTTTTGGTCCCTGAACTGTATTTAGGTCATTTTTGACACGTTTAAGGCCCGTTAACCCCATTTCAAAGCTCTAAAATGAAGTTAAAGTATAGGGAACTTAAAACATGCTCAAAAATATCTCGGATGTCGGTTCGTTTGGCCGTACGAACGCGATGTTCGCTTAATTACGACGGAATGCGCATAAGCGCGAAAAACGATCCAAATGACGCGACGAATGGATTTTTCTCAAGGCGAACACTAAAATATAATATAGTCATGCTTACATAAATTTTTGGATGTCCGGATGTATTCAGAACGTAAGTTATGCGCGAAAATGCAAACTTGTGCACTTTTTGACGCTTTTAGTCCCTGAATGACACCAAAGTTTATTTTAGCATACCGAACACCTCAAAGCCTATTTCTAAGCTATGTAAAGGATATTTATGGTATGTTTAACTTATGGTCATGCTCCGGAATGTTCGTTACAGTTCAAATTGGCATACTTTCGCAGTTTGTCAACTTTAGTCCCTGTAAGCGAATTAACTTTGATTTCACCACACCAAACCTTCCAAAACTTATATCTAAGTTATGTATAGGTTATTTAAGGTATGTTAAGCCTATTTCACTATTCCGGAGTGTTTGTTGCATTAAACTGGTTATATTTACGCATCGGTGCGCGTATAACCTTCCAGAAAGTGATTTAGAGTTTGAAATTGAACAAGAATTGATATGTGCAAATGATACACATATTTTTACAAATCCCAAGTATGAAATGTAATATTTCATTGGTTTGGTATTTGTTTAATGGCCGTGAAGGCACAGGTGTTACATTTGGTTTACTAAAACAAATGTTTTTGGGTTAAGAATCATGGCTACGAGGTTTTATAAATTATAACCCACTTGATATGAGTTGGTTAAATTATGCTGCAATACTATGTACTTTTCAAAACAAGTTTTTTTTAATAAGGTATTGCAACATGTAAACTAGCCATGAATCCGACACTCCTATAAAACCTATGTGCTCGCCAGCATTTCTTTGCTGACTTTGTTTTTTTTACATATGTTTCAGGTGTTGTTGCTTGATGTTGATTGCTAGGATGCATGAGTCATATAGGATCTGGACGAGGCCTTAGTGACATAATAACAGTGATAGTCGATATGTAACTTGTTTGTTTTGTGTTAAAACAATGTAAATTACTTATTGAATAAATAAAACGAAACTCTTTTTGTATCCATGGTTGTGAGACAATAATTCTGTTAAAACACTCCCCGACGTTTCCGCCATGATTTGTTGTTTTACGTGGTCGGGGTGTGACAATAACCTTTATGCTTCATTACTATTTGATACTGGTGCGGACAAAAGCTTTGTGTCCGTTGAATTCGAACCTTTGTTAAATGTTATGCACTCTAAACTACCTAAGTCGTTTTCTGTCGAAGTTGCCAATGGCATATCCGTTTTAGTCGATTCCGTTCTTCGTGATTTTTGTCTTACTCCTTTACGATGATACCTTCACTATCAACCTTATACCCATGCAATTGGGTAGTTTTGACATTATCATAAGCATGGACTGGCTTCGCGAACACCATGCTGAAATCGCTTGCTACGAGAAATATGTTCGTTTACCTCTCCCGTCTGGCGACACCTTGCGCGTTTATGGAGACCGACCTTCAAAAGGACTAAGATTGATGTCCTGCACACAATCGAACAAATATTTACGCAAATCGTACTTTGCGTTTTTAGCCCACATTGTGGAAGAAAAGGGCAAGGGAAAGAGCGTAAGTTATGTTCCAGTGGTGCGCGACTTCCCTGACGTCTTTCCTGAAGATCTGCCTGGTATTCTCCTCCCCGATCTGTCGATTTTCGTATTGATCTCGTACCTGGTGCGACTTCTATTGCCAAAGCTCCGTATCATCTTGCTCCCTCTAAAATGCAAGAATTATCCACGCAACTCCAAGAACTTCTCGAAAAAGGTTTCATTCGTCCAAGTACCTCACCTTGGGGTGCTCCTATGCTTTTTGTCAAAAAGAAGGATGGCTCATTCCGCATGTGTATCGACTATCGTGACCTTAACAAACTCACTGTCAAAAATCGTTATCCTCTTCCGTGTATCGATGATCTTTTTGACCAACTTCAAGGCGCTACTTGCTTCTCCAAGATCGATCTTCAATCTAGTTATCACCAGCTTCGTGTTCTCGAAGAGGACATTCCCAAAACCGCATTTCGCACTCGCTATGGACACTACGAGTTCGTGGTTATGCCTTTTGGTCTGACCAACGCACCTGCTGTGTTCATGGATCTCATGAATCGTGTTTGTAAACCTTACTTGGATCGTTTCGTTATCGTCTTCATTGATGATATTCTCATTTATTCTAAATCTCAAGCTGATCACGAACATCACCTACGTCTTATACTCGAGCTCTTACGTGTCGAACGTCTTTACGCAAAGTTTTCCAAATGCGAGTTCTGGATAAAAGAAGTCCAATTCCTTGGGCACGTTGTTAGTGAAAAAGGAATCAATGTTGATCCTTCCAAAATCGAAGCGGTGAAGAATTGGACCGCGCCTAGAAACCCTTCTGAAATCCGTTCCTTCTTAGGATTGGCGGGTTACTACCGCTGATTCATTTCAAACTTTTCAAAGATCGTCGTTCCTCTCACTTCATTAACTCAAAAAGAGAAACCTTTTGCTTGGGGTCCTGAGCAAGAGGAGACTTTTCAAACTCTTAAAGAGCTACTTTGTAACGCTCCTATTCTCGCTCTTCCCGATGGGAATGATGATTTCATAGTATATTGCGATACCTTGAACCGTGGTCTTGGTTGTGTTCTCATGCAACGAGACAAAGTAATCGCTTATGCCTCTCGTCAACTCAAAATACATGAGTAAAACTATACTACCCACGACCTCGAGCTTGGCGTAGTTGTTTTTGCGTTAAAGATTTGGCGACACTACCTATATGGTACTAAGTGTGTGGTTTTCACTGACCATAAGAGCCTACAACATATCTTTAACCAAAAATAGCTAAATATGCGTCAGCGACGTTGGGTGGAATTACTTAACGACTAAGACTGCGAGATTCGCTATCATCCTAGAAAGGCGAATGTCGTGGCCGATGCTCTTAGTCGTAAGTCTCATGTTAGTAGTATTCGTTGTTTTCACATCTCGAGCGACCTTCACACTTGCATTCGTGAAGCTCAATACTCATCCGCCAACGAAGGAACCTTATTCGTAGAAATACGTGGTGCTACTGAAGATCAACTTGTAAATAAATCTAATGGACTTCAATACTGTCGTGATCGCATTTGGGTACCAAATCGCGACAATTTGCGTGAACTTATCATGAACGAGGCACACAAATCCAAGTACTCGATTCATCCTGGTGCTGACAAGATGTACCAGAATCTTCGTACATCCTATTGGTGGCCTGGTATGAAGAGAGACATTGCCACGTATGTTTCTAAGTGTCTCACCTGCTCAAAAGTCAAAGCCGAGCATTAGAGACCTTCTAGTCTACTCGAAAAACCTGAAATCCCCGTTTGGAAATGGGATAGCATTGCTATGGATTTCGTAACCAAACTTCCTCGTACGCCTTCTGGTCACGATAGCATATGGGTGATTATCGAGCGTCTGACCAAATCCGCTCATTTCCTTCCTATTCGTGAAGATTTCAAGGTTGAATGACTTGCTCGACTCTACACTGATGAAATCATATGCCATCATGGTATTCCTCTCGATATCATTTCTGATCGTGATGGTCGTTTCACTTCGCGTCTTTGGCAAACTTTCAAGTCCGCTATGGGTTCTCATTTGAATCTCAGTACGGCCTTTCATCCTCAAACGGATGGATAGACTGAACATACTATCCAAACCCTAGAGGACATGCTCCGTTCTTGTGTCATCGACTTTGGTGGCAGTTGGGATGTGCATTTACCATTGATCGAGTTCTCGTACAACAATAACTACAGCTCCAGTATTCAAATGGCTCCTTTTGAGGCATTATATGGTCGCAAATGCCGATCTCCTTTAAGCTCGCACGAGATTGGTGAAAACAATTTACTGGTCCTGAGATCATACAAGAAACAACGGATAAGATTCTTCAAATCCGTGATAACTTACTCAAGGCTCGTAGTCGACAAAAGAGATATGCTGACAAGAGACGCAAACCATTGGAGTTTAACGTTGGTGACCACATGCTACTCAAGGTATCTCCTTGGAAAGGAGTAGTTCGTTTTGGTAAAAAGGGAAAACTTGCCCCTCGCTATGTTGGTCCTTTCAAGATACTCGAAAGCATCGGCAAGGTGGCTTATCAACTCGATTTACCTCAAGAGCTCAACAACATTCATCCGACGTTTCACGTTTCGAATCTCAAGAAGTGTCTCGCTAAAGAAGGACTTCAAGTTCCTCTCGAAGATCTCCAAATCAATGACACTTTGCATTTTGTGGAGAAACCCGTCAAAATCATGGACCGAGGTGTCAAGAAACCGAGGCACAACCAAATTCCTATCATCAAGGTTTGATGGGAAGGAAAACGTGGCGCTGAATTTACTTGGGAACTCGAGAGTGATATGAAGACCAAGTATCCGTATCTTTTCGTTACTTCTTCCTAAATTTCGGGATTAATTTTCCTAAAGGAGGGGAGACTGTAACGCTCCGCATTTCCGCACTTTCTTATTTTAGCAAATCATGTTGTACTTTCCATATTTAGACACTTGTACTCTCTTTTTAATCTACTTTCGTTTCATTTGTAATTCGAGACTATTGATCATAATGATAACAAAGCTATTTTAATCATGTTTGTGTATTCGTATTTGACTTATGTGCGACTGATAATCAAAATTCACGTTTGAACGATATATTATCCAAGACTCTTGGTTCGTTAATACACAATGAAACTCGATGCTCGTTAAACTAGTTAAAACTCGTAAAATAATGGAAGTCGAATCCTAATTCTCGAAACTCGAAAGCTCCGTGAAATGAATAATCGTTTAAATATTTTTATCCTAATTTAAATTTGTTTATAAATATGGTTATTTACCTATCCTATTTTATTTAATTAATTAAATTAATTAATTTTACTATTTAAAAGTTTAATTTTTATAATAAACTAGTTAGTCTCGTTAATTTTTAAAGTTAGTATATACAAACTAACCTAGTTAGTTTAAATTATAAGGTTAGTTCCTTTAAAAAATAACATAACTTAAGTCTATTAAAGTCCAGGGACTAATTGTGTAATTGGCTGAAAGTTTAATGTTTTAAAAAAAATTATCAAAAAAAAAAAACTGCTGACCACGGGACTCGAACACTGGTCACCAGCATACCCAAACACGCTCCAAACCACTATGATGTGGCCTTGACATCGAACAAAACCTGGCATCCAATACATTTATCAACTCGCTCAAAGGATCCCTGGCGGCCCGCGATGGCCCATATCCGCAGCCGCGGCCAGAATGGGTTTCAGCTCGAATTTTAGCGCGAATTTTATGTTTTTTTTTAGTTTTAAACCTTGATTTAACATTAAATACCCAACCACAACCTAACCTAACTCTTCCCTATAAAAACCCATCATTCTCCAAGAATTTGACACTTTGCTAATAACTCAAAACACTCTCAATATCCCTCTAATCAGCTGGTAATTTGAAGATTCGAGCAGAAACACCAACCTTCACAAAAGTATGCATAACTTTCTTGTTTCTTAACGTTTTTCATCCATTCTTTTTCCCACTTGCTTGGAACAACCTTAGGAACATTTCCAGAGGTTTTCCATGGAAAACCAAGCCCTGGAATGTCCCCGAAAAGGCTCCAAAGTGGACTATTATCTTCTGTTTTCACTTAAACTTTCTTAAACTTAACTAAACTTGAGTCTATCTCATCTCAAACCTATGTCCTAATGCTCATAATCAATCGAATGGTTAGTTAGGCTTAAAAACCAGGCTGAGACATGTTAAATCAGAAGTTAAAACCTCACAAACATTCTGTTTTAGTTAGGGTTTTACCCACGAGGAGTGTTCAAGCTTGAAGCTTGATGAATGTGTGATTGTTAGACTAGCTTGGGCTATCTTTCATAGAAATCCACTCACTTCTTGATGTTTTCCATAGATTACTTGTTGTATTTCATTATTCTTGTAAGTTCATGACCCTCCTTGTTGTTCATAACAATAAGTGTAGTGGTGAACAATGGAGGTACCTAAATGGGAGCTTTGTTCTTCCTACCTCATGTATGATTTCCATGATACTTAGAGGTGCCTAAATGAAGACTTTAGTCTTCTACCTCATGCTTGACATATATGATATAGTATAATCTATGTAATACTTATGTAACCCTTAAATAATCGAACCCTTGGTGATGGACTAATGGACATTCGTCAAGATAGTAGATTGTATCATCTTAGGCCTTGACAACTTGTCACGATTCTAATGGAAATTTGTTCCATGAAAACATTTAACTCTTTTGGAGTTTCATAGTGTCAAGAACAAGTGTCATTGGTGTTAGATGATTATTTTCTTATATCTATGTTTATGTTATTCTATATTCCGAATCTATAATCTTCCGATTTCCCCAAACTCACACACCTATGTTTTCTTCGTGTAGAAGGACAAGGTGCTCCAAATTAACCCATCAACCAACTCGCGGGATTTCAAGTAGGAAAGCTTGCAAAAACCGTGAATATACTCGATCCCGTTTTCCTTTTTATCACTTTTGGGTGCAACATGTATGCTATAAAAAATTACACGACACTTGAAACTATTTTAAACTCTATCCATGCCTAACATGAAACTATATGATGCTTGTTTAGACTTGTTATGCTAATGTAAACTATTTGTGTCGATATATGCTTCATTAACTTTGCTAGCCTACCTTAACAATTATAGCGCTATAGGAGTAATGCACCGCCCACGATTCTTGGGGTATTGTTAAGTTAAACATGTTAACATCCCTTTTATTCTATTTAGGATAGGCTATTTTAACGCATTGGAAACTTGGGTTTGAACATATGGTACACCGTTTCGGCATGCTAGTAAACTTGCTTAATATGATTCATGTTGGATATGAGCACTTAAACTATTTTAATCTATATTATGCTATGTAACAAAACTTGTATACTCGCCTTTGCTTTTGCATTGAACTCTATTTTAATACATGTTGCAGGTTGATTGATGAGTTGATTTTGAAGAAATGCAATTTAGGTGGACTTAGATACACATCTAGATTACTTTATCATTGGATGTTATGTTTGTTCTTTTGAGACAATGTTGTTATTTCTATTTGAATCTTGTATGACAATTAGTTTTTGAAATGAAATTTGAATTTAATTATTATTGTCACATAGTGTTAAGAAGTCTTTTGCAATCTTGTTTTCGTCTCATCCCGATGTTTCCGCCATCGCTTGGGGTGTGACAGTTCAACATGTCACAAGTACAAGTTCAAACACCTTCACAAGCACAAAGTCAATCCCAGCCTCAGTTACCAATAGTTTCTCAAGTTTCTCAAACTACTGGTTCTAGTTCCCCTGCACCATAAACAATTCAACAAAGCTTTTTCACTCAAAAGCTTTGTAGATTAGAGTAGTCTACCTGAAGATTTGAATGATGAACACTTTAGCATGCTCGCACTCAATCATGATCACCAAAATCTTGCCCTAGTTGCCTTAGAAGCATTAAGTAAGACATCTGATCATAGCACTAATGAAACTACTGGTTTAAGCATCTCCACTTGCTATATCAACAACTGTTGGACCATCTCAGCATGTTGATATATCCCTAGAAATACTATCAGAACTTTGTTCAGAAAAGTGCGTTCAAGCATTTAGGGATATCAAACCAGTGAATATCATGTTACTTGAGAAATCAGAAAACTCTAAAAAACTGTTGGCTTAAACCATCAAAACTCACAAACAAGTTTTGAAAGAAAAAGATCAACTCATTTCTAAATTAAAACATGAAGTTTCAAATCATTCTACACAACTCAAATCACTTCTTTCAAAATATCAGATTTGTCAAGAACAACTTGCATCAACACAAGTAAATTGCCAACAATGGGTTGAGTCATGTAAAGGGTTTGAAATTTTGTTGAATTAGTAATCTAAAAGCAATGTAAAATTAAGTCTAGGGTATACACACACACAACGACCAAATGATTACAATCCTAAAACTCAACTCCATGTCATTGAATCCAATTCATCAATTGGAAAGGAGTCTATAAACATTGAGTATGGTTCTTCTCACAAATTCATTGATCAACACAACACCAAGTGGTCTGATGAAACTTGTGTTGACAAGAATTTCAAACAAATGACCTTTGTGACCTCCAATGGGAAAATAACGTCAATTGCTAACCCATCAGTAGTTTAGTCCAAGTTACTGGCCCTAACCAGAACATAAAAACCAAATCAAAATCTGGTTCAAAAAGGGGCAAAGGCACATCATTCTGCACTATTGTGAGAAAACTAGTCATAATACTGAAGATTGTTACATGGTCTTAGCTTATGAGAAAAGCATGATTCAGAATATGGAAAACTTCGATGAAAACCCAATATTCTACCCATGTAGTGATTCTAGTTATTTTGAATCCACTGGGTCTTCTGAGATCTTTAGAACAGTTGAAGCTTCTGTTACATTGGCCTTGAATCACAGAAAATTCAATAGACCAGCACAAGTTACTGATGCACCTCCTGCAGACATCTTGCCAAAGCAGAAAATTTCCCATTCTATCCTTAATCAGTACAAGCAAAGGAGGTCTGATCAAGGTGCTGAGCTAAAAGCACTGACAGAGAACCAAAAGGAACTGATTAAGATGGTATATAAGTTGACAATAAGTCAAAATAGTGGTCAAAGTGATCAATCAAATTATGATGGAACCAAGCTTGTAAATCATAAGGCGTGGGTTCCAAAATCTCATCATTAAAGAATTCTCCAATAAAAAAAGGAGAATTACTACTTTTACACTCTTTTGTACATGTTACACAAATTTGCTGGTACCCAGCAGTTTGGCTAAATCCAGCCGTTTCTCATGACCGTTATCCATTCCCTATAAATAAGCTTCTAGATCAATCTGAGTTCCTTTTAACCACCTCAGAATTCTCTTGTGATCAATTATAACCTAAAACTCTCAAATCTTCTTCCTGAACTTTCATTCTCTCATTTATCACTCATGGCAAACCTCCCATTCCAACCCACCCACAATCTTCTTCCTTATCTAACCAAGGAGAAGGGTCACACTTAGTATCATCATGTTATTGATCTCATAGAGAAATCACCTTTTTACCATGCCCTAACAGTAAACCCACCATCTATAAAACCACCTTGCATGATTTCTGGAGCCCAACTAAGATAACTTAAAATGACAACAGCTAGGCACCATACAAACTCATCAGAATCTATTGCAAATCCTGGAAGTGCTCTGGTGGTTCAGGAAGGAGGTGGCTTCGATTGGACTCAACATTTGCATGATCTGCAGATTACTCCAGACACCGTGTATCAATCAAATCAAGCTCTTGTGGCACAGGTGAACGAAGACATTGAATCAGCCACTGAAATCATTGAGGAGACTGTCTATCAAGCTCTCATGGCTCAGATGAATGACTACACTCCTTCTGAAGCTGAGATATGTGTAGATAATATTTGTTGTACTCCTGCATGTAGAGAAAAACTTAGCGGGTACAAAGAGCAGGCATACTCGCTCGTCATGCAACTTAGAATGTCCAGGTCTGATGAATATCAGATTAAAAAGTAAATAGATGGATATAAGGATATGGTGGAGGCGCAGAAGCGTCATATCCTACAGTTGCATGAAGATCTGAGTCAAGCATAATGTAGATATCTCCACTTCAAAGAGTTGTCTGAAAAACTAACTGTTGAACTTGAAAATTTAAAATCAACTTTTGAAAATACAAAGTTTAATTTCAAAAAAATTGATGTGTCTAGTGAGAAAGTTGAAAAAATGATTAATCAACAGTTAAAACACAGTAAAAAGGAAGTGCGGAATAAGGGATTGGGATTCGTATGCATACCTCCACCATACAATCACAATTACACCTCACTTCCCATGACTGAAGAGGAGATAGATAATCTTCCAAAAATGGAATATGGGAAACCAAGGGATAAGAAGGTCGAACCTGCAAAATCTAGAAAAATAAAAATCACAAGGCCTGATAAAACTGAAATCATTTTGGAGAAACAGGCCTATCAAAAAAAGTTTATTAAACCAGAGAATGTTTCAAACCATACCGAAACACTAAATTTTGAGAATAACGTAAATACTGATAAACACTTTCAAGTATTGGAAAATACAGAATCATGTTTTTTTTCTCAAAATTCACATGAAAAACAACCTCAAGAACAAGAGTCTAAAGTAAAATTGAACAATGTTGAGTTTGCCATGATGAAAGGGTTGGCTGAGTTTATGAAAGGGTTTAGAATTGGCAAACAGAGTGAATCAGCTTCCTCGTGTGATTCAACATGTGACTCCTTTGAGACAACTAGTTGTGAGAAATCAAAAATGGTTGAATTAGTCGTATCCAACGATGAATTACCTAGGGAAGCGAAGTCATCTCAGACTGACATCGAGTCTGAAAAAATTACTGAATCACCAGTTTCATCTGATTCGACATGCGATTCCTCAGAAAAGGCTGACTGTGAAAACTCAGAGTTAGTTAATTCACTAGAATCTAGCAACGAATCAACTGAGACAGTTGATTCAGAATTGACCAACGAAGAATTAGAATTAACACTAGGAGCTTCTGTTGAGTCAAATGGTGAAAAGACCACAGAAGCCCCTGCTGGACTTTCAAATGAAGATAATTCTGATACTTCTGAATCAACGGTGTCACTAGAAACTGAAAGCGATACTACTGCATTGTGTGACACCGTTTGCGAACAAATGAACGTTACTAACCCTGTTGCTTCAAATGCAGACCAAGTAGCTATTGAAGATTGGGTGGATGAAGATGATGAGGATGATGTTGATTTATTTGCTTTGAAAAATAAAATTCAGAAAAACAATACTTTAATTTCTGAAAAATTAAATAATATTTCAATTTCTTCTAATGCTTTGGATTGTGTGGGCTCTGTGTTTAAGAGCGAGAGTTGTTCTGACATTTATTTTGGTTCTATTTGCATGGATTTGAATTTAGTTGTTTTGCCTAATAAAGTTGATCAATCTAAAAATCTATTGGTTAAACAAACTAAAATGGAAGGTGAAACAAAATATGTTCTACCAAAATCAAGATCGGCAAATCCAACAAAAAGTAATTATGTTTCTAAGAATCAAACTAAACCTGCTTCGCTTGTTTCTCAGGAACCACCCTTCTAACCCCCTTCCAGGAAGTTAACGTGCTTTATATAGACCGTACAGACACGAATAAGTGAATCAACAAAACATGAAGAATGATTTAGTAAAATTCACCTTCAATATAGAAAACTAGTTATTAAAATCATTAATGCACACCCAAATAAAAAGGAGAAAAAGGTTGGAAATCAAAAAAGTAATACATAAAAGATTTGTCTTTACCAAGTGATGTATGAGTTTAGCCAAGAATGGCCTTTGATTGACAAGAACTCTTACGATCGATCTTCGATCTTGAGACTACTACACACTCTAAAAGATGGAAGATGGATGATGGTGGTGGGTGTTGGTGTTGTAGTGGTGGCAAGTGTGAGAGAAATGGTTTGCCAAGGGATGGGTTGGATTGAAACCAAACACCTCTATTTATAGCTGAAAGCAGACTATCAACACGGCCCCGTGCCCTCCTTGCACGGCCTCGTGGCCTTCATTCTCTCTCCTCTTCATTAACTATAGTGTCAGAACTTATACTAACACGGCCCCGTGTGTCAACGGCACGGCTCATGGCAATTGTACTTGGTGTACTATCTTAGATTCTGTGAATCTTAGACTTGACCAAGCCCCGTGTTGAGTTGGCACGGCCCTGTGTTGGTTTGTCTTTTCTTCTTATCTTTTTCTGCATGGAATCTTGACTGGGCACGGCCCCATGCCTAAGCTTCTGTTTTGTTATTTTTATTAGTTTGGATGTGGACGGGGGCTCGGCGAGTCATGTCAATCCTCCTTCCTTGTATTTATGTTGGTTTCCAACATTAGTATGGAAAAAGGGTTGATTTTACGTCATATTTGATATAATTTATATGTTGTATTTTATGCACATCAAATACCCCCACACTTGAATATTTGATTGTCCTCAAGCAAAACTCTAAAATGTGGCTTACACACTCAAACGGAATAGGTAAAAGAGAATGTTTTTAGGCTTATATTTAGAGTGTCGGGAATCCAAGTTCTAAATTTACTTTGTTTTTATTTTATTTACAATCTATATTGTCATGATTTATTTAAAACACAAATTAAGAAAAAATTATTTGTTTTGGGCATAACATGCCTTTATAAAATTCTATTTAGTTATATACAAATTACACACTTCACAAGTAGTCACTCAACACTCGGCCGAAGATGTATAAGTGAAACGCTCGGTCCCGGTTTGGAACTTACTCCTACTATAGGCTTGACAAGCAATCAAACCTCCTCCTTTTTGACGTTTTAATCCTTGTAAATATCAAGAGCGCTTTTGAGAGGGTAGGTTGCGGCTCGGGTAGATGTGTTTTATTGAAAGTGGCTAAAATTGTAAAATGTCGGTTTTTCTTTTGAAATTTTGTTTGCTTGTAACTTAGTTAAAAACTACATATTTATAAGCAATAATTTATGCTTATTTATTTTAAGTAGCTAGATTTTTTTTTAAGTAAACTAAGTCACTTCTTTTATATGATTTTCAATAGAATCGCATTTACTAAAAACAAGGGGTGTGAAAACAAAAAGAATTGGTTTTGGGGTCTGGGTGGTTGTTTTTGCAAAAATATATTTTTGCGGGTTTAGAAATGAAAGGTTTTAAGGTTCAAAGGGGTTTATCTAAGGGGATGTATTTGTTAAAGAAAGAAAAATAAAGGTTTAAAACGAAAAACGGGTTTAGTCCTAGTGCCTCTATCATTTACTTACTTTGATTTGTGTCGGTAAGGATTTGGAACATATTGCTTTGGCAAGTTCTAGATTTGTAAGAACCAAACCGGCTATTCACACAAGAAACAAAAATTGAGCAATTAGTTTAGATGTGTATTTATATGCTCGGTAAAGGCTCAAAACTCACTTTTGTGGGAAAATGGTTATAGTGTAAAAATGTATATATAATCAAATTTTACAAAGATTTATTATGCTCGTTTTTATAATTTTCTGAATTGATTCTTTTTATCACAACGCTATTTGGTGTAAATTAGTAAAAACATAATTTTTAGAACTTATTTAACCAACTAAACCGAGATAAGTAAAAAATGAAAAATTTTGACAAAAAAGTTTGGGGTGATTAGCTGTTTTCCAATGCGAGTTTTGTGTAAGGCTTGTTTTTTAGAACAACTGATTCAAGGCTTTAACACCCCCCCCCCCCCCACACACACACACTTAAATTGCACATTGTCCTCAATTTGTCCCAAATAGGATTTATTTTGATTAAATGTGTAAAAATAACAAAACTTTGCAGTTACTAGGCACCAGGCACGGGGGCGTGTCGGGTGGACACGGCCCGTGGCCAAAGTGCCAGTAACATGTTTTTTCAGAAAACTTACAGTGTAGTGAGCACGGGGTCGTGCCTGGCGGGCACGACCCGTGTCACTTTCTGGGAGAAAATTTTCAACATCAAGTATGTGGGCACAGGGGCGTGTCTTATGAACACGGCCCCGTGGAAATCGTCTGTTTCAGTTAAAAACTCGGGTTATGTTGTTTGGCTTCTGTTTTCCGGGCTTGGGGACCACTATGTTTAGTGTGTCTAAGCCTCCCATGGTACTTGTAAGCTACAATTCTACCGCAATACAACAATCCAACATAAACATAATAATATCCTAAATTACGAAAGTTAAGTAGTTCCACCATCACCAAATCACAAATTAAAAAGAAATGCAGAAAAGTAAATTGTTTAGCGGGACGCAGCCTAGATGGTACGAGATTGTTCAAAAGTCAAGGAAAGATAACCTGGAAGATACCAACGTCGCCTGCCACCACCATTACCTAGTCTGAGTCCATGTCCTGACCTTCCTCCTCTTCCTCCTCGCCGCGAAACACCATGTTGTCCCGGATGTAGGTAATGTCGTTTTGCATGGCGATAATGTTGCGTTCCCTACTTCTGATTCGGGTACTTGAGCTTTGGCCCAAGTTGTAGGCATTTTTTCTAGACTTGGAGGGTTTCCTGCATGATATTATATAAATTATATAGGTTAGGAAAATCTCCTCCGCCTTGGGATGAGGAGCCCGGAAATGATCCAGGGTGTGGAGGACGATTTGGGACATCTTCGATCGCAAGGATTTCATCTCGGTCATTCGGGTTCCAAACCCGGCCACATGCATCCTTAAAGCGCATCAATTTGTTGTTACAATCGATGATGAGGTAGATGCGGAGAGGACCAGTGACGAGAGCATCATAGCTTTCCCGCTGTCCCACAGTGTCAAGCGTCTCATAGCAAACTTGTCTCGGAGGCTCGTCATGCCTAGCTTGCAACACCTCCAACTGATTTTGGTAATCGAGTTCAGAAGATTTGAACCTTAGGAACTTGTGTGGATCCATTTCTGCAAGAAAAAACCCGTAAGATAGTTGGCATGTTGAAAATTATGCAAAAAACTGAAATAAGATGGTCTTTACACGACCCCGTGTCTTTTAGACACAGCCCCGTGTCTGGGATCTGGATTGCCCATGGCTCTGATGTGTGCAAAATGTAACATATAAATTACATCAAATGAGGCGTAAAACTAACACTTTTTTAGTACTAATGTTGGAAAAAGTGTGTTTTTGTCTTCCTTTTGAATTTACAGGACCAAATGAGCTTAAACGAGCAAAAGGAACAAATATACAGCCAAAACCAACATAATGCAAAGAAAAGGAATAAACGTGACATGCCCGACCCCTCGGCAGCATCCCCAAAGCAAAAACAAGTCAATAGAAGACTGACCATGGGGTCGTGCCCACTGGACACGGGGGCGTGGTCAGATGCTTTCAGAAAAGACAAAGCTGTAGAAGGTTCTACGCCCACCACGGGGGCGTGCCCAGCTCAGCACGGGGCGTGGTCAACCCTAAGATATGCAGAATCTTGCAAAATCTTGATAGTATAGATACGACTCTGACCACGGGGCCGTGCCCACTGTACACGGGGATGTGTGGGACCCTCTGCTGACAACTGCATTTAATGAAGGAAGAGAAAAGGCTGGCAACGGGGGCGTGCCCACTGGACACGGGGCCGTGGCCAGGGCTCTGTGCAGGCTATAAATAGGGGTGCTTGGTTCACTTCAAAGGCATCCCTTGGCAAACCACTACTCTCCCACCTTGCCACCACTCCACCACCACTACACCACCATCACATACCACCATCATCCATCTTTAGAGTGTGTAGTAGTCTCGAGATCCAAGATTGATAGTAAGAGTTCTTGCCAATCAAAGGCCTTGTTTGGTTAAGCCTCTTACATCACTTGGTGAAGACAAGTCTTTTGTGTATTACTTTTGATTTTTAATCTTTCGGCACTTTTTATTTGGTTTTGTATTAATGACTTTAATAACTGGTTTCTTATGTTGAAGGTGAATTTTCTTTATCATTTGTCTGTGGTGTCTTGGCGTTACTTTACTGTCTATATAAAGTAAAAGATTGCATCATTCATGTCTCTACGGTCTATATAGAGATATGTTGGCTACCTGGTCGAGGGTTAAGGGAATGGTTTAGTAAGGTTCTTGCCTTGTTCAGTGTATATATCCTGCAAGGACCTGGTTCAAGCTTACTAGGACCTCCTTCAATACCCACTGTTATTGGATGACGGGGGTGCGAATGGCTTGAACTCCTCATATGTAAACTACTATTAATCAGTGTTGTAAAAGTCGCTAGGCGGTCCCTAGTCGGCCGACTAGGGAGTTGGGAGTAATCGGAGTACTCGGAGAGTACTCGGGGAGTACGCGGACATGGTAAATATAAAGAAAATTAATTGTTATATATTATTTATGTGTTAAAATAAGCATAATTCATGTCAACTGAGTATAATTTAAAATGAAACAAGTTTAAAGTTCAAATATTCTAAATACAAGTCCGACTAGTCTGAGTACAAGGCCGAGTAGTCCGAGTACAAGGCCGAGTAGGCCAATTTTGACCGAGTTTGACCGATTAAAAGTCAACAAACCACGTTGACCGCCTAGACCGATTAGGCCGACTACGTCCGACTAGGCGCCGACTAGGCACCGAGTACTCCCGAGTAATCCCGAGGCCGACTAATTGAGACCGCCTAGGAGGAAGTCGCCTCGGAGGGGGTCCGAGGACCGAGTACTCGCCGAGTACTCGGCCGAGTAATCCGACTTTTACAACACTGCTATTAATACATTAAACCGGCTACTTGGGATTATATCCCTGCTGACTGAAACCACTTAGCCGAGGGTAACGTCACCTTCAAAAGAGGGACATACCACTTTTCGCATTAATAACTTAATGAATTATCTTTCAATATTCCGACCCTTTGGGATTGTATCCTTGCTGACTCAAATCACTGGGTTGAGGGTAACGTCACCTTCAAAAGAGGGGCCTACTACTATAACTAAGATAATCTCTTAAAAAGTCCGAAAGTGCGAAAATCATCAAAGGGTACATTAAAGGCGAGTCGAATCCAAGTGATTCATCTTGTCTATCTGTTTTTATTTTATTTTTATTTATGCATTTTTAGTTTTTCTTTTCATGTTTCAAACTTTTTCTCCAAATTTTAGATTGATTAGACGTTGAGGATAAACCGGTACTAAAAGCTCTTGTGACCTTGGATGACCTCGGTATCTTAGCAACGCTATACTACGATCACGATGGGTGCACTTGCCCAAGTGTGTGTTTAGTGTTAGTAGAATATCATGTTTTATAAATTTAAAACTTGACAAATGCGTAAAATGGGCTTAAAATATCAATAAAAATATATCGCACTCGAGACGCACCAAGTTTTTGGCGCTGTTGCCGGGGACACAAGGATTTTAAAAAGTTAGGAATCAATGGCCTAATTATTTTTTCTTATTTTTCTATTTTTTTAGGATTTTTCTTAATTTTTCAGCTTCTACAGACTTGAGCACGGGTCGTGCTCAGCCAGACACGGGGCCATGTCCATCTTTGTTATTGGCAATCCTTTTTTAAGTCAGACAGTGGCTGACCACGGGGCCGTGCCCACTGAACACGCCCCCGTGTCCACTTTTTAGTTACTGAAAACAAAACCGATGAGTTCATAGACCCGAGCGATTCGACATACACTTTCTTTAACGAGAGCCCGAATAAGGGGAATAAAGGTCGGTGTCGCCCACCGGTATTTAGCTTAGGTTTTACCCTTTCGGATAACCCATTGCGTTCTTGTTTAAATTAAGAGCAATTAAGGTACCTTAGGCACTTCGGTGTTGTTCCCTCCAGTAAGGAACCACCCGATCCGGATGAATTCCTTAAAATAAGACAAAACTTCATAAAACTCTCTAGCCACGGGGCCGTGTCCAGGTCAACACGCCCCGTGCCCACTTAAATATTGATCACGGGGTCGTGTCCAGACCAACACGCCCCGTGTTCAGAATACGGACAAAATGTGTCAGAATCTTGTCTGACCATGGGGCCGTGTCCAGCCAGCCGACATGGGGTCATGCCCAATGGACACGGGGGCGTGGTTAGAAGCCTTCATAAAAGACAAAGCTGTAGAAGATTCTACGCCCACCACGGGGGCGTACCCAGCTCAGCACGGGGCGTGGTTAACGCTAAGATATGTAGAATCTTGCAAAATCTTGATAGTACAGATACGATTCTGACCACGGGGCCGTGTGGGACCATCTGCTGACAACTGCATTTAATGAAGGAAGATAAAAGGTTGGCCACGGGGGCATGCCCACTGGACACGGGGCCGTGGCCAGGGCTCTGTGCAGGCTATAAATAAAGGTGCTTGGTTCACTTCAAAGGCATCCCTTGGCAAACCACTACTCTTCCACTTTGCCACCACTCCACTACCACTACACCACCATCACCTACCACCATCATCCATCATCTATCTTTAGAGTGTGTAGTAGTCTCGGGATCCAAGATAGATAGTAAGAGTTCTTGCCAATCAAAGGCCATGTTTGGTTAAGCCTCTTACATCACTTGGTGAAGACTAGTCTTTTGTGTATTACTTTTGATTTTTAATCTTTTGGCACTTTTTATTTGGTTTTGTATTAATGACTTTAATAACTAGTTTCTTATGTTGAAAGTGAATTTTCTTTATCATTTGTCCGTGGTGTCTTGGCGTTACTTTACTGTCTATATAAAGTAAAAGATTGCATAATTCATGTCTCTCCGGTCTATATAGAGATATGTTGGCTACCTGCTCGGGGGTTAAGGGAATGGTTTAGTAAGGTTCTTACCTTGTTCAGTGTATAGATCCTGCAAGGACCTGATAGCGTTGTGATAAAAAGAACCAATTCAGAAAATTATAAAAACGAGCATAATAAATCTTTGTAAAATTTGATTATATATACATTTTTACACTATAACCATTTTCCCACAAAAGTGAGTTTTGAGCCTTTACCGAGCATATAAATACACATCTAAACTAATTGCTCAATTTTTGTTTCTTGTGTGAATAGCCGGTTTGGTTCTTACAAATCTAGAACTTGCCAAAGCAATATGTTCCAAATCCTTACCGACACAAATCCAAGTAAGTAAATGATAGAGGCACTAGGACTAAACCCGTTTTTCGTTTTAAACCTTTATTTTTCTTTCTTTAACAAATACATCCCCTTAGATAAACCCCTTTGAACCTTAAAACCTTTCATTTCTAAACCCACAAAAATATATTTTTGCAAAAACAACCACCCATACCCCAAAACCAATTCTTTTTGTTTTCACACCCCTTGTTTTTAGTAAATGCGATTCTTTTGAAAATCATATAAAACAAGTGACTTAGTTTACTTAAAAAAAATCTAGCTACTTGAAATAAAAAAGCAGAAATTATTGCTTATAAATATGTAGTTTTTAACTAAGTTGCAAGCAAACAAATTTTCAAAAGAAAAACCGACATTTTACAATTTTAGCCACTTTCAATAAAACACACCTACCCAAGCCGCAACCTACCCTCTCAAAAGCGCTCTTGATATTTACAAGGATTAAAACGTCAAAAAGGAGGAGGTTTGATTGCTTGTTAAGCCTATAGTAGGAGTAAGTTCCAAACCAGGACCGAGCGTTTCACTTATACATCTTCGGCCGAGTGTTGAGTGACTACTTGTGAGGTGTGTAATTTGTATATAACTAAATAGAATTTTATAAAGGCATGTTATGCCCAAAACAAATAATTTTTCTTAATTTGTGTTTTAAATAAATCATGACGAATATAGATTGTAAATAAATAAAAACAAAGTAAATTTAGAACTTGGATTCCCGACACTCTAAAGATAAACCTAAAAACATTCTCTTTTACCTATTCCGTTTGAGTGTGTAAGCCACATTTTAGAGTTTTGCTTGAGGACAATCAAATATTCAAGTGTGGGGGTATTTGATGTGCGTAAAATACAACATATAAATTATATCAAATATGACGTAAAATTAATCCTTTTTCCATACTAATGTTGGAAACCAACATAAATAAAAGGAAGGAGGATTGACACGACTCGCCGAGCCCCCATCCACATCCAAACTAACAAAAATAACAAAAACAGAAGCTTAGGCACGGGGTCGTGCCCACTAGGCATGGGGTCGTGCCCATTCAAGATTCCATGCAGAAAAAGATAAGAAGAAAAGACAAACCAACACAGGGTCGTGCCAACTCAACACGGGGCGTGATCAACTCTAAGATTCACAGAATCTAAGATAGTACAGCAAGTACAATTGCCATGAGCCATGCCGTTGACACACAGGGCCATGTTAGTATAAGTTCTGACACTGTAGTTAATGAAGAGGAGAGAGAATGAAGGCCACGGGGCCGTGCCAGGAGGGCACGGGGCCGTGTTGACAGTCTGCTTTCAGCTATAAATAGGGGTGCTTGGTTTCATTCCAACTCATCCCTTGGCAAACCATTTCTCTAACACTTGCCACCACTCCACCACCACTACAACACCAACACCCACCACCATCATCCATCTTCCATCTTTTAGAGTGTGTAGTAGTCTCAAGATCGAAGATCGATCGTAAGAGTTCTTGTCAATCAAAGGCCATTCTTGGCTAAACTCTTACATCACTTGGTGAAGACAAATATTTTATGTATTACTTTTTTGATTTCCAACCTTTTTCTCCTTTTTATTTGGGTATGCATTAATGATTTTAATAACTAGTTTTCTATATTGAAGGTGAATTTTACTTAATCATTCTTCATGTTTTGTTGATTCACTAATTCATGTCTGTACGGTCTATATAAAGCACGTTAACTTCCTGGAAGGGGGTTAGAAGGGTGGTTCCTTAGAAACAAGCGAAGCAGGTTTACTTTGATTCTTAGAAACATAATTACTTTTTGTTGGATTTGCCGATCTTGATTTTGGTAGAACATATTTTGTTTCACCTTCCATTTTAGTTTGTTTAACCAATAGATTTTTAGATTGATCAACTTTATTAGGCAAAAAAACTGAATTCAAATCCATGCAAATAGAACCAAAATAAATGTCAGAACAACTCTCGCTCTTAAACACAGAGCCCACACAACACAACCCAAAGCATTAGAAGAAATTGAAATATTGTTTGATTTTTCAGAAATTAAAGTATTGTTTTTCTGAATTTTATTTTCAAAGCAAATAAATCAACATCATCCTCATCATCTTCATCACCCAATCTTCAATAGCTACTTGGTCTGCATTTGAAGTAACAGGGTTAGTAACTTTCATTTGTTCGCAAACGGTGTCACACAATGCAGTAGTATCGCTTTCAGTTTCTAGTGACACCATTGATTCAGAAGTATTAGAATTATCTTCATTTGAAAGTCCAGCAGGGGCTTCTGTGGTCTTTTCACCATTTAACTCAACAGAAGCTCCTAGTGTTAGTTCTAATTCTTCGTTGGTCAATTCTGAATCAACTGTCTCAGTTGATTCGTTGCTAGATTCTACTGAATTAACTGACTCTGAGTTTTCACAGTCAGCCTTTTCTGAGGAATCGCATGTCGAATCAGATGAAACCGGTGATTCCGTAATTTTGTCAGACTCGATGTTAGTCTGAGATGACTCAGCTTCCCTAGGTAATTCATCGTTGGACACGACTGATTCAACCATTTTTGATTTCTCACAACTAGTTGTCTCAAAGGAGTCACATGTTGAATCACACGAGGAAGCTGATTCACTATGTTTGCCATTTCTAAACCCTTTCATAAACTCAGCCAACCCTTTCATCATGGCAAACTCAACATTGTTCAATTTTACTTTAGACTCTTGTTCTTGAGGTTGTTTTTCAGGTGAATTTTGAGAAAAACATGATTCTGTATTTTCCAATACTTGAAAGTGTTTATCAGTATTTACGTTATTCTCAAAATTTAGTGTTTCGGTATGGTTTGAAACATTCTCAGGTTTAATAAACTTTTTCTGATAGGCCTGTTTCTCCAAAGTGATTTCAGTTTTATCAGGCCTTGTGATTTTTATTTTTCTAGATTTTGCAGGTTCGACCTTTTTATCCCTTGGTTTCCCATATTCCATTTTTGGCGGATTATCTATCTCCTCTTCAGTCATGGGAAGTGATGTGTAATTGTGATTGTATGGTGGAGGTGTGCATACGAATCCCAATCCCTTATTCCTCACTTCCTTTTTACTGTGTTTTAACTGTTGATTAATCATTTTTTCAACTTTCTCACTAGACACATCAAATTTTTTGAAATTAAACTTTGTATTTTCAAAAGTTGATTTTAAATTTTCAAGTTCAACAGTTAGTTTTTCAGACAACTCTTTGAAGTGGAGATATCTACATTATGCTTGACTCAGATCTTCATGCAACTGTAGGATATCACGCTTCTGCGCCTCCACCATATCCTTATATCCATCTATTTACTTTTTAATCTGATATTCATCAGACCTGGACATTCTAAGTTGCATGACGAGCGAGTCTGCCTGCTCTTTGTACCCGCTAAGTTTTTCTCTACATGCAGGAGTACAACAAATATTATCTACACATACCTCAGCTTCAGAAGGAGTGTAGTCATTCAGCTGAGCCATGAGAGCTTGATAGACAGTCTCCTCAATGATTTCAGTGGCTGATTCAATGTCTTCGTTCACCTGTGCCACAAGAGCTTGATTTGATTGATACACGGTGTCTGGAGTAATCTGCAGATCATGCAAATGTTGAGTCCAATCGAAGCCACCTCCTTCCTGAACCACCAGAGCACTTCCAGGATTTGCAATAGATTCTGATGAGTTTGTATGGTGCCTAGCTGTTGTGTTTGAGGGTGAACCTTGAACAGGACGAGAAACAGTAATGTTTGAGGTAGACACAACATTTGGAGCTGGCCTTGCAGCTGAACTGACAGGTGGTTTTATAGATGGTAGGTTTACAGTTAGGGCCTTGTAAATGTATATGTAGTATAATAACAGTTTTTCTTTATAGTACAACCCTAGCCGTAAACACCATTGTGCTTGCCGAAAAAAAAATATGTCGATCTTATATTCACTTTCGCCAATGCTGGAGGGTGGGCCTGTATGCATTGGATCTACTCAATGAGTGGATCCGTCACTGTATACATTGGATTTTTTTCTAAAAAAAACGTGCCCTCGGAATGACGGATCCTGGCCAGTGGTCCTCCTCATCCACCCCTATGGCTAAAGGGTGTGGGGGCATGGTTTGGGTCATTAATGCTACACAAGACCATTATTGGATTGCTATACCACCCCATTGCCTCATCCACCATGGTTGGCATGGATTAAACTATGGCAACCATGAGAATCCTTTTCTTTTTTAATATTTCTATTTTCTTTTCACAAAAATAAATTAAAATAAGAAAATAGTGGATTGTATCATGACCACACCCTTAGGGTAGTAGTTTTGGATGATGGATTAGAAGTGGGTGACATGACGCTGATGTGGAGAGTCATGATGACCATGAGGGTTATGACCACACCCAATAGCCTAAGACCGCTCCTGCTAGTCCCTATTACACTAAAATATCTAACAAACGTAAAATCTTTAAACAAAGGAAAAAAGATTATTGAGTTCTAAGTCCCGAAGAATTTAAAAAAAAATCTGGTTAAAAAAAGTTGGACCCACCTAACAGGAAGCTACGCCGAAATTCTTGAATATTTTGAATTCTTCAACTCTCATACACTTTGAACACTATTATATATATTAACAGAATAGTGTTTTAATAAGTAATGAACATTTAAACCCTGGGCTTATAGCTCAGTGCTTATGGAAATGAGGGAAGACTTCTGACCGAAAGGTCTCGAGTTTGATTCCTGATCCACCCGGATTTTACCGGCTTTGCATTGTCGTGCCCTCGGGCGGGTGCAGGGTTGGGTTTTCCTTGAAACTGGTGGCATGGTAGGCTAGGGGCTTCGTGCGTGCAGGTTGGGCTGCCGCGGGCTACCTTTCGGCCAATGGGTGCCGCGTACAGAGTACCCGACGATTCTTATATTGGACGTTAAAAAAAAGTAATGAACATTTAATAATTGTTATTAAATAGTGTTTTGAAAATTTATTATTATATTAATTAAGTAATGAACATTTAATAATTGTTATCAAAATCATAGGATGAACATTTAGTATATTAAACTAAATTAGTTCTTTATATTTTTTAAATATTGATAAATAGTTGTATTTTTATTGTCATTAATTAAGTAATGAACATTTTTTTTTGAAAAAAGGGCGGATATATTATAAAAACTCAAGCAAGGTGCTCAAGAAACAGTACAAACGATAAAAGGAAAAAGTACATTACTACAAGAAACAATTTAGAAACTAAAACTCCTCCATTTCTCCCAATTAATCTCCGAGAGGCCAGCCCGGTTCTTAATCCAAGTGTGCGATATAACTTTGATGTCCCCAACCAGCTTTTTCATTGAAAATGGTTTTTGTTTGAAATTCATATCATTTCTCATTAACCAAATACACCAACGGGTAGCCGCCGCTACAACATATGCAGACCTCTTTTTGTTCTTAGAACATGTATGCGAATGGATAAGTTCCAGCAATTGTACGACACTCAAAATATAACTCGGAAGAGGTATTTTCAACCATTGGAAAATCACGGTCCATACCTGTTGGGCCGTATCACATGTTATCATAAGGTGGTCCGCCGATTCCCGCGAATTGTTGCATAAGACACAGTTTGTGGAAGGTAACGGAATGTGACGAATGTGAAGAGCTTCCCTTGTTGCAATTCTGTCGAGTACCACATGCCACAGAAAGCAGTTGACCTTTTTTTGGAATCCAATGTAGCCATCTAAGTACCTTGGTTTCATTCAGAGTGTCGATGTGATCCAGTTCCTCCCTCACCGAGCTCACCAAAAAAAACATCCACCTGGGAACCCGATTTCCACAGCCAAACATCCGATTTCCGTTGAATAATTACCTTATCAAGATCTGTAATGCATTCAGCCCATTCAGCCAATTGTTCTTCTCCCGTAAGTGTATTATCACTGCCCCAGATCCATTCGATGCCGTTCTGAGAGAGATTGTAGCGATTCGATACTTTACATCTTTTGTCACTTTCATGTGCATAAAGATTAGGATACCGAGCACTAAGTGGACAGCCTCCCACCCAATTATCCAACCAGAAAAGAGCCTTATCATCATTACCAATTATCGGAGTAAGTCTTTCTTGTACGTTGATTGATTGGTTTTGAGAGAAACAACCCATATTTACGATAGACTTCCACACCCCACCAATGGAGTTTTTCATTGGAATATATGATTGACACCTACCACCTCCGTGAATGGCTGTAATTACTCTTGCCCACAACGAATCTGGCTCATTCTTGTAACGCACAGCCCATTTGATCAGTAAAGCTTTATTTGTTGAGGCCAAACTTCCAATACCCAATCCCCCATTGTTTTTTGGTGCTACAACTTTGTACCATGGAACCCAACTAACTTTATTTTTTTCCGTACCCCCCCCCCCCACAAGAAATTTCTCCGTATCCTTTCAAGATGTTTCAACACTTGAATCGGTGCACAAAATAGTGAAAGATAATAAGTGGGGAGATTACCTAGAACTGCTTCGATGAGTGTCACTCTTCCTCCGAATGAAAGTGTACGAGCTTTCCATAAAGTGAGTTTTTCCTCAAATCTATCAATTATCGGTTTCCATTTTTTTACCAATCCTATGTTTGAGCCAACCGGGAGTCTTAAGTAGGAGAAAGGAAGCACACCCGTTTTGCAATTTAGGATAGAGGCCTTTTGTTCAACTACTCCCATATCTACTCCTACACCGAATAATTGGCTCTTGTTAAAATTAACCTTAAGACCTGAGGATAGATTGAAACATCTCAGTAATCTTGAAAGGTTTTGAATGTTTGATTCCGACCATTCTCCCACAAATAAGACGTCATCCGCATAGAGTAGATGGGAGATGGTAGGTCCATTGTTTGGCATTTTGCACCCTTTGAAAATCCCATTAGCGTTTTTCGTGACCGTAGCCACATGTAACGCTTCCATTGCAAGAATGAAGAGTAGAGGGGATAGTGGGTCACCTTGGCGTACACCACGCTCAATCTTGAACTCTAGTGTAGGTGAACCATTAACTAGTATCGAGGACCTCGCGGATGACAAGATACCCATAATCCATTTTCGCCATAAAGCCGGGAAACCCATTTGTGACATCGTTGAATCCAGGAAGCTCCAACTGACTGAATCGAAAGCTTTTTCAAAGTCAACTTTGAACAACATCATCTTGTTTTTAGTTTTCGTACTCCATGAGATAAGCTCATTGATTATTAACGGTCCCTCTAGTATACTACGACCTTCAATATACGCTGTTTGAGTGTCGCTCACCAAATATCCAATCACTCGCTTAAGTCTTTTGGCATCTTGGGGGTGGGATAAGGCTTTGGGACCAATAGGTCCTGGGTTCGATTCCCACAAGGGGGGTTTTCTCATATTTATTGGGTTTCCTCCTAAATTGGTGTATAGGCATTATGCCTAGTGGAGATGGATATGATCGGGTGGTTCCGCTAGTGGCACAATGATACTCTAGTGGTCCGTCAGCGATCCAAATTTGTCGTTAAAAAAAAAAGTAACGAACATTTAATAATTGTTATTAAATAGTGTTTTGAAAATTTATTATTATATTAATTAAGTAATGAACATTTAGTATATTAAACTAAATTAGTTCTTTATATTTTTTAAATATTGATAAATAGTTGTATTTTTTATCAAATTTTGTTCTTTTAAGTTTTTTCAGAAAAGATGAATAAGTAGTTGTATTTAAACTTTTTTCATGACTTTCTAATATAAGTTTTTTTCTAATTTTTTGAAAAGGGTTTTGTATTCAAATATAATATTTGTTTGGTATATGTATTGTGATGAAGTGAGCCAATTATGACCCAACAACATCGGTACATATATGTGTATTATCGGAATCGGTACCAGTGTTTGGCTTTATGGTTTTCGATTTATGTAAAACATGCGACGATATCCTTTTGGTCATTCCACAACTTTATTTTTTTTCTCTTTCGTTTGGTATAACGAGTGACTATACCGTACCAAGTCGAGCCGATACCAATTGAATTCGCGCTACGAAATTTTTTTATTATTGTATTAAGTGATGAACATTAAATTGATATTATTTTATTAATATTAATAAACGATTGTATTTTTTTATCAACTTCTGTTCTTTAAGCTTTTAAAAAAAAAAACAGTTGAATAAGTGGTCCTTTTTAAAACAGTTGAACATTAAATTGTATTTTTTTATCAACTTCTGTTTTTTTTTTTTTTGAAAATGGTGTTGTATTCAAATAGAATATTTCTTTGGTATAGATAGGTATTATGATGAAGCGAACCAATTATGACCCAACAACATCGGTACATGTATGTGTATTATCGAAATCGGTACCAGTGATTGGTTTTATGGTTTTCGATTTACGTAAAAGATATGACGATATCCTTATGGTCATTCCACAAAACTTTATGTTTTTGGTTTTTCTCTTTTGTTTGATATAACGAGTGACGGTACTGTACCAATTCGAGCCGATACAAACTGAATTCCCGCCGCGTAGCACGGGGAATCCACTAGTTTACAATTAATGTACACTTGAACGATTCATCAATGAAGATTCCCTATTAAGGAATTTCAATAAATTAAATTTAAAATAAATTGATTTTATATTTGATAAAGTGTCTCTTGCTAATCCAGAGGGTAACCCAACAATTAATTAATCAAAGGATCATGTCATTATCAATCTTAATCATCGATAATCTGTCATCAACCATAAAATAACAGTAAATGCGTGTAAGAGGGATATTTAGAATGATAAAATATCAAGGGTATATGCCGTTAAATGACATCATTAAGGATTAGTTGATATTTAGATAGATATACTATATATCAAACAGAAGTTCATATCATTTATCAAATCACTAAAAACTCATGTGAATGATTTCTAGATCAAGTGGTGGAAAGCTTGCATTTTTCTTGAGAGATGCAAGTTCAAATCCTATTTGCTACAGAGTGAGGCATTGGTGGGCAATGATAGAAAACCCATGAAAACTTGGGTTCGGTCTTTGAGCCAAACGGGTTTTTGTTAAAATGGTATGAACGATCGATATAAAACACAAATAACAACATTAAACACAAGAGAAGCGACAAAAACGTGACGTAAAACTTTATTATTTAACCCAAACCGAAAAAACACCCCAAACCCTAGATCTCACAATTTGTGAGATCTGTAATCATACAAAGAACAAAATCGACAATACCTAGATGATCATCGGCTGATGATCATCAAAACCATGAAGAATAACCTCTCAACAGCCGAGATCAACAATCTGACCAGAATAATCTCTCAAACAGATGAGAGCAACAACTGAACGAAATAATCTCTCGAACAGATGAGAGCAACAACTGAACGATCTTCAAACAACATCGAAGATCTTCGAACAATACAGGTAAATAAAATAACAAACCCTAATTGCCTATAATACCAGAGAATATGAGCGTGGAACTTTTTTGGGGAGAACTCTGATATGCGTAACAGGTGAGAAAGGTGTAGGGTTAACAACCAGAATGATCGATCCAGACTTCACTCTTCTATACCATCACTTCAAATAATTACACTTTAGTCCAACAGAAAGCCACAAGATGATCGGACCCCCTCTTATTTTACAACCAGCACCCTTGACCTTTAGTCAACCTGCCATACTTAAACATCCGTTACAACAAACTAAACAACATAACAAACCACAAGTCCAGTCAGTTATATCTGTTATATCAAGCCCAATTAACACAGGCCCACTTAATAACGAACCCAGTAACAATAACCCAACATATGACCAATTATAACATAAAAACCATAGTATATGAATTAATTTCTTGTTTTTTAACATTCCCCCATCATTCATATACTATGCATTTAACATTCCCCCATCATTCATATACTATGCATGTTAATAATACTCATTTTATGCCACATAAGATCATGTTGTAACCTGAATGACAGCCCAAAAAACAACTTTTAACACGCCCCCTTCATTCAGGTGGCAAACCATTTTACTAAACCCAATCTTTTACAAAACACTTCATGTTGCATAATACTTAAACTTTTGTAAAACCACCTGTCGGTTGACTGTCAGAGTCAACTTTAACTGTCTCAATAACACCAGCAGCTACCTTTTCTCTCAAAAAATTAAAACCAACAAAGTTAACCATTTCCAACGTATTGTACATAACATCATTCACGTCACTACTCAACCTTTAGCAATTTACCAAACAGAAACAATCTTAACAGGACCAAAAACACCACAGACAATTTTTCCAAAAAATTCCGGTTCTATTTCAAATGTTTAGACTCCTCATGAAAAAACAAGATTCAAAGAAACTAATATGGCACTTTTACAAGATTTTAACAGGCAAACTACAGCTAATCACCAAGTTTTTTACCAAAACTATACAACGCAAAATACACCTCCAACCACTTGTAACACAGCCATATACACAATATCATAGAGAAACAAATAAAAAATGTAGGATTTCTATAACCAATATCCTAACTCAGACATACTAAGAATTCAGACAAGTTACAAGACGAAACAAGAGATTCTTTGAAGAAAATACAAATACCAACAACAAATCAAAGAACACTCTATAATAGACAGTCAACAAAACAAATAAACTGTTATGACAAAGAACACCAGACAACAAAGACAACATACTCAACATAGCAAACTGCGCATTTACATACCCTTATAACCAGATACACATCTCTTCCACAAGAAGAAAAACACAAGGCTAACATTACAAACATTCAAGAAACAATCTTGAGAACATATCTCATTAGATCTATTCAAACCAGAAGATATGACTAATAATCCTGTTAAAAATAAGAATCACAAGATATGATGACCATTTACCATAGATTTTGACTCTACATTCAAAAGGATCAAATACTAAGCTAGGAAATAAAGTCACATGTCTTAACATCTCAAACCTACATTTGAACTCTATATTTGGTCAAGAAACCTAAACAGAACATAAAGATACATTTTTTTACCAAAAAAAAAACTATACAATTACACACGTCGTGAATCACAAAACAGAATCACACGACTCAAAACCAAACTGATAACAAAGAACAATACCTTTTACTTACAGTGATACAACTTCTGATCAACTCAGTCGGAATACCACATACATGAAATTATTGACAATCAAAAGAAGCTACAATAAGATTTTCAAATAATCAACCTCATATGAAAAATATAGCTCTCAGAATACAATGAAAGACTAGCCATTTTGATAAGCTAGAGATTCACCAAAGACTACATAACTCAGAACAAAGTCTGAAAAGACAACGAATCACACGATTCATACATATACAAAACAAGTGAGATAACAAACAATTAGAAAACATATTCTAATTTGAACAATGAACCACACAGTCCATCAACAACATCACAGTTATATCATTTAAACAAAAATCACATGATTTTTAAGAATTTGATACCAAGACCGAAAGACAAATACTTGTGAAGAAAACCAACACTGAAAGATCACAAGATTCATACCAACACTGATACACAAGAAGTACACACTTCTATACTAGGCAAGAAAACCATCCTATACAAAACACGTGATATAACATCTCACACACAAGCCTAAGAATAATGAGATATACACAAGACAATAAGACACAGCCAATCTAATTCTGATAAGGCACAAACATCACAATTTGCAACCAGAAAAAAACATCTCATCAAAGAGAACATACAAGGCTGTCACAAATACAAACAATCTTGACAATACCACTAGTTAAACATGAACCTCACATCTCAACTAACCATACAGCCAAGATCAAAGACAGGCAGACACAAAGACTGCAAACAAACAGCATTTTAGCAACATGCAAGACAACAATCAGATAACAGAACATATGAACCGGACATAAAATAAAAAACCTAGGGCGAAGCTGAGTCAGGGACCAGATTCCAGGTTCGTCACTTTATGGTGCCTGGACAAGTCTTTACTCAGGAGCCACAACTAAACCTATCTGACCTAATATTCGGATTAAGGAAATAAGTACAGATAACAAATACAACAACCCAGCAAGAATACTGAACACCGAAAAACACAAAAAACTAAAGAATACAGAATAACCACCAGTTAATCATACGAAAAACAAACTATAATATGAATGCGGAAGAGAACAAGAACACCAAGAAAGCAGCAATATCAAACAATCAATAATGCCGGTCCTCACTACCCCGACTTCAACTTAGCCAACAACAGAAATAAAAGAAATGTAAAAAACAGGAACGGTCTTACAGTGGGTGCAAAGCTTCAAGACATATCAGAACAGTAGTTTTCAAGAACTACTAATTCCAATATAGATAAGTCTCAATAACAGATCTGGTTAGTTTGCCCTGAACCTCCTAGGGTTTAGAGACTAACACAGAGACAAAAACTCTAAGAAAGCACATGAAGCCCTGAGCAAGAGTTTTACTCCACTCAAATCTGACGTACTCCCAGATGAACCAGATCTAAGCAAACGTGCCGTCAACAACAATTTTGGGAAAAACTGAAACCCTAGATACACCACAAAACCAAACAGTCAGTCAAGGACACTCAAATACACAGAGGAAGACGAGCAATCGATCATCAACAGGAGCACAGCGGCTCTGATACCATGTCAAAATGGTATGAACGATCGATATAAAACACAAATAACAACATTAAACACAAGAGAAGCGACAAAAACGTGACGTAAAACTTTATTATTTAACCCAAACCGAAAAAACACCCCAAACCCTAGATCTCACAATTTGTGAGATCTGTAATCATACAAAGAACAAAATCGACAATACCTAGATGATCATCGGCTGATGATCATCAAAACCATGAAGAATAACCTCTCAACAGCTGAGATCAACAATCTGACCAGAATAATCTCTCAAACAGATGAGAGCAACAACTGAATGAAATAATCTCTCGAACAAATGAGAGCAACAACTGAACGATCTTCAAACAACATCGAAGATCTTCGAACAATACAGGTAAAGAAAATAACAAACCCTAATTGCCTCTAATACCAGAGAATATGAGCGTGGAACTTTTTTGGGGAGAACTCTGATATGCGTAACAGGTGAGAAAGGTGTAGGGTAACAACCAGAATGATCGATCCAGACTTCACTCTTCTATACCATCACTTCAAATAATTACACTTTAGTCCAACAGAAAGCCACAAGATGATCGGACCCCCTCTTATTTTATAACCAGCACCCTTGACCTTTAGTCAACCTGCCATACTTAAACATCCGTTACAACAAACTAAACAACATAACAAACCTCAAGTCCAGTCAGTTATATCTGTTATATCAAGCCCAATTAACACAGGCCCACTTAATAACGAACCCAGTAACAATAACCCAACATATGACCAATTATAACATAAAAACCATAGTATATGAATTAATTTCTTGTTTTTTTTAACATTCCCCCATCATTCATATACTATGCATTTAACAGTTTTACTGGTAATTTCACCGTCGTGCATACGGGCGGGTGGGTTACCAGGTTTTCCCCGGAATTGGTGGTGGACTCGGGTTACTCTCGGAGTACTCCGTTTGGTCCAGTGGGTGCCCCAAGAGTGCTCATAATTGAATCTATTGACTGTTAAAAAAACTAAAAACCCATTTTTTTTTCTAAATGAAGAACAAAAATTAAGGATCTTTATGAAAAGATCACATAAAGGAAACTATAGAGAGTTTAGATTATACATTTTACACATTCCAATTAATGTACACTTGAACGATTCATCATTGAAGGTGTATAGTTAGAGATGCTTACGAGTGCGATTCGAATGGTATTGACGGAATTTCATGGACAAAATGTTAACTACGATTTTAGGAAATGATAAACGAAACCCCCTGGTTTGGTAAGTTAGCCAGATCACCCAAATTTGTTTGTTTGAACTGATTTTTTTTTGGTTGGCTAAATGCACTCACTTTTACTAGTTATACATTCTTTTTGAAAATACAGTTTAAAAGTTGTCAAATTTCTTTTCTCTATACAATTTAAATATTGTTTTTGAAAACACTTTCTCTAACTAGTATTTTTTTATGTTCTATAAAACGTCACTACAAATTAATAAAAAAAGATATTTTTAAACAATAAAAAAGTTGCTACCATTTCAGTATGCATTAAGACTTCGTTTTGACTTGTTTGGTTATCTTAGCGAAATCCATCGCTTTATTCAACCAAACCTTTATTCTTTATTTGACCATCCTTGACAGTCTTATAAATTCTGAATGATGATGATCAACATCATCCTTTCTTTACTACGACCAAAGTCAACGAATTCGATCGTCTTTTCGTATGGGCAATACCTTCGTTTCTATGACCCTGCGTGTAACAACCCGCACTTTTGTGCGTTGTTACTACTCGTTATACTCGTTACGCCTAGCACCGGAGATTCGGATCATAATGTAACCATATCATATATATCGCTATTCGAAGGATAATCGCATATTTTCGAAATACAATGTCACAATGCTACACTATTATCACACTAACACTCACGAAGGCATTGAGTGAGGACCTATTCTACCCTCCTCAGTGGCTGTGATGTGTCGAACGTAAACAATTAACGCTAACAAGGACTCTTGGGTGAGTGCTGTAGCTCCAGTCGTCATGACGATGATGACAATACGAGTAAACGGTACCCCGTCAGTCTTTGTGGCACTACACGAAATAACGTTCACAATGACATCAAGAAAGGACCTATACTACCCTCATTGATAGTCGTGAAACGTTGCTAATAATCGCATACTCGAATCGGAAACCGATTGTTAATTATCGAAACTTTGGATTATGGATACGTAAATGCGACCCCTCGTAATAAATATATATATAATAATAACAATATAAAGATAATATAAACTAATTATGGAAAGTACGCACTTCGGAAACTATCAAAAACGATCAAAACGGAGAAGTCCAACGCGTCAGGATAGCTATCTGGACGGATGGGCCATCCGGACGGATGGGCATACGCACGGATGTGCCATCCGCACGCATGGGCCATCCGCACGGATGGGCCATCCGCACGGATGGGCTATCCGGGCCAGAACTCTTTTCTCCCCCTCTGTTACCTATAAATACCATGTCACATCACTTGAACAGTGATGTGACAGCTCCTATTCCACCAAACACGCTCCAAGACCCTTTTCTCTCGATTTCCTCGCGATTCCGGTAAGATTTCAACCTAAAACTTGTACTTCTGCAATCTACACTCGATTCTACATCATCCTATCTTTCAAAACTCAAATTCTAACCGTGAAATCTGCGGATTTGAGGCGTTTTGAGGTGATGTCACCAAGAGTTCTTATGAACTTCAAGTTGGGGCCTCATTTCACTATAAACGACTCAGATCCGGGTGAATTCCACATGTTTTAATGACAAATCTCACCTAAATCTGTGCGATTTCGAGTTAACCAGGAAGAACCATCACGAACGGCCAGATCTGATGGAACGGGGTGATTCCCGGCCGTTAGAACGAGTTGGAATTGACGAAACTTCAAGTGTTAGTGCGAAATTACACTACCCTAGTAAAAACGAACGTATTCCTTCCGTTAAACACTCGGAAACAGTGCGAAACAGACATGTCAGTCCGCAGGGATGACCCTTGTCCGCACGGATGACATGTCAGTCCGCACGGGTGACATGTCAATCTGCACGCACCACTCATCCGCACGTACCACCACTTATCCGCACGGATGACCACTTATACGCACGGACGACACATTAACCGCATGGATGACCCACCATCCGCACGGATCACCTGTTATCCGGACGGATAACATGTCATCCGGACGGATAACTTGTCATCCGGACGGATAACATGTCAATCCGCACGGATGAGAACCATTCGACCTAATTGGTAACTTTTCAAGGCTAATCTCGCTTAACCGTATATCGTTTACTCTATTCTTCAAGGATCAACACAGACGTGCTCTCAACCGACTCGAACAAGTTGTATTCCCGCTAAATACGCACTGTGAGTATACCTGACCCCCCCCCCTTTTTAATCGAATTTTGGGTGTAACATACGTTTCTAACAAATCGAACTTATCAAACGAAATACTCAATCAATCGAATTATCACTTGCGAATAACTGTCTTGCATAGATATACGTGATGCTAGTTGCATATGTGCTAGGGCTTATACTCGCGACGTCCCACCACGACTAGTATAGTACTATTGCGCCCGACGGGGTCTAGTTATGCCATCGTACATTCGAGCATCGAGGACTTAGTTGGTAGTATCAGTTTTGTGAGTATATATGTCGTGTATTACGTTTATGCATGTGGAAATTCGCAGCACTTTTAATCTATTATGCTACTTATCAAACCTGTATACTTGCCAATACTTTTGTATTGACAAACTATTTTAACGTATGTTGCAGGTTAGATCGCAGACTATATCAAATCAAGCTAGGGAGTCTAGAAACTCAACAAAAGTCTAGGTTGTCGGATTTGTATTGTTCGAGAGGACAAGAAATCTGTGATAACTTATGTGATTGTATTATTTGTTAGTATGGGATAACGAACGTATTAAATATTATCGCAATATAGTTGTTATGGATTCTCTTGAGAAATCTGATTCGCCTAGTGCCGCGCCCCGATGATTCCGCCATCGGTTGGGGTGTGACAGATTGGTATCAGAGCCATAACCATAGGGAATTAGGCCAGACTCGACCTAGTCCGGGTCGACGTCTTAGAAATTGACCTAGTCTATAGTCTAAGTACCAACAGGCTGACTCATACAAACCCGATGGGGTTTGTATTGGGCCTACTAGATACTCTCGATCGAAATTGCTAAAAGCTACAACTTTGTGTGAACACCGCATACTACAACTTCACGCGAAGAAGCCTTTCCTAAGGCTAAAATACTACTTAGACTTTCCTAAGGCCGACATAATACACACGTTTTCGAAAATACTCGCATAACGAAACCGAGCGATCCAGTCGAGATCAGGCGTGAAAACCAAGAACTCTCGATAGGATTGCTCACTCAGCGCATTTTTCTAGCACGAGAACCTTCATCGAGTTAGGAGTGACATCCACATCTCGACGAAAGTCTCCATTTCGGAATCTAGTGGAACTCACGAATTTATTCGAAGAGCATAACCACAATTAGGCACGAAACTGTTAAGTCAGGGGTGAAACCCGTACCTTAATAAGTTGTCCCACTCTCTATAAACTGGTTTTCAAAAGCTCTCACCAAGGACTCGACTATCACGATAACTCGAGCCACGCGATGACTAGGAAGACGAATGCCATGAGCTGCATCCCAGTGGAAGCATGGAGTCTTCTAGGTCAACGCGCACGCCCGAACTTGTTAAATATAGTTGGGTTACCTTGGGTAGTCGACGCCTAAACGCCCAAGGCACTCTTATCATACGACCTGCCAATCTTACAAATGGTTGGAAACTTATTTACGTTTTGAAACTTTACGCTTTATCGATTTCTCGATTTAACAATTTTCACTCCCTACTTTATAAACACACGATTCGCACAGCCATCGCAATCTAAAACGAAACCCGAATGTTCGCAACAAAACAAATGCATAATCTATCATCTTCGCTCTCGTTATCTCACCTCAGCGCGTCCTCGCATATTCTAAACCGACCCGTATGTGTATGAATACAAATTTCAGTTATATAAATATCTATATATATATATATACGTATAAACAAACAAGTCAATGTGTGAGAACTTAGGGATTTCGTGTCTCCTATGTGGCTCCTATGTGATTCGTATTACTACTATACTATCTATACTATCGCATCAAGTTTTGAACGCGCTCAATCGCATCACAAAAACTCAAAAATCATTATGATCGAATCTCACTCCAAGTCTCTTCCTGTCTAGATGCCTTCTAACAACTCTACCTCGAGACGAGTAGCTGAGAGGAAAGCCAAACGACGCACCGATAAGAGGATTGCATCACTTGTGACTAAGGAAGTGAGTAAGCTTATTCCTCAAATAGCCGCTCGAGTGCACTCTCTCAGCCACTCTCGAGCTTCGGAAGACGTTGAGACAGGAGAGCCGCAATCTACTTTTCTCTACAAGCACTTCAAGGCCTGTGACCCGATGGAGTTCACGGGTGAAGGAGGTGCGACTCAACTACTCCAGTGGTTCGATTCTATCGAAGTTACCCTTCGTCAAAGCGGGTGTCCCGATAGTTTCCGTACTACTTGCGCTACCGGAGTATTTCAATCACGAGCACTCGACTGGTGGACCGCCGAACGTAACAAACGTGGGATCTCCGCAGCTTACGCTCACTCTTGGAATGAGCTGAAAGAGCTCATGAAGAAAGAGTACTGCCCCCCTCATGAATTCCAGAAACTAGAAAACGAGTTTTGGGAAATCAAGCAAACCGAAGGTGACAATGCTAAATACACCGCAAGGTTCAAACAGCTTAGCATAATCTGCCCGAGTCAAGTTAACACTTCAGAAAAAGCCATTTCGAAGTACATTCGCGGCTTGCCTGAGTGTGTGGGTGATTTTGTCGAAGCTGCAAGACCTGCTACCATCGAAGAAACATACCGCTTAGCCGCAGAAATCAACAACAAACGACTCATGGAAGGATTATTCTCTAGAAATCCTGTCAAGCAAGCTCACCAAGCAATCGCCAGTAATCCTTCAGGCGAACATGTTGACGAATCTTCTGATGAATCTACTGACGAATCTTCTGACAAATCTGCTGGCGATTCTTCTAATGAATCAGCTAACGATTCTCCTGACGAATCTGCTGCCGATTCTTCGGACGGATCTGCTGCCGATTCTTCTGACAAATCTGCCGATGGATCTTCCGACAAATCAGCCAAGGACTCTGCAAGTGAGTCTTCAGACGAATCCTCCAACGACGACACCTCTTCGCGAGACACCGACAAACCCAGCCGCAAGCGAAAGACTTCAAGCCCAAGCTCATCAACAACCGAACTGCTGCAACCGGAACCTCTTCGAACAGTTCCGATGTTTCCAAAACGAGCCTACACTGGAGCTCATCCTCAGTGTTACTCGTGTACCTATCATCATCCAGTTGGGGCTGACTGTCGCTATTGCAATAACTGCAACCGTTACGGTCACTTCACCCGCAACTGCCGCATCGAACTGTGAACTTGAGTACGACAACAACAGCTCCAGCAAAAGTCTTCAGCATCAGACATCTAGCAAGCGTAGGATAAAGTTGTAATGATACGATTTTCGACGTTTATTTCTAAGCTTTGAACCTACTCTATTACTCAATGTTGCCCTCGTATTCTCTTTCACTCCCTAATCGTCGCACTTAGACTAGATTCACACACGTACTATATACTATATTACGAGATAATGTGTTTTACCCTCACTACACTTTTAGAACGAGGTACGATAAACGTGCAAGGGACGAAAAATCACGGGTGCACACGGGATTATTTGGGTCAGTGCACGGTGATCGTAGTGAATTCTAAAGGTGCCATAACGTTTTGACAAAAGGTGACACCAAAACACGGGATGAAAGTAGTAGGGGTCGGGCAAGGCGTGCTTTATCATACTACCGAAGTTCCGTGAAGAAAGTGCCACGTAGAATTGAACGTTATTAGACCTATTATACTATTGTGATTATTTTCAACACACTACACTCAATCGCAAGGCGTAACAACTAAATCGCATCATCGCAAGACTTGTCGTAAGTCTGCAAATGCAATGCAATTGCCTCACCGATGGACTCTGGAGAGTCTACCTTGCAGGACAATTGCATCGTCGCAAGACTGGTCGTAAGTCTGTTGCAACGAATCTCAATCAAGCAAATAAACGCTCACGGTATTGTTGGGTGAGGACCTATTCTACCCTCCTCGATAACCGTGATGCGTCGCAACGTAACGTTAAGCTTACTCGAAACAAAACTTGACTAATCGCAATCGTTTATCGTGTGTATCTCGAAATCTCTATCGCTTATTATGTGAACCTATATCGCTTGCTGTGTATCAATCTATCGCTATCGCCTACCGTTACCTGTGAAATTCATGTGAAGTTAGCACACATGACCTCGCTTCACGAGATGAAGCTCATATGGTTAAGGCAGGGTGTTTTAGCCATATCAGCGATCTTTCGTGGAAAAAGGCCATGTGGGGTCTAATGTTAGTCAAACTCTGTGGTGTTAATCAATCAAAATCGAACCATATACCTTCATCGCTTGCACGCAACAACTGCCGCTTATCGTAATTCGATCATCATCACCATCATTACTAGTGTTGTGTTTGTATTATTCGTTTAATCACCTAATCGCTGATCGCCTATCGTGTATAATCTACCGCTTATCGCTCGCTTGGTGTTCATTGCAGTCTGTATGGTATTAAGTACACATGACACCGCTTCACGAGGCAAAGCTAACATGGTTAAGCATGGTGTTTCGCCATGTTAGCAAACTCCCGTGGAAACGTGCCATGTGGGTGTAATGTGGAGTCTAATCGAAAACGCGCTATTCGCTTCTCGCTTATCAACTCGCTGGATTAATCTATTCGATCCTATCTTATGCTCGGTCCGATTTCTATCGATTGGGCCGAGTAAACGCAATTCTATCCGAGTCATATCGGCACACCTGACACTGCCTCACGAAACGGAAGTAATATGGGCAAAGCATGGTGGATACGCCGCTGGTACTTCCTATATATAAGTGTTTTAAACATATTAACGAACTTCCGTGGGAAGGTGCCAAGTGGGGCTTGATGCTAAATCATCCTTTTCAAAAGGTTAAAACTGATTTTTTTTTATATATAAAACTTTTATTAAAACCATGGAACAAGTGAAATTCCTCACAATGTGGAGGTAACATCGAATCAGCTTAACTCCATGTTCAAAGGGAGCTTCATGAGTCCAGTTTTTCCTTAAAACCTTTTTCAAGATAAAAAACAAGACCTTCTTGAGATGTCGGTTCAACATCGAGTTCAGCTGGAACTCATGTCATAGGAGAGTTTTCGTGACCCTTGTTCTCATCTTCGAATTCCTTAAAATGTTAGAAACTTAAATTTCCTTACAACATCGGTGAACATCGACTCTGTTGACCGCACGTTAAAAGGAAATTTTTCAAATATTTTCATCCTAAATCCCTTTTTAATATCTAAAACAAACGCTTCTTGTAACGTTGGTTAACGATCGACTCAGTTAACTCTACGTCATGAGAAACCTTTCAAATTACAACCGCATCGAACTAACGAATTCTACACAAGACAAGGTACTTTGGAATGCCAACTCGTGGGATTAATACTTTCGTCTTTACGTCGCCTTCTCGCTATCGCAGTCGATCTCTCTTATTCGAAATGTCCTCGCTGTCAACCTACGATCAAATCGCTCGCTGTATCGCTACTCTTACGAGACCAACTCTTAGAAGCCTATCTATTGGATTAATTTCGGGACGAAATTTCCTAAAGTAAGGGAGACTGTAACAACCCGCACTTTTGTGCGTTGTTACTACTCGTTATACTCGTTACGCCTAGCACCGGAGATTCGGATCATAATGTAACCATATCATATATATCACTATTCGAAGGATAATCGCATATTTTCGAAATACAATGTCACAATGCTACACTATTATCACACTAACACTCACGAAGGCATTGAGTGAGGACCTATTCTACCCTCCTCAGTGGCTGTGATGTGTCGAACGTAAACAATTAACGCTAACAAGGACTCTCGGGTGAGTGCTGTAGCTCCAGTCGTCATGACGATGATGACAATACGAGTAAACGGTACCCCGTCAGTCTTTGTGGCACTACACGAAATAACGTTCACAATGACATCAAGAAAGGACCTATACTACCCTCATTGATGGCCGTGAAACGTTGCTAATAATCGCATACTCGAATCGGAAACCGATTGTTAATTATCGAAACTTTGGATTATGGATACGTAAATACGACCCCTCATAATAAATATATATATAATAATAACAATATAATGATAATATAAACTAATTATGGAAAGTACGCACTTCGGAAACTATCAAAAACGATCAAAACGGAGAAGTCCAACGTGTCAGGATAGCTATCCGGACGGATGGGCCATCCGGACGGATGGGCCATCCGGACGGATGGGCATACGCACGGATGTGCCATCCGCACGCATGGGCCATCCGCACGGATGGGCCATCCGCACGGATGGGCTATCCAGGCCAGAACTCTTTTCTCCCCCTCTGTTACCTATAAATACCATGTCACATCACTTGAACAGTGATGTGACAGCTCCTATTCCACCAAACACGCTCCAAGACCCTTTTCTCTCGATTTCCTCCCCGATTCCGGTAAGATTTCAACCTAAAACTTGTACTTCTGCAATCTACACTCGATTCTACATCATCCTATCTTTCAAAACTCAAATTCTAACCGTGAAATCTGCGGATTTGAGGCGTTTTGAGGTGATGTCACCAAGAGTTCTTATGAACTTCAAGTTGGGGCCTCATTTCACTATAAACGACTCAGATCCGGGTGAATTCCACATGTTTTAATGACAAATCTCACCTAAATCTGTGCGATTTCGAGTTAACCAGGAAGAACCATCACGAACGGCCAGATCTGATGGAACGGGGTGATTCCCGGCCGTTAGAACGAGTCGGAATTGACGAAACTTCAAGTGTTAGTGCGAAATTACACTACCCTAGTAAAAACGAACGTATTCCTTCCGTTAAACACTCGGAAATAGTGCTCAGAGTGCGAAACAGACATGTCAGTCCGCAGGGATGACATGTCAGTCCGCACGGATGACCCTTGTCCGCACGGATGACATGTCAGTCCGCACGGATGACACACCATCCGCACGGATGACATGTCAGTCCGCACGGGTGACATGTCAATCCGCACGCACCACTCATCCGCACGTAACACCACTTATCCGCACGGATGGCCACTTATACGCACAGACGACACATTAACCGCACGGATGACCCACCATCCGCACGGATCACCTGTTATCCGGACGGATAACATGTCATCCAGACGGATGACTTGTCATCCGGACGGATAACATGTCAATCCGCACGGATGAGAACCATTCGACCTAATTGGTAACTTTTCAAGGCTAATCTCGCTTAACCGTATATCGTTTACTCTATTCTTCAAGGATCAACACAGACGTGCTCTCAACCGACTCGAACAAGTTGTATTCCCGCTAAATACGCACTGTGAGTATACTTGACCCCCCCCCCCTTTTTAATCGAATTTTGGGTGTAACATACGTTTCTAACAAATCAAACTTATCAAACGAAATACTCAATCAATCGAATTATCACTTGCGAATAACTGTCTTGCATAGATATACGTGATGCTAGTTGCATATGTGCTAGGGCTTATACTCGCGACGTCCCACCACGACTAGTATAGTACTATTGCGCCCGACGGGGTCTAGTTATGCCATCGTACATTCGAGCATCGAGGACTTAGTTGGTAGTATCAGTTTTGTGAGTATATATGTCGTGTATTACGTTTATGCATGTGGAAATTCGCAGCACTTTTAATCTATTATGCTACTTATCAAACCTGTATACTCGCCAATACTTTTGTATTGACAAACTATTTTAACGTATGTTGCAGGTTAGATCGCAGACTATATCAAATCAAGCTAGGGAGTCTAGAAACTCAACAAAAGTCTAGGTTGTCGGATTTGTATTGTTCGAGAGGAAAAGAAATATGTGATAACTTATGTGATTGTATTATTTGTTAGTATGGGATAACGAATGTATTAAATATTATCGCAATATAGTTGTTATGGATTCTCTTGAGAAATCTGATTCGCCTAGTGCCGCGCCCCGATGATTCCGCCATCGGTTGGGGTGTGACACTGCGGTTCATTTATACTTTGGTTTTACATGCCCTTTTTGTCAACCATGGCTCTTTCGTCCAAAATGACTTATTTCACGAACTCCCTTGGGTCATTTATTTCTATGTGCGCCATATCGTTTTTATGGTTCCCGCTAAAACCATTTATACGAGTATGTCCATAAGATTTCTTGACCCCAAGGTTCTTTTAACTTTTTCATTCGTCTCGATCTTACCACATCGGATATAATTGTGCTCATTATAAGAAGCTCATGGTATCATATGTTCACTACTTACTTGGCCAGAGTAAGCGATCAACACATGGTACGCATGACCTTATTATAATTACCACATCACGTCCCATGTGAGTAACCTCTCGATTTTATTTCCATTTTTATGATTTATTTTGGTAAAACTTTATTTAATTGTCAATTAACAATTATTATTTTTACCCGTTTTATCCTTGAACATATAAAATGTCCCCTTTTGTAAACATTTATACAATCACATCCGTTGATGTGATCATTACTTTTCTCAATAGGATTTATATTGAGAATGCTTACTTGGATTATTACTCTCGTCCAAGTTTATATTTAAACTAAATTCAGTAATTGTCTTGTTATTCACGACTGTGAATAATACATAGCTCTACTGAATTTCTCTTGGAAACGTAATCCTGGATAGGTAACCTATCCAGGTTTTCCAAGTTTCTTATTCTATTTGCAACTGTCATTCACTATGTATTTGTTGCATATTACTGTTTGTATTATAAATTTAAGACGTGTACCTTGTAGATACTCACCCTGATAAACTCTCCTTATTATTCGATCTCTCATTCGAGATCCTTTCTTGATTCATGTCTTTGCCGTGTATGACTTACTTGTCATACTTCAGACTATTTCTTTATCGTATCGATAATTCTTTAGACTCTCGTCATCTTCGGATGCGAAGGTCCTTAAACTAAAACGTATACAAATATTAGTAACGTTTGACATTAATAAGCGCCCGTAATATACTACAAGGCTTTCTACGAAACGTGTTAACACACGTATTTCTTTAACAATATCGGTCTTTTACTAATTTATTTGGGGTAACGTTTGAATACACGATAACCTTATGTGTTGTTTACAACACTTTAACATGCTAGACCGTTATGTACATAATAACTTACCGGATTATGCAATCAAGTCTCGAACCGAACACTTTACTCTTTAACCTGGAGCTCTATTACCAACTTGTAAGACCCTTACTTAATTTATACGATTTTGCTTATAGATTTCGATAAATATAGTGTATTTACGATTAAACATACACTTGAAAATACGAGTTTGTTAAAACATTTTAAGAAATAAAACATTTTAACATCTTGTATGTAAATTCGCCGTTTAAAACGTGACGACGAAACTTAACGCGGAAGCTTGAATCTTGATCGTGTTCGGTTCTTCGGTTGGTGAGCTTGATCGTCCTCCGGTAACTTACTTTATACCTACATTTCATAAAACATGAAATGAGTTAGTGATACTAGTTTAAAACATGTTTAAAAAAGTTCCCAATATCAAAACAATGGTATAACAACACTTTTTCCAGGTTTAGTGGCCCTCGCGGGCCGCGACACATTTACAAGATCCTTTCGTGGGCCGCGAGCGGCGTCACGTGTCGCGCTAGGAATTTTCTCCTCTGTCGCGTGGCGCGAGGAAGCACTTTTTCCAGCGAATTTTGTTTGTAGACCTGCATTGTCCCAGCAATACTAGTCTTTACGGAAATAACCATAACTTATTCGTTATTGATCCGATTTACGTCACGTTTCTTCCTACGTGATCGTAATTCGATTCTCTATCACATGGAGTTAAAATTCGACATCCGGATTAACAAAATTTGAGATTTTTAAGCCTTCGGCTAAATATATATTTACGAAACTTTTGACCCGTTCACGATTTTATCAAACAAACATATGTGTTGCATTCAAATGATTATGAACTTCATGTTATAACTGTTTTCTATTATATTAGGTCCAAATCATGGGTTTATATACATATTTAACCCGTTTTTGCTTATATACTTATTTTGACTCGTTAAGGGTGTTTAAGCACTTTTAAGCATAAAATTTCGATCATTCTTTTATGGCGTCATATTTCCACATTTCTTATCAAATGGTCTTCTACCACAAATATATTCGTGGTGGATTTAATGTGGTATGCTATTTATTCCTAGTTTTATCACTCGGATTATCATTTTACGGCAAAGACTCATTTAGAGTCATTTGACCCAAAGGTTCATACCTTTCGTTTTTTATACTTATTCTAAGTATTTACTTGATCATAAAACTCGTTTTCATACAACCTTTAAGGGTCGTTGCTCGATTTAACTTACAAGGGCGTTTTGGTCATCTTTAACCCTTCTTTTACGACGAAGGACTTTTTAATGATATGTTTGACCAAAATCCCATATTTTAACTATAATTTTGTTGTGAAATCATTATATTTCTTAAAACACAATGACTATTATTTAAATTATCGGGTTTACCTATTAAGGTAACCAAATGTCAAATTTTGACTTCATTTATCTCTCATTGAACCTTAAGTTCTAAATGAGTAGTTAATCTATTATGCATTCCTGGCTCGGATCAATATATTGACCCGTTTTAATACCTTGCTTTAATAACCGCTAATTAATAGCGATGCTAATATCAATTAGATATCTATTCCTGTAAGCATATAACTCGACAAATAATCATTAGTCGATATTGTCAAAGGGTGATATCTTCACCTTTTGACCGTTTGGTCTAAGTGATCGTTTATCTTTGCGAGATGATATTTATTACCATCTCATCTACATGACTCGCTACCATTTCTTAACTCTTGTGATCCATTATGGCTTATGCCGTAAAGTGTCTTTTCAAAAACTAACGGTTATTGTCAATGCATGACCGAATTACCATTTTACCCTTATGATTTATTTTGGGTTTACCCTATAAGGTAACTATTCTAATCTCCTTGTATATTTGTCATTGTATGACCAAATAATCATATTATTTTCTTTTTAAACATTAACATGGTTTCTTATCATTTTCACTTATTTCGTTCCGTACGACTACATGTCGGAACATCATATTTCAATTGCGTATTTATCTTATTCATAATTAATACGATAAGAGAATATTCTACAATTTAAGAAGAGTGTAAGCTATACTTACCTTGCATCTGAATTATGCTTTTCCTTCATTACTTGATTCGTTTGACTCGCTTCCTTCCCAATGTAACACCCCAAAAATGGGTTTGGTAATCAAACCCCGTTAATAGTAAAGACGAGTAAAATACCGTTAGTGGTAAAATTAACCCGGTGAATATTAGGATTTAAATAATTAATCCTATATTAATCAAAAAGAAGAATAAACGCTTTGAGAAAACACGGTTTATTAGAAGCCCGAGTTAACGGGACTTAAAAAAAATAAAACGGGTTATAATTACCCACACCCACCAAGTTAACTAGGAATAGTTAACCTAGTTAGTATTGGGTGACTAAATGAAAAGCTATGAGATATAACTTCTTTTATAATAAATGAAACAAGAGGGACTAATATAGCCAAGAAGGGAAACTTGTTTTATTAAAATTAAAAATAAAACACAACACACACACACTCAGTGTGTGTGTGTGTGTGTGCGTGGATCGACCAGAGGACGGGGGAAAAAGAAGCAAACCCTAACTCTCACAAATCTCTCAAATTGAAGGTCCAAATCAAGTCTAAATCAAAATCCGAGTACGAATTTGTGATCTCCACTGAAAAAGGAGTCACGAGGTATGTAAATTTCATGAGAAATCTCTAGTTGAATTTCTGAGCAAACCTAGAGAATTCGAATTAGATGATTGCATGTTTGTTATATGATGAGATAGGAACATTGTAGTGTCTAGGAGTAAATCCTAGACAAGTATATGATGAAGTTAGGCCTAATTCTTGTGAATTCATGATCACCATTGAAGGTGATAAGTGGGTTTTTGTATGAACATGTTAAACACTAGAAATTGATAGTTGTTCTAGTGTAATTTGAATTTCCGTAAGTAAATTATGATGTTGTAGATGCGAAAAATTGATATGAACATGTTAATTGATGTTAAAACATGGTTAAAACAATAACCATGAACTAGAAATAAGAAGAATACAAATTATGCACATTAGGTGTTTGTTAAAATGCCTAAATGAGAACTAAAGTGTTGAAATTTAGAGTGAAAACGCGTATTTGAATGATATGGCAATTACGCGTAATATGAAGTGATAAGGGTTCTACATATTATGTTGATTTAGACTTAATGTTGTAAACCATGTGATTGAAAGTAGTTAACTTTGATAAATTAAGTTAACTAATCATGAAGTCGAATAGTAGTTTCGACATAGAAAATAAGTGAGGTGGAATAGTCGTGATTGTTAATGACTAATTTAACCGCCTTGTAATTGATTGATAATAGTTTGACGCTTAAACGAGCTAGGTGGAGGCTTGGGAAAGAAGCGGTCAAATAAATCAAGTACGAGAAGAGAAGCGCAAGCCGGATGAGAGGTAAGTGTAATTTACACACTTATGTAGAATACTTGTTTATTCTATGCGTTATAAACGATAACGATAATATTGAAAATATGGAATTCCGTTAAGATTACCTTGTAGTGTAATCTAATAATGAGGAAAAAGGGTAAAGAAGAAAAATTGGAAATTCGTCAAATGTCGACTAATGTAAATCGAAGTTAAAAAGATACCCATGGCGTAAGCCGAAACGGGTTAAATTTGCAAGAAAGGAATTTAAGAGAAAAAGGATTTGGTAGAAAAATCCGCGATGGGATGGATATAGGAATTAGAAATCAAAAACAATGTTTTTGATTAGATAGATAACGTTGGGCATATAGTCCAAACGGGTCAAATGGTGGTGATAACACCATTTGACAATATCGACTAATATGGTTGTCTTGTCTTATGTTAACAGGAGCGATTAGCAAATCGGATAATTGCGTCGCCATAGATTGTGTGATAATTAAAGCGAGGTATAAATCAGGTCTATTTGTTGACCCGGGCCAGGTACGCAAGATTTTGTTGTAGTTAAAAGTACTATTTGGTCAATAATTGGTGGGAGTCTCTTATTGTAAAATAAGAGACTAGAATTGACCAAAAAGTCCTTAACGGGCGAACCGGGTAAATGACCGTTAGAGATTGTTTAGAAACTTATATTATGACCTTGTAACCCTTAGATGTGAATAAAAGAGGTAGGCATAAACTTTTAAGGGTCAAATGCCTTAAATGCGTCTTGCCGTAGAATGTTATATCCGAGGGATAAAAACTCGGAAGAAATGGTCTATTACATTAAATCCACCACAATCATAGTTGTGGTGGAAGACCAATCAATATGAATGGTTAAAATTATGAGGCACACGAGAAATGGGCGTGATTTATGCTTAAAAGGACATAAATACCCTTAATGGGTCAAAGTAAGATTATAAGTAAAATGGTTAAATAATGCGTAGGAACCCGTGACTGGAACCTAATATGGTAGACAATGTTGGAGATAAAGGGTTCGTGAAAAATGGGGGTCAAACAAAGATGTTTGTTTGATAAACATATAGACGGTGGGTCAAAATTTAGTAAAAAGACAATAAGTCAAAGGCTTAGAAATCTCAAATTTATTTAATCCAGATGTCGGATTTTAAGTCCATGTGATGGAGAATTATGCTCGTTTTCGTAAAATCAAGCTTGGCTGGGAATATGCAGCAACTGTTGTAGACATTCTGTCGATTTGAGGCCGTGGCGTCACGCCACGGCCAAAGACATTTGCTGTGGCGCGTGGCGACGGGCTAAAATGTTGAAATTTTTGATTTTTTTGTTTATTTCGATTATTTGACCCAATTACCTTGTTGTACTTGTTATTTAACTATCAAAACTGACTTTTAAGTTGGTTTTGATCATAGGTGAATGTCGAGAGTCCCGGATGAAGATTAAGCGTCGAGCAAGAACCGAACACACGTTAAATGAAGCTTCCGCGTCAAATCTTGATTTGTTTTGTTATAAGTGAATTATGTAACCACTTACAAATATGTTTTTGAAATGTTGTAAACATATGGGAATTTAAGCGTGACAAGTTTTTGTAAAGTCACATTTTAGCATTCAAATGTGTATTTTAATTATTAAAATCTTGATTAACTTAGACGGGCGCTACACCCAAGCTTCCACCTAGCTTGTCAAGCGTCAAACTATCATTATAATTCGTAAGATGGTTAGATTAGTCATTATCAATCACGACTACTCCATCTTACGGGTTTTATGTTGAAATTATCATTCGATCATATTTTTGGTCATTTTGACTTTTAAAAGTCAAATTGCCAATATTGACGAAAGTAATTACACGATGTAGCTCAACTACTCATTTTATTACTTTGTCAATATCCGGTAAGCATCATTCTTATGCTACCGTTTTAACTACTTATTAAGTCAAGTTATCGAAATCATAACTCAATGAATTATCATTACATCAATCATTCTTAACACATGATGATATCAAACATCATTTTAGCATGAATCTATCATCATTTTCGTTTTATCATACAAAACCCATTTCATAGTAAGTATGATTATATACTCAAACACACAATTTTTTCAAGTATTTCCTTATTACTATCATGTATGATGATTCTAAACACAATTATATCATCAATTTCATCATATGATTAAAACCCACTTATCCTAATGTGGTAAATCATCTAAACATTCAATTCATAGCATCATATGTATAATTTTCACTTAGGGTTTTGTTCCTAAGCAAGTATACATCACTAATTCAGCCATAGCTTCTATAATCCATACATAATTCGCGATTACGATGTTTCTTCAAATTTCATAACTTCACAAATCATCAAAATTTTACATACCTTATGATCCCCTAGCTTGGGTGATCATTAATTCACGTTCAATTATGAATTTGAGCTTCGTTTAAGCCTTCAATTTGATGGTTTTATGGAAGTTAGGGTTTTTGGCTCCATGGGAGCTTCCTGGTCGTTCACGAACACACACTGTGTGTGTGTGTTTTGTTTTGTTTGTTATTTATTTAGTTAACTTTCAAGTTAACCCACTTTGGCCCCTCATGTTTAGTTAGTTATTAAGTAGGCCACAACTTACTTATTTCTAATAATATTCCCACTTATTAACTAGGTTAAACATTCCTAGTTAACTTAGTGGGTTCGGGGAAATTTATGATTAAGTTTATTTTAAGTCCCGTTAACTCGGGCCTTTTATAAACTTTATTTCCTTAAAAGCTTTTATTCAACTTTTATTTAATATTAGGTTTATTTATTTAAAATCCTAATATTCACCGGGTTAATTTTTGTAGGATCGAAGGTTCGACCTAATGAGTCGATCAGAAGAGTTCTAGACCAAACCAAAGGCGGAATTCAATGATTTGGACATGGTTGCAGCTTGTTTAACACTAAGAATCACTTTAACTGTCATTTGTATTGATTTGAAACTGATTACAGATCGTTCGACACTTCGGCAGCACTTCGTCTCCGGAATCAGAATGTTACAAATGAAGACACAAGACCCACTATATATAGGAACAGCCAGGTCGCATGAACCATCCCATACGAGCTGGTCCACTTCGCACGACCTGGCCAGTTTGCACGAACTGGTCACCTCGTGTGAGGTGGCTGGTTCAAGCCTGTTTCCCGTTTCTCTCGTACAACGTATCTTTGTCTATTTATTCTATTACATGACTCGATACAAGACGAAGTCAACAGACATATGCACTAACAAACTCCCCCTTGGATGTTGACGAGTCTTCAGTGTGTCGAGTCTTCAGTCTTGATCAGTCTTCTCGCTCTTTTCAAAATGTCTTTCTCTGTAAGCATACTCATCAATCTCTATCTTCTTCTTGCTCATCAACATCAGCAGCTGAGTCTGGCTCTTTTAAACTTCAAACTCCCCTTTGCTAACATACTCCCCCTTAAATTGTTCCAGGATCGCAATCTGACATAGCTCTCGTTCTAAGATCGTGTCCAGGCTCAAACTCTGCTCAGGCTTAGATACGAGGATCTGACTCTATAGCTTTTCATAGGTTCAGAAACGCCTCCTGGCTCTCCGTAGCAACAGGATCAGAAACCTGGTAACCTGCACAATTCTCTACCCAAAAGTAAATTTCACAATTTTTTTAAAATTTAACAAATTTAGAAACCACTGGTAGATATCATTAATCATTAACAATAGTTATATCAAGTTCAAATTAATGACCTTGATTAACTAACAGTAAAAACATCCAAAACATCACTTTAAAACCTCAAATTATCTCAAACTTTAACTTCATTTTTTATTTCAAACATACTCTCCCAACCCACTGTTGTTCATCATGTTTAGCACTCGGAATTTTGAAAATCAGCTTTTCAACTTCAGTTGTCGAAAATAAGATGAAATAAAATCTTTTTTTGATTTTTCAAAATTTTATGTTAAAACACATTTTTTTTAAGATTTTCAGTGTGCTAAAATGCAATAAAGAAATATTTACAGACAATATTTTTGTGAGTTTGTGTAAGAGGATCATATCAGATTTTGACAAATCACTAGCACCGTTGAGCTTTAAACACTTTAAGTTCTAAACGATTCACTTAGATTGTCAGTATACTGATCCACTTAAATTTTCACGCAAAGTTCAATTGTTTTGAGATACGAGAATTAGTGTTTTAAGCACTTAACTTATTCGCGTGTCCCACCTCAGAATATACTCCCGTATCCAGACTTCTATATTCAGTCTTATAGGTGAATGTACACTAATGATATCTGTAAAAGGATAATGCGAGGCCATGAGAGCTCAGGTTAGAACTTCCGTTTAGACAAAGAGATGATGGCTCGACTTTTAGGTGTGTCCCATTTGGGGATCTTTTCTTCAACAGCACATGATTAGCTTTTTTCAATGTTTCATCATTTTTTATGCTGAGGGTGGGCTTTATGATTAAAGCAGTGCAGAGTATTATACGAGGACTAGGCTATTGCTCCTGCAAAATCAGAATTCCCAGTATAATACCCCAGATATCATCACGCACAAAGACCTAGTATGTCAGAAATAGAAAGCCCTTCAAACAAGATTTCAGGGTTTACCTATATATCCGAGAGATGTTCCCCACGAAATAAGTAAGTATTTGATATTTAGGTTTATATCTCGAAAACAATCTACTAAGCGTGTAAAAACCTACTGGCATATCATCAGTGAAACCGTTTATCACATATTTAACTTTCCAATTCTTTAGCGTATTGTGATTGTCTACTGATGTACTATCATTTCCTCTTTTTCACAACAAAACTCATTTTTGATTTTTCGATGTATTTGGTTTTTAGATTTTACCATGTTTTTGGATTTTTCAAATTTTCAAAATGTCTAAAATTTTTTACTCCCCCTAAAATAAAAAATATGTTTCAATTTTTTATTTTCCGGGAAATTTTGAAAGTAAAAGCAATAAACTGTACAAATAAAATGACAAACTGATGTGAATTGCTTCACTTCTCCATTCTCTTGGCTTAAACAATCAGAACTCCCCCTGACAACAAACTATTTTCCCATTATAATTTCAAAACACTTAAGTTTGTTTTAATCAAAATGGTTTTTCCGGAAAATTAGTTTTGTTGATTTCACACATCATGGGGATTCATTCATCACTTTGTTCTTTCAACCACTTTGTAACAAATATCACTTGTAGGTTTTTCACAAAAACATTTTTCAAGAATGATGTCGATTCATGCTCCACGATTACCAACTTGGGAGCTCCGACAAGTCAGGATTATATTTTTTAAAGAATCTCACCCATGCCTGATCAATCATGGGTGAACCATCATCATTTGGTTTAACATTTTTTGATTCATAAAACTCTTTCACTCCCTTCACCTTCCCATCAGCCATCTTACTAAAAATATGTAGCACTTTGCCATTAAATGTTTTTTCAGCATCAAATTCTTTCTTATTAGAGAAGAATTGATTTGAAATCTCAATCTTACCAACTTTTGATTTCAAGTTTCCGTTTGACAATGGTGGAAAATTTTCATCATCCATTGTTGGAACGGAATTCTCATCATTTAGCACAACATGTGGCTCCTCTGACTTTGACGAGTCAGATTCATTGCCAGAACTAACTTCTGATTTCTTAACCACCCATTTTTGTTTGTTAAGATTTGCTCTTCTTTTGTAAAAATGTTTCGAACTTTCACCAACTTCGAAAGTCGAATTTTTGAACTCTTTAAATTTTTCTGTTGGTTGTTCCTTTTTATAAACACATTTTTCTTTCAATTTTGAGTTAGAAAAAACTCCCTGTTTTGTGTTGGTGGGCTTTGAGCAATTATAAGTAATATCTCCAACCTCTTGACATTTGAAACAGGTTCTTCTTTCAACTCTTGGTTCAGATTCTTTCAACATATTCTTTTTGTAACACCCCCAAAACGGGTTTGGTAATCAAACCACGTTAATAGCAAAGACGGGTAAGAGTACCGTTAGTGGTAAAAATTAACCCGGTAAATAGTGAGATCGAAATAAATAAACTTTATGTTAATTAAAAAGGAGAATAAATACTTTGAGAAAACAAAGTATATAGAAGGCACGAGTTAATGGGACTTAAAATAAAATGGGGTATAACTTCCCGAACCCACTAAGTAACTTGGAATAACAACCTAGTTAGTTAAGTGTTATAAGATGTCAATGAAACTTGGTTAATAACACTTTTACAACACTTTGTTAGTTAAGGGGCTAAAGTTGGCTAAAGTGAAAGAGGTTTTATTTAATAAAAATAAAACACCAAAACACACACCAAAGTGTATGTTCTGGTCGTGAGTTCTGGAGAAAAAGGGCTCTCTCTAATGAACCCTAAAATACACAAAATCAAAATCAAGAGGGCAAATCAAGACTAAATCGAAAACCAAGCTTAGATTAGTGATCACTCGGGCTAGAGGATCACAAGGTATGTCGAATTCCATCTTTTGGTGATGTTTTGAATTCATGGTGAATTATCATAAACGAAATTATTGCTTGCATGTTTGATGTAAGAGTGAAATTAGGATAAATCCATGTCTAGGAATAAACCCTAGACAAGTATATATTGAAATCATGCTTAGCTCAAGTAAATTCGGATTTTGTTGATGCTAAATTCATGTATGAGATCTTTTTAGGGTTTTGATTGCTAAAAAATAGTGTTATGATGTCAAGAACATGCTTTAATTGAAAGCTTAATTCAAACAGCTCCTGATCAGAATTTACAGCCGACTTGTATTGGCTGTAACCTTGACAAAACCTGACAAAAACATGTGTTTCTTGAGTCTAAAATGTAACTCCAGGAAATATATTTAAAACCCCACTGGAATCGCATTTTTTCGACGAAAATTGAGCGTTTTATGAATTTTTCCGTATCGAAGGTTCAAGTTGCGTTTTCTGGCAGAATTTGCATCCCATTACGAATGTCATAACTCAATTTAGGAATTTAGTTATGATCTCAAATTTTTACTGAAGATAATTTTAAGTGATTAAAAGAATCGCCAATTGGAATTTCGTCAATCGGATAAATGAGGAATTTTTAATGAATTTTTCCATAAGCTGCAGTCAGAAGTGACGAATCTGATTGCAGCTTAGTAAATGAATTTTTACGAATTTTTGGTAAAGAGTTAGATCTTGAAATTTTAACACAAGACCTAACCCTCTGAGTGGTACGCTACATAAAAAAATCATAATTTTCGAAGACTTGTAAACAGGTTAAAAAGTTACCAAAAACAGCCCATTTTCAGTGATATGAAATGCCTAAATGAAATCGCGGTCTACTTGGTTGTGTGTAAAACGTGATTATATTAAGTGTTCGGATAAATGCATAGAAATGTGTAAGGTGGAAGATCATATTAAATTATGGTTAATCTAACCACCTTGTGAACATTGGATAATAGTTTGGCGCTTAACAAGCTAGGTGGAAGCTTGTGGATGAAGCGGGTCAAACGGAGCGAATATGGAAAGAAAAGCGTGGCATGGATGCAAGGTAAGTAAATCTTACACCCTTTTATTTTAGAATGCGTAATGATTATAAAGGTTATGAAAATGATAAGCTAATACTTGAAATGTGATGTTCCGGCGTAAATTGAAATGGGTCGGAATAAGCGAAAGTGATGAAAACCATAATGAATGGTTAAAAGGGGTAAAACGGTAATTAAGTCAAGTCATGACGAACAAACAACAAGTTTTTCAAATGTTACCTCATGGGGTAACTTATAATGAGAAAAAGGGATAAAATGACAAATTAGTCATGTGTTAACAAAACTAAGTTTAAGTTAAAAAGATACCCTATGGCATAAGCCAAGATGGGTTAAACATGTAAGAAAAAGATTTAAAGAAATATGACATTATGATGAGAATCCGAGGAGGGCCAATTGAGTGAAATGGTAAATAAATACCATCCTCCTACAATTATGTTATGTTTGGTCATTTAGGCTAATTGGGTCAAATGGTGAAGTTAACACCATTTGACAATAACGACTAACAAACGCTTGTCAAGTTTTATGCTCACAGGAATTAATTTATGGCTTGTGTTGCTTTAAACTAGCAAGTTTTAAAAGTGCACACGGGTGGCTGAGCATGCTGACCTCTTGGGGGCGAAAGAAAGACAGAGTTTAACACAAAGGTTGGTTCACGAGAGTAGGATTCTAAAGATCCTAGAATGAGTTTGGACTGCAGGATATACCTCCTGCGTGTGTAGCTGCAAGTGCCGCAGCAACTTGTTCGTTAATCAGAGCCGTCAACTGGGCTTGTGTCATGTTAATGCGTCCAGACATGATCTTCATATCAAGAGGAACGTGAGTGAGAGGGGTTCGCGAAAATGCGATGACAGAAGTGAGTAAGTACACATGTGTTCAAGCAACAGTAGTTATACTAACCAAGCATACCATGAGCAACGTACTACGTAACTAACAAGTAGGCAATATATACACAGATCATATCACCTAGAATGTTGAGCCTTGCATGTGAAGCGTCGTTGTGGATCGTAGAGCACTATACAGGTTATAGTCTGATTTTAATAAAACTCTTTCCCCTTATTAAAACCAAGTTCACTATAACCAATGGCTCTGATACCAATCTGTCACACCCCCAAAATCCACCTGCGGAGTACTACCGCTTGGAGGCGTGACTGACCAGGATCCAGCCACCAATCATATTGAACAAGCAAACATGTAGTTATAAAAGTTCAACCAATACAATTGGTGTCCAAACAAAACATAATTTAAGTTGCAAGCGGAAGCATAACGTTTAAAACCAAAACATAAATTTAATTGTTTCAAAGTTTAACATGGCACACAGCTGTCCATGTCCCACAACGACTCTCTTCCATGCAAGCTCCAGCTAAGTACCTATTGACCTGCAAAGCATGTAGTAACGAGTCAACAACAAGTTGAGTGAGTTCACAGTTGGGTGTTTGTTTAAGTTGTTCTGAAAACAGTTTTCCTTTATCTGGCATCCTGCCGTGGGGGTTACCCCATAGTTGAAAACGTGACTTGTTTATTCCCGGTTACTATGGCAATCCAGCCGTGGGGGCTACCTCATGTATACACTAGACTCGTTACCATATCGACTGCTGACTGTAGTCATGTTTTATGTGCCCTGAAACTGTCAATGTCTATCATCATTGACGTGCCCCAGATCCATTAGTTCACGCCCGTCCTCTGCGGCACGGTGTGAGGTTTGTCAGACCTAAATAGCGCTATCTAACTAATGACCCGCTCGCCATTGGCCCGGCGATTAAGTTGATATAAAAAGGAGGGACTTCGTGATAGAGTTTTGGTCTAGTACGAGTTATCTGTCCATGAGGACGAGGAATTACATTCCTGAACCAATGCTGTCCTACCCAAGGAGGACGAGGAATCCACGCTCCTTAACCCCATTCCCAACCCAGGGAATCCCATGCTTTATAGAGGGTGTGAACTCACCTTGGTTTGCTCGGCAGATACACAGAAAGGTCAATCAAGTTGTAAGTGGTCAACTACGTCCTAACATAGATACCATTCATGTCAGGTTCATATCCAAGTAGTGCACGTATGTTCTACACGTATTGTACACAAGTAACAATCATGGCATACATGTCTAGCATGGCAGTTCAACAACAGTTCGTAACAAGTTCCACAGTAACATTCACGTAACAACCAAAGTCCAAGTGTGCGGCCCAAACAGTTGGGCTCGTAATAGCATGCAGGTCCAAAACAGTGCACGATATACACAATTAACAATACACAGAAAGTCCATACATTCGGCCCACTAACTTAGGCCTGTAACTATGCAGGTCCAACAGAACATACATAATTTGGTGGTCTCGAGTCGAGACTATAGATCTCGAGTCGAGATTGTGCGGTCTCGAGTTATACCTACGAGTTCTCGAGTCGCAAACTGTGGAGGTCTCGAGTCATGCACGTTCTGGTCTCGAGTCGCAACCGGACTCGTAACCGTGCTTTCGAGTCATGCTGTTTTGTGTGAGAGAGTTGTGGTCTCAAGTCGAGACTAGAGGTTCTCGACTCGCAACCGCTGATCTCGAGCTGGCTTCTAGATGGTCTCGAGTCGAAACCAGAGGTCTCGACTCCCAGCACCTGCTGATCTGCATAGTGTACTTAACCAATGGAAATCCGATTTCATGCACCCTTATGTACTATCCATATAAACATGTTTTCTTGTCTAACAATTTACTAAAATGGATCAAACAAGTATTTTTCAAATGTTCATAGCATGTTCATATCATATTCAAACACATATTCAAATATTCATATCCTCATTCAACACCTTTTCATCATATGTTCATCCTATATAAACTCTTGCATTTTACGGACAAGAATCATAATACCTAAACTAGATATCAAGATCATCTTGCAAACAAACATTTGTTCTGTAACTTCATAAATCGGATGATCATAACAAATCCTCTAACTATCATTCTTTTATCACTCAAGCTTATCTTAGCAAGGCATTTATCATACAACATTCATACTTTTCACAAAAGAGGATATTTGTTCATTTTATGCATTTGGAATTAAGCATGTATCAATAACAAACAAGAACTCATCAAACCGATCAAACACTTTAATCATGCATAAAACTTTAACAAGCAAACACATTATCAAGTATCTTCATCACACATCATCATCAACCGAAATATTGCACATCATCCTCAACCGAATATAATACATAGCATGAATCACTAACCGGTTAGGTTCTCTAAGTGTGAGGGTATGAAGAGTCGGTGAGTGAACTTCCGTATGATGATCCCAAGCTCGATCCGAGTAGTCCTAGTGTTGCCGGTTTTTGAATCCGAGAATGAGGGGAGAAGGTTTGTGCTTCTAGGGTTTTAGAGAGAGAGGAAGTAGGAGAGTGTGTGTGGTTGCCCAAAGATGGTAATGTTGGCTAACAACAAGGTTATATACTAGCTTCAAGATGATGCACCCTAATGTGTTTCGGATGGATTAAATGAGGTGCACGGTCCAACCGGCCCATACGTTGCACTGTTCACTCGAGACCACATGGTCTCGAGTCGGGTTCTTATGTCTCGGGCCGCATACATATAAACATAACACGTAATCACATAGGATGTTCACTCATATCATTAAACCAACAAGTTAACTAGTCACACAACGTTCAAGCATGTTACATCAAGATACAACGAAAGGTTCTAAATTTCGAGTTGTCACATCATCCCCAAGTTGAAAGAAATTTCGTCCCGAAATTTGGTAAGCACTCACTGAGGAAGCTAGTTAAGTTGTATGGTTTTCCTGGTTTTCCTGGGGTGTCACATCCACCCCCCGTTGATCTGGAATTTCGTCCCGAAATTCCGTAGCTTCAGCCTTAGTAGTGGTTGTACTGTTTGCGAACAGTTGGGGATACTTTTGTTTCATCTGATCTTCGCGTTCCCAGGTGAACTCTGGGCCGCGATGTGAGTTCCAACGAACTCGAACGAGAGGTATTCTAGTGCTCTTGAGGACCTTAACATCCCGGTCCGTGATTTCAACTGGTTCCTCGACGAATCGTAACTGCTCGTCGATAGTGAGTTCCTTCAGAGGAACTATGTGGGTCTCATCTGACAGACACTTCTTCAGATTCGACACGTGGAAAACGTTGTGAACTGCACCGAGTTCTGCTGGTAAGTTCAGTCTGTAGGCCACCCTGCCTATTTTCTCGATGATTTCGAAAGGTCCGACGTATCGTGGGTTAAGTTTGCCTCGTTTACCAAAACGAACCACACCCTTCCAGGGTGAAACTTTGAGTAGTACCCGCTCCCCAACCAGGAGCTCAGGTGGTTTCCTGCCCTTATCGGCGTAGACTTTCTGACGGTCACGAGCTGCCGCCATGCGTTGTCGAATTTGAGCAATTCGTTCGGTTGTGTCTACCACATGTTCTGGACCAGTGATCTGACTATCCCCCACCTTTGCCCAGCAAAGAGGTGACCGGCATTTACGTCCGTACAATGCCTCAAACGGAGCAGCTTTAATGCTGGTGTGGTAGCTGTTATTGTACGAGAATTCCACAAGTGGCAGATGCTTTTCCCAGCTGTTGCCAAAGTCAATTACACATGCACGAAGCATGTCTTCTAAGGTCTGAATAGTGCGCTCGGACTGCCCGTCCGTCTGAGGGTGATACGCTGTGCTCATGTCTAATCGTGAGCCAAAGGATTTGTGCATTGCTTGCCACAGTTCTGAGGTAAAACGTGCATCTCGATCCGAGATAATAGAGGTGGGCACCCCGTGCCTCGAAACAAATTCCTTGAGGTATACGTCTGCTAGAGTGGAGAACTTATCCGTTTCCTTGATAGCCAAGAAGTGAGCAGACTTTGTGAGTCGATCCACGATCACCCAAATAGTATCGTTACCTCGTTGAGATCTAGGTAGGCCAGTAACAAAATCCATGGAAATTTGCTCCCATTTCCATTGCGGTATCTCTGGTTGTTGGAGTAGGCCTGAGGGTTTCTGGTATTCAGACTTGACTCTCGCACAAGTCAAACACTTGCTGACGCAAGTTGCTATGTGGGCCTTCATGCTAGGCCACCAATACGTAGTTTTGATATCGTGGTACATCTTATCCGAACCAGGATGTACCAAGTAGCGAGACTTGTGTGCTTCATCCATCACAAGCTCTCGTAAGTTGCCATAGAGTGGGACCCAAATGCGTCCCGTTACGTAGTAAGCATCGTCTTCCTTCTGTTCCATGCGTTGCCTGGAGCCGCGTAGGGCTTCAGCCCTGACGTTTTCTGGTTTCAATGCTTCTATCTGGGCAGCTCGTATTTGGGAAGGAAGACTAGAATATATAGTGAGTTGTAAAGCTCGCACTCGCCTAGGCGCAGTGTCCTTTCGACTAAGGGCATCAGCCACAACATTGGCTTTGCCAGGATGGTACTTGATTGCACATTCGTAATCGTTTAATAACTCGACCCATCGTCGTTGCCGCATATTCAGTTCCTTCTGCTTGAAGATATGCTCGAGGCTTCTGTGGTCGGTATAAATGGTGCACTTGGTACCGTATAGGTAATGTCTCCATATCTTAAGTGCAAAAACAACAGCTCCCAGCTCTAAATCGTGTGTAGTGTAGTTTTTCTCGTGAACTTTGAGTTGGCGTGAGGCGTAGGCTATAATTTTATCTCGTTGCATCAATACACAACCAAGACCCTGAATTGATGCGTCGCAGTAAACCACAAAGTCGTCTGTGCCCTCCGGCAATGAAAGGATAGGTGCGCTGCAAAGTCTATCCTTTAAGTGCTGAAATGCTACCTCCTGTGCGTTTCCCCATCAATAAACAACGCCTTTCTGCGTTAGTGAGGTGAGAGGCTGTGCGATCTTAGAGAAATCCTTAATGAACCTCCTGTAGTAACCTGCCAATCCCAAGAATTGGCGAATTTCCTTTGGTGTACGAGGCGTAGGCCAGTTCTTAATCGGGTCTACCTTGGATGGATCAACGTGAATCCCATCCTTGTTTACCACATGGCCTAGGAAATGGACTTCACGAAGCCAGAAGTAACATTTCGAGAACTTTGCGTAAAGCTGTTATGTTCGAAGGAGTTCCAGGATAAGCCGTAGATGCTGCTCGTGTTCCTCCTGACTCTTAGAATAGATCAGGATGTCGTCGATGAAGACTATAACGAACTTGTCCAGGTAAGGCTTGCACACTCGATTCATCAAGTCCATGAAAATCGCAGGTGCGTTTGTCAGCCCAAAAGGCATGACCAAAAACTCATAGTGTCCATAACGGGTTCTAAAAGCTGTCTTGGAGACGTCCTCCCCTCGGACTCTCAGCTGGTGATATCCCGATCTCAAATCTATCTTTGAATAGTAGCTCGACCCTTGTAGCTGGTCGAACAAGTCGTCAATACGTGGTAGAGGATAACGATTCTTCACCGTCACCTTGTTGAGTTCCCGGTAGTCGATGCACATTCTGAAGGTACCGTCTTTCTTCTTCACGAATAATACTGGAGCTCCCCAAGGCGATGAGCTAGGACGAATAAAACCCTTATCCAAGAGTTCTTGTAGTTGCGTAGAGAGTTCTTCCAACTCTGATGGAGCTAAACGATACGGTGCACGAGCTATAGGCGCAGCTCCAGGAGCTAGTTCAATCTGAAACTCGACCTGGCGATGAGGCGGAAGGCCAGGTAATTCCTCAGGAAATACCTCAGGATAGTCGCGTACAACTGGAAAATCTTCTATCTTCTTCTCTTTCTCCGAGGTGTCAGTAACGAGAGCCAAAATGGCAGTGTGGCCCTTTCGCAAGCACTTCTGGGCCTTAAGGAAAGAGATGACGTTCTCAACAGCACCCCTTTTGTCGCCACGAATCATGAGAGGTTCACTACCGGAACCTGGAATACGAACAACCTTCTCGTTGCAAAGAATCTCTGCTCGGTGTTGGGATAACCAATCCATCCCAATGACAACGTCGAAACTACCCAAGACGATAGGAATAAGGTCGATAGAGAAGGTCTGGTCTGCAAGAATAAGTTTACAACCCTTGACTACGTGTGTGGCCTCTAAACTCTTACCATTTGCTAGTTCTACCGTGTGCTTGTTGTTCAAAGGTGTTGGAGTACGCTTAAGCATTTGGCTAACTTCTAGTGACACGTAGCTAGTATCGGCACCTGAATCAAATAAGACTGTAACATAAAAGTCGTCGAGAAGGAACTTACCCGCCACAACATTGGGAGCATTCCTTGCTTCACCTTGGCCAATCACGAACGCCCGCCCCCTGGCACCATTGTTGTTGTTGTTCCCATTGTTACCATTCCCCTGATTGTTGTTATTGTTGTTGTTGTTGTTGTTCTGGTTCCTGTTCAGCTGGGGGAATCCCTCTTGAAATGGCCTTCAGCTCCACACTGAAAGCACCCTTTGTTATCACCTTGCTGCTGCTGCTGGCGCTGGTTCTGTTGAGCTTGTTGACGATTCTGATTGGCGGGGTATAAGCTCCTGCAATCCTTTGCAGCGTGACCTGGCTTGTTGCACCGATGACAGTTACCCCTGGTGCATGGCCCGCTGTGGTGCAGGCTGCAGCGATTGCATTTGGGGTGATTCCCTTTGTACCCACCATGACTTTTCCCACCAGGTGATTGCTGACTAGGGCTCTTGTAGTCATCAGTCTTTCTCTGCTGAGACTAGGACTGAACAGAATTCGAACCTTTACTTGAAGCTCCATCCCATTTCCGTTTGTTGTCACTAGGGACACCAGAAGTAGTTGCAGCACCTATGCGCTTTGGTAACCTGTTCTGCTCCACCGCCTGATCCGTGACACGGTGAGCCAATTGCACAACTTGCTGGATGGTAGCGAGGTTTGCTGAAGTCACATGACTTTGGATTTCTGGCACTAAGCCCTTGAGAAAGAGTTCAATCCGCTTAATTGGAGGGTCCACCATAGTAGGACACAACAATGCAAGCTCGTTCGACCTCTTGGTATACGCCTCAATTTCTGACCCTGTCATCTTGAGGTTGAAGAACTCAACTTCCAGCTTATGAATGTCATCCCGACTGCAGTATTATTCCTTGATCATCTCCTTAAAGGTTTCCCATGGGGTGGCGTTGGCAGCAACCAACCCCAGCATTTGGACCTGAGCGTTCCACCATATGAGGGCTAAACCCTCGAGAGTACCGGTAGCATACTTCACCCTGCGCGCCTCAGGGCATTCACACATTTCGAAAACTGACTCGAGCTTCTCAAACCAGTGGAGGAGGCCTACGGCTCCTTCAGTGCCGCTAAAAGTAGTTGGTCGGCAGTCCATGAAAGTTTTAAAAGTGCACACGGGTGGCTGAGCATGCTGACCTATTGTGGGCGAAAGAAAGACAGAGTTTAACACAAAGGTTGGTTCACGAGAGTAGGATTCTAAAGATCCTAGAATGAGTTTGGACTGAAGGATATACCTCCTGCGTGTGCAGCTGCAAGTGCCGCAGCAACTTGTTCGTTAATCAGAGTCGTCAACTGGGCTTGTGTCATGTTAATGCGTCCAGACATGATCTTCATATCAAGAGGAACGTGAGTGAGAGGGGTTCGCGAAATTGCGATGACAGAAGTGAGTAAGTACACACGTGTTCAAGCAACAGTAGTTATACTAACCAAGCATACCATGAGCAATGTACTACGTAACTAACAAGTAGGCAATATATACACAGATCATATCACCTAGAATGTTGAGCCTTGCATGTGAAGCGTCGTTGTGGATCGTAGAGCACTGTACAGGTTATAGTCTGATTTTAATAAAACTCTTTCCCCTTATTAAAACCAAGTTCACTATAACCAATGGCTCTGATACCAATCTGTCACACCCCCAAAATCCACCTGCGGAGTACTACCGCTTGGAGGCGTGACTGACCAGGATCCAGCCACCAATCATATTGAACAAGCAAACATGTAGTTATAAAAGTTCAACCAATACAATTGGTGTCCAAACAAAACATAATTTAAGTTGCAAGTAGAAGCATAACGTTTAAAACCAAAACATAAATTTAATTGTTTCAAAGTTTAACATGGCACACAGCTGTCCATGTCCCACAACGACTCTCTTCCATGCAAGCTCCAGCTAAGTACCTATTGACCTGCAAAGCATGTAGTAACGAGTCAACAACAAGTTGAGTGAGTTCACAGTTGGGTGTTTGTTTAAGTTGTTCTGAAAACAGTTTTCCTTTATCTGGCATCCTGCCGTGGGGGTTACCCCATAGTTGAAAACGTGACTTGTTTATTCCCGGTTACTCTGGCAATCCAGCCGTGGGGGCTACCCCATGTTAGTTATCTGGCATTTCGGCCGTGGGGGCTACCCCATGTATACACTAGACTCGTTACCATATCGACTGCTGACTGTAGTCATGTTTTATGTGCCCTGAAACTGTCAATGTCTATCATCATTGACGTGCCCCAGATCCATTAGTTCACGCCCGTCCTCTACGGCACGGTGTGAGGTTTGTCAGACCTAAATAGCGCTATCTAAGTAATGACCCGCTCACCATTGGCCCGGCGATTAAGTCGATATAAAAAGGAGGGACTTCGTGATAGAGTTTTGGTCTAGTACGAGTTATCTGTCCATGAGGACGAGGAATTACATTCCTGAACCAATGCTGTCCTACCCAAGGAGGACGAGGAATCCACGTTCCTTAACCCCATTCCCAACCCAGGGAATCCCATGCTTTATAGAGGGTGTGAACTCACCTTGGTTTGCTCGGCAGATACACAGAAAGGTCAATCAAGTTGTAAGTGGTCAACTACGTCCTAACATAGATACCATTCATGTCAGGTTCATATCCAAGTAGTGCACGTATGTTCTACACGTATTGTACATAAGTAACAATCATGGCATACATGTCTAGCATGGCAGTTCAACAACAGTTCGTAACAAGTTCCACAGTAACATTCACGTAACAACCAAAGTCCAAGTGTGCGGCCCAAACAGTTGGGCTCGTAATAGCATGCAGGTCCAAAACAGTGCACGACATACACAATTAACAATACACAGAAAGTCCATACATTCGGCCCATTAACTTAGGCCCGTAACTATGCAGGTCCAACAGAACATACATAATTAGGTGGTCTCGAGTCGAGACTATAGATCTCGAGTCGAGATTGTGCGGTCTCGAGTTATACCTACGAGTTCTCGAGTCGCAAACTGTGGAGGTCTCGAGTCATGCACGTTCTGGTCTCGAGTCGCAACCGGACTCGTAACCGTGGTTTCGAGTCATGCTGTTTTGTGTGAGAGAGCTGTGGTCTCGAGTCGAGACTAGAGGTTCTCGACTCGCAACCGCTGATCTCGAGCTGGCTTCTAGATGGTCTCGAGTCGAAACCAGAGGTCTTGACTCCCAGCACCTGCTGATCTGCATAGTGTACTTAACCAATGGAAATCCGATTTCATGCACCCTTATGTACTATCCATATAAACATGTTTTCTTGTCTAACAATTTACTAAAATGGATCAAACAAGTATTTTTCAAATGTTCATAGCATGTTCATATCATATTCAAACACATATTCAAATATTCATATCCTCATTCAACACCTTTTCATCATATGTTCATCCTATATAAACTCTTGCATTTTACGGACAAGAATCATAATACCTAAACTAGATATCAAGATCATCTTGCAAACAAACATTTGTTCCGTAACTTCATAAATCGGATGATCATAACAAATCCTCTAACTATCATTCTTTTATCACTCAAGCTTATCTTAGCAAGGCATTTATCATACAACATTCATACTTTTCACAAAAGAGGATATTTGTTCATTTTATGTATTTGGAATTAAGCATGTATCAATAACAAACAAGAACTCATCAAACCGATCAAACACTTTAATCATGCATAAAACTTTAACAAGCAAACACATTATCAAGTATCTTCATCACACATCATCATCAACCGAAATATTGCACATCATCCTCAACCGAATATAATACATAGCATGAATCACTAACCGGTTAGGTTCTCTAAGTATGAGGGTATGAAGAGTCGGTGAGTGAACTTCCGTATGATGATCCCAAGCTCGATCCGAGTAGTCCTAGTGTTGCCGGTTTTTGAATCCGAGAATGAGGGGAGAAGGTTTGTGCTTCTAGGGTTTTAGAGAGAGAGGAAGTAGGAGAGTGTGTGTGGTTGCCCAAAGATGGTAATGTTGGCTAACAACAAGGTTATATACTAGCTTCAAGATGATGCACCCTAATGGGTTTCGGATGGATTAAATGAGGTGCACGGCCCAACCGGTCCATACGTTGCACTGTTCACTCGAGACCACATGGTCTCGAGTCGGGTTCTTATGTCTCGGGCCGCATACATACAAGCATACATATAAACATAATACGTAATCACATAGGATGTTCACTCATATCATTAAACCAACAAGTTAACTAGTCACACAACGTTCAAGCATGTTACATCAAGATACAACGAAAGGTTCTAAATTTCGAGTTGTCACAATGTATACCAGGTATTGATCGCTTACTCTGGCCAAGTAAGTGGTGAGGACGTGGTACCATGAACTTTTTATGATGGACATGCTTACATCCGATGTAGTAAGGACGGGGTGAGTGGGACAAATTTAAAAGTACCCAAATGAATCAAATGAGCAAAATAATTGATAATAATGTAAACACACAGTCGGGTGATGGAAGCGTATTACATTAGGATAATGAGCCCGAGTGAAGGGACAAAGATTAATGTAAAATGATTAAGATATGCAATGGGAGGGGGTGTACTTACACTCGAACCCAGAAAAATGCAAACATGTAAAACGATTAAGATATGCAATGGGAGGGGGTGTACTTACACTCGAACCCGAAGAATGCAAACATGTAAAATGATTAAGATATGCATTGGGAGGGGGTGTACTTACACTCGAACCCGGAGAATGCAAACATATCTCTTAACGGGCCGTTTTTGTAAAACGTCAAACTTGAGGACAAAGCCGGAATATAAAAGTGAAGCGAAGTCTTAATGCATACCGGAAGGGTTGCAATAATCACGACTTCGGTAAAACACCCGGTTGATGGGTAAGGATTAAACACATGCGTAGACCGAGAAACGGGAACTCGGATGGAAAGTTAAAAGACTCGGGTTTTGAGTCATGACTAAAAGACGACAAGATGATTTAAATAGAAATTTTGATAAATTATGTTCAACTATTTTAAAGTTGAACGGGTAGAAACAAAGAACAAAGTTGACATCCATAAATGATAAAATTTCACATGAATAAGTCAAACGGGCCGAATATAATATAATGCCGGATGGCATGAGTAAACGCAAGCGGGATAACGGTAGCATTAAAAAGCAAAAGAATAATGAGCCCGGTAATGGGACATAATCAAATACGAATATATGTAAACTGGATAATGGTGAGCATAAGATGAACCGACGCATAAATGACGTGAGAAGTTATAAAGTCAGAAAATTTGTCCGAAAGAAAACGAATGTAGCCTTAGACTACGGTCAAGGTCAAAGGAAATACCAAGGCGAAAATAAATGATTTTGAACATAAAAGGGTGCCTTAATGCCATATACATATATAAATGTATATACCTTTGAATAAAGACTTGAATAAAAGATGATCTACGGGATTATCATACCCTATGAGATTATAAATGATGCTAAGGTCTACGGGACCAAAAAGACCTTTGGGTCACAAATAGAAAGAAACGAATTGTCGAGGTCTCACCTTAATAAGGTAAAAAGGTGAAAATATAAAGAAATAGCCTACGAGGCTAAATGAAATAACCTACGGGTCAATAGAATAAAACAAGGAAACTAGTTGTAACTTCCCGCATAAAGTAATAATGGGAGATAAAGTTAGTATAAAAGCGATAGGTTTCGCTAAGTTAATTAAATGGGTTAAAAGCGAAGAGATTGTGAAAGGTCTGGTTGACAAAAGTGAAAAAAAAATCACTAAAACATTTAAATGGGCAAAAATGACAAAAGAGTTCACAATTATTTAAATTGTGTTACGCCACAAAAGTGGGTGAAGTCATTACCGAAATGACAACGGAAGGGAATAAATCCTTGGACGTAAATTCCTTGGAATTGACATGAGCTAAAAAGAAAACGTTAAACTAAAAATTCAATTTTTGGTTAGCTTGAAATAAGCATGTTGAAAATAAATATAACCGAGTGATTAGATGACAACTCGGTCGAATAAGTGACCAGATTAAGAAATACAAGATGAAAGTATCGGGCTATGAGGCCATACACGTAAAAGACGCATATGCTATGAAACCAAAAAGACATTACCATACTTCCCTGGTAAGAGTATTACGTGTGAGCAATGCTCAAGTGATCACCGAAACTAAGATTCGAATGATCTAAGCTGATAAAGTACGTGAGAAAGGTTTCGGGGGCGAAACCTCTTTAAGGGGGGTAGACTTGTAACACCCCAAAAACGGGTTTGGTAATCAAACCACGTTAATAGCAAAGACGGGTAAGAGTACCGTTAGTGGTAAAAATTAACCCGGTAAATAGTGAGATCGAAATAAATAAACTTTATGTTAATTAAAAAGGAGAATAAATACTTTGAGAAAACAAAGTATATAGAAGGCCCGAGTTAATGGGACTTAAAATAAAACGGGGTATAACTTCCCGAACCCACTAAGTAATTTGGAATAACAACCTAGTTAGTTAAGTGTTATAAGATGTCAATGAAACTTGGTTAATAACACTTTTACAACACTTTGTTAGTTAAGGGGCTAAAGTTGGCTAAAGTGAAAGAGGTTTTATTTAATAAAAATAAAACACCAAAACACACACCCAAGTGTGTGTTCTGGTCGTGAGTTCTAACAGGAGAAAAAGGGCTCTCTCTAATGAACCCTAAAATACACAAAATCAACCAAATCAAGAGGGCAAATCAAGACTAAATCGAAAACCAAGCTAAGATTAGTGATCACTCGGGCTAGAGGATCACAAGGTATGTCGAATTCCATCTTTTGGTGATGTTTTGAATTCATTGTGAATTATCATAAACGAAATTATTGCTTGCATGTTTGATGTAAGAGTGAAATTAGGATAAATCCATGTCTAGGAATAAACCCTAGACAAGTATATATTGAAATCATGCTTAGCTCAAGTAAATTCAGATTTTGTTGATGCTAAATTCATGTATGAGATGATTTTAGGGTTTTGATTGCTAAAAAATAGTGTTATGATGTCAAGAACATGCTTTAATTGAAAGCTGAATTCAAACAACTCCTGATCAGAATTTACAGCCGACTTGTATTGGATGTAACTTGGACAAAACCTGACAAAAACATGTGTTTCTTGAGTGTAAAATGTAATTCCAGGAAATATCTTTAAAACCCCACTGGAATCGCATTTTTTCGACGAAAATTGAGCGCTTTATGAATTTTTCCGTATCGAAGGTTCAAGCTGCGTTTTCTGGCAGAATTTGCATCCCATTACGAATGTCATAAATCAATTTAGGAATTTAGTTATGATCTCAAATTTTTACTGTAGATAGTTTTAAGCGATTAAAAGAATCTCCAATTGGAATTTCGTCAATCGGATAAACGAGGAATTTTTAACGAATTTTTCCATAAGCTACAGTAATCTGATTGCAGCTTAGTAAATGAATTTTTACGAATTTTTGGTAAAGAGTTAGATCTTGAAATTTTAACACAAGGCCTATCCCACCGATAGGTACGCCACATAAAAAAATCATAATTTTTGAAGACTTGTAAACAGGTTAAACAAGTCACCAAAAACATCCCATTTTTAGTGATATGAAATGCCTAAATGAAATAGCGGTCTACTTGGTTGTGTGTAAAACATGATTATATTAAGTGTTCCGATGAATGCATAGAAATGTGTAAGGTGGGAGATCATATTAAATTATGGTTAATCTAACCACCTTGTGAACATTGGATAATAGTTTGGCGCTTAACAAGCTAGGTGGAAGCTTGTGGATGAAGCGGGTCAAACGGAGCGAGTATGGAAAGAAAAGTGTGGCATGGATGCAAGGTAAGTAAATCTTACACCCTTTTATTTTAGAATGCGTAATGATTATAAAGGTTATGAAAATTATAAGCTAATACTTGAAATGTGATGTTCCGGCGTAAATTGAAACGGGTCGGAATAAGCGAAAGTGATGAAAACAATAATGAATGGTAAAAAGGGATAAAACGGTAATTAAGTCAAGTCATGACGAACAAATAACAAGTTTTTGAAATGTTACCTCATGGGGTAACTTATAATGAGAAAAAGGGATAAAATGGTAAATTAGTCATGTGTTAATAAAACTAAGTTTAAGTTCAAAAGATACCCTATGGCATAAGCCAAGATGGGTTAAACATGTAAGAAAAAGATTTAAAGAAATATGACATTATGATGAGAATCCGAGGAGGGCCAATTGAGTGAAATGGTAAATAAATATCATCCTCCTACAATTATGTTATGTTTGGTCATTTAGGCTAAATGGGTCAAATGGTGAAGTTAACACCATTTGACAATAACGACTAACAAACGCTTGTCAAGTTTTATGCTCACAAGAATTAATTTAAGGCTTGCGTTGCTTTAAACTAGCAAGTTTAAAAGCAAAAGGTATTTAAACGGGTTAATTCTATAACCCGAGCCAGGTACGCGTAAATTGGTGGAGTATAAGTAGACATTGTAATGTAGAAATGTGATGTGTGGAAAGAGAAGAGCGAGATTTAAACTTAAATGTTGAAATCTCCTAAACGGGTCAAAATGAATTATGTGCATAGCTTGGGTATTGGTCGCATAATTCATAAAAAGTTATGTTCATGAGTTAAAGACTTTTGAGTTAACAAGTAGTCCAAGGTTTTAGAATGATTTAGAAACAAACCGTTTAATAGATTATGAAACGGGTCGAATAATTGTATAAGAGATTTATAAGCCGTTAGCTTATAAATCGGCATTGTTACAAACCTTAGTGTTGTTTACATAGGAGACTGCATTACAGTCAATATGAAACAAGAATCGTGTAAAACGGATGTGTAGATTTAAAGTTATGTAAGTTTAAGTGTTAAACATAAGAAAATGCATAGCTGGGTAAAATGGCAAACAAGCAGAACTGGGTGCCACCGTAGCTTACGGTGGTACCGTAAGTTACGGTAGGCACTAAAAGAAAACAACTGCCCACCGTAGGGTAGGCTCTTATCACCGTAGCCAGTTTTTCATCACCGTAAGCTACGGTGGCACCGTAGCTTACGGTAGAAACCTTTGTTGTTTTTGTTTATGGAACTCGTTTAAAAGTGTTCAAAACCCTCATAACTAACGTTTATGCTGGTTTTGATTTTAGGTAAACGTATCTGTCTCCGGAAGAAGATCAAGCGAAGAACAAGAACCGAACACACAAAGAACAAAGCTTCCGCGAATAGTTTCGATGTCATGTTTTAAACGGCGACTCAAATTTACAAAATGTTGTAACGTTTTATTTAGTACAATGTTTTTATAAACTCATATTTTAAGTGTTTGATAAATTTTAAATACACTAATATAATCGAAAAATATTTGATAATAGTATAAAATGGACCAAGGGTCTTACAAGTTGGTAATCAGAGCTCAAGGTTAAAAGAATAAAATGTTCGGTTCGAGGCTTGATCGCAAATCCGGTAAGTACATGTATGTTAATAGTTTAGTAGGATTAAAGTGTTGTGAACAACACATAGGGTATCGTGTAATATACGTTACACCAACGAAAATGATTTGGTTTTTTAGAAAGATTTACATCTTTTATTTCAGAAATATTAATTTCTGTTAATTTGAAAACCTTGTTAATCATTTCAGTTTTAACACTTCTTATTGGAAATTCTTTATCAGAATATAATTTGTCGGAGTCATTCAAAGTATATGCTACTTTGAATGTTTCGTCATTCAAATTATTTTTTGATATAAGAAAATCTTTATTGTAAACCCTTTTGACCGGTGTACTCGAACTTCTGTCTGATGAACTCGAATTTTCAGATTTAGACTCTGACTTTGACTCTTCATCTTTCTCCAACACCTGATCGACCACTTTCTTAATTAACTCAGACTCATGATCAGTGTCGGACGCTGTGAAGGTGACATCAATATCATCTGGTAATCCATTGATAGACTCGGATTTCAGATTCAGATTGAGTGCTTCAGCCACCTTTTCAAAGTGTCGGGGGGTATAGCCATCCCACATTGGATTTGGTACTCTGTTATAATTCAAACCAGTTTTCCTACCAGAATTTTCTTCATCATCTGCAAACTTATGAGCTGCCACGGTAGGATAAATGCGATCAATAACATAATCTGAACTTTGATAACTTCGAAGTAAAGAATTCACTCTTTCGGTTTCGATCGTCATCGCTGCCAATTCTTGTTTCAGCCCTGCAACAATGTCAATGTATTTGTTGATTGCAGTTTGCTTTTGAAGAACTGTTGCTTTCAGAAGATTCTTCATCTGAATATCCTCATCACAAGCTCCTTTGTACAAGTTCACTTTGCTGCTTAGGAGATCATATGACTCCTTTATGCTCCTCACATTGTGTAGCAAATTTTCTTTGAGCTTCTCCAATTCAGCATATTTTGTATCTTTTTCAGCACAATCTTTGCAAGGTACTAAACACTTTGCACAAGGTTTTTCAACCTCTACAATCTTTTTCACCTCCATAATTTTATCAACTATTTTCTCCACCACCTTTTCAATCACAATTGGTTCTTTCTCAACTTCTATCTTCACTTCATTCTCTTCAATCTCGACCTCCTCTGTCGGTTTTTCTTCAACTTTTGCCTTATCAGCTTTCATCTGAACTTCAGTCTTTTCTTCAGCAATCCTTCTTGCTTCCATTTCTCTCTTCAGTCTAGCAGCCCTTTTCTCTTTCAATATCTCGATTTTATCTGCAAAAAACAAATTAAAACTATAAGTATCCAATTGTTTTCTAGCTTTATTAATATACTCTTCCTCATCATCAGTGTCTTCATCACTTCCTGACGATTTAAAAATCGGTTTTCTTCTAGGACTGTTATTTGACTGATTCTTCTCCCGAGGTTGAGTCTTCAAAGAGTCTAGCAACAAATGCTTTAGAAACTGAAGGTCTCGAAGGATCATAATCATCCCAATTGAACTCTTTCGGAATCCTTTCATCTTCTTGGTCTAACAGACCATACCAAGCTTTACCCTTTGATTCTTCAATAGTACGTGAGTGTGAAGATTGTTGTTGATATGGTTGTTGAGAAACCTGATGATAAATTGCTTTTCTATGATAATCATTGTTTCCGAAAGGATCTTGTCTTCCCGTTGCTTCTCTGTTTGTACACTCTTGTTTAAAATGCCCTTTTTCTCGGCAACGAAAACAAGTAACCTTCGATTTCTCAAAACCTAGCTGAGATGTTGCAGCTTCACGAAGATCATCTCTTCCGGTGATCTGTTTGAACTTTTCTGCTCTTCTCAAAACGCTAGCTAAACACCACTTGATGTCCATCAACTCAAGTTCTTCAGAATCAATCTGATCATAATCCTCTTTAGTAAGCATCAGATTTCCGATTCGTCTAGCAACTAAGCTTTCATACGACTCTAACACAGTAACAAGAGATGCCATGTGTTGCTTCGTAATATCTGGAGAAGAATTTTGACCATTCTGAATATGTAATGTAACATTGCATTGCAATACTTGACCGGTAAAATTTGTTGAACCTTGTTGTTGAGAACTCGGTGTCGAGAAATTTGGTTCAAAACTTGAATAAGATGAAGAATATCCACTGCTCTGATTTGTATTGTTTGCATTTGTTCCATAAGTACCATCAGCACTGAACGCAGTCTGAATCTTTGGACTCGGAGTGGTCTCAATCTTGTTTTCTCGGTAGTATAGACTAACATCCTGTTAAGCACCCGGACTTCTCATTGTAGCAGTTTTTCGAATTGCTAGCTCATGTTCTTCCAACTTCTGGATAAACTTACTCAAGTTCATATCTTCAAATTGTCGGTTATGCTTTAAAATCAACAGATATGTTCCCCATTCATTATGTGGTAACGCATCGGCTAGCTTATCAACCCATTCTTCATCTTCTTTCTTGATGTCCAATCTTTTCATCTCCATGACTAGATGACAATATCTCTCGATAATCTTCCTAGTCGTCTCACCTTCAAAAGTTGTAAATATATCAAACGATTTCTTTAGTAATGCACGTTTATTTTTGATCATGTTGGCACTACCCTTAAACTTTTTAATCAATGCTTTCCAAATTGATCTAGCAGTTCCCTCATGTTGAAGTAAAACAAAAATATCTTCTTTTTCCGCTTGTTGGAGAATGCTAATCATCATTTTTTCACTTGTGTATTTAAATTTTTCATCCGGTAAAAATTGACTTAATTGTTTTTCATTTCCAAGTTCATCTTTCGGTAAAGTATAATCTTTCTCTAAAGAAACCCATGCATCAAACTTATTAGCTTGCACCCAGTTTTCAAAACGGTCTTGCCATCCTTTAAAGTCCTCAATGTACATAAGCTTTGGAGGCTTTTGAAAAGTTCCCGTTTCATTCCCAATACCAACAGTCTCAGCAACTGTAACTGGAGCAGCTGGGGCAGTAGCAAACGCGTTGTAAAATTCGTTGTCCATGTTTCGATGTAAAATGTATACAAAAACAGAATTTCAAACGAGCTGGGGTTTTGAAACGATCTGAGTTTAAACGATCTGGTAAGTTTCCAAGTGATCTGACTAATCTCAAACAACCTGATGCCTTTTAACCACACCGTGCGAGCTGAATAGTATATTTCAAACGACCTTACCAACCTCGTGCGGTCTGAATAAACTTTCAAACAACACAGAATTCTTTCACACGATCTGGTTACAATTCAAACAATTTGGTCAACTTCGTACTATCTGGACCACTTCGTACGAGCTGATAGTGTCTCAAACGATCTGATTTGGTGCAATCTGGGTCAAACCGTGCGACCTGGATCAACTTCAAACAAATTGAATCAACCTTCAAAGGACCTGGACAAATCAAACCGTGCGACCTGGTTCAATTTCGTTCAATCCGTTTTCGGGGTGTTACAATTACCTATACATGATACATACTTATGTTATACATTGCAATCTTGAATACACACTTATACGCAAAAACCTATACCTCGAATAATTTAAACATAAATTATATGTGCACTATACTCATGCATTACACTTTTATGCTTGAAATACTTAAAACCGGCTAGAATACGCGAAACTGGCTCAACATAACTCCCTCATGTGAATGAAGCCCTTCGCACGAACGTACCCTTCGTGCGAAACAACCCTCTCTCACATGAATCAACCTCCCTTCGTGCGAACCAATAGCCCTTCGTGTGAATTAACACTCCTTCGTGTGAATCAACCCACCTTCGCATGAATCACTCCCATCCGCACGAACCTTACCTCCGCACGAACGGTGCTGGCGACGGGATTACGGGTAAAAAACACAAACAACCACGTTTTCACCCACTTTTCACCTTCTTACAACACCCAACTACCTCCTAATTCATTTGTGACTTAAACCTTAATCCCACACTATAAATAAGAGCCCTCTTTCACTTCTAAAAACTTTCCAAACACTTCAAACTCTCTATAATCTTTACTTTTTCTCTCTAAATCTACACACTTTGGGCAGATAATTACAAGTGTTCTAAGTGAGTTCTAGCTCACTTCTTGTCACACCCCGACCACGTAAAACAACAAATCGTGGCGGAAACGTTGGGGAGTGTTGTAACAGAATAATTGTTTCACAACCATGGATACAAAAAGAGTTTCGTTTTATTTATTCAATAAGTAATTTACATTGTTTTAACACAAAATAAACGAGTTACATATCGACTATCACTGTTATTATGTCACTAAGGCCTCGTCTAGATCCTATGTGACTCATGCATCCTAGTAATCAACATCACCTGAAACATATGTAAAAACAAAGTCAGCAAAGAAACGCTGGCGAGCACATAGGTTTTATAAGAGTATCGGATTCATGGCTCGTTTATATGTTGCAATACCTTGTTACAAACCTTGTTTTGAAAAGCGTATAATATTGCAGCATAATTAACCATCTCAAATCAAGGTGGTTATAATCTTATAAAAATCTCATAGCCATGATTCTTAACCCCAAAACATTTGTTTTAGTAAACCAAATTGTAAAACATCTCGAAATAATTCGTTAATAAAACTCGTATGGTTTATATCCTTTCAAAAACATCGTTATGTGACATCATTTCAAAATCGTTTACCCAAGTGAACTAAATAACTCCACGGTGTGTAACATGATGAAAACACTTATATATAAGAAGTACCAGCGGTGTATCTACCATGTTTTCACCACATTACACCCGTCCCGTTATCTAAAGACTTAACCAAAAACCAATCGTTTATCCAACTCGTTTAACTTATTCAAATCGTTTCCAAATCGTTAACTCGTTTAAATCGTTTAAATCATCCTCGTTTTAATTGTGAAAACTATTTTTGGTCGTCTCGCTAATAACATTCAAACCTTCGTGACTCGACTATCTCGCTTCTCGCATTAACAAACCACCAAATGGTAAGTTAACAATCACAGATTCAGTCGTTACCCACATAACCCACACATAACCATGGGTGTAGTCTGATAACGGGATTTATCAGATCCTATGGTACCATAACCTAATACTGGTCGGTTCGGCCAAAATTAATGAATGTCATTCGTTATGTAATTACAACCAACAAGTTCGTTCACATTATCGAAATCGTTATTAGTTTAATATAAACCATCTTAATCGTTTTTGAAACCATCGTTAAAATGTTGAAATCGTTTTAATACATATGAATCACCCCAAAACAATTGAAAACAGTAAAATAGGGGAACTATGTACTCACATGAAGTGCAAAGTATCCTCAACCAAAAGAACTTCAACAAACTCAAGTAAACCAGAGAAATCAAGCAGCACCTAGTAATCGAATCACTAGTCAAACAATCGACACCTAAATCGGAAGAGCGGACAGAATGAGGTTTTGTAAACCAAATGAGTGTTGGAACTCATGTGATATGGTTTAACAAAGCCTACATCCTAAATCGGAACTTAACCTAAGTGCTTTAACGCGTCGTTCGCGCAAATAAGTGTTTGAGACGTCTAACTAGTCTTATGACAAGTATTATATGCCTAAACATGTTTAAATATGTTGCATAATCAGTTTAGGTGACAAAAGTTAGGTTACATATGCTTAAAATTCAATTATGCATGATAAGGGTATTTTGGTCATTTTACCTAAGGCATATAAACTACCTATCATACAACTAATTAAACCTAAGTGACCATAAGGTATAACCTCGGAAGGTTATTCCCTATGCAACTATGGTCACTAAACATGTTTGGTCAGATCTTAAGGATCGACCAAACGGGTCGAGTTCGAAAGTCTAAGCGGGTGTTTAGTCCGCTTGACTTACGACTCTACACAAGCACTAAACTAAAAGTGACGAGCTAAACATGCTAAAACATGTTTAGTTAAGTTAGAAAACAGGTTTTGATATCAAAACAAAGTGTTTTGATACCCAAGAGTAGTTTGGTTACAAAATACGCATAAATACGCATTTTGGCCGAAACTACGACTCGTCACTACGCCTAGTCAACGTGGTAATCAGTAGGTATAGTCACAAGGGACTATAACCATCGTGATTACGCTCACGTTGCAAAGTTCAAATGAACTTTGTGTTGACCATTGACTGGTCAAAGTTGAAAGTCAAACACCGTTTGACTTTCATGCTTGAAATACAAGAACAAGCAAGAAGAGGACTTACAAAGGGTCCAAGAAGGTGTTTTGATTCCAAATATTCTCAGGTATGAAGTGATAAACACCTCAACTTAGAGAAATTTCAGAATCAAGTGTGAAGAACCCAAATGAGGAAGCTTGCTATTTATAGGAAGTTGAGATCAATAGGATCATTCCATGTGTTTAGAGGGTGTAATCTTGGCCATACATGTGGGTACATGGTATTAGAATACAATGGGGGTCGAAAACCAGCTCCAGGTATTGCAAATCTTGCATTAAAACCCCTGAATTCTGACTAGATTGCTGAAACTGATGTTTCTGTCTGACAAGGTCACGCGGCCCACGTAAACCATAAGCTCATCTTACGCGGCCCGTGTAAGAGACTTTGGCATATTATCAAAACAGGTCCTTGCACTTGAGAAACTTGCAATTTGATGCATTTTTGGCACGTTTAAGCCCCGTTAACCCCATTTCAAGGCTCTAAAATGATGTTAAAGTATAGGGAACTCAAAAAATGCTCAAAAACATCTCGGATGTCAGCTCGTTTGGTCGTACGGTTGCGTTGTTCGGTTAATTACGACGGAAGTCGTAACGAATGCAAAAACGATCCAAATTAAGCGACGAATGGAATTTTATCATGCCAATCACTTAAATAACATATTTTAATAATTAAATAAATTTTTGGATGTTCGGATATATTCAGAACGTAAGATATGCGCGAAAATGCAAACTTATGCACTTTTTGACGCTTTTAGTCCCTATTGATCAATAAAGTTTATTTTAGCACACCGAACCCCTCAAAGCCTATTTATAAGCTATGTAAAGGATATTTAGGGTATGTTTAACTTATGATCAAGTTCCGGAATGTTCATTACTATACAAATCGGTATAGTTTCGCAGTTTGACACAATTAGTCCCTGCGATCGAACAAACTTGTTTTCAACACACCAAACCATCCAAAACTAATTTCTAAGTTATGTGGAGGTTATTTAAGGTATGTTAAGCCTATGTCACTATTCCGGAGTGTTTGTTGCATTAAACTGACTGCGTTTACGCACTAGTTTGCGTATAACCTTCTAGAAAGCGATTTAAAGCTTGAAATCGGAATCGAATCAAATTGTAAAATCATCAAACACAATTACACATATAATAGCACCAAAACACATATAATAACACCAAAGCACATTGTTTTATTGATTATTGACATTGTTTTACATTATACAATGATTACAGAGCACAGTTGTCACAGTCTCCCCTACTTAAGGAAATTTCGTCCCGAACTTTTAACTAGAGGAAGTTTGTGAAAACAATTATGGATATTTCGTCTTCATCTGGTCCTCACATTCCCAAGTAAACTCTGGGCCACGTTTGGATTGCCAGCGAACTTTGACCAATCGAATCCGTTTGTTCTTCAACTGTTTGAATGCACGGTCCGTTATCTCCACAGGTTTCTCGACAAAATGCATCGTTTCATCGATTTGGATTTCTTCGAGTGGAATGTAAAGACCAGCGTCAGCTAAACACTTTCGCAAATTGGTCACGTGAAAATTCGGGTGAATGTTTCCAAGCTCTGGAGGTAGCTCTAGTCGATAGGCAACCTTTCCAATTCTTTCAACAATCTTAAATGGTCCAACATATCGAGGTGCAAGTTTTCCTTTCTTTCCAAATCTCACCACTCCCTTCCAAGGTGACACCTTGAGTAGGACACGGTCTCCGATTTGAAATTCTAAGGGTTTGCGTCGCATATCCGCATAACTCTTTTGACGGCTTCTAGCTGTCACAAGATTATCGCGAATTTTCTTGATTTTGTCTGTCGTTTCCAGAATGAGCTCAGGTCCAGTAAGCTGAGCTTCACCGATCTCATTCCAACAGACAGGTGAACGACATTTTCGACCGTAGAGAGCTTCGAATGGTGCCATATTAATACTAGCATGATAACTATTGTTGTAAGAGAACTCGATCAGTGGAAGATGAGAATCCCAATTACCACCAAAGTCTATCACGCATGCTCTAAGCATATCCTCCAAAGTTTGAATCGTTCTCTCAGATTGTCCATCTGTTTGGGGATGATAAGCAGTGCTTAGATTTAGTTGGGTTCCCAAAGCAGATTGCATGGTCTTCCAGAAATGAGATGAAAATCGAGCATCACGATCGGAAATGATATCCAAAGGAACACCATGTCGTGATACAATCTCATCAACATAAATATTTGCAAGTTTATCAGCAGACAGATGCTCGCGAATCCAAATAAAATGAGCTGATTTCGTTAATCGATCGATAACAACCCAAATAGCATCATGACCTCTAGATGTACGCGGTAACTTTGTGATGAGATCCATAGCAATGTTCTCCCACTTCCAAACCGGTATCTCTGGTTGTACAAGCAAACCAGGAGGTCGTTGATGTTCAGCCTTGACTTTGAGACAAGTTAGGCATTTTGATACATACAAGGCAACATCCTTTTTCATACCGGGCCACCAGTACTGAGTACGGAGATCCTTGTACATTTTATCAGCACCAGGATGGATAGAATATCGAGACTTGTGAGATTTTTCCATCACTAAAGTGCGGAGATCGTCTTGTTTCGGAATCCACAAATGATCCTTGAAGTAGAGCAAACCATCGTCTTTCCTTTCGAGTTTAAGCTCGAGTTGAAGTGGTAGCTCATATTTTAGTAAGCCTTTGATCACACAAAATCGTTGAGCTTGAAGGACACGAGATTGAATATCAGATAGAGTTCGAACAGAATGAAGCTTGACTCGCTCTTTTCGACTAAGCGTATTGGCCACGACATTCGCCTTACCAGGATGGTAGCGAATTTCGCAATCATAATCGTTTAGGAGCTCAACCCAACGTCGTTGCCTCATGTTCAGCTCCTTCTGATTGAGAATATGCTGGAGACTTTTGTGGTCTGTGAAAACCACACACTTCGTGCCATAGAGGTAGTGTCTCCAGATTTTGAGAGCAAAAACCACAGCTCCCAACTCAAGATCATGAGTTGTGTAGTTCGTCTTGTGAACTTTCAGCTGTCTTGACGCATAAGCTATTACTTTACCTCGTTGCATAAGAACGCAACCAAGGCCTAAGTTGGACGCATCACAATAGACAACAAAATCATCGGTTCCCTCAGGTAGAGATAAAGTAGGAGCATCACAGAGCTTCCGTTTCAGTGTTTGGAACGCTTTTTCTTGCTTAGGTCCCCACTCAAAAGGCTTATTCTTCTGAGTCAAAGCAGTGAGTGGAACCGCAATCTTTGAGAAATTAGAAATAAATCGACGATAATAACCAGCAAGACCAAGAAAAGATCGAATCTCCGTAGGTGTCGTCGGTGTATTCCAATCCTTAATAGCGGCTATCTTGGATGGATCTACATGAATACCCTGCTCGTTGACTATATGACCCAAAAACTGAACTTCTCTAAGCCAGAATTCACACTTGGAGAATTTAGCAAAAAGTTGTTCCTTCTTTAGGAGTTCCAATGTCAAACGAAGGTGTTGCTCGTGATCGGCTCGAGACTTCGAATAAATGAGAATATCGTCGATGAACACCATGATGAACTTGTCTAAATAAGGTTTACAGACCCTATTCATTAAGTCCATAAAGATAGCTGGGGCATTTGTCAAACCAAAAGGCATGACAGTGAACTCGTAATGCCCATATCTCGTGCGAAAAGCAGTTTTGGGAATATCTTCTTCGAGAACACGAAGTTGATGATACCCAGAACGCAAATCGATCTTGGAAAAGCATGAAGCACCTTGCAGCTGGTCGAAGAGATCATCAATTCGAGGTAGGGGATATCGATTCTTGAAGGTAAGCTTATTAAGCTCACGATAATCGATACACATTCGAAAAGATCCATCTTTCTTTTTCACAAAGAGGACAGGAGCTCCCCAAGGCGAAAAGCTCAGACGGATGAATCCTTTATCAGACAATTCTTGAAGCTGTTTCGATAACTCTTGCATCTCAGACGGTGCAAGACGATAAGGTGCTTTCGCAATCGGGTTGGCATTGGGTACAAGGTCAATATGAAATTTGAGTTGACGAAGTGGAGGCAAACCAGGCAGTTCATCGGGAAACACCTCTGGGTAATCTCGGACAATCGGAATATCTTGAATACGCTTACTCTTGCCTTTCTCCTCGGTGACATGTGCCAGAAAAGCAACATATCCTTTTCTCAAATAACTTTGGGCTTTTGTACACGACATGAGTTTCAATCCACCAGATGGCTTCTCGCCATGAACTTCTAAAACATCGCCAGATAGAAGAGGAATACGAACAATCTTATCGAAACAAACCACCTCAGCATGATGTTTGGTTAACCAATCCATCCCTATGATAATATCGAAACTCCCAAGTTTCATCGGTGTGAGGTCAATAGGAAAAAGATGGTTATCAAGGTTCAACTGACAATCACGAATAACAGAATCGAGAACAAGAGGTTTACAAGTAGCAACTTCGACAGATAAGGGTTTCCTCAGTTTAGTTCTAGGTATCGCAAGCAAAGGCTCAAAAGATAACGAAACAAAACTTGTATCGGCACCAGAATAAAAAAGAATAGATGCAGGTCAATTGTTAACAAGAAATGTACCATTGACAACCTCGTTGTCAGCCCTCGCCTCATTAGCATTCAGATTGTACGCTCTTCCACGAGCGGGATTCACATTCGCATTGACATTTGTGTTCGCATTTGCATTTACCAATCTCGGACAGTTGTTGCGGAAGTGACCAAACTCTCCACAATTGAAACATGAACCCAGTGGGAATCTAGCGGCATTCCCCTGAACTAGAGCCTGATTCTGAACAACCTGATTCTGACCCAAACGACAGATGTTGGCCAGATGCCCAAGCTTACCACACGTAGTACATTGCTTACACGCTTGTTGTGCAACATGATGACTGTTGCAGCGAGCACAGTAAGGTGCGGTACCAGCATACACTTTCTTCGCAGGCGGTTGGTTTTGAGGGTTCTGAGCATTTTGTACAGTTACTGCAAAATTCTGGGAAGCCTTGCGCTTCCTCGACTTCTTCGACGACTCACCTTTCTTACCCTTACCCTTATCCTTGCCTTTAACAGAATCGGTCGACTTCTTCTTGTCACCCTTGCGGGTAAGTTTACCCTTCCTGACCTGAGACTCGGTCAGAGTAGCAGACAACTCGATCGCTTGACGAACAGTAGTAGGGTTACTGCCAGTCACGATGTCTTGTACAGAATCGGGCAAACCATCGATATACCTCTCTATCGCCTTTTCTAGCGGGATAACCATAGTAGGACACAAAAGACTGAGCTCCTCAAAACGATCCGTATACGCACGGTGTTCTCCCCCATCTTGCTTTAGATCGTCAAACTCTCATTCCAATGCTCGAATCTCGTGACGAGGACAAAACTCTTTCATCATGAGAGCTCGAAGCTCTTCCCATGTTTGTGCCAATGCCACTTCGGCACCCCTATCGCGCATAACACTGTTCCACCACGTAAGAGCACGCTTCTCAAACACACTTGATGCAAATTCAACCTTTCGCTCATTCGGACATTGCACATGTCTGAATGTGCTCTCGATACTTTCGAACCACTGCAGGAGCGCATTTGCTCCTTGCGACCCAGAAAACTTTAGCGGCTTAGCAGAATTGAAATTCTTGAAATTACACTGAGCATTATTGTTGTTATTATTATTGTTGTTGTATAACTCATGGATCTGGGTCACTACGCCTGGAAGTACAGCAGCCATTTGCTGAGCGACAAGGGCTGCGACTTCTTCAGCAGTAAAAGATTGAGCATCAAGTCGAGGAGGCATTGTCTAACAAGGAAACAGGGGAATCGAGTGAGATCGACAATTGGAAAAACAAGGAAGGCGATCATTTGTTCGTTACCTCGAACAAACAAACGACACGCAGTGACTAATCAAAGTAAATGAGTCAAAATAATGTATCGCGAAGACATGCTCGCCTATAAGTGAACACTCACCCCAAGAGTTCCCAGGTAAGAGTGACTGGTCTGATTATGTGGATTTGTACGAACACTCTAGCCTTAGACAGAAAACTCAAGGTACAGGCATTCACTCTTCTAGTTTGCACGTGTTCACATTATTTAGACCCAAACTTTGACGAGATTTTGAAAACTCAAAAGGCACTAAGCCAAATATGAGTCAAACTGGAAGGGTTCAAAACCTAGTAATCAATCATCCTAGAACAGATGATTAATTTTCGAAGCGGATTCGAAATTTGTGTTCTCGTTGTGGTTATCACCTAAGGGTAGGTGACGGTTTTGTTTTAAAATCTAAACGCAAGAAAACTTGAGTTGGGGTCCTAGAAAGTTATAGTCTAGGTCAAAGCATTACTAATAACCTAATTCCCTATAACCATTGGCTCTGATACCAACTCTTCTGTCACACCCCGACCACGTAAAACATCAAATCGTGGCGGAAACATCGGGGAGTGTTGTAACAGAATAATTGTTTCACAACCATGGATACAAAAAGAGTTTTGTTTTATTTATTCAATAAGTAATTTACATTGTTTTAACACAAAACAAACGAGTTACATATCGACTATCACTTTTATTATGTCACTAAGGCCTCGTCCAGATCCTATGTGACTCATGCATCCTAGTAATCAACATCACCTGAAACATATGTAAAAACAAAGTCAGCAAAGAAATGCTGGCGAGCACATAGGTTTTATAAGAGTATCGGATTCATGGCTCGTTTATATGTTGCAATACCTTGTTACAAACCTTGTTTTGAAAAACGTATAATATTGCAGCATAATTAACCATCTCAAATCAAGATGGTTATAATCTTATAAAAATCTCGTAGCCATGATTCTTAACCCCAAAACATTTGTTTTAGTAAACCAAATTGTAAAACATCTCGAAATAATTCGTTAATAAAACTCGTATAGTTTATATCCTTTCGAAAACATCGTTATGTGACATCATTTCAAAATTGTTTACCCAAGTGAACTAAATAACGCCACGGTATGTAACATGATGAAAACACTTATATATAAGAAGTACCAGCGGCGTATCTACCATGTTTTCACCACATTACACCCGTCCCGTTATCTAAACACTTAACCAAAAACCAATCGTTTATCCAACTCGTTTAACTTATTCAAATCGTTTCCAAATCGTTAACTCGTTTAAATCGTTTAAATCATCCTCGTTTTAATTGTGAAAACTATTTTTGGTCGTCTCGCTAATAACATTCAAACCTTCGTGACTCGACTATCTCGCTTCTTGCATTAACAAACCACCAAATGGTAAGTTAACAATCACAGATTCAGTCGTTACCCACATAACCCACACATAACCATGGGTGTAGTCTGATAACGGGATTTATCAGATCCTATGGTACCATAACCTAATACTGGTCGGGTCGGCCAAAATTAATGAATGTCATTCGTTATGTAATTACAACCAACAAGTTCGTTCACATTATCAAAATCGTTATTAGTTTAATATAAACCATCTTAATCGTTTTTGAAACCATCGTTAAAATGTCGAAATCATTTTAATACATATGAATCACCCCAAAACAATTGAAAACAGTAAAATAGGGGAACTATGTACTCACATGAAGTGCAAAGTATCCTCAACCAAAAGAACTTCAACAAACTCAAGTAAACCAGAGAAATCAAGCAGCACCTAGTAATCGAATCACTAGTCAAACAATCGACACCTAAATCGGAAGAGCGGACAGAATGAGGTTTTGTAAACCAAGTGAGTGTTGGAACTCATGTGATATGGTTTAACAAAGCCTACATCCTAAATCGGAACTTAACCTAAGTGCTTTAACGCGTCGTTCGAGCAAATGCGCGTTTGAGACGTCTAACTAGTCCTATGACAAGTATTATATGCCTAAACATGTTTAAATATGTTGCATAATCAGTTTAGGTGACAAAAGTTAGGTTACATATGCTTAAAATTCAATTATGCATGATAAGGGTATTTTGGTCATTTTACCTAAGGCATATAAACTACCTATCATACAACTAAGTAAACCTAAGTGACCATAAGGTATAACCTCGGAAGGTTATTCCCTATGCAACTATGGTCACTAAACATGTTTGGTCAGATCTTAAGGATCGACCAAACGGGTCGAGTTCGAAAGTCTAAGCGGGTGTTTAGTCCGCTTGACTTACGACTCTACACAAGCACTAAACTAAAAGTGACGAGCTAAACATGCTAAAACATGTTTAGTTAAGTTAGAAAACAGGTTTTGATATCAAAACAAAGTGTTTTGATACCCAAGAGTAGTTTGGTTACAAAATACGCATAAATACGCATTTTGGCCGAAACTACGACTCGTCACTACGCCTAGTCAACGTGGTAATCAGTAGGTATAGTCACAAGGGATTATAACCATCGTGATTACGCTCACGTTGCAAAGTTCAAATGAACTTTGTGTTGACCATTGACTGGTCAAAGTTGAAAGTCAAACACCGTTTGACTTTCATGCTTGAAATACAAGAACAAGCAAGAAGAGGACTTACAAAGGGTCCAAGAAGGTGTTTTGATTCCAAATATTCTCAGGTATGAAGTGATAAACACCTCAACTTAGAGAAATTTCAGAATCAAGTGTGAAGAACCCAAATGAGGAAGCTTGCTATTTATAGGAAGTTGAGATCAATAGGATCATTCTATGTGTTTAGAGGGTGTAATCTTGGCCATACATGTGGGTACATGGTATTAGAATACAATGGGGGTCGAAAACCAGCTCCAGGTATTGCAAATCTTGCATTAAAACCCCTGAATTCTGACCAGATTGCTGAAACTGATGTTTCTGTGTGACAAGGTCACACGGCCCGTGTAAACCATAAGCTCATCTTACGCGGCCCGTGTAAGAGACTTTGGCATATTGTCAAAACAGGTCCCTGCACTTGAGAAACTTGCAATTTGATGCATTTTTGGCACGTTTAAGCCCCGTTAACCCCATTTCAAGGCTCTAAAATGACGTTAAAGTATAGGGAACTCAAAACATGCTCAAAAACATCTCGGATGTCAGCTCGTTTGGTCGTACGGTTGCGTTGTTCGGTTAATTACAACGGAAGTCGTAACGAACGCAAAAACGATCCAAATTAAGCGACGAATGGAATTTTATCATGCCAATCACTAAAATAACATATTTTAATGATTACATAAATTTTTGGATGTTCGGATATATTCAGAACGTAAGATATGCGCGAAAATGCAAACTTATGCACTTTTTGACGCTTTTAGTCCCTATTGATCAATAAAGTTTATTTTCGCATACCGAACCCCTCAAAGCCTATTTCTAAGCTATGTAAATGATTTTTAGGGTATGTTTAACTTATGATCAAGTTCCGGAATGTTACTTACTATACAAATCGGTATAGTTTCGCAGTTTGACACAATTAGTCCCTACGATCGAACAAACTTGTTTTCAACACACCAAACTATCCAAAACTTATTTCTAAGTTATGTGGAGGTTATTTAAGGTATGTTAAGCCTATGTCACTATTCCGTAGTGTTTGTTGTGTTAAACTGACTGCGTTTACGCACTAGTTTGCGTATAACTTTCTAGAAAGCGATTTAAAGCTTGAAGTCGGAATCGAATCAAATTGTAAAAACATCAAACACAATTACACATATAATAGCACCAAAACACATATAATAACACCAAAGAACATTGTTTTATTGATGATTGACATTATTTTACATTATACAATGATTACAGAGCACAGTTGTCACAGTCTCCCCTACTTAAGGAAATTTCGTCCCGAACTTTTAACTAGAGGAAGTTTGTGAAAACAATTACGGATATTTCATCTTCATCTGGTCCTCACATTCCCAAGTAAACTCTGGGCCACGTTTGGCTTTCCAAACTAGTTCCACTACCTCACTTATGTACTTGTGTATGAACACCCAAGTAGTTTCCTAGAATCAAAGTAAGTTAACCCCGCCTCGCCTCCAACATTTTCCATGTTGGGTGTAACACGCCCGAGTTGTTCATTTGGCTGCTTGGATAATCTATTAGTTAGTTATGTTATTCTTATTCTTGACCAACCGGGTTTATCAACTATGTTGATAAACTTTGTGCTTTGGTGAATCATCCAAAGAGGTATACATACCTCCATGCCTGACTTCCATGAAATCTATGATAATACATGATGAACCAATTATAATAATACTATAAATATAAGATATAATATATATATATATATATATATATATATATATATAGGATTAGGTTCAAACGTGAACAAAATCCCAAGAGTGAACTGCGTGAACTGATCTGGGCCCTTGATTTTTATGATCTTGAGATTTTAATTGAGTGGCATGATGGTAATTATTTGTTTTATTTATACCATTTAATTAAATACATAAGGGTATGATGGTAATTACACAATAAAAAAATTGAAATAGGAAACCTAAATTGTTTCCATTATTTAAAATCTAATCAAATCAAACCCATTCCCAATTGATTCTACACGTCAACAATCACCTCCACAATTCATATGGCCGATTATTAGATTCTGGGTTTTCTGTATTCCAATCAATTTATAAGGTATCAAACATCCACCACCACCATTTACATCTCACCCATAACCGCCAAGAACAATATCTCCGAACACTCACCACTGCCATTGACGTGCAACGAAACACCAATAATTTTCTCTCCGAACACCCACCACGACCATTTGCATCTACCGGTAACCGCAGACAACAATCCGCCGCAATTCTTATTCGCCTTCATATTCCACTTTTACCGTTCTTTAATTCATTCTGTCAGTCCCTTATTTGGCAAATTATTTCATTGTTTTCATCTGTATTTTATATTCGGGTAGGTTTTCAATTTCATCGTTTCATGGTTTGCTATGGATTAATTCAATACCGTTTTTATTGTTTGGTTTTTTGTTTGTTGTGGATTAATTCAATGCCTTTTTTTTGTTGTTTGGTTTTTTGTTTGTATGGATTAATTCAATACCAATTCCATCGTTTTATGGTTTGCTGTGGAAACGTTGTTCCCTATTTATACTAATCGAAGGGTTGTGAAAACGTTGTTCCCTATTTATACCAATTCTTTGATTTTGCTCTGTTTTTAATGCGATTTACACATGTGTATTCTGATTTTTCTTTTTTTTAATGCGATGGTCACATGTGTATTCTGCTTTTGCTCTAATTTTAACCCAATGTACACATGTGTATAGCGTATTCTTTTGTGATATCTCATAATTTTTTGTGTATTGAATGTGTAAAGTTGTTGATGTACACTTGTGAATTATGCAAAGTATTAGTTGCTGAGTTTTTTTGTGCTATTATAGGAGATGTCGTTAACGAGAAAAGTGGAGATGGAAGGTCGATAAGGATGATTCACGTAAAAGGTCGATAAGGATGATTCAGCATACGTGGCGAATAGTTGTAAAAGATTATGTTTTTTGTTTTTTCGATTATGTTGGGTTTATTGTTTTTACGAAACTGGAACTTGTAATTATATGTTTTTTTGTTTGGTTTGGAAAACATTATGGAACTTGTAATTTGTTAAATATAAAATAGTTTTACAGGTATTGTTTCTATGTATGTATTATGTAGGCATGTAGCTAATTACACATATGTACGATGCTGAGTACACATGTGTACAGTTCTATTTATATTCAAGTACACATGTGTATACCGTTGAAATATGAAGGTTACGTGGATCTTAAAAATCAAAATTTGAATTCTTGTGATGAAATCTGAAATTAAAATTAAAATCTGGTGATTAGTTGTTTGTTTTGATAATTATCTTATTAATAAATAAAACATAATGTGGATAATGAATTTAAATTAGGAAAGATGTAACTTAATTCAATTATTAAAATAATGATTTAAATGTAATTTTTTATATAATTACAATCCTACCCTTAACAACTAAAAAGGAAATCAAGGGTCCAGATCTGTTCATGCAGTTCACTCTTGGGAGGTTGTTCACGCTGGAATCCTACCCTATATATATATATATATATATATATATATATATATATATTTCGAATTCATGATGCTAACCGGTTTGTGGTTATGTGCTATTAACTTAGATTAATTTTATCTTTGTTCTAAACTCTTCGTTTACGATTCTAATGGCATGTTAGGACCCATGAAATCACATAAAACTGTGCCAAAACGAGTACTTAGACAAGATATATTTTTGTGTATACATACTTTTTGTACTTAAATTCCAAATCTGAACCTTTCGTCAAAATCCGAATGCTCACACACCTTCGTTTCCCCATTGCAGGGTAACATCGGTGCTCCAACCCTCACGTTCGTAAGCTTATGGATTAAACGGAAAGCTTTGCAAAACTGTGAGTATACTTGACACCCTTTTTACTTTTTACACTTTTGGGTGCAATGCGTTATGCTATTAAACACACGCAAACCACATACTTTATGCTTAAACAAACAATCCATCATACATGCTTAATACGTTATACGTGAACTCATATATGCTAGATTATTCTTATGCTTTATACTTGTCATTAACTTCGTACAAGCCCCCCCCCCCCCCCCCCCAACATGTATAGCGTTATAGGATTAACATACCACCCGTATTCTTGAGGTCATGTTAAGTTCACAAAACGGTCTATTCATTGCTATGAATAGATTACGCTAACGGGAATCTTTGGTTTGACTTGTATAGCTGCATGCTAGTATTGTATGTTAGTTTAAGTTAACAATTATGCCATGTGGATTTATTTAAACTTTTATACTTATGCTAGTAATCAAACTTGTATACTCGCCAATATTTTTGTGTTGAAATATACTTTAATACGTGTTGCAGGAATTTGATGACGATGATGATGAACGGAATCTAGTAGGATGAACTAGAAACCCATTTTAATTTTAGTACTTATGTTGTATTTTGTTTCTTTGATTATGTTGTTGTATTTGCTTCAAAAATATGTACTTGAGTTTTGCAATGAAATGAAAATTTGATTTTATTAAATATTGTCACAAATAGTGTTATGAAGTCTCTTGCAATCTCATTTTCGTCTCACTCTGATGTTTCCGCCATCGGTTGGGGTGTGGCATTTCTTATCTTACGATATTCATAGTGTCGATTATAGAAGAGATGGAAATTGCATACAATATTAGGATTAATTGAATGAGTTGCGCAACCCTTTTCCACAGGCGGGCTGTGATGACATAACCTACTTCTAGAAAGTCTTTCATGTTGAAGGTGGTCGCCCTTATACTTTGTTTTAAGCACTTCTTCTCATATGCTAACTTCGATGCTCATTTTTTGCCTTGCTTCGGGGACTATCCCCCCTTTAGCTTAGTTTGGCTTTAGTTAGAAAAATGTCATGTGGCTTCTAGTATTTCTCGTATGTTGTCTTTGGTCATGTAAATAACCAATTTGACGCATAAGTCACTAGATCTAATGACTTGGCTAAAACAATGTTTCCATTATAGGTTCTGTTATTTTCTAAGTAACTGGTGTCTCGTGCCTGTGGGCTCATGTGTACTTGAAGAAAGAAAGACAGACCGCTTGAACGTGACCTATTCTCTTAATAGGCGGCAAAGCGGGATCCTTCTACTCTTTTGGAACAGGGGCGGACCTACCCACATTTGTGGGTGGGCGGCCGCACCCCTTGAAAAAAATATTTTTTAGTGTTAATTTTTTGGTAAAATCTCGACCGCACCCCATGGAATTTTTCACCCGCACCCCTTGGAAATTTCAATCGCCCCCCCTTAGACAAAAAAATCATATTCTTAATTTATAAAAATATTGTAATAAACACTGTTTTTTTATAAATATATAACTTAAACACAGACTTTTATAATAATATAACACCATTTATAAGTTTGTAACCCACTTATTAAACAATTTAGCCCAACCCAAGCCCACTTAACCCAACCCAACAAAATTTGACCTACAATAAAATAACCCAACCCAAAACGCCCTTCCTATTCTGTTTCTCTCGCTCTCTCTCGTGACATCGTCTGCCTCTACGATCTTATTCCCCAACGATGCAACAACCAACAACAGCTGTCCAACTCCAATTTCTTGCCGGAAATCGCAAACATCCGACCACCAAACTCAACGGAATCCTGTTAGGAAACTTTATTTGTAAGTATTGAAGAAAATCACAATCAACTTGATCTATGAAGAGATCACAGTCCTGAAGATCACGAACTAGAAAAAGAAGATCAGATGGGACAACTGGAATGCACAGCATCTACTTCAAAGAATCACAAGTTGATCAAGAGCTGAATTGGATCATCAGAAAAGGTCACTTCTGATGAATCTGATGATATTTCTGATGAAATATCATCAGTTTCTGACAATTCTGATCATCAGGAGTTTTCTGATGATTTGTTCATCAGAATTTCTGATGAAGTGGTTTATCAGAATTCTGATGAAATACACCACTTGTCTGAAATTGGCTCTGTCCTGCCACACTTATCGAAGCAAGTTGACATTAATTGATATAATGATGAAAAAGGCAACTTGAACGTTGGAATCAATGAATATGTCAATTGGGCACTTTTTACAGGACTTGTTGCATGAATAAACTATTGTTTATTCATGCACTCAGCCTTCTATAAATAGAAGGCTCAACCAGGAGAAGCAAAGTGAGTTTGAAGCTTATCATTCATACATACACCAAAACTCCATTGCCCTCTCACCCACATAATTCAAGATTCATTTGTATTAGATAATAATCTTACAATCACCTTGTAAACCATTTTGTTTCAAAGTGATATAAACTTGATAATTCTGTAGGTCTTGTTTCTTGAAAGTCTGATTTCCATTTCCGCACATCTTTTTCACATCTACTGAAATCACTTGCCATATTACGTGAAAAGAAGTTGTTTTAAGGGCATACTGGGTCCAACAATTGGTATCAGAGCAGATTGAATAAACTATTTTCAAACGATCAATCGCTCATCTTCTTTTCTCTAAATATGGCCAGCTTTCAATCCTGGAATAATGCTTTTAACATTGGTTCTATGTCCAAACCTCCGACTCTGGTCAGAGAAGAATACCCCCAATGGAAAATCAGGATGGTCAATTTCCTTAATGGTCATGACCGAGCTCTGTTTCAATCCATTGAAAGGGGTCCACATATACCAATGACATACATACCTGCTATTCCAGCAACTGACCAATCACCTGCTATCCCTGCCTCCCGCGCTCCCAAAAGTGAAATTAACTGGAGTGCGGAAAACAAGGAACGGGTGGCTGGGGATGAAAGGGCAAAGTCACTTTTAATAATGGCCATCCCCAATGACATATTTTCACAAGTTGATGCATGTGCATCAGCTAAGGAAATATGGGATCAGTTGGAAAATCTTTGTGAAGGAGGAGAAAGGATGAGAAGAAACAAGAGAACAAACAATGTCTCATCTTATGAAAGGTTTAAAAGTTTGTCAAATGAAAGGTTAAATGATACTTATCAAAGATTTACAAAACTTTTAAACGAGCTAAAGAAATTTGGTATAACAAAGTCAAATGATGAAAGAAACATAAAATTTCTTGATGCCCTTCCTAGAGAATGGAGAAGTCTAACCATGACTTTATTATCAACCTTAGAACTAGGAAACATGAGTCTTCATGACTTATACAGCATCTTGATCCCCAGAGAGGAAGAAATATTTGAAGAACCCATTCAAAGACGGGGATCTTTAGCTCTTATCTCAAACTCACAAAGATCAACAACAACCAATGATACACAACCATCAAACAGCCAAAATCTTGAAACTTCTGATGCATCATCAGACTTTTCAGCTTTTGCTGAAGCAATAGCACTGCTCACCAAAACATTTGAGCAGAGGTTGAGGGGAGGTAGCCAGAGATACCAGAGGAGTGACAGAGGAAGGATGGATGGTAGATCTAAAGAAGAGGTTAGATCTAAGGATAAATGGAAAGCTGAAGTTGTGTGTTACAAGTGCAAGCAGAGAGGTCATTATGCATCAGAATGCAAGACCAAAAATCTGAAGGATGTTGCATATTATGAGAAAAAGCTTGAAGAAGCAAAGAAACAGCAACAAGTAAGCTTAATTGCTGGAACAAATACATGGTTATCTGATGATTCTTCTGATGATGAAGAAGAAGAGTTGGCAAATTTCTGCCTCATGGCACTCTCTGAAGGACTACCAGAAATTTCAGAACAAAAGGACCATCATGTGCAGCAGATCTGGTACTGCGACTCAGGAAGCTCCAAGCACATGACTAGGGACAGGAGCTTACTCAGCAACTTTGTTTCAAGGCTGGGTAGATTAGTAAATTGTGGAAATGAAGTAAAAGGGAGGATCATGGGATATGGATGTATAAGGTATTGATGTGTGACCATAGAAAGAGTAGCCTATGTTGTAGGCTTAACAAATAATCTGCTTTGTTATGGTCAGAATTACTCAGATAATTTTAACACCAGAAAAATGATTGATAAATTGCTTTAGTGATAATCAAAGTCATATATTTGATAAATCACTAGAAAATCTGGCAACTTATCAGAAATTCTGATGAAAACATCAGAAAATCTGATATAACGTCAGAACACCTGATAAATCATCAGAATTCTGGTGAATCATCAAAAAATATGCTGGATATTCAAAATCGTCAAAGGTCATTAAAACATATTGCTGCAATTTGATCATCATCATTCATATCTCTTGACAATATATTCATAAAGTGTACATTGGAAGTTTTTTTTCTTTCTTTAAATTTTTTTTGTTAGTGCTGATAACGTCATCCAACAGAAAATTTCTGGGAATTTGTTAATATGGAACTTTCTCTCTCCTTCATTTATTACACCCCATGATGTAGTAAGAAGGTTGAAGTGACATATTGGTAGGCTATCAGATTACATCACCAGAAATTAGCCGCCTATATCATTAAATGCATGTGAAGTGGAGTAGAAACATATCTCTGATATTTTTATTGTCCTCTGGTAATCATTAAAATAACGGAGATTGCGGTGAAGAAAATCTACAAGTTGGTAGCTTCCATTTATGGCAAATGTTAAATTTACTATAAATAATCACCACTTTGAGTTAAAATCTGTCTTCTTCACTCCTCCTCTTCACCTCATATCCACACACTCTCACGAAATGAACACCATCAAAGATGAATGCTTCCCACTTATTCTACACCCATATCACAACCTTAGATTGAGGACCAATCTGGAAGGTCCAAAGTGGGAAGGATGTCAAGTTGTGCTCAAGATGCTCATGAGTAGCAACTTGAGTTATGCCCTCACTGCTCACATAAGTGTTCATCCAGAAATTCTTCAAATCTTCTAGAAAAATGCAACATTATCAGAGTATCAGAACAGGGAACAGATGGCTATCAAAAGTGAGGTGCTAAATCAACAAATTCTGTTAAATGAAGCCACCATTAGGACAACCCTTCAACTCGATGATGATAATGACGTCCTGATGTTCACAAGGGCTCAGAAGGATGATGTCTTGAGTCAAATGGGTAATCACACACAAACCCAACAACGGGCAATCAACAAACATGGCTTCATTAAGCCATGGCAATATCTGGTCACACAGATGGGAGCATGTTTTTCAAAGAAGGTCATCAATCATCATGAAGTATCTCTTAGATTGATGGAGCCTATACTAGCACTCGTACTCAAAGTACCTTACAACTTCTCTCATTATCTAATGAGTGATTTTGCAAGTAATATGTGGGTTGACAAGCCATTCTTGATGTATCCTCGTTTTCTTACAAAGATAATAACGAGCCAGCTAGACTTTGCAGGCATTCCTGCAAGTTATCCAAGAGCTGATATGAGACTTCAAGAAAACATGGGTCTCAGCATGCTTGTACCCACCAACCACAACTTTGGGTTAATAACTGATCTGTTGTTGCTCCTGGAAATGGAACATGGTGAAGGCATTGATATTGATTAGGCTTTGTTTGCTCTGTTTGTACATATTTTTTTATGTCTTTATGTTAATATTTTGTGCATGCTTATTCATCTATTTGTGGTTTATATTTTTGGGAAATGGGTAAATATGATATGATCATCAGAAATTAACATTATGACTCAAAACTCAAGTTTTCTGATGACAGAAGACAAAATCTGGTAATTCAAAATTGGATCTTAAATTTTTTTCTGATAAGTCATTAAGATGATAAAATGTTTTTTAGAAAATATCAGAAAAGGCAAAGAGACATGGATGCTACCAGAAAACCAAATGTGAGTCTTCTGATCTTATCTTATTCCTTCTCATCTCAAAAAAAAAAAAAAAAAAGGTCACAAGTTTAGGGGGAACATTAGACCAAGAAATTCTGTTGAAAACTATTGACTTATGTTGACCACATCTAAAAAGGTCAACAGAAGACTGATCAAAAGGCAATATATATTTCCAACAGAAATTATGTTGACTTTCTGATAAATGCATCAGAATGGGACTTTGACTTACAAAAGAAAAGAGGATTCATATGAAGAAAGATGATTGGACCTTCTGTCTAATAGGGTCCACAAAGAAGAAAAGGTGTCATAGAACCGATAGTTTTCTCCAATCAAATTGAAGATCAACACGTTCTTGAAGAAATAATTAAAGAAACTACAAATTGAAGGGATAAACTGAAAAGGCATAACCACGTTTACATGGTAAATAATCTCATTAATATCTCGATACCCACGATCCAACGATTACATTCTGAGCCAATAAATCATATCACACGATCTAACGGTTATAAAGACATTTAATGAGCTCTTAACCACTAATACATGCCACGTTCTAAAAATCCCCTCAACTCCATACACCCACAACACACTGCTGAAATACCTCTATATAACACACACTTAGCAGAAATTCAAAAATCACTCACCTTCTTCACAAAAACTTCAACTTTGAAAATCCCCTGTTTCTCACTTACAATTCAAAAATCCCTAAATTTCAAACCCTAACTCACAAAGATCCAAAAATGGCAGAAGTAAACCTCAACATCCCAATTGTTCAACATGAAGTACCTTGAAGAAGCAGAATTTCTACCAATGAAGGAAAACAATCTACTGATGAATACAGAGCATTCAAAATATGATGAAAGATGTCAACTTCTGGTAGAATATCTCACAAAATGTCCGATCTCTGGAGCACTAACAAAAGGAAGAAAAGTACCAGAAAGGCTACTACAGCAATTTGTTCACACATTCAACGAAGTTGAATAAAATCAGGTATCTGCTCATGTATGGGGGAGTGTTTATGTAACATTAACCCCTGCAAGAGTAAGAGAATGGCTTGAACTGCCTATTCTTGATGGTTATACTGAAGCTCCAAGCAGAGAAGATTTAATAAACTTCATCATGGGGCTTGGTTACAAGAAAAGAGATATCAACAAAATTGGAGCAATAAGAAGAAGTGAATTGCTAGCCATCTGGCAAGTGATGATGGAAGTGCTAAATAAATGTCTCACCTCAAAGATAGGAGGGACTGATCAAATCAGTCAAGCTATTCTGACAATCATGTTTGGACTCATAAATGGGTTCAAAATTGATTACGGGTCAGAAATTTTTAACCTTCTCAAAAGATCAATCATCACCAGAAATGGAAGAATAACTTCTCATCTGCCATATCCAAGGTTAATCTCAATTTTCATTTCTGAAGCATTTATTGAAAGAAACATGGAAATTCCAATCTTGGAAGATGTCTGGAGATCAAAAACCATGAAGGCTTGGAGTTCCAATCACGGATGGGAATCAGACAAAGATGTCCCTGTCTTACTAGAAAGCATGTTATGCTTCATTGCACCAGATTCACAATACAGAATACAACATGAAAAACTTCTGACAAAATCAAATTCTCCAACAGAAGAACCCAACAGAGAAGTTGTGAACTGTTCTTCATCAACAGAAAAAGGAGATGATGAGAAGTCCTCACCATCAGAAAAGGAGAGTGCAGAAGAAAGAAGAATTTTGGAAATAGCTAACTTGGAGATAGCCAACTCACCAGAAAACGAAGAGGAACATGCTGAAAGTCAACAAATTCATGAAGCAGGAATTCATCATGAATTTGAAATCCATCAAAAACAAGATGCAGAATCACATATTGCTGGAGAAGCTCATACTGTTGAGATTGAAGCCACTGAAGTTATACATTATGAGGAATCTCACATTGCTGGTACATCTCTTTTAAACACTATTTTAGTTGAGTCTCACAGAGAAGAAACAAAATCAGAGAGCTCAGTTAATGTGTCCTACAAGATAGAATACAGAACAACTAAGGTAGATGAGGAGGTTACTAGTTCCATTAATCTCAACTCTGAATCAGAAAATGAGGAAGAGGATGAGATCCCAACAGATAGAGATCAGGAAACTGATCAACAAAATCTGGCTAAAGGTAATGTGTTTACCTCAAAAACTTGTGGAGGACCATATGTTGATATGGTTCAAGGACACAAGGAAATCCAGGATGAAAATGAGTTTTTCATTACTGGTGGAGATGATTCTGGTAAACTTAAAGCTATACCAAAATCTGGTAAAGCCAAAAGTGACCCAATCATTTCCAAAACAGCAGCCAATATGTTTGCAGCTGGTATGTTACGTGGAACATATGTTGTTCCCAATGTCCCTGAAACACCCATGAACCAAGAAAATTTAAAAACAGTGCTGGAAAATGTTTACAAAGTCTGCAAAAGAGATCCAGTTGAAGAAAAACTTGATATGTTGCTGTCAGAAATACAAGGTTAAAGAGCTGATGTGAAGACTTTGTCAGAAGCAGTGGAAGCAAAAAAGAAACAAACTGATGAAAACACTGAAACACTAAAGTCTCTTCAAAAGATGAAAGAAAAGGCACCTGAATCCAACATCTCTGCATCAGAAATCCAAACGATTCTCACAGAAATAGAAAAGATCAAAGCACAAGTTGCAAATGTGATGGAGTCAAGGCAGTCAAGTAGTGCAAATAGAGTTTTGGAGGAAGTTACCATGCTAAGGGCAAGCAACAACAGTATCACAGATGCCCTTGAGAAGCTGTCAAAAGAATGGGCTGTGATTCAGACAAAAGCTCAAACTGAATTCACAAATGTTCAGAAAAACATAACCAGCAACTCAAAAAGGGTAAAAGAAATGCAACAGCTAATAGAGAAGATGCAATTCAACATTGCAAAATTGGCCAAAATAGAGCCCCAAGAACTCATAAAAGAAATCCCTGCTGAAAGATCACATCAAGAAGCTCCAAAGTCAACTCCTCAACAATCATCAAGAACACCAATCACCAAAACTGGAACCACAATGATGGGACCACCCCCAAATGTCCCAAAAGAAGAAATGCTGCAAAGGTTAGCAACTGTAAAACCTCAAGTTATTACAAATTTAAAATTGCTAGCATCTGTTCCAAATCCAACAGAATCTGATGACTCAGCCATAAGTAAGTATATGAATATACAAACAATGAATGAATGGGAACAAGATGGTGATTCATCAACAAAATCAAAGATTGTTAAGAGAAAAATCTCTGAAACCAAGTCTGTGATGGTTAAAGAGATTGCCAGGAATGTAATGATATTCCCTGAGAACAATCTGGTGAGCTATTATTTAACAAAAGAAGATGAAATGCCAAGATCACTGTCTCCTACCAGACTGGCTTTGAGAAAAGAAAGGATAAACAGAGGGTCAGGCAGCATTCACAAACAAAATGAGAATCCAGTAAGGAGAATTTTAAAGGTGGACGAAGTGAAAGTTGCAACTGATGATGTAGGAGGAACTCATGTGCAAAACAGATACACACTTCAGAGAGAAAATAGGGAAGAACAAAAGGTGACTGATGAAGAAATAGCTGACCAATTGCATCCTTTAGACATTCTGTTTATAAAGGATCACTATGAAAAAGAGAAGAGAAATAATCAAGAGGTCAAAAGGGCATTATATGGCATATCAAAAGCTGGAATATTGCTATTTGAAAGAATGGCTTTCTCAGACTTTGATCTATGCATCAATTTTGAGCATGTACACAACAAAAAGGTGTATGTCAGATCACCAAAAACAAAGGTTCCCTCAGATATATTGGAAGATGCAAGATCTGGAGACATCATTATGGTGACAAGTAAAAATGAAGAACAGGAATATGGTGTCATCTTCAGAGATCATGATAATAACAAGGCTCTATTCAGAAGTGTTGACATTTGTAAGTACTCAAATCAAACTCTGAGGTATATCTTGAAAACTATGAACAGAAGACAAGAACATCTTCAGAAGATAGAAAAGAACTTGGAGGGAAAAAGAAAAGAAATTGAGCAAATGATTGAAGAATGGATCCAAGCAAGAGAATGGTACAAAGACATGTATGTCAGCTGCAACAAGTATATCTCCTACAAAAAGAAGTTAAAAGAAGGAGATATGCACAAAAGGATTAAGCTGAATTGAAGAACTTGTTCATCTGAATTTTCATCTTTCATGTAATTTATTTTTCAAAAACATCAGTAACTGTTTTGATTAATTTTGCAAGTATTATGTTTCCACTGTTTGGAAAATTTTCTGTTCATAAGGTAGTTCATTTTCTTACAATACTTAGGGGGAAACTGTTAGGAAACTTTATTTGTAAGTATTGAAGAAAATCACAATCAACTTGATCTATGAAGAGATCACAGTCCTGAAGATCACGAACTAGAAAAAGAAGATCAGATGGGACAACTGGAATGCACAGCATCTACTTCAAAGAATCACAAGTTGATCAAGAGCTGAATTGGATTATCAGAAAAGGTCACTTCTGATGAATCTGATGACATTTCTGATGAAATATCATCAGTTTCTGACAATTCTGATCATCAGGAGTTTTCTGATGATTTGTTCATCAGAATTTCTGATGAAGTGGTTTATCAGAATTCTGATGAAATACACCACTTGTCTGAAATTGGCTCTGTCCTGCCACACTTATCGAAGCAAGTTGACATTAATTGATATCATGATGAAAAAGGCAACTTGAACGTTGGAATCAATGAATATGTCAATTGGGCACTTTTTGCAGGACTTATTGCATGAATAAACTATTGTTTATTCATGCACCCAACCTTCTATAAATAGAAGGCTCAACCAGGAGAAGCAAAGTGAGTTTGAAGCTTATCATTCATACATACATCAAAACTCCATTGCCCTCTCACCCACATAATTCAAGATTCATTTGTATTAGATAATAATCTTACAATCACCTTGTAAACCATTTTGTTTCAAAGTGATATAAACTTGATAATTCTGTAGGTCTTGTTTCTTGAAAGTCTGATTTCCATTTCCGCACATCTTTTTCACATCTACTGAAATCATTTGCCATATTACGTGAAAAGAAGTTGTTTTAAGGGCATACTGGGTCCAACAAATCCAAACAATACAAGGTACCTGCGCTTTTTAATGTTATTGTTGTTTTATGTTGTTTTTTAGAAGAAATGAAGTTATAGAGATGATAAAAAAATTGTTTGAAATTTTATGTATTTTGATGTTTTTTTGGTTGTTCTAGACTTTAATAGGGTGATTTTGTTGTTTAGATGAGTTTTTAGTTGTTACAACTTAAAAGACATAAGTAATCGACAATTAGTAGGTCTTGAAAAGAAAATTGAAAATTATTGAGCGATAACTTATGGAGCGATTAATATGTTTACTACTTTAGTGTTGTTTTATGAACTTATGGATCGATTTATATGTTTGGATAGATTTATAAATTGAAAAGTAGCTCTAGATGATGTTTTGGAAAGATTTTAAAAAATGAAAACCCGGACGGAGACATTTTAAATACGTTTGTAACGACGTTTGACGTGTTTTTGATGATTATATAAATTTTAGCTTGATTTACTTTTGTTTTTTACATGACCCGACCCGAACCGACCGGATCCGACCCGATATGAACCGAATTTTTTTAAATACCTATAGACCTAAAATCTTTAAAAATTTTCCGCACCCCCAAGAACAAATTTCCGGGTCTGCCACTGTTTTGGAATCCCCTGGATATAGAATGATGAAGTGACGGGTAAGCTCAAGAAATCCCTACATTCTCTAGAGAACTAAGAACAACTACCGTCGAATCACAGTCTTCCTCAATCCTCATATAGCTCTCCTCTCTAGTTGGTCAAGGGTACACGCTTCTCTTTTTTTCGTTTATGTATTTCACAGTTCTTCAATTACAGTTCTTTGAAATTTTAGTTATTTAAAACATTTCAATTTCCTCACAAATATTATTTCAAACGCCCTAAAAATTCTAAAAAGATGAGCTAAAATTTTGTTGTTAAAACAATAAATTCCCAAAGTGGGAACCAATGGTAAGTAGTATGAGATGAACACACAGCAAATACTAGTTCATGAGTCTAGGAACCATAGTTGTATTCTTGATGGCAATCAACAACTGAAGTTAAAAAGGTTTCGTGATGCAAATGAGGTCGGCGAAGGCAAAGACTCTACAAAAGGAACGATCCTTCAGTTTTCGTTCATTGGTCTTTAATACACTAAAAGGCCAAAAGCTACTTGCGTCCCACAAATAAGGAGTGGTTGAGTATGCTTTGAAAGCTAAACAGAGCCGTCTCCGAGAACTCTAAAAAAAATTTAGGCCTCGGAAGACAAAAAAAAAATTGGCCCAAAAGGGAAAATGAATTAAAAAAATAAGATCTTTGTAGTAGAGCCAAGAGTTGAACTTAAGACCTTTATATTATCTTAAGATGGTTTTTCCACCTCACCACCAACAATCTTTCACATAATAAGTGGATGCATATATTAAATATATAATTTAGTATATGTTTAAAAGCTTATAGAGAACCTTTCGGGCCCTTTGAAAATTTGGGTTTCGAGCGAAGGCACGGGTTGGCCGGCCCAACAGCCGGGCCCTGAAGCTTACAATTTAATATCATGCAATGAAACTTTATCAACCTATAATTAATTATCTATTGTACAATTTCCTTCAGAATTTGTATACTATTATTCTATTTCTGACTACAGATTTTTATAAGAGGTAACGGTTTCAATTGGTTTAATTAGAAACATACAGATTTGGGTTGAATATCATTGTTAATAAACGAAGCCGACAAAATAAGAAAAAAAGTTGTTAAAAATGAATCAAATAGTTGACTAGATCAAAATTTGAATTTAGGATATGAATGCTTAGAAAGTACGTTTTATTAAAAAAGTAAACTCTTTATTATAAATTTGAATTTTCATTTAGAAGTCACAAATATCCGTACCACAAGTGTGATTGTGATATCTTATTTTCTCTCGGATCAAACTAAATCGATTTACTTCTACTTTATTATTTATAATTTAAACTATAACCTCTCAAAAATAATCTATACTTCCAACGTAACTAATAACATTCATTCTTTGTATTTCTAACTTTCACTTATTTCGTGCAAAACAATTTACAAAATTTTTATTGAGATATAAAGCAATCAATGTTCATTAAAGGGCACACGATGTTCTTGTCCGTTATAGTGGAATTGCATAATCAACTAAGAGAGAAGTTAAAATTTTTCATCATCATCATATTCAGTAAATCCCGTCAATAGCAAAGCTAAGGTAAGGTCTGAGTATGGTAAGATGTAGACAGTCTTACCTCTACCCCATAGGAATAGAGAGACTGCTTCCAGTAAGACCCCCCGGCTCGATGGTAGTTTTGCATCAATCCTTGGACATAAGGCGCATAACACTCGTCAATTAAGACAAAGGCCACTTAGTGCATATACTCCTTTTTCTTTCATCTATCAACGCCACCACATGATACATGATTAAGCATCCCCCTCTTTTAACATTATTTTCATGAAATTAGTAAAATAACGTTAAAATAGTGCAATTTCACTTTTGCCCCCCAAGCGCCACACATATATACATTATATGCGCATACCGCAAGCAGGGCGTAATTATAAAATATATATTATATATATTAACATTACATATTATTATCTATCAGTAAATTATAATTTACTTATTACAGCTTAAGCTTTTATATATAAAATCATTTGTTTGAACGGCCAACTAATCTTTTAAATGGGCTACTAGCAAAATTCATCACATCGGGATACACTCGTCTTCCAAACCGGGGAAAACCATCACCTACCAAGCCCGTGAACACTTGCCCGAAAGGCACGCCAGTGCGGTGAGGTAAAATTCGCTCAGTTAAAGGATCGAACTAGCGCCAGCTACTCGCCTAGTCTCCCAAACTCACCAAGCGCCACATAGTGTTCATTTCACAGAATGGAATGAAATCTTAAGAGAATTGGAATGTTGATTATACTCCTTATTTTATGGATTTCAACAAGAAACTAAATTGGAATTGAACAACATTAGGAAGAGAAGAGTTTTTTCCCAAATGGGTGGAGGTGGAAAAATTATTTACCAAAATGGGTGATTTGAAAAATATTTACCAAAATAGGTGTTTTTCTTATTTACTTATTTTAACTAATATATTTGTAACTCTTTTCTTTTTATTTATCATTCAATTAACCGGTTATCTTTATAAACTATAAGTGAAGAGTAAAGTTTTTAAACGTGGACCAGACATCCGTTGGAGAAGAAACATGCCCCAGTTCGTTTTGTATGGATTGGATACAACTAGGGGGTGTAGCAATTTTTTTATCGGCTAATTTTTCCCCTTAAATACTTGCATCTCTCAAGGATTGAACATTGATCTCCCCACAAGAGATAATTTCTCTTGACCACTAGGCTATAACCTAAGTGGCAGGGGGTGTAGCAATTGGTTGTTTGAATTTACAGTTAAATAAGCCATAATGTGGGACACAAGAGATCATTTATAAAGGGGAAAGAGATCAAAGATTTTACGTTGAAAAATGTGAGGGAAATAGATGGTCTAGTGTTAAGTTTATTATTCAAAAATGAGTAACGAGTACCGCTAGACAAGTATGCGACGAATATAGGACACGGTTTTATAATCAGGTTTGAGTTAAGATTACCAAAATCCTGATATCCAAACAATTGTCATCCATTATTGTTGACAATCAAGCCTGTGAGTAACAATAAAGTTTGTGGAGGGTGATGGTTAATGTAATTAACATTTACAAAAATTAATTTGTATAAGTTGTTTAAAAATAATCAAATGATAAAACCAAAAGCTAAGAGAACTTATAGTTTATAAAGAAATTTTAACTACTGCTACTAAATATTAAGTCGTTTTTACTTTGTTTGTATTTGACATGAGCGGGTCAAGTTTTATAAATTGTTTTGCTTTCATGCTTCTTAGTTCACTTGTTTTAATTTAGTTTTAGATGTTTGTTAACTTGCTTTTTGCTTTCAAACGTTCGTTCAACTATTTGCTTTTTGCTTTCAAACTTATAAGTTAGTTTAATGATGAAGAAAGTAACTTATATTGAGTGAATCGAAAAAAAAATGATAACCGGTTAATTAAATGATAAATAAAAAGAAAAGAGTTACAAATATATTAGTTAAAATAAGTAAATAAGAAAAATACCTATTTTGGTAAATATTTTTCAAATCACCTATTTTGGTAAATAATTTTTCCACCTCCACCCATTTGGGAAAAAACTCAGGAAGAGAATCTACATTCTCATTTTATCTAAATTTCATTCCATTTTAAAAAACAAACATACCTAAATTACAAATCAAATTTCAATTTGTTCGCGATTCCCATTTCAATTACATTACAGTCCAAGAAACAAACACAATCTGAAGACAGAAATTAAACCTGGATAACTTTAAAGAATAAGTCTATTTCTTACAACTACACCACTAGCTTTATATATAAAATCTTGGTTATAGGATATTCAACTCATATGGTCATCATAATCCACAACATTAAATACAGGCACAATTTGTCTTCCAGTGGGTCATGAAAAACCGTTGACTTGGAATTAAGATTCACACCCTCAACTCTATAAAATCACTATCTCAATAACCATTTCCCTTCGATCAACCACCCTAATCCTCCTTCACAATGGCATCCTTCCCTACTTGCTCCGCCGAGGAGCTAACCCCTCTCCTTGGCCTCGCGGCCAACGCCACCGCCGCAGCTGACTACATATGCACCCGCTTCACCGCCACCTCAGACAAATTCACCAACACAACATACGCCATAGACAACACCTACCTCCTCTTCTCGGCCTACCTCGTGTTTGCCATGCAACTTGGGTTCGCCATGCTTTGCGCTGGCTCGGTCCGAGCCAAAAACACGATGAACATCATGCTCACCAACGTGTTGGACGCTGCGGCTGGAGGTATTTCGTACTACATATTCGGGTTTGCTTTCGCCTTTGGTGGACCGTCCAACGGATTTATCGGGAAACATTACTTCGGGTTGAAATCGATCCCTTCGTCGAGTTACGACTATAGTTTCTTCCTGTACCAGTGGGCATTTGCTATAGCAGCTGCTGGGATCACCAGTGGTTCCATTGCTGAGAGAACTCAGTTTGTGGCTTACCTTATCTACTCTTCCTTCTTGACAGGTTAGTAATTAGGTTTGCTGCTCATCTTTGCTTACTACCTTATTTGAATATATTTGTTTCAAAAAAAAAAAATGGTAATAAATGAACCAAAAAAGTATAAAAAAGATATCATCTTGTGTGGAGGCAGTACGGTTTTTGGGGGAACGCTGTAAACAAGTCTGACCAACCCAGCGCGGACCCGGTTAAGACAACGTAGTCTGGACAGATCTTAGCTAGGGTTGCCGTTTAAACGGCTTGACATTGGGTCACTCAAAAAGAAACTCACGGTTAAAAAAAAATGTTATGTATCCTAGTTTTCAGCATGAAAAGTGGAAATGTATTATATAATCTTAATAACTATTAAAGATATGATATTTTCAACAGCGAATCAAATTTTCTGTAGCAAATTGAAATTAATATTTTTTTTTTAACAGCCGACAAAATTTTATTAATTGTAGTCAAAATTTACAAAAGATAATCGTCACCAAGATAGAATTGAAATTAATATTATTCTTATTGTTTTAGACAGACTGGTTAATAATTTTGCTTGACCTTTATTTAAGTTATTTTAACGATATAATAATATATAGTAATTTATTTATTGAGAAGCTGAAATGAATCTACATCCAGTGACCCATTCAATAATTAATTCAGTCTATAAAGTCTGCATGCATGACAGCTTGACTTTTATATACATAAAGGAAACTCGAACGAACTACCATTTTAACCTTTATATACACTATTAATATTAATTAATTATATATACAAATCGAGTGACATATATGTCAAGGGAGCCGCTAGAATGAGAACCACCACGAGTTGTAAGAACCACGAGAACCGCTTCCCGCGGGTGGCCGTTGACCACGAAATTTTTTTTACACCTAGATCCGTATATTTTAACACCGGGGGTAAATTTTGGGTTCAAACGGCGCGCCCGAGGGGGTAGTTTTTTACGCCCAAAGTTTGGTTAAAAAAAAAGAAAAATTAAAAAAACCCAAACTTTGGGCGTAAAAAACTACCCCCTCGGGCGCGCCGTTTGACCCCAAAATTTACCCCCGGTGTTAAAATATACGGATCTAGGTGTAAAAAAAATTTCGTGGTCAACGGCCACCCGCGGGACGCGGTTCTCGTGGTGGTTCTTATTCTAGCGATCCCCTATATGTCAATATCTTAAATATTTATTTTAAAAAAATAAGATATTGATAATATTTTGGCTACACATATTGATAATAGTCAAAGGAATATGAGAAAGAAATGAAATCAATTTACTTTTTTAATTTTACTATTTTTATTGACATTCATGTACACGTAGTTCTTGAAATAATTTTGATTATGTAATGAGTGTGCCGTTAACATACATACATATACACATATATTATGAGGTTTAATAAGAACTCATAAAAAATAAAAATCTAACATGCCGACATATACGCACAAAGAAGCAATAATTGTGTTAGATTTTTTGGAAGATTAAAATCTAACACAAGACTAGCGGCTAACTTTCGATTTTATAAATTTCTACAGGTTTTGTGTATCCTATAGTGTCACACTGGGTGTGGTCCAGTGATGGTTGGGCCAGTGCCTCAAGAACAAGCGGTAGCCTCCTATTTGATTCAGGAGCCATCGATTTCGCTGGATCGGGTGTGGTCCACATGGTGGGTGGGATCGCCGGTCTATGGGGTGCGCTAATCGAAGGTCCAAGAATCGGACGGTTCGATCGCTCTGGGCGATCTGTGGCCTTACGAGGCCATAGTGCGTCCCTTGTGGTTTTGGGTACATTCCTTCTATGGTTCGGTTGGTATGGTTTCAACCCCGGTTCATTTCTAACAATCTCAAAATCCTACAACACTTCAGACGCTTTTTATGGCCAATGGAGTGCGGTTGGAAGAACCGCGGTCACCACCACACTAGCCGGATGCACTGCCGCGCTAACCACATTATTTAGCAAGCGACTACTAGTCGGTCATTGGAATGTGACCGACGTTTGTAATGGCTTGCTAGGTGGTTTTGCCGCCATTACATCTGGTTGCGCAGTGGTGGAGCCATGGGCCGCAATTGTTTGTGGCTTTGTTGCATCCTGGGTTCTAATAGGATGTAACAAACTCGCGGAAAAGTTGAAGTTTGATGACCCACTAGAGGCCGCGCAGTTACACGGAGGGTGTGGGGCATGGGGCCTATTGTTTACCGGTTTGTTTGCTAAGAAACGCTATGTTCACGAGGTGTACGCAACCGGGCGGCCTTACGGGCTGTTCATGGGCGGTGGTGGAAAGTTGCTAGCAGCTCAGATCATCCAAATACTAGTGATCTTTGGATGGGTGAGTGCCACCATGGGTCCACTTTTCTACATTTTGAAGAAACTCAAGTTGTTGCGGGTGTCGAAAGAAGATGAACTACAAGGAATGGATATGACCCGACATGGGGGGTTCGCGTATGTGTATCAAGACGAAGATAGTAGTTCGCACCCGCCACCCGGGTTTACAATGAGAAAGATTGAACCATCAAGTGCAAGTCCATCACCAATTGTGTAGCTTGTGGAAATTACAAACTGTGGAAAAAAAAGAACCGGAAGTTTAATTGGTTATTATCATGAATGGTTTGTCAAGTGAGATGGTTATCCGGTCAACCCAAGAAATGTGATGGCTTTTATAGTATATCAGTGATGAATATTGATGATGTGTTTGAATATAAATATTCCTTTGTTAGACTTGTAATGTTGTCTTGTTTTCGTTTTGCTTTAGTATTCAAATTTCTCATATTATTTGTGAATAAACGTGACAAAAATGAGTTTACTTCGTTACATGTTTTGGTATTAAAATTTCTCATTAATTGTGTGAAAAGAATCTTATTTTTTGTTTCCAGTGTTTTGGTATTAAAATTTGTTACATGTTTGTATTAAAATTTCTCATTAATTGTGTGAAATGAATCTTATTTTTTGTTTCCAATGTGATGACAATAATTTGAGCAAACTGCAATTTTGGTCCCTGTGATTTCTTTATAATTGCAGCATTTTACAAAGATGAAAAGTCTTGCAAAAACCACTATATGTTTTTAGATTCTTGCACTTTAACTCTATTCAATTTTGTCTGTTAACATCAGGGACATCTTAGTCTTTTCACATTTACATCACATGTTATTAAACTACAAATAATAAAACAAAGTAAATAAAAATCTAGGTTTTTGGTCCCACCACTAGTTTTTTTTGAACGATCAATCAAATTCATTCACCATGAATAGCATGAACAAAACCAAAATAAAGAGTGAAAGACAACACAACAGAAACCAACATCTTACCAACCCATTCTAACTAACTCAAAAGAAGTCCAAATATTAATACTCCAATTCATATTACCCAGCTTTGACCGACGTTTGATCCAGTGTAAACTTAGGGGGCGTTTGGTTCACCTAATGATTTGGAATTGAAATTGTAATTTGTATAGGAATTAGAATTTGAAGGAATTGGATTTGAATTTAAACATTCCAAATGGAATTGAAAATTGTTAGAATTGGAATCTCAATTTTATTTTTGTTGTGTTTGGTTGCCAAATGAAATTGGAATCCATCACCTCAGCACCCACAACCACCAGTTTGGGTTGAAACGGTTCACGTCGAAACGGTTCGGGTCGAAGCGGTTCGATTCGAAATGGTACTGGTCGAATCGGTTCGCGTCGAAACGGTACGGGCAAAAACGGTGCGGGTCGAAACGGTCGAAAATTCCAATGAATTTACTTGAATTCCTTCACATATAGGAAGGATTTTGAATTCCTTTAGTTAAAGGAATTTGAAGGAATTCATGCCTAATTCCAATTTCAATTCCATTATCAACCAAACACATGAATATTGGAATTGGGATTCCAGTTCCATCAAATTCTGTAAACCAAACATCTTAAGAGATTGAATTCAACTTCCAATTCACTTAAATTCTATTGAATTCCTGCGAACCAAACACCCCCTTAGAGCCTTTATCTCCCCAATGAAGTTTTGAATAGAGCATGGAACCACTTAAATACCGCGTCATTTTGCGCCCTACATTTACACCAAAGAGCGGTTAAAAGAACCCCATACAGGAGTGGCGGACCCAGGAATTATTTGTTGGGGGTGCGGATGAATGGTTCAAGCATATTTTCAAAGGGTGCGAGCGGTTTTCTTGCCTAAAAAATACACTAAACTTTTTTTTTCAAGGGGTGTGCCCGCCCACCCTGGGCTTCACCTAGGTTCGCCCATGATACAGGGCCTTCTTCCTCTTTGGTGACCCGTCCTCGGGAAGATGCATATCCAACAGATCACGGAGCCCGGGAAAAGGTCATCAACCGACTCGTTATAGCAGCAACACAACGGACGACTCGCATTGGGAACCGAGATATTTCTGTGCAACGTAGAATCCCTAGTCGGAAGCCAATAAAGCATAGTCCGCCACGCGAAAACATCCACCTTTCTAGGGACCCATTGATTCCATTTAAACAAATACCCGACTGCTCGAAATGAACATGCATAAGGTAGCTTTTAACACTAGCCACCGAAAAACTTCCAGCCCATCCATTGACCAGATCCACTTCCCACCTCTATTTTAATTAAAAAAAACACATACACAATGTTAGATATTTTTAGTGTAATCGAGGATTGAATTGGTGATCAAAGCGAATAATAATACACATCAAGCAAGTTAAAAGGTGCGGGAGTGCATGCTTGTTTGAGTTATCATAATTCGAAGTGTACGGGCGGAGCCCGTACTCTACGGGGGTTCCAAGGGGGCAGCGCCCCTGGGAGCAGGGTCCAAGGAGCGGCAGCCCCTAACGGGGTCCAAGGGGTAGAGCCCCTGGCTGGGGTTGCTTGGAAAAATTTATTTTAATTAAATTGCCTTGCTAAAATTGCATCAGGAAAAATTATTTTATGGAAAATGCAACATTTTCGAAACATAAAAAATTGGTAGTTTTAGGAGGCAGTTTGTCTTAAAATTGAATTAACTGCCTAATGGCAGTTAACCATCCCTAACCCAAAAATTCGTATACAGTTTTCTTGTTCACAATTCTCTGGTTCAGACAATTACACAAAAACACAAACCCTGGTTCAATTTCTCGAAATCAGATTTGTATCCGATTGAATTATTCAGGTGAACCACCGAAATAATTTGATCTGAGAGTTATTACACGCCTTTCTTATCATCCGGTTTTCTAAAATTCCCCAACACACTACATCATCTCCACCCTTCATCGGCACTGTCGTTCATCTGCCAACCCACAACCACCAATCGACACCAACCTTTGAAATCCCATTTCCCTTCATCAAAATACGTAACAACGATTAACAACAACTGAAAATAATATGAACTGTCAATCTAAACAAAGTCCCTATATTCTGGAGTTTTGACGGAAAAAAGCATGAATGAAGGGGACGATGGTTGTGAGGTGTAACACCCCGTGTTTCACAAGTCAAAGTAAAGGTCTAAGTCAACGACCGATTTCGCGCAACTTGACTCGTAGGAACATCTTGTTTTTAATTATATTATGTGGAGTAAGTGTTGTTAATTGCAATAATCGATGTGTGTTAATCGTTATTCAATCGACCTACGACTGTGAACTATAGGAAGTAACAATGCGATAAAGCTAACTAATCAATAATCAAGCTATGCTAATCGAATCGACTTCATATCGCAACTCGAGCTACGAACTTTTACTTGTCATTATACGTGTGTGTGTGCCTTACGTGTTACCTGTGCATGTTTATTTATGTTATGTTGTGATAAGCAAGCGAACTCAATCGAAACTCGAAATCTAACTCGAAATACAATCGAACTCGAATGGTGAACGAACTATGATAAATGGTGGAAAATAGATTATGCGAGATGTGAAGTAGTTGGGACTGAAAGTAATTTGACTAGGAAACCCTATCGTATCGTACCACTCGCAATCGAAATCGAAATATCAAAAATCGTCACGCGAAACACTCGAAAGATGCGACTGATCGATCAGGCTCCCAGCCGATCGATCAGGCTCCCAGCCGATCGAACAGCCAACCGAACGGACTGCTGTCCGATCGGACAGGCTGTCCGATCGAGCTGCCTGGCCGATCGGCCAGCACTTTCCCCTTTTGTCACTCTATAAATACCCCTGTCATTGTCATCCTTTCCACTTTTGGAAACCCCTGTTCGACCAGCACGCTCAACTCATCTTTTCGCAGATTTCCTTCGATTCCGGTAAGTTTTCGTCCTAATTCTTGTACTTTCTTGATCTATAAACACTCCTACACCTTTCTATCTTTCAAATCTTAACTTTCAACCGTGAAATCATCAAGAATCAAGTGTTCTAGGATGATGTCATCATGGGTTCTTGAAGAACTTCATGTTTTGGCCTCAATCCACCGAGAATGACTTGGATCTAACCGATTTCCACATAAACAAACAAAGATCTGTAGTAGATCTAAACATATACCCGGTGAAAAGGATCGGAAGATGGATTTCCAACTTTCTTTCAACCCTTTTCACTCAATAACTTCAAAACCCGTAGAAACGGACCCTGAGCCGGTTTACAAATCACTTCGGTGGATGTATGGCTCAAGATCCGGATTCCACCTACGAGGTTAACCGGTTACGGGTTAGACGTTAAACTCCGTTCCGAACAGTTCACCGGCCGGGTTTGGGTGATTCCTGCCCGTGCAGGGGAAACAAGTAAGAACGAGGGTTCTATGGTTCGACTCGTTGCCAAAATACCTCGATATAACGACAAACAAACCAAAACAGCCAAGTGTTAGACGAATAGGCTGATCAGGTCAGAAAGCTGACCGATCGGACTGCTGCCCGAACGGACAGCCAGCCGATCGGATAGTCAGCCGATCGACCGGCCATCCGATCGGCTAACACATGGTCCCACAAAATCAACTAACTTATTTTGAAGACTAGTATTGAACGAACTGCCGTTCGATCGAACTACTGTCCGATCGGATTACTCTTCGGATCATGAGATACTATGCTTCAATACTTGATCGATTTTTTCAACGTGTTCAATGCACTAGAAGTGCCACCCGATCGAACAACCGTCCGATCAGGTGACACCCTGTTGTCCGATCGAACAGCAATTGTGCTATTCGATCGATCAACTATTCGATCCATTGCACCATAACTTTACATTTCATTTAAAGTCTTTGATTAGTTGACCTGTCCGATCGAACACCTGTCCGATCGAACACTTGTCCGATCCAAAGACTAAACATTGCAATTCACTTGAATGTCTAACCGATCGGGTTGCCGGCCGATCGAACGACCGTTCGATCGACCGACCTGAAAGGTAAAGATACTTCAAAGTTTTCAAATGCTACAACGAAAACTTCAAAAGTCAAACCATCATACACAAACACATACTTCTTATAGGAAGAAACAATCCACTCGAACAGCCATCCGATCGGCCTACCAACCGACCGGACAGCGAACCGAACGGTCAGCCGTCCGATCGAACTACCGTCCGATCGACCAGCTGTCCGACCCTCCAACACTTGTTTTCCGTTTTACGTTTCACTTATTGTTATGCTACCCAATCTACCCAGGCTAACCGTACTCGCTAAGCGCTCCCTTCAATCCATTAATCGCTGTGAGTATACTCGATCCCTTTTTGCTTTAAGCACTTTTGGGTGTTACATACGTTACGAATATTCAAACTACAATAATCACACTACTCAATACTATTTTGAACGCTAACCGTTAATGCATGTTATACGTGGCTTATGAATGCTTGTTTGTTATGTTTACACATGGAATGCTGTCTACCTGCCTTAGCAACGATAGTACTATAGTTTGGACTCAGCACCAGTTCACACGGGGGTTGTTAAGGATCTATTACTTGCATGGATTACAGTGGTAAACATGTATTGCGAACTGCCTCGGGCAGTCAACCCGCAGTCATTGGTATCGATGGATCTATGTCGATAACTAACGTGCTTCATTTCACTATGTGTACGTGCTGGTTATGCGTAAACGAATTCGAACTCTATATGCTATTATCAAACTTGTATGCTCACCTTTACATTTTATGTATTGACTCTATTTTAACGTATGTGACAGGTGCTTAGGATGTATACATGCTTTGTGTGCTGGTGATGAAATTGAGGCTAGGGACGGTGTCCTAGAAACCAACAAATAAATTATCCATGTTTAAATCTGAGTTGTCGGAACAGAATATTTGCCTAGATTTTATCTGTAATAATTTGTTTACTGTTTGAGACATGGTATGGGACATGTTAATTTAAATTGAATGGTAATGATAGTTGTTATGGAAACTTCTGGACAATCTGTTTCGCTTAGTGCCATGCCCCGATGATTCCGCCATCGGTTGGGGTGTGACAGATTGGTATCAGAGCCATTACTATAGGGAATTAGGCAAGACTCGACCTAGTCTGGGTCGATGTCTTAGAAACCTAGTCTATAGTTAGGAACCAACAGACCGACTTGTGCATAACCAGTAGGGATTATGTACGAGCTAATTCCTCGCTATTCTCGCTTATGCTACACTATCACTGCACTCGAATTTCTCAATATAAACGGGCAATACAGTCGAGAATAGGTGTGAAAACCGCAAACTCTCGACTAAATTGCTTGGCCAGTGACGATTTTATCGATTTATCAATGATTTCCTCATTATTTACAATATCAAACAAGGAGAATTGTACCAAATCAGGAGTGAAATCCATATTTTGATGAATAATCTCCTCAATTTTAGTAAAAACAAGGACGAAGTTGTTAAGTCAGGGGTGAAACCCTAACCTTGACGACTTGTTCCGCACATTTTACAAAACTCTCACCAAAGCCTCGACGAACTTCAACGATCTGAGTTCATGAGTATGACCCAGGGAGTACGTGTTGAATGCCCAAGAATCGAGGCAGAAACACGATCCCGAAAGTCGAAGTGCGACGACCAGTCTGTTGAGAATAGTCGAATCACTTTGGGTAGTCAACGTCTAGTAGCCGCAGACGATCTAATTCTCAATTTATGTGTTTGGAGTCGGCAGTTGTCGCTCTGATAATTCGTCGATTTTATGTGTTTTATGTGCTTTTACCTATTTATGTGTTTAAATTTTTGAAGAGTTACTCGATTTTGCTTTCATTTCGATCGACACGCACGACTCACACTGCATTTTTATCTCAAGTCGCTAACAAATCGCCGAATTTTGGACAAACCTATGCTACACTACGCTATTCGATATACTAAACGCGATCACTATACTCGAACGATCGCGAGCCTTGAATAATAGGTTTCTGTTTTCTGACTGCCTCTAAGTGATTAAATGCGTATGTGTCTCCTTGCTTCTGTGCCTTACTTGCTTGGGTATTATGTGATCATGTGCCCTACGTGCTTATGTGTATATGTGAAAGTGTGCTCTATGTGTTATGTATGTACGTAAATGTGCGTGTTACTGAGCTTTAGTAGTTAGTAGACGTGTGAGGTGAGATCCGAATACAATGTGTTGAGTTCCGTGGCGATGTCTATGGCAGACAATGTCGTCCGGATCCCGTCATATACTTTCTCGTCAAGAAAAGAGAGACAGACGTCTTGCCTCCATTATCGCTAAAAGTGTGGCAAAGGCTGTGAGTGATGTGTATGAGAATGCCAGCAAATCGTCTGAAGAGTCAAGAACCGACGCTCCTAAAGCTGCCGCAAGGCCTTTCAGTTTCAAGCAATTCAAGTCTTGTGGGCCAAAAGAATTCACTGGCGAAGGAGGTCCCACTGCACTATTTCACTGGTTTGACTCTATTGAGGTTACTCTGCGACAAAGTGGTTGCCCTGATGACCTTCGAACTCTGAATGCTACCGGCGTTTTCCAGTCCCGAGCATTAGACTGGTGGACGGCCGAGAGGAACAAGCGAGGGAACGATGCAGCCTACGGTCTGTCGTGGGACGAGCTCAAAGAAGTTATGCTAGAGGAATTCTGCCCTCCTCACGAACGTCAAAAGCTAGAAGATGAATTTTGGCACATACAGCAAAAGGATGGTGACAATGCTGGTCTTACTGCTCGTTTCAAACAGCTCAACATTATCTGTCCCGATCAAGTCAAGACTCCCGACATGACGATCAAGAAGTACATCCGGGCCCTGCCCGACTGCGTTGCTGATTTCGTGCAAGCGGCTAAGACTATGACGATCGAGGAAACTTATCTACTGGCCGCTGAAATCAATGACAAACGGGTTAAGGCTGGTGTCTGGGATAAGACTTCGAAGCATCTGCATCAAGCTACCACTACCGCACCAACTACTGAACCCACCTCATCGAGCAACAAGAGGAAGAACAAGAGAAAGAACAGCTCCAACAACAAGAACTGTGCGATCACTGCTGCACCAATTCAAGCTGTACCTGCCCAACAGCGTCAAGTGGCGGCGCCTGTGGCCAATGCACCGCCTGCAAAGCGTGCATACACGGGGCCACACCCGCTCTGCCCTACTTGCACCTACCATCAACCGACTGCAATTCCATACGGCTTTTGTGCTCATTGCAATGTATACGGCCATTTTACTGCTAACTGCCGTATTCGTCAAGCTCCTTCCAATCAAGCTTTACTCACTGCCCCAAAGGGTCAACAAGCTCCTCCGGCACCCGTAGTCAAAGCCAGAGCCTGCTTTGCATGTGGCGACCCGAACCATTTCGCCAAAGTGTGCCCGAACAGGGTTGTGAAACAAGAGCCTCAGCAACAGCAGCCACAGCAGCAACAACAACAATAGCAACAACAACAGGCCGCACGCGCCAGAACTTTCAACCTCAACGTGCGTCAAGCCCAGGCCGACAACAACGTGGTCAATGGTACGTTCCTTGTGAATGGTATTTATGCTTCATGTTTGTTTGATACTGGAGCCGATAACTGCTTTGTGTCGCTCGAATTTGAGAAACTCCTTAGTCGTAAACGTTCCCAACTCTCCTCGGCATTCGATGTTGAAGTCGCTACCGGAAGAACCGTCGCTGTCAATTCCGTTATCCGTGATTGTACTCTCGAGCTCAACAATCACATCTTCCCAATCGACCTTATTCCGATGCAACTCGGAAGTTTCGATGTCATAGTAGGCATGGACTTTCTTCGAGAAAACCATGCTGAAGTTGTGTGCTTCGACAAGATGATTCGATTCTCGCTCGCGAATGGTGACTTATTGTGTGTATACGGTGATACTACTTCAAAAGGTCTCAAGCTTATGTCATGTGTCCAAGCTAGCAAGTATCTCCGTAAGGAATACAGGGCTTTCTTGGCTAACGTTGTAGCAGCGGAGAAGGAAAAGAAAGGGAAGAAGGAAGTGAAAGACGTTCCTGTGGTTCGAGAATTTCCTAATGTGTTTCCAGAGGATCTTCCCGGACTGCCGCCAAGTCGTGAGTTCGACTTTCGTATCGACCTCATTCCTGGAGCCAATCCTATTGCCAAAGCTCCTTATCGACTCGCGCCATCCGAAATGCGCGAACTCTCAACCCAACTCCAGGAATTACTTGAGAAAGGCTTCATTCGCCCGAGCACCTCTCCTTGGGGCGCGCCAGTCCTTTTCGTCAAAAAGAAGGACGGGTCGTTCCGAATGTGCATCGACTAACGGGAATTGAATAAGCTGACTATCAAGAACCGCTATCCCCTACCTCGCATCGACGATTTGTTTGATCAACTACAAGGCGCTACGTGTTTCTAAAAGATCGATCTACGTTCAGGATATCACCAGCTGCGTATACAAGAGGAGGATATACCCATAACCGCGTTTTGCACCCGATACGGTCATTACGAATTCGTTGTTATGCCTTTTGGTTTAACCAACGCACCAGCGGTTTTCATGGATCTGATGAATCGCGTCTGTAAACCATATCTCGACCGTTTCGTCATCGTATTCATCGACGATGTCTTGATCTATTCCAAATCAAAAGCCGAACACGCGCAACATCTACGTTTGGTTCTCGAGTTACTCCAGGGGAACCAACTCTATGCCAAGTTCTCCAAGTGCGAATTCTGGCTGGAGGAAGTTCAATTTCTGGGTCACATCGTTAATAGTCAAGGCATTCACGTCGATCCTGCGAAAATTGAGGCTGTCAAGAGCTGGGTTACGCCTAAGAACCCGTCTGAAGTCCGTTCTTTTCTCGGACTAGCGGGCTATTATCGACGATTTATCGAAGGATTCTAGAAGATTGCTGTACCGCTTACCTCTCTTACGCATAAGGATCAGCCTTTTGTCTGGGGAACCAAACAAGAGACTGCCTTCCAAACCCTCAAGCTCATGCTTTGCAACGCTCCTGTTCTCACATTGCCAGACGGAAATGATGATTTCATTGTCTACTGTGATGCTTCCAACCTTGGTCTCACTTGCGTTCTCATGCAACGGGACAAGGTCATAGCTTACGCATCTCGTCAGCTCAAAATCCACGAGAAGAACTATACAACCCATGATCTCGAGCTAGGCGCAGTTGTTTTTGCGTTAAAGATTTGGCGACACTACCTGTATGGTACCAAGTGTACGATCTTCACCGATCATAGGAGCCTACAACACATCTTTAATCAGAAGGAACTTAATATGCGTCAACGCCGATGGGTAGAACTTCTCAACGATTACGACTGTGAGATCCGTTATCACCCAGGCAAGGCAAATGTCGTTGCCGACACACTTAGCAGACGAAGTTACCTGCTTAGCTCCCGTAATGTTCAAGCCCAACACGATCTCGAAACCCTCATCCGCGACGCTCAACATGCATGTTTTAATGAACGCACTTTGAAGAAAGAAAGAATCTACCACGATGGAGCCCAACTTGTGAGCAAATCCAATGGGATATTCCACTTTTTAGACCGAATTTGGATTCCCAAACGAACCAATTTGCGACAAATCTTGATGGACGAAGCCCACAAATCCCGGTATTCTATTCATCCCGGAGCTGATAAAATGTACCAGGACCTTCGTTATAAGTACTGGTGGCCGGGTATGAAAAGAGATATCGCTCTATACGTCGGAAAATGCCTAACTTGTGCTAGAGTCAAGGCTGAACATCAAAGACCCTCTGGCTTACTCGAACAACCACCAATTCCTATGTGGAAGTGGGAAAGTATAGCTATGGATTTCGTAACCAAGCTACCGCACACGTCATCAGGTCACGACAGCATATGGGTTATGGTCGACCGTTTGACTAAATCCACTCACTTTCTGCCGATACGAGAAGACTACAAGGTAGAACGATTAGCCCGAATCTACACCGACGAGATCATTTGTAATCATGGGACGCCTCATGACATCATTTCTGATCGTGATGCTCGGTTTACCTCGCGACTGTGGGAAACATTTCAAACAGCACTCGGTACAACGCTTAATCTAAGTACCGCTTTCCACCCTCAAACCGACGGTCAGACTGAAAGAAGGATTCGTACTCTTGAAGACATGCTCCGTTCGTGTGTCTTAGACTTCGGTGGTAATTGGGATAAATACCTGCCGTTAGTCGAATTCTCGTATAACAACAGCTACCATTCTAGCATCCAAATGGCACCATTCGAGGCATTATACGGAAGGAGATGTCGATCACCTATTGTATGGCACGAGATCGGTTATTCACAATTAACCGGTCCTGAGCTATTACAAGAAACAACAGACAAAATCTTCCAAATTCGAGAAAATCTAGTGAAAGCTCGGGATCGACAGAAAAGTTACGCCGATAAGAAACGCAAGCCCCGGGAATTTGTCGTTGGTGACCACGTACTCCTAAAGGTATCACCTTGGAAGGGTGTGGTCTGATTCGGCAAGAAAGGAAAGCTCGCGCCTCGATATGTTGGACCTTTTAAGATTCTAGAAAGGATCGGAAAAGTCGCCTACAGACTCGAACTACCGGAGGAACTTAGTAACGTCCACCCGACTTTCCACGTGTCAAACCTCCGAAAGTGCCTTGCCGACCACGATTTACACGTTTCTCTAGACGATCTGCAAGTGAACGAAACATTACACTTCGTGGAAAAGCCTGTCGAAATCATGGATCGCCAAACCAAGCAGCTCAGGCGCTCACGCATTCCTATTGTGAAAGTCCGATGGGAGGGCAAACGAGGCGCCGAGTTCACTTGATCTGAGAGTTATTACACGCCTTTCTTATCATCCGGTTTTCTGAAATTCCCCAACACACTACATCATCTCCACCCTTCATCGGCACTGTCGTTCATCTGCCAACCCACAACCACCAATCGACACCAACCTTTGAAATCCCATTTCCCTTCATCAAAATACGTAACAACGATTAACAACAACTGAAAATAATATGAACTGTCAATCTAAACAAAGTCCCTATATTCTGGAGTTTTGACGGAAAAAAGCATGAATGAAGGGGACGATGGTTGTGAGGTGTAACACCCCGTGTTTCACAAGTCAAAGTAAAGGTCTAAGTCAACGACCGATTTCACGCAACTTGACTCGTAGGAACATCTTGTTTTTAATTATATTATGTGGAGTAAGTGTTGTTAATTGCAATAATCGATGTGTGTTAATCGTTATTCAATCGACCTACGACTGTGAACTATAGGAAGTAACAATGCGATAAAGCTAACTAATCAATAATCAAGCTATGCTAATCGAATCGACTTCAGATCGCAACTCGAGCTACGAACTTTTACTTGTCATTATACGTGTGTGTGTGCCTTACGTGTTACCTGTGCATGTTTATTTATGTTATGTTGTGATAAGCAAGCGAACTCAATCGAAACTCGAAATCTAACTCGAAATACAATCGAACTCGAATGGTGAACGAACTATGATAAATGGTGGAAAATAGATTATGCGAGATGTGAAGTAGTTGGGACTGAAAGTAATTTGACTAGGAAACCCTATCGTATCGTACCACTCGCAATCGAAATCGAAATATCAAAAATCGTCACGCGAAACACTCGAAAGATGCGACTGATCGATCAGGCTCCCAGCCGATCGAACAGCCAACCGAACGGACTGCTGTCCGATCGGACAGGCTGTCCGATCGAGCTGCCTGGCCGATCGGCCAGCACTTTCCCCTTTTGTCACTCTATAAATACCCCTGTCATTGTCATCCTTTCCACTTTTGGAAACCCCTGTTCGACCAGCACGCTCAACTCATCTTTTCGCAGATTTCCTTCGATTCCGGTAAGTTTTCGTCCTAATTCTTGTACTTTCTTGATCTATAAACACTCCTACACCTTTCTATCTTTCAAATCTTAACTTTCAACCGTGAAATCATCAAGAATCAAGTGTTCTAGGATGATGTCATCATGGGTTCTTGAAGAACTTCATGTTTTGGCCTCAATCCACCGAGAATGACTTGGATCTAACCGATTTCCACATAAACAAACAAAGATCTGTAGTAGATCTAAACATATACCCGGTGAAAAGGATCGGAAGATGGATTTCCAACTTTCTTTCAACCCTTTTCACTCAATAACTTCAAAACCCGTAGAAACGGACCCTGAGCCGGTTTACAAATCACTTCGGTGGATGTATGGCTCAAGATCCGGATTCCACCTACGAGGTTAACCGGTTACGGGTTAGACGTTAAACTCCGTTCCGAACAGTCCACCGGCCGGGTTTGGGTGATTCCTGCCCGTGCAGGGGAAACAAGTAAGAACGAGGGTTCTATGGTTCGACTCGTTGCCAAAATACCTCGATATAACGACAAACAAACCAAAACAGCCAAGTGTTAGACGAATAGGCTGATCAGGTCAGAAAGCTGACCGATCGGACTGCTGCCCGAACGGACAGCCAGCCGATCGGATAGTCAGCCGATCGACCGGCCATCCGATCGGCTAACACATGGTCCCACAAAATCAACTAACTTATTTTGAAGACTAGTATTGAACGAACTACCGTTCGATCGAACTACTGTCCGATCGGATTACTCTTCGGATCATGAGATACTATGCTTCAATACTTGATCGATTTTTTCAACGTGTTCAATGCACTAGAAGTGCCACCCGATCGAACAACCTTCCGATCAGGTGACACCCTGTTGTCCGATCGAACAGCAATTGTGCTATTCGATCGATCAACTATTCGATCCATTGCACCATAACTTTACATTTCATTTAAAGTCTTTGATTAGTTGACCTGTCCGATCGAACACCTGTCCGATCGAACACCTGTCCGATCGAACACCTGTCCGATCGAACACTTGTCTGATCCAAAGACTAAACACTGCAATTCACTTGAATGTCTAACCGATCGGGTTGCCGGCCGATCGAACGACCGTTCGATCGACCGACCTGAAAGGTAAAGATACTTCAAAGTTTTCAAATGCTACAACGAAAACTTCAAAAGTCAAACCATCAAACACAAACACATACTTCTTATAGGAAGAAACAATCCACTCGAACAGCCATCCGATCGGCCTACCAACCGACCGGACAGCGAACCGAACGGTCAGCCGTCTGATCGAACTACCGTCCGATCGACCAGCTGTCCGACCCTCCAACACTTGTTTTCCGTTTTACGTTTCACTTATTGTTATGCTACCCAATCTACCCAGGCTAACCGTACTCGCTAAGCGCTCCCTTCAATCCATTAATCGCTGTGAGTATACTCGATCCCTTTTTGCTTTAAGCACTTTTGGGTGTTACATACGTTACGAATATTCAAACTACAATAATCACACTACTCAATACTATTTTGAACGCTAACCGTTAATGCATGTTATACGTGGCTTATGAATGCTTGTTTGTTATGTTTACACATGGAATGCTGTCTACCTGCCTTAGCAACGATAGTACTATAGTTTGGACTCAGCACCCGTTCACACGGGGGTTGTTAAGGATCTATTACTTGCATGGATTACAGTGGTAAACATGTATTGCGAACTGCCTCGGGCAGTCAACCCGCAGTCATTGGTATCGATGGATCTATGTCGATAACTAACGTGCTTCATTTCACTATGTGTACGTGCTGGTTATGCGTAAACGAATTCGAACTCTATATGCTATTATCAAACTTGTATGCTCACCTTTACATTTTATGTATTGAGTCTATTTTAACATATGTGACAGGTGCTTAGGATGTATACATGCTTTGTGTGCTGGTGATGAAATTGAGGCTAGGGACGGTGTCCTAGAAACCAACAAATAAATTATCCATGTTTAAATCTGAGTTGTCAGAATAGAATATTTGCCTAGATTTTATCTTGTACATCTTTGATCTACACGCTATTCTCTACAAGATTCTCCTTCGAAATCTCACTTTTCACCGTGAAATCTCTAAGATTTGAGCTCTTGAGGGTGACGTCATCATGGTGGTTTGTACAAACTATGGTGTGATGTCATTCCTACCAAGATCTAAGGAATTTCATGTGTTCTTACATTAAATCTTAACTAAATCTAGACTTTTCAACTAAAACTTATGATTATCTTCACTTTTCCTTAACGTTTCATTTAAAACGGTGGAATCCGGATCTGAATGGACTAAAGACTTGATGATTAGTCTTGAGTCAGCTTGGAAATGGAATGTTGCCGAAGAAGATGACCAGAGTACGGATTCCGACATAAGCATCTCCAGGAACAAACGACTGGATGGACTGGGGTGATTCCCATCCGATCAGAACGGCTGTACATTGGTGTGTTTACCATTGTCCCAATATGTACCGTGTCGTCACCGTTGAAGCAAAAACTTAGAAACTTTACAAGGTTGTGAGCGGGACAAGGACACCCCAATCGAATGGCAATCCGATCAGATAGCCATCCGATCGAACCACCATCCGATCAGGTGACATTGTCTCCTAACCTTAAATACTTTGAAACTAGAAGTCTTGATCGTCGAATGGCAATCCGATCGGATATCCATCCGCTCGAACTGCCATCCGATCAAGGTGACGTTGGGCCTTGGAATCTTTCAACACTTGGGAACTTTTTCAGAAACTGGAACATTTGGAACTTGACACTTAGATCGAATGACCATTCAATCGAATGGCCATCCGTATGGATGGCCATCCGATTAGATGGCATTCTGTCCCCCATACAATAGTCATCCCAATCGGATGGCAATCCGATCAGATAGCCATCCGATCGAACAACCATCCGATCAAGATGACTGATCCGACACTTGGTTTGAATCTCGTTATTCTGCCCGACTCTTATCTGTTGTAATCTAATCAGACTAACTCTAAAGAGCTCCCTTTGATCCAATAACATTTAATCTGTTAAGCAATCACTGTGAGTATACTCGATCCCCCTTTTGTTTTTAAACTTTGGGATGTAACATGTATTCTATTAAACTATGATACTTGAAGCTTTTGGAATCTAAACTCTATCCTATGTTTGTGTGAAACTTGTGATTCTTGTATTCTATGTGCTATGTGGACGTTTAATCCAGGGTGTGTAGTTCCGCCTTAACAATAGTAGCGATATAGGAGATGCACCTCCCCATTATTCTCATGGGTATTGTTAGGAGGATTCTAGTTTTCCTTGAGACTTGAGAAAACACTAAAGCATCGGGATACTTGGGCTATCACTTGTTGGACTGCAAACACTAGCATGGCTGAAACTATTTTGTTACATTTACATATGGATAGGAGACTTTTAACCTATTATGCTATTATTCAAACTTGTATACTCGCCGGTACATTTTTGTACTGCCTTCATTTTAATACATGTTGCAGGCTGACAGGATGCTAGGAATCGTGAAACAAGCTAGGATGGAACTTAGATACTCCACGTAGCTAAACCTAGAAACTTTGAGACAATGTTTATGTTGGTTTTAGTTTGATATTGTGTTTTGGTGGTTGATGTTCTTTTAGAGAATTGCATGAAATGAATCTAATTTATATTGAAACTATTTAGTGTTATGGATTCTCGTGAGCAATCTGAACGCTTAGTGATCGCACCCCGATGTTTCCTCCATCGGTTGGGGTGTGACAAGAGATGGTACTCATGGAGTTGTGAAGCAAGAGATGATGATAGGGTGGGGTATGTATTATACAGAGACAATGTCGCCGCCCGGGAAATCACCATGAAACCCTAATTGTCGTGTAACACCCCGTGTTTCGAAAGTCAAAGTCAAAGTTAAGATTGAAGTCAAAGGAAGATAAGATTGCTAAATGCGATCTGTCACTCCTTGCTGAATTCCTGTTTTGACTCCTTTGACTTGTAGATAGCCTTTTTATGCTTTTACGTTAGTTGTATTATGTAGAGTATTTATTACTGATCGAGGTTTAATCGATGTTTATCGCATGTTTAACCGATTTATCGCTTATCGCTATCTCATTCGCAACTCGAATTATGTGTGTTGGATATTGTTTTACGTGTGTGTGCAATTTATGTGTTATTTGTGCATGTTATGTTTATGTTGAGGTGTTAATCGCAATCGCAAATCTATCGCATCACAATCGAATCGAAACGCTAAACGCAGGTGAATTATAGTGATTGTATGCTAGATATAGTAGTTGGGATTAAAAGTAATTTATTGAGAAACTCTATCGCATCGCAACGCTCAACACACAAATCGAAACTGCAAAACTCGTCGCGCGAATCGCTCCAATCGAGTGGTCAACCGATCGAGCTGCCACCCGATTAAAGTGCCACTCGATCGAGCTGCCACTCGATCGACCAGCCACCTTTCCCCCTTTCCATTTATGGAAACCCTATAAATACCCTCATGTGTCAACATCTCTTGATGTTGACAGCTCTCCCTCTCTCAACTCGCTCCAGCCGTTATTTCTTTCGATTTCTCGCGATCCTTGTAAATTTTCCACCCAAATCTTGTACTTTCTTGATCTACATGCACATCTACACCTTTCTATCTTTTGAATCTTAACTTTTAACCATGAAATCACTAGATTTTAGGTGTTCTAGGATGATGTCATCATGGTGTTCATAAGAACTTCATGTATTGGCTTCAATCCACCAAGAACAACTTAGATCTGAACGATTTCCACATAAATAAACAAAGATCTTTCATAGATCTGAACATATTCATGGTGAAAAGGATTGAAAGATGGTTTTGAAGCTTTCTTTCAACTCTTTTACACTTAATGCACTCAAAACCAATAGAATCGGAGCTTGTTCTAATCTTCTACTCCTTCTTGTTGATATGTTGGGTCAAGATCTGGATTCTATCCACGAGAATACTGATTTTGGGTTGAACATGAAACACCGTCTCGAACAGTCAAACTGGTCAGACTAGGGTGGTTCCTGCCCGATCGGGTCACTAAGTCTTGACGAGTGTTCTATTGCTTGACACGTTATCGTACACTCTCGAGAAAACTTCAAACTATCAAAACAACCAAGTATGAAGACGATCAGGTCAACTGGGACGGATTGCCGTCCGATCGGATTGCCACCCGACCGGACAGCCACCCGATCGACTTGCACCATGGGTCCCACACTTAACTATTATTTCAACTTGCGAGGTTTGAACATCGAACGGATTGCCGTCCGATCGGATTGCCATCCGATCGGATTACCACCCGACCATGTGATGTTTTAACTTCAACACTTAAATAATTTTCAAACATGTTCAGTACGTACGGATTGCCACCTGATCGGATAGCCATCCGATCGAGTGACCGTCCTGCTGTGAACTTGTTCTTAACCTGAGAAGCCTCGACAATCGGATCGCCGTCCGATCAAACAGCCGTTTGATCGACTGACCTGAAGAGTGGAGATACTTCTCTATTTTCAAAATGCTACAATGAAAACTTCAAAGGACAAGCCATCATACACAAACACATCCATCCCAAACGAGGTAACAATCCACTCGCATGGTCAATCTGTTTCGCTCAGTGCCACGCCCCGATGATTCCGCCATCGGTTGGGGTGTGACAGATTGGTATCAGAGCCATAACTATAGGGAATTAGGCAAGACTCGACCTAGTCCGGGTCGATGTCTTAGAAACGACCTAGTCTATAGTTAGGTACCAACCGACCGACTTGTGCATATCCGGTAGGGATTATGTACGAGCTTACTTGCTATTTCTCGCTATTCACCCCTACGCTACACTATCATTGCACTTTAATTTTCGAAACTGAACGGGCTACTAAGTCGAGATTAGGTGTGAAAACCGCAAACTCTCGACTAAATTGCTTGTTCAACTCGCATTTTATCTATAAACAGGAGAATTTGCGTTGAATCAGGAGTGAAATCCATACTTTGAGGCATAATTCTTCCTTATTTTTATCAAAATAGGCACGAAGTTGTAAAGTCAGGGGTGAAACCTGAACCTTGACGACTTGTTCCGATCTCATCTTGGTTTTACAAAACTCCAACCAAAGTCTCGACGGACTCCAACGACTTGAAGTCACGATATGACTAAAAGGATGCATGCCGATCGCCCAAAATCGAGGCGAGAGCACAGTCCCGGCGGTCAAAGTGTGCACTGACAGTCCTTATGAATAGTCGAATCACTTTGGATAGCCGACGTCTAATAGCCGTAGACAATCCATTCTCGATTTTTATGTGTTTCGATTCTGAGTTCGCTATCGCCGACTCTGATATATGTCGTTTTATGTGGATTTTATGTGTTTTATGTGCTGATTATATGTTTGTGAGTTACGATTTTTGGTGATTTATTCGTTTTCGCTATCGCTTTGATCGACACGCACAACACGCTACACAATCGCAACCAAATCGCTGGTCATTGTTCGCAATCGTTGCTCGATACTCGCAATCGCTATAATTAACCGCTATACGCACTGTGAAGGATAGGGAATACGTGCAACATATAGTTAGGTTTCTGTATTCTGACTGCCTCTTGTGCTTATGTGCTTCTGTGTTCTGTGTTCTGTGTTCTGTGCCCTACGTGCTTATGTGCTTCTATGCTTATGTTAATCTGTGATTATGTGCCTATGTGTTTATGTGTTACATGTTTCGTTGTGTTCCTAAGCTTTAGTGGTGTTAGACGTGTGAGGTGAGATTCGATTATATTATGTCTGAGTCCCATGACAATGTCTGTTGCAGACAATGTCGTCGTCATCTGGACCCCGTCACCCCCGAGTTACTCGCCAAGAACAGAGAGATAAACGCCTTGCTGCTCTCGTCGCTAAGCAAGTGGCGAAAGTTGTTCCTCAGATCGTGAGTGAACTATACGAGAATGTGAGCAAATCGTCTGAGGAGTCCAGGACCGAAGCTCCCAAAGCTACCCCTAAAGCTGCTTTTAGCTTCAAACAGTTCAAAGCTTGCGGACCGAAGGAATTCACTGGCGAAGATGGCCCTATGGCTTTGTTTCAATGGTTCGATTCAATCAAGGTCACCCTGTGTCAGAGTGGATGTCCTGACAATCTCTGCACTCTGAATGCTACCGGCGTCTTCCAGTCCCGCGCATTAGACTGGTGGACGGCCGAGAGAAACAAACGCAGAAATGACGCAGCTTATGGTCTGTCATGGGATGAGTTGAAGAACGTCTTGATAGAAGAGTTTTGCCCTCCCCATGAGCGCTAAAAGCTGGAGGACGAATTATGGCATCTAAAGCAGAAGGACGGTGACAACGCTGCTTTAACTGCTCGCTTCAAGCAGCTCGTATTATCTGTCCTGATCAAGTCAAGACTGCTGATATGACGATCAAGAAGTACATCCGAGCTCTGTCGGATTGTGTTGCAGATTTTATGCATCCTTCAAAGCCAGCAACAATCGAAGAGACTTACCTGCTTGCCGCTGAAATCAATGACAAGCGAGTCAAAGCTGGATTTTGGGATAAAGCTACTAAGAACCTGCACCAAGCCACCGCCGCACCAGCCGCTGAAACCGCCGCCGCCTCTCAATCATCAAAGTCCTCTCGTCGCAAGAGGAAGAATAACAACAGCAACTCTAGCAACAAGAACTGTGCTGTCACTACCACTAATGCCCCGCTTCAAGCCGTACCGGCTCAACAGCAATCTCAGCACCGATCAGCTCCAACACCAGTTATCTATGCACCACCTGCAAAGCGTGCATACACTGGCCCTCACCCTGCTTGCCCAACATGTACTTATCATCATCCGGTGGGTATTGCCTGCAGATTTTGTGTGCACTGCAACATGTACGGCCACTTCACCGCTAACTGCCGTACAGGTCCTCGACAAGCACCAGCTCAAGCTACTGCTCATCAAGCTCTACTTCCAACTCCTCAAGGGCAACAAGGGCTCAGGCACCCGCGGTCAACGCCAGAGTCTGCTTCGCGTGTGGTGTTCCCAACCATTTCGCGAACATGTGACCGAACAGGGTTATGAAACAAGAGCCCCAGCAGCAGCAGCCTCAGCAACAACAGCAGCAGCAACAGCCTCAGCAGCAACAACAACAAGCCGCCCGCGCCATAACTTTCAACATCAATGCGCGCCAAGCCCAGGCTGACAACAATGTGGTTAATGGTACGTTTCTCGTGAATGGTATATATGCTTCGTGTTTGTTTGATACTTGAGCCGATAACTGTTTTGTGTCATTTGAATTCGAGAAGCTCCTTAATCGTAAGCGCTCCCATCTCCCATCGACGTTCGATGTCGAAGTTGCCACCGGAAGAACTGTCGCTGTTAATTCCATTCTTCGTGATTGTACTCTTGAACTCAACAATCACATCTTTCCAATCGACCTTATTCTGATGCAACTCGGAAGTTTTGACGTCATAGTAGGCATGGACTTTCTTCGTGAAAACCATGCCGAAGTTGTGTGCTTTGATAAGATGATTCGATTCGCACTCGCAAATGGTGATTTGTTATGTGTTTATGGCGAAACTGCTTCAAAGGGTCTTAAACTCATGTCATGTGTCCAAGCTAGCAAGTATCTCCGCAAGGAATACAGAGCTTTCTTGGATAACATAGTAGTAGCGGAGAAGGTAAAGAAAGGAAAGACAGGAGTGAAAGATGTTCCTGTGGTTCGTGAGTTTCCTAATGTGTTTCCTGATGATCTTCCTGGTCTACCGCCAAGTCATGATATCGACTTTCGTATCGACCTCATTCCTGGAGCAAACCCTATTGCCAGAGCTCCTTATCGACTCACTCCGTCCGAAATGCGTGAACTCTCGATTCAGCTCCAGGAACTACTTGATAAAGGCTTCATTCGCCCGCGCGCCTCTCCATGGGACGCGCCAGTCCTTTTCGTCAAAAAGAAGGATGGGTCGTTCAGGATGTGCATCGACTACCGAGAATTGAATAAGTTGACTATCAAGAATCGCTATCCCCTGCCTCGAATTAATGATTTGTCTGACCAGCTACAAGGTGCTACGTGTTTCTCGAAGATCGATCTACGCTCAGGCTATCACCAACTATGCATCCAAGAGGAGGATATTCCCAAAACCACTTTTCGAACTCGTTACGGCCATTATGCATTCATTGTTATGCCTTTTGGTTTAACCAACGCACCCGCGGTTTTCATGGATCTAATGAATCGCATGTGTAAACCTTATATCGACCGCTTCATCATCGTGTTCATCGATGATGTCTTGATCTATTCCAAGTCGAAAACCAAACACGCGCAACATCTACGTTTGGTTCTCGAGCTACTCCAAGGGAATCGACTCTATGCCAAGTTCTCCAAGTGTGAATTCTGGCTGGAGGAGGTTCAATTCCTCGGTCACATTGTCAATAGTCAAGGTATTCATGTCGATCCATCGAAGATCAAAGCTGTTAAGAGTTGGGTTAAGCCTAAGAACCCGTCTGAAGTCCGTTCTTTTATCGGACTAGCGGGCTATTATCGCCGATTTATCGAAGGATTCTCTAAAATCGCTGTGCCGTTTACCGCTCTCGCGCATAAAGACAAGCCTTTTGTTTAGGGAACTGAACAAGAGTCTGCTTTCCAAACCCTCAAGCATATGCTTTGCAATGCTCCCGTCCTCACTTTACCCGATGGAAGCGACGACTTCATTGTCTATTGTGATGCATCAAACCTTGGTCTTGGTTGTGTTCTCATGCAACGGGACAAGGTTATCGCTTACGCATCTCGTCAGCTCAAGATCCACGAGAAGAACTATACAACCCATGACCTCGAGCTAGGCGCAGTTGTTTTTGCGTTAAAGATTTGGCGACACTACCTTTACGGTACTAAGTGTACGATCTTCAACGATCATAGGAGCCTACATCATATCTTTGACCAGAAAGAACTTAATATGCGTCAACGCCGGTGGGCAGAACTTCTCAGCGATTATGACTGTGAGATTCGTTATCATCCTAGCAAAGCGAATGTCGTTGCCGACGCTCTCAGCAGACGGAGTTATCTACATAGCGCCTGTAATGTCCAAGCCCAATATACTCTCAAAACCCTTATCCGCGACGCCCAACATGTCTGTTTTAATGAACGCACTTTGAAGAAGGAAAGGATTCTCAACGATGGAGCCCAGCTAGTGAACAAGTCGAATGGGATATTCCATTATCTGGACCGAATTTGGATCCCTAAACAGACCAACTTACGACAGATTTTGATGGATGAAGCCCACAAATCCCGATATTCTATTCATCCCGGTGCCGACAAGATGTACCAGGACCTTGGCTACAAGTACTGATGGCCGGGCATGAAGAGAGATATCGCCCTCTATGTTGGAAAGTGCCTGACCTGCTCGAAAGTCAAGGCTGAGCACCAAAGACCCTCTGGCTTACTTGAACAACCCCCGATCCCTATGTGGAAGTGGGAAAGTATAGCCATGGACTTCATAACGAAACTTCCGCGTACGCCATCATGTCACGACAGTATCTGGGTTGTCGTTGACCGTTTGACCAAATCTGCTCATTTTCTGCCGATACGAGAAGACTACAAGGTAGAAAGATTAGCTCGAATCTACACCGATGAGATCATTTGTCAACATGGGACGCCTCGCGACATCATTTCTGACCGTGATGCTCGGTTTACCTCGCGTCTGTGGGAAATGTTTCAAACGGCTCTCGGTACTACGCTAAATCTAAGTACCGTATTCCACCCTCAAACCGACGGTCAGACTGAGAGAACGATTCGTACCCTTAAAGACATGCTCCGTTCGTATGTCATAGATTTATGTGGTAATTGGGACGCATACTTACCTTTAGTCGAATTCTCGTACAATAACAGTTATCATTCTAGCATTCAAATGGCACCGTTTGAGGCTTTATATGGGAGAAAATGTCGATCGCCTATTGTATGGCACGAGATCGGGCACTCGCAATTAACCGGTCCTGAGCTATTGCAATAAACGACTAACAAAATCCTCCAAATTCAAGACAATCTGCTGAAAGCTTGGAGTCGTCAGAAAAGTTACGCCGATAGACGACGCAAGCCCCTTGAATTTGACGTTGGTGACCATGTACTCCTAAAGGTTTCACTTGGAAGGGTGTGGTCAGATTCGGCAAGAAAGGAAAGCTCGCGCCTCGATATGTTGGACCCTTTAAGGTTCTGGAAAGGAACGGAAAAGTGGCCTATAGACTCGAACTACCGGAGGAACTTAGTAACATCCACCCGACTTTCCACGTGTCTAACCTCAGAAAGTGCCTGGCTGAAGATGATCTGTTTGTACCTCTAGAAGATCTACAAATAAACGAAACACTACACTTCGTGGAGAAGCCTGTCGAGATCATGGATCGCCAAACCAAGCAGCTCAGACGCTCGCGCATTCCCATTGTGAAGGTTCGATGGGAAGGCAAACGAGGCACAGAGTTCACTTGGGAACTCGAAAGCGACATGAAGGCAAAGTACCCACAGTTGTTTGTTACGGTTTCGGCCTAATTTCGGGACGAAATTCCCTTAAGTAGGGAGGCTGTAACACCCCGTGTTTCGAAAGTCAAAGTTAAAGTCAAGATTGAAGTCAAAGGAAGAAAAGATTGCTAAATGCGATCTGTCACTCCTTGCTGAATTCCTGTTTTAACTTCTTTGACTCGTAGATAGCCTTTTTATGCTTTTAAGTTAGTTGTATTATGTGGAGTATTTATTACTGATCGAGGTTTAATCGATGTTTATCGCATGTTTAATCGATTTATCGCTTATCGCTATCGCATTCGCAACTCGAATTATGTGTGTTGGATATTGTTTTACGTGAGTGTGCTATTTATGTGTTATTTGTACATGTTATGTTTATGTTGAGGTGTTAATCGCAATCGCAAATCTATCGCATCACAATCGAATCGAAACGCTAAACGCAGGTGAATTATAGTGATTGTATGCTAGATATAGTAGTTGGGATTAAAAGTAATTTATTGAGAAACTCTATCGCATCGCAACGCTCAACACACAAATCGAAACTGCAAAACTTGTCGCGCGAATCGCTCCAATCGAGTGGTCAACCGATCGAGCTGCCACCCGATTAAAGTGCCACTCGATCGAGCTGCCACCCGATCGAGGTGCCACTCGACCGAGCTGCCACACGAACGGGTTGCCACTCGATCGACCAGCCACCTTTCCCCCTTTCCATTTATGGAAACCCTATAAATACCCTCATGTGTCAACATCTCTTGATGTTGACAGCTCTCCCTCTCTCAACTCGCTCCAGCCGCTATTTCTTCCGATTTCTCGCGATCCTTGTAAGTTTTCCACCCAAATCTTGTACTTTCTTGATCTACATGCACATCTACACCTTTCTATCTTTTGAATCTTAACTTTTAACCATGAAATCACTAGATTTGAGGTGTTCTAGGATGATGTCATCATGGTGTTCATAAGAACTTCATGTATTGGCTTCAATCCACCAAGAACAACTTAGATCTGAACGATTTCCACATAAATAAACAAAGATCTTTCATAAATCTGAACATATTCATGGTGAAAAGGATTGAAAGATGGTTTTGAAGCTTTCTTTCAACTCTTTTACACTCAATGCACTCAAAACCAATAGAATCGGAGCTTGTTCTAATCTTCTACTCCTTCTTGTTGATGTGTTGGGTCAAGATCTGGATTCTATCCACGAGAATACTGATTTCGGGTTGAACATGAAACACCGTCTCGAACAGTCAAACTGGTCAGACTAGGGTGGTTCCTGCCCGATCGGGTCACTAAGTCTTGACGAGGGTTCTATTGCTTGACACGTTATCGTACAGTCTCGAGAAAACTTCAAACTATCAAAACAACCAAGTATGAAGACGATCAGGTCAACTGGGACGGATTGCCGTCCGATCGGATTGCCACCCGACCGGACAGCCACCCGATCGACTTGCACCTTGGGTCCCACACTTAACTATTATTTCAACTTGCGAGGTTTGAACATCGAACGGATTGCCGTCCGATCGGATTGCCATCCGATCGGATTACCACCCGACCATGTGATGTTTTGACTTCAACACTTAAACAATTTTCAAACATGTTCAGTACGTACGGATTGCCAGTCGATCGGATAGCCATCCGATCAATTGACCGTCTTGCTGTGAACTTGTTCTCAACCTGAGAAGCCTCGCCAATTGGATCGCCGTTCGATCGACCAACCGACCTGAAGAGTAGAGATACTTCTCTATTTTCAAAATGCTACAACGAAAACTTCAAAGGTGAAGCCATCATACACAAACACATCCATCCTAAACGAGGTAACAATCCACTCGCATGGTCACCCGATCGGATGAGCATCCAAACGGATTGTCACCCGATCGACCGGCCACCCGATCGGATTGCCTCCCGATCGGGTTACCGTCTGATCCATTAACACTTCACACTGTTTTACGCGCCGCTTATCGTTATGCTATCGTTTTAATCAGGCTAATTTCCGCTCTAGCGCTCCCTTCAATCCATCATCGCTGTGAGTATACTCGAACCCTTTTTGCTTACGCACTTTTGGGTGTTACATACGTTACTTATTCTAAATCACATCGAACACACTACGCAATACTTTAAACGCTAACATTTACCGCATGTTATACGTGACTTAATGAATGCTTGTTTGTTATGTTTACACATTGAATGCTGTCTACCTGCCTTAGCAACGATAGTACTATAGTTTGGACTCAGCACCTATTCACTCAGGGGTTGTTAAGGACAATTAATTACATGGCTCACAGTGGTGAGTGTGTATTACGAACTGCCTTGGGCAGTCAACCCGCAGTCATTGGTATCGATAGGTTCATGTCGATAACTAACGTGCTTCATTTCACACTGTGTACGTGCTGGTTATGCGTAAACGATTTCGAACTCTATTATATCTATCAAACTTGTATGCTCACCTTTACACTATGTGTATTGACTTTTACTTTAACGTATGTGACATGTGCTTAAGATGTTTAGATGCTTGGCTTGCTATGAAATCGAGGCTAGGAAAGGTCTAGAACCAAATAAACGAATTGTCTGTATTTGAAATCTGAGTTTTCGGAACAGAACAATTTGACTAGATTTTGTCTGTAGTAATTATATTACTTCTTATGTCATGGTATGGGACGTGACGCTTTAAATTATTGGTAATTATATTTGTTATGGAAACTTCTGGACAATCTGTTTCGCTCAGTGCCACGCCCCGTTGATTCCGTCATCGGTTGGGGTGTGACATGTCGGTCATGACGTTCAACCTCCAGCCACCGCTAGGGAGTCGCCGATGAGAACCCTCACCAACTTCCTTCTCTAGAGAGAATCTCCTTCCGGTCTCTCTCTCTCTTGCCGCGCGCTCTCTCTCTCTCTCTCTGTCCCTCTCTTTTTTGCTAGGTCTCCCTTTACAAATGAAAAAAAAAAAGAATGCTTTAGGGATGCGTTTGTGAATTCAAAAATTGGATTCAAAAAACAGGCCGCCAAAACGTGCTTCAAAATTTGAATGTTGTTCAATTGAAAGTACTGAGCGCCCATTTTCCTTAATTTTGATAGAATCGGATATGAAAGACTAAACGCTGACCTTTACCCCATTACCTCTTCTACTTTAGTACATATGCAACAATGGGTTGTACAACAAGCTTTAAAGGGTTGTAAATGTTGAAAAAGTGGCAAATGACCATTTCTGCCCTTCGGATATGCATTATATATATAGTATAGATAATAATTCCTCATAATACTTCTTTTCAGCTTATACATGCATTACCAGTTTTAATAAAATAAGTATATAATTTCTTTCAATACTTCTTAATATGATCATGTTATATAGAGTGTCTCATTGGTGCAGGCTCCCACCTTGCTTCTTTTTCGGAGCTAAGGACGTATTAGAGCTTCAGGAGCATAGTCGTGGATTGGGGAAGTGGAAGAAGGCCCTGTACACAGTTATACAAACTGTGATTTGGAGTATTTGGAAGGCGCGCAATGATGTGATCTTCAACCGAAAACGGGCGACATCGGATACCGTCTTTGAAGAAACACGAGTTCTATCCTTCCTGTGGCTGAGAAATCGCACAAAGGTACCCGCCTTGACATGGAACGACTGGAAGGATTTCAACCTAGCTTGTATTGGTGTATGAACTGTAACTCTTGGTGGCTGTAACCATTTAGGCTAACAGCTGTTGGTCTTGTTAATTGTTTGTTGGCCTTTAAAAAAAATATGTTTGTTGGGCACAAGATGCTTTGATTCCCTTTACAAATTTTCTAGATCATTATTAACCGTAAATATACAAAATTGTTTCTAGATCAAAACTATGAAATAACTTATGTAGTGTTTGTTTCACATAATGGAATAGAGAATTGAAATGTTGATTTCACTCCGTATTTTGTTAGTTTCAACAAAAAAAAAAAGAATTTGAATTGAAAAACAACACAAGGAAGGGAATCTATATCCTAATTCTATCCAAATTTCATTCCATTTTTCAAAACAAATACATCTAAATTACAAAGCAAATTTCAATTTCTACGCGAATTCTCATTCCAATTCCATTATACTCCATGAAACGAACACTACCTTATTTCAAAAAGCCATGGATAATCTTGTTTCTAAATCAAAAAGCCATGGATAATCTTGTTTCTAAATCAAAAAGGCCATAGATAGATTGTATCAATTAAAATTACTTTATGCAATTTAATAATCGAAAAATCTATCAATTCGCTTTTGCATAAAAACAATGACTCTAGACTTTGTGTAAGAGTCAAGTATCTTACGACAAAAACATTACGAAAATAGATGCAGGCCAAAAGTTTTATGTGACCTGAATTATTTGCGAAAGAATCAATGAAAGCGTTCAAATTATATAGTCGTTTATGTGGTCATAGAAGATTCACTGATTAAATGTGGCAGATATAAGATTGAGGGTCGTAATATGAGAATATTCTCTAATTTGTCCACCACCACGATATTTATATTTTACTAATACTACACAACCTTAGAAATCTAGTGTCGAATATGCGGCCTCGTATATAGGATGCGGTCAACCGACTCCATAGTTTTTTGTTTTATATGTAATGTTTTTGGCCGATCTTCAATATTTTGTGTTAATTTGACTAGATCGAGTGTGGCCATGACGGGAAACTCTACTAATGCCACTTATCCAGCTTCTAATTCTTTAAAGCATCAGCTACCCAATAGTATGTAGAAACTAATCGATTTATATTTTGATTGGGGATGTAATGTAAGCTCTTTTTGTAGTTCAGTTATGATGTAGACTAGAAAATGGGATACGTAATCGGACCTGTTGATTCTAACAGAATACCAGGAACGATTCTTCCAAAATTCGTTGATTCACGAAGAATACCGAAAATTGGGGGTTTCACACACAAGACACTCAACAGTGAATTGGGAGAGAAAAAATGACTTTTCATATAATTCCAAAGTGATTAGCTTCTTCCCATTACATCCGTATAATTAATAACGTAAATTGAAAACAGGCCTCAAAACACACTTGAGCCAAAAGCTAGAACGAAATAAAAGTCCACGAAAAGCACTAAAAACATAAAAAAAAATAATTCATAGAAATAAGCGTTTTTGGGCCCGAACGATGACCTATGGAGGTTTGTAGAAAGATGGGCTTCGTTCTCACGATCGATTCGCCTGGTCGCACGCCCAAAACGGACACCTGTAACCCAAGTTAGAGCCATTTTAGTGAATCCCCTTTTGTCACGCGATCTTGGGCCTCCAAATATAAAATGACCCGCTCCTCCACACTTGGGCCCGCATCAAGTTAAGTATTTGTAAACGCCCTTCTTTTTGGTAACTCTAATAATCCAATAAACTGTAAGCATAATGAAGCATACTTTACCCGCCGCAAGGTGACTTGATCCATCCTAGTTGAACATAAATTAAAGGGGGTAACTTTATAGAAATGTAATCAAGTTTGCCAATTGTTCCAATTAAGTCATCGAAACTTTTTTTGTCTCTCTAAAATCACTAAAGTTTCATTTGTTGTTTTAATACTGTGTAATTCTCAGGTTACCAGGTTGCCTTGATGACGTGTCAGGTTTCATTCAATTTAATTTTAACTTAAACCAAAACATTTATGATTTTTAATTTATATAAAAAAAAACTAACCACAAGTTTTTTTTCCTTTCTATTTCTTTTCTCAAAATTTAAAATCATAAAACAAAAAGAAACCCCCTTTTACTCTTTTAGATCTTGGTCGTCGAATAAGTTCTTTCAAATAATACCCACTACATATCAAATTGTTAACACTCTTCCTTCCTTTTCATCAAATTCTCAAGCATTGTTTTACCATTTGCCGAGAGAACTAAAGCTTCAGTTTCACATGGAACCTTTTACAACAATCAACATGAGAGATCAACAATTTTCAAAATAGCTACACCATAGGTGACTGACTGTACGGAATACATATCGGCAATGGAGCTTTCAATTTCACACGGAACCGTTCGCCGGAGTAGAGATTCTGATATTACGACTTCCGGCACCGGTAAAAGAAGAAAATTGGAACGTCAAGATGAGGATAACGATTTTCATTTTCAGTTACAGTATGGCTCACACCGTGATGTTGACGTGATTTTTTTGGAAGATTATGTAGCTTCAATATCTACTACACCTCTGATCTCATGTCTGAAGGTTTGAAGATCAAAATTATGGAAAATATTGAATTCTATTTTGATTATATCCACATATAAGCATTAAATAAAATTAAAAAATGAAAGAAACAAAATGGTAACCTGGTGACCTGGTAATTACACACTATTAGAACACATAATTAAAGTTTAGTAACTTTCAGGAGACAAAATTTTTTTTGATGATTTAGTTGAAACAGATGGTAAACTTGATTACATTTCTATGATATTTTCCCTAAATTAAAAATTATGGAATATGTTTTTTTTTTTTTAAGTAGAGTAAACTACAATTTTGGCCCATGGTTATACCAGATTATATTTTGTATTCTACAAATTTAGAAAGTATCGTAAAAAAACACACCCATGTTTATATTCGTTGCAATGAGAGAGAGAATAAGTAGAGTCTGAATAAGGCCATTAGTGGGCATCTAAGTTTGTTATGAAGTTTGTAGTCTCCTGCTGGTCCATTGATTGTTGACTTCAGCCAATAAGGTCCATATTTTGCAGCAAAAGAATCCAAAGATGAAGTTATTTAACTAATAGCTAACAAATCATTATATATTAGTTATATGATCCTTTTTTGAACGGTTTAAATTACATCAAATCCCTTTTGACAGGGTTCGAACCCTTGACAACAAAGAGAGTAACACCTTATATCTAATGGTTTTGCCAATTGGACCTACCCCCAGGGGCGCAGCTTCCTTGAGGCGGGAGCCCCCCCCCCCCCCCCCCCGAACTTTTCGACGCGTAGTGTTATAAACAGTACCTTCGTATGGAAATTTTTAGGTTTATACGTTCCCCCCCCCCCCCCCCCCCCCGGAATTGGGAAAAAACGACCCCCAAGCTTCGCCAATATACCCCTACCCATTAGTTATAATAGTGCGTGTAAATAATTCAATCACAACAAATTATTTACCGTGATGCATCTAACGTTACAACCGTACGTCCAAGTTTGTACAAGGCACATAAACATATTGTGCAATTATAATAGTGCGTTGAAATGATTAAATTGTTGTCTTAATGGATACATATTTTCTCCCTTAACTACACGTCTTGGTATAAACCATAGGGACTAAAATTACAGTTTACTCTAAAAACTATAATAATTCTATCTATAACTAGCCATTTATGTCTTATAGTTCAACAAACGAGGGGGGTTATCCCACTTGTAGAACATTTTTCAAGCATAACTAGGGATGTAAACGAGCTGAGTTACGTGAGATCAGTTCAAAAAAACCTCGAGACGAGCAGAGCTTAAACGAGCTTGAGTCCGAACCCGAACATGAAAATAAGCTTGTTTAGTAAATGAGCCCAAGCTTGAGCTTCACTTACCAAGCTCTAGCCGATTCGCAAGCCTTAACAAGTCTATTATTTAAATCATTTTATTTAATATATTAAATATACATTATAAAATAATAATAATTATTGTTATTTATAAAGTTGTGATAAAATAACTAAATTTTCTAAAAATAATAACTATAATAAATATAAATTAATTAATAAATAATAAACGTACCAAGCCCTATTCGAGCTTTAGCTTAAGAAACTATCCACGATCCGAGCTCGAGCTTCAGCAATAAAGCTCGAATGAGCCGAACTCGAGCTCTCATAAGTTATGTTTGGACCCCCCCCTAAGCATAACGACTATAGATTTAACACTTTAGTTGTGACAAACGGAAAAATAACTGGTAATTCCGTACAACGTAATCACTGTTTTTACATATTCAATTACGTGCATTAGACTTAATTTTTATATAATTGACTCTTATAAAGTTTAGCAATCCCAGGATATACATTACATTTCATATCACATAATCGTATTCGCCGCGTTGCAATATGATACAAACTATGTCAAAAACGTTGTTAGACAATGCGAACATACATTCACTCCGTCAATTCTTTGTATCTCAAATTTCACCTAATTTAATAGGATCATATGAATCCCTACCTGAGGTAGTTGTATTTGGTTTGATAACAGGAGAATTCTCCAAATCATCAAAACCAAATGCCCCTTTGTCTTGATACTGGGGACTTCAAACTGGAGCAGAGGATACAATTGTAGCCTCAACAGTTGTTGCCTTCAAGGGAGTCTTAAAGATGTAACCATTGTCCAACTGAAAACCAATTGGTTCACCAGTTGTAGTGGCTGCTCCACTTGAACTACCACCAAGAGTTTCTTGAAACTCAAGGGGTGTAGCCTCCTCAGTTTCTTGTGGGTTAACAAGTTGAGATTGTTCAGACTAAGTCACTTGTGGGAGTGTACTCTCAATAATGGGTGGTTGAGAGGAACTGAGTTGTATCTAAGTCTCAATTGCATCACGCAAAGGTATGAATGTAGGTGGAATTGATGGAGAAGGTTGTAGAGTGGAAAGAGACATTGCCTTGGGAGAGGGGCTTCGAATCAGACTTTCAGTTGAAATGTATGTTTCATGATGTGGTGTCCCTGTGCTTACAACGTGATCCTTTTGTGAGGATTCATGAGGAGTTTGTTTGGGTGGAGATCTTTCCAACTGTTGTGAGGAAGTAGCAACAGTGGTTTCAAGTGACTTTTGTGTTGTCACAGGGTTAACCTCTGTGATCTCATCTTCCAGAGGTCCCCTTTTATTTTGTTTTGGTTTGGTGGGCTTTTTGGAGATGGAAGGTTTCTTTTTGGTTTTTGCTGGTGTGGGTTTCACAACACCGGCTGTGGTGTCATGATCACCAGGAGCAGTGGGCTCAACAACAGAGGTTTGAGCAACATATGTGGACGCATCTAAAACAGGCTCATCCCCCTTTGTTTGTGGTTTGGAAACTTTTGAATCTTTATCTATCAGTCTAGTAAAAGTTTCACCTGTAAGACTATTTATTTGAAAAGCTACACCTTGTTGAAAATCTTTTTGTGACACTTGCTTTTGAAGGTAATAGATTAAAAGTCTTGGGTACATGAGAAAAGCATTAATTAGAACCCTTTTTAACATTTTTCACATTTGGCACCAAATCCGAAAACAGTGCCTGGGATAAATTGTAATCAGATTTTGTTAAAATAGCATAAAAGGGTAAAATGAAAGTTGAATCCGTAGATGAGTATGGATCAAACTTATGAGAATGGCAAGTATGAATAAAATTTGAATATGTGGGAGAATACGGATTAAACGTGTAAGAAAGAAAGGTAGAATGAAAGGCTTGAATCCGTAAGTGGAAACAGAACAAGTACGCGGAAAAGCATAGTCGGATGCAAGGTAAGTGAAGCTTACAACTTTAAAGTAGTATAACTGCTTATGTATTTGACTAGAAATAAGCGATGTTAGTATTCGAAAAGAGATTTCGAAATAAGACATTCCGACACGAATCGATACGGGTCGGAACAAGTTGAAACTGGCAATAAACCATATTTGATGGTAAAAAGGGTAAAATGGTAATTTAGTCATGAAATGATGAACGTACAATGAGTTTTGAAAGACTACGTTATGGTGTATGCCATAACGAATAATAAGGGTAAAAGCGGTAACTTAGTCACGTGTAGACGAATAAAGGTTGAAGTTTAAACGACACCCTATGGCGTAAGCCATGATGGGTTAAATGCGTAAGAAAAGGATTTAAGGAAATATGACCATATGGTGAATTTCTGTAACGGGTCAAATGAGCGAAATGGTAAATAAATACCATTCTGCTATAAGTACAAAATGTTTGGTTGTTTAGGATAAACGGGTCAAAAGGGATGTTATCACCATTTGATAATAACGACTAATGATCGATTGTCGAGTCTTATGCTCACAGGGATGAATAGCGTATGAAAATTTGCGTTGCTGTTAATTAGTAATTGAAAATGCAAGGTATTTAAACGGGTCAGTGCTTTGACTCGAGCCAGGTATATGTAATGGTTTAAACTCTCATTGAGAACATAAGGTTCGGCGAGAGTTAATCGAGTTATGGGTGGGTTTAGATTACCTAAAGTAAGGTATATCTAGTAAATCAAAACGGTTGATATTATGTCCTTAGTGACATAATGAATCACGGTATAGTTTATGGTTAAAACTGTCCTTTTGGTCAAAACAAGCCTTTAGATGTTCCTTCGTAGTTAAGAAGGACTAAAATTGACCAAAACGCCCTCGAAAGGGAAATTGGGCAAACGACCCTTAAAGTTAGTTTGGAAATAAGTTCGATAAATGAGTAAACTCTTTTGATTGAGTAAAAGTGAAAGGTATAAGCCCTTTAGGCCTAATGTCTTGTAATGGGCATTTTTTCGTAAATTATCAAACCGAAGGGTAAAAGGTGGAATATTTGATTTTAGCATGGCAAATACACCACGAATATAGTGGTAGTGGAAGATAAAAGAAGTCTTGGTGTGAAAATAGGAGGCATGGAAAGTATAAGCGAGATTCGAGCTAAGTGCTTAAATCTCATTAAACGGGTTGAATAATCTTAACGCATACCGGATAGCGGATGCCTAAATCCCATGAATGGAACTCTAGATATTGAGAAACTTTTATAGTTATAATGTTCATGTGAGTTACGTGTATAAACAAATGAGTTTGTTTGATAAAAACATGAACGGGTCGAATAATAAATCATAAATAAATATTAAGCCGAAAACTTATAAGTTAAGAATATCCTTAATCCAGATGTGGGATTTTGAGTCTATATGATAAAGGACCAAATTACGATCACGTAGGAAGAAACGGGATGTTAAACGGGTGAACGGTTTAAAAGTTATGCGAGTTTTAGCCCTTACGAACGATTAAAACCATAACACCAAAATGGATGAAGGAGGGGGCGTCGATGACGCGAAGCCTGGCGTCGCCGACGCATGTCTGCTGCTGGGTTTTTGCTGACGCCCTAAATTTCTGCCTACGCAAAGAACCAAGAGGCGTCGCCGACGCCTCCTAGGGCCGTCGCCGACGCCATTTTGTGTGAAAATTTGCTGAAATTTGTTATCTAAGTTGTTTTGGGTGCCGTAAGTTTCGGTACACCAACCGTGGTCTATGGCGGACTTCCCAAACTTGATTTTGATTGTTTAATTGTTGTTTTTTGATTAAAAAATCCAAGTTTAAGCACCATACTAGTTGTAACACCCGTGTGAACACACGGGTATGTTTAATAACGATCGAAAACAAATACTATAAAACAGATTATAATATATCATTTAAATTTTGCATTTAGTTACATATCTTTACAAAACAATGTTAATGACATTATGTGTTAGTATTACAAGTATAATGATAAAAGTTTTTGTCTACATCTATATGTAAAATATGATGTTAAATTATTTAATGAATTCACACTCGCATTATACTTATAAATTGACAACAACATCAGGCATAAGTCATAATTGAAACTACAATACATTCAGAAACAAAGGTCCTCTGTCTCTGTTTTTTGGATTTGGTCCCTATCAATTGTACTGTTATTCCACTTCCTGGCTGTATTAACACATTAAAATATTAAAACATAAAAGCAAACAAAATGTTCCAAAAAAAAACAAAACACAAGTAGTTAGTTATATACTACCAAACTTGAAGTGTTGCACCGCAGCCTCCACATGTGTACATCGGTTTGCTGCTAATCAAGCTAACCGTCATCGTAATCAGCAAATTGCTATTATCATCAAAACACGTTTAAGTGAAAAGTAAACTGAATGAAAAACAAACAAAGATCAGTGAATCTATAAACAACCCATCCAGACTTGCCTGTGTGTTGAATTAACCAGTGATTGTTTATGTGGACACCCGTCCGATGGACGCGGGTATATCGTAAACATTGAATGTAAGCCTACGTTTATATGTAAAATGTTAGTGTTATAGGGATATAATTTTTTCATGGTTATTGAATCAAATCAACATTCAAAGATATAACCGAACACCAGAATTAGCAAAATATCCATGAATAATCAAACTAACGAAAACCATTTTACAAAGAAAAAGCTTACAGTATCATCACTTAAAGGAAAAAAGAATTGAAAGGAGCTACCTTTGACGTTAACCTCTATTTCCTTTTCCGTAGCTGGTCTTGATTCAATGTAACACCATTTTAAAAACCGACACCGAAATATAACTTCATGGCTAAAGTTATAGCAGTCACCACCCAAACCACTTTCACTTTAAACTTGTTTTTCCACTAACCTTTTAATAAAAAACTGGATCTGAAACAATTTTTCATATCAATGTACGTAGGCCTATAATTTCTTGTCCTTCCAAGCAAGCCTAAGAAATAATCAAATAATCAAAATTTAACAACCATTCCTAAATTCTTCAAAAGTATTTGTTAAATTAAAACACAAATACAAAATGAGTTTCTTATCATCTAACTAACTTAAATCGAATCAAGGAATGATTAATTTTATGCACCTGAAGTTGCATCGGCTAAATAACCAAGAACCATGGTTGCATACTTGCCACATCTTCACTTGCTTATCACATCGTCCGGAGAAGACAATAGTGCATGTATTAATGTCTGAAAATAAAAAAATAAAAACTATCAACTTCAGACTCATTTATCAATATCAAGTTCACTTACATGCTATTCCATCCGTTATAGTGGATAAGGTTATAGATTTCACATTTAAACATGTAATCCTACAATAGACATGAGCATATCCAACTCTATGTAATCAAAGGCGCTAATGCCAAGTGAAAGACCGACAAAGACCTTTATTTTGAGAATTACAAATTACACCAAAAAATAGTTCTAACAAACCTCCATTATCCAATGCACCATCTGCAACCTTTGTTGGACAACCAAATCCCCATATTCCGTCATCCCACAGTATTCCTCAGCATAATCATGTAAATAGACTTGCCTCCTCTCCCTAACCCTCATCATTTGGTAGCTTTCTTCATGTTCTTCATCCCACAGACAATTTGACAGCAAGATATTCATTATTACTCTATCAATACATTTTGCAATCACCAACACCAAAATGATTCTTCTGCCTCAGCTTTTCTTTTCTTGGGATTTGAAAAAAAAGGTATCTAAAAATATCCTATAAATAGAAACATTACTCCAACTACCAAATTTTAATACTTAAAAAAGGGTCGGATTTATTTAGGAATCAATGTTAATTATCAGTAAAAATAGTGTTAAAACTTCGTGTGAAATATAGTTTTTTGTTCCCAACCCCATAATATAGTAATCAACTATATAACTAAAAACCAAGAAATAAAAAAGTGAACTTACTCTTGCAAGTTGATTTTCACCGAAAAGTTCAGGAGACAAAGTAAATGAACCTTTAATGCTTTTTATCCTTAAGAAAATTATCCACTTCATCAAAATCACAAACCACCTGTAAAGTTCAGAAATATTAGCAAGATCAAGAATTGCATTTTTTAACATCCATCACAATGGTGTTTGGAATTGCTTTTTATAACCAAAAGCGGATATCTAGTTTTTTGATACCCGCAAATTTCGCGGTGTTGGGAAATGATATATTTTTTACTTTTAGAAAAAAAAATATGTTTCTTCTGATTATAAAAAAACTGTACGCATGGACTTATTATGGACTATCGTAAGTTTGATCGAATTCTTCATGAGCACCCAGCAGGGGACATCTATGATAACGTATGCATCATATGAAACATAAACTGGCCCAAAATTAATAGAAGATATAACTGGAATTTAAAAAAGGGTACCTGAATAACTATTAAGGTCATGTCTTCCTTTGCCTCAAGCTGGTGACTATGAGTTAGCTTATTACTGAAATCAAGTACTTACAAATTGCAACTTCCATAATCGGAACGATAATATACAGAATTGCAAATGCAAGATGTCAGTTTGCACACATATATTTTAGGTGATTAGCTTTCAACTTAAAGCTCATGTGTAGGTATATTATATTAAGATATAGTTGAGATGTGGCTCAAGTTGCCCATTAGGGAAGCGATCCAAGTAACATATAGGTCTCGGACATGAACAAAGGCCATGGTTGCATTGAAGACAACCAACTCATAGGTCCTACACCAGAATTCTTAAAGTTAATAATGTCTCAAAGTATTATATTTAATACAAAGATAATATTTAGTACTTTATGATAAAAGGTGAGGAAAATAAAAAAAAAGGATCGTTAGTCAACCTGACCCATTACAACCCATACAGAAATTAGCCCGTTTCAAACAAAACCTATATTTACTTGTTACCATAAAAGCTTGTAAAAATAATAAAAAATGGCATACCTCAAGCTGTTCATGAAGATGCTTAACACATATAATCTCCAAAATTATCAAAGAGATTCACATCCATGGACCCTAAGATGTTTTTGAAATTATGATTTGAATCAATGGCCAAAATGGCTCAAAGTAAAAAGTCACTCCATATTAAGAATTAAGTATATACAAATTAAAATTAGAAGGCATACACTGAGCATCTTGTCAAGTTTCTTTATTTCAGGAATGTTCATGTGTAGATATATTCTTGGTTTTATCATCGTAATCTGCATATTCAAATCATATATTAGTAACCAAACTACAAAACACACATATATATAACAAAACACAATACCTAAAGAAGTCAATATTTTTTATTTTTGCATTAATTTAGAAAGCATTAACGGAGAATCTCATACCAATACCAGTGACGCACATGATCATTTTTTCCCTCTCATAACTGCATTACATATACCGGTGATGCACATGATCATTTTTCCCTAACATAACTGCATTTTTTCAATAGTAATCAGTTCGTAACCATGAGATCGCTACTTTCATCCTGACAAAAACATATGTAAGCGAAGTTGCTTGCCAAAACATAGCTATTAAATGGTACTTACATATATAGCAATTTGAAGGTGAATACAGAAGTTGCTGTAGCTGCAACTGTTGGCGACTGAAAGATCTTTGGATGTGTAGAATCCCTTGGTTTAGGTCCAATCACAAGCACCTTTGTTGATAGAAAGCACATAGACCAATCAAGATGAAGAGTTTTAGTTAGAGACTCACATTTGTATAAAAAAATTGCAGAAAGAAAAAAAAAATATTTTATTAAAACTATAATCATCACATTACCTCATTGTTCTGTTTTCCATTATAGCACCCAAAAGTGATCAAGAACCAAAAGTGATCAGTACATTAAGGGAAAGAGAAAATTATATGCCTTTTAACAATTAGTAATCACTATCAAAGTTTGGTTTGTACCTGAAAGTAGTATCAGATTTCTCCTTCCTTACGTCCATCAGACTCACAATGCCATTCAAGTTCCTCATCCTGATCTTTGAGCGAGCGTAGCCACCTCATCCAGAAAATGCTTTAAAACAATTACATTAAACATTAAACACAATTTATAAATTAAATATAGTGATACGAAGAAGAACAATGTTTAAAAAATAATGAATTTAACAATAGTTACGAATCTCTTACTTAAAATTTTCACTATTTGTTTTGCAAAATTGATTATTAAATGGGAGTGTAACAGAAATAGGGACTTCAGGTCCAGTAAACGACCCTACAATACTTTCTCAGATCCAGCAAGATCAGAGCCGTCGACAGCTTCTTCAACCATTCTTCTCCAAAAAAGTTCTTCAGCGGCGGTGTAAAGATGTAGGTCTAGGGCTTCTTCTGTTTGACCCATTTTTGCATCCATCAAGGGTAGATTAAGGAGAACCAGCCATGACTTTTATCCCTAACCAACAAACCCTAGAAACACTTTATAGACATGAATCAAAAAACAAACTCTTAGTAAATTCAAACTTCTAATCTCGTTTCGACCTAAAACCTACTGAAAACATAAGGGGGATGATTACCTTTCGCTGGAAACCGGATCTGTGACGGTGGAAGTAGATCGGATTACGATGGACGTTGCTTCATTTTCTAGATCTGATACTTGACTCCATCGCTTTGATGTTCTTCTGGTTTTGTTCAGAGTTAGGGTTTCTAGATCCATACGATGGACGTTGCTTGCATTCAGGGTTGAGAGAGAGAGAGAGAGAGAAGTAAGGGAAAGATGGAGGTGGATTTGAATTTGAATTTTGAAATTATATTTTATGTTTTTGTTGGCCGCTCATCATTCAGGGTTTGAATTTTGATTTTGTTAAATTAATTAATTAAATAAATGAAGTAATAAAATTATGATTATGATGATGTAATAAATACATTAAAAAATCCTAGTTGGCATATATAAAAGATTGACACATAACCTTTTCTTATGTCAGCACTTAGTCTCCTTTTATAGATTATATAGATAATTAACATTTGAGTTATTATTCGTGTGTAAGTGATAACTAGAACTTTATGGATGATGATCAAGTATGATGGACGAACCGAACATAACTAAAATTCAAGCTTCCGCTTAGTTTCATTATTTTATGAATTGAATCAATTATGAACCTTGTAAGGGTTTTATAAGTATGAACGTGTTATCGTATCTAAAGTGTTAAAGTGTTTCGAACGTTTATGAGCTTTTAGTAAACCCGAAATGTTGTATGAAAGTTTATTGGCATTATTTGTATAAAATGCAAATTTTTTTATAAATTCTCAATTACGTAAGCTTAGGTCTTACAAGTTATATTATTTGATCCATTTACCGTATAATACTAATGCAAATGGGAAATTTGTGAAAGAATTATGGGTGAATAAACACCATGTAGAACGAAAGTATGAAATGAAATGTGATAACCGTTGGTGTTATAGATGAGAATGATGGAATTCTTGGCTGACGGAAGTAGTGGATTTGTTGAAAGGATGCTCATGACGAAAGCTCATTTTACAGATGAATGAAATCAATATGGTACAGTATGGACTTGTGAAGAAGCGGATCGATCTGGTTTACAGATTGATAGTTATGAAATGAAATCGAGGTTAGTCAATTGTTTAACTTGTGGATATTAAATAGAAAGTTATAGATGGAATAGTACTTTCATGCGAATTAATGATAGCACAAGTATGACAAGGTATAAAAGGTTCGACTTTTAGAGGTCAACAAAAGAAGGAATTTTAGTTCAGACTTAATGTTATTCAGTAACGTACATACGTGTGTACAGTAAGTAATGCTCAAGGTGACATGAATGAAATGATTTGGAATGTAATCTATGAGTATACATAGTAGCATGTAACGGTAACAAACGTAGAATGATGTTTAACTCCCGAGTTAAGTATGAATGAGTAAGTATGACATAGTAGTTTGGTTCCAGTAGCAATACTATAAGCGAATGTTTACGATATACTTATGATCATATCCTAATTCCTTATATGGCTATGGAAGTAATTAGAAAGAATGATAATAATGGAATGTCGTAATAAGTATTTGTGTGACGAAGGTAAGAGTGGCATGTCCAACCTGATTTATGAATAAAAGCAGAAATAATCGAGTCGCTATGATCAATGAATGCATGGAGGTATTGTGCTTGATTTAAGAAAGTAGGGATAAAATATACGATTATATTGTTCATGAGTAAATCCCTTTTTATAAGGCACGATGAATTTGTGCCATGGTATGTATTTTGAATGAAACGAATGAATAAACATGTAGTGATGATCATCACTAGGGAACTAACATGAGGCAAGAATTCGAAATCTAAAGGTATACATTCTAGAAGTGTGTTCTAAGTGTGCTAAGTAGAAGGACTAGTAGTAATCGGTAAGTAAAGGTTATTATTGTCTCGTGAAAATGAGCAAGGTTTCGGGGACGAAACCTCTTTTAAGGGGGGTAGACTTGTAACACCCAAAAAATGGGTTTGGTAATTTAAACTCGGTTAATATAAAGGAACGGGTAAAATACCGTTAGGGGTAAAAGTGAACCCGTAAACAAAAATAACTAGGAACAAATTTAGCTAGTTATTAACATGGGAATAAGTGACAAAACATGGAGTTGTAGTCTTAAATAATGAAAACTAAACTTGAGGGACCAAAGTGGGATAACTTAAAAGTTGATTTATTAAAAGAAAATCAAAACAAAACACAAACACAAAGTGTGTGTTCTGGATAGATCAGAAGAAAGGCTCCAAGGAGCCAAAACCCTAGTTCATCAAATAACATCAAATTGAAGGGCTATTTGGGGCTCAAATTCAGGAATGAACGTGAATTAACGATCACCCAAGCTAGGGGATCATAAGGTATGTCGAATTTTGATGTTTAATGAAGTTGAGAAATTGTGATGAACATCATGAGTAGCGATTTATGTATAAGTCATAGAGTTTATGGCCAAGTTAGTGATGTATGCTTTCTTAGGAACAAACCCTAAGTGAAGATTCTGAGTAAATTGCTATAATTTAGGTGTTTGGATGAATTATCACATCTAGTTAAGTGGGTTTATGTTTAATCTATGAAATGGTATGAACTTGATCATGAATATTTGTAGTATGTGATGTGTACTTGTATATAGATTGAGTATGGTATGGAATTTGTATGGTGTTTACTTGTGTTGATAAATGAAAGTGATAATTAAGAAGAAAAGCATGAAATACTTGTAAATTATGCTTAGAAAGTAGTACTCACACCAAGTGTTTGATGAAATGTCTAAATGACAATAAAATGTTAAACTGTATGCAAGTAATGGGTAAACATGTATAGAATATGGTGATAACGTATTTGATAAGTAAACTAACATGAGAAGTGTGTTTTAGATATAGTTCATATGAAGATTATGTTGGAATGATGTTGGGTTGCTATGCAGGGGTCAAGGTGTAAGTTGTAGAATTGTGATGAATTAATATGAGTTTGATAAGATGTGATTGTGGGAGTATGCCTTATGTTTGTTTGAATTGACTAATGAAAGTCAAATGTGAAATATGAATTTGATAAGATCGTTCATATGTACAATCATTATATGCTAACAAGAATGCGAATGTAATGACATGATAGTTTAGGGATCAAGTCAAGATGGATGGAAGCACGAAAGGCTAACGGGTCAAGAGCACACAAGGAAGTGAATGCAAATACGGACGCGTAAGGTAAGTGAATTCCGGACTTACCCTTTAGTTTTATAATGTATCGTTGTATGGTAAATATCGAGTGTTATGTAAGAATGTATGAATCAATGGTAGTACTAAGGTAAGTTTTAGTGGAAATGAGTCGAAAGTGGTTAAGGAAGGATTTCCATCAAGTATGCGTTAGAGGGGAACTTACTAGTTGATATCGTGCGTAAAGATTGAATAAGTAGTTATACATGTGGGTATAAGTTTAATTGTATATAAGTAATTGGAACTCGTAGGAGAGTATGACTGCGAACACGTAAATATAGAAATTTATGTGTATGTGATTTACATGTATAGACGTGTGTGTTCAGGACTTGCATGTAATATTGTGTAGGATGTAGATTGTAGGTGGGTGTGCGAATAGAAATGTATGTATGCATGAATTGGAATTTAGTCAAATGTACGAACGAATGAGACTTGTTTATGCGTATACGTGGACCAACACATATGAATGAAGTCTAATGATGCTAATCGTTTTTTTATTGAGAATGAAATGGAAGTGCATGTATACTAATAATGGAAGTTGAAGGTTTGATACTAAAATTCAATGATGGTGTTCGAACGAATAGACGAATGGATTTACATAAGCGAAAGCATGAGATGTTGACGCCTGAGTATGCATGTTTAAAAGTTACAAATGATGTCACCGGTTACTAATGATGTGATTATATGTGGTGTCTGCAGGTTGTATAGAACTATGGATTCTCATCATGGAGTGAAAGCGGTGAAGATCGAGTCAAGACATGGATTGTGCATGGTCACGTAATTTAATATAAGTATGTTAGGTTTTATTTAATTTATAGAAAGGATTAATGTATTTAATGTAAAAGAGTGAATTAACGTATTTCCAAGTATGTTAGAATGAATATAATGAAAGAAATTTTTAGGTTCTTATTTTCCGCTGCGTCATTTGGTTAAAACGTGTTAGGGTGTTACAAGAACGAGGAAAGAGATTGACGGTCAAGGCGCTGTTTTCTGGCAACGATCCGCCAAAGGCGGCGGCGGCACGGGTGTTCTGACCGACGAGTTTCACCTGTAAACCTCTCTCCGATTTCTTTTGTTTTTGTTTTCTTTCTGAAGATTTGATGAAGATGATGAGTTGATTTATGATGTTAATGGCTTCTGTGTCGAGGATGATGATGATTTTTGCGGAAGATGATGATGTTTCGAATCGGGTTACGTAAGGCTCAGTCCAGATTAGACAATGGTTCGGTCACGCTTCGATCCAGGCCAAGTTTTTGGTGCGGTCAACTTCGGTCAACAAATCAGTTCAGGTACGGCTCGGGTCAACCTTGGTCAGTAGGTTCAAGTTCGGTGTTCGGGTCAGATTTCAGGTTTGGTTGACTTGGTCAAACCGAGTCAACTCGGTCAACTCAGTCAACATCTTCGGCAAACCGACACGAAAGATTTGGTAAAGATAACGACGCGTTTATATTTTTGATGATTATATTTAACGAATGTTTTATTTTCATGAAATCGAGCTCAAACCGAATAGATTAGTGTTTAGTTTATGTTTTTATCATTTTTTTAAGAAAATCATATATATTGATTGAATCTTGATTGAACTTTGAAAAATAACGACAACTTGTGTTGTCTGGGGCATCCAAAAACAGAGGAAACTCTGCATGTTTTTCGAGAAAACCCGTAAACAAAATGTATTTTATTATAAGGCGAACTTTACGGATTCGAATTAAATTACAAAAAAATATGGTTATCACAATTGTTTTAAACAAAATGACGATTCGGATATCATGATATTCTAGGATCCAGCGAGTTTGACGAAGCCTCGGTCCCATAACGACGTGTTCGGTGCGTTTATTATTACTAAAAAAGGAGTAGAAGTAGAATATGACACCAAGCAGTCAATTATAATCTGGTCTCTTATTCAAATGTTAACAAGTTACAACACCGTGAGACCAGTCGGACAGCATGTCCCCTAAGGTATCCGAAAAGCTTGTCCAAATGGGAACCACAACTCCCTATTTATAGGCAACAGCCTATCCGGATGAACCTATGTCCATCCGTCCGGATGGACTTTTACATTTACACAACCTGTCCGGATGGGGTTTACGAATGGACTAATGTTGTCCATCCGTCCAGATGGCCTTTACAGTATAACCACCGTGTCCAACTGATCCTATTTTATACAATATTCAGCACACGCTCTATCTAACTATTCGCACAGTGGAAGACGTACGAAATATGCATCAACATATCATTAACAACAATAAATATAGTTATTATATTTATTCTAAACTTCGAAATTTCGACAATTCTTTTATAGTAATAAATACAGTTTATATATTTATTTCGGACATCAAATAACTCGGATTTCCGTTATAAAAATAAATATAGTTTATATATATATTTCGAATAACAAACAACACGACTTCTTTTTATAAAAATAAATATAGTTTATATATTTATTTCGAATACCAAACAACACGACGATTCTTTTATTAAAATAAATATAGTTTATATACTTATTTCAAACATCAAACAACTCGACGATCCTTCTATAAAATAAATATAACGTTTTTTGATTTAATTCAAACGCCTAAAAAACATATACATATATTTAGACAAATATCATACGAGACGCGATATATAATACGAGTTTGTTATATACCATTTTCATAAAAATATTCGTCACATATACGTACGACTTCTTGAGACAACTAACGCGATTATAACAATATATTTATGTATTTTTATATAAATATTTATATATTTTAAATTCTCGAGAACTAAGTCTTTCCAAGACTTAATAATTACCGACAATAAATGAATTAAGCAAGTATAACTTAACCGTTTTCATTAAGTTAACAACTTACCGTCGAATCATTCGGTTAACGATTCGGTAGAGCTTGGTAACACGTAGTTAGTTACCGCTTTTATTTAGAAACTTATAAGATATTCCGTGTTAAGGATATTATAGAATGCACACTAGCGAGTCACGTCTTGGATACGATATCACGGAGTCGTATTTAGCTAGCTTTGCACGAGGAAATCCAGGTGAGTTCATAACCCCACCTTTTTACGATTTTACATTTTTTTAAATGTTTTTGGGGTGGAAAGACATGCACATTTTGCAAAGCCTACAAGGTTTTCGATAAACATAAACTACACATTTCTAAACCATTTTCCAAAGGAGTTTTAACTAACACAAATGGTTTGTGAATGTCAATATACACAAATGGTTTACGAAAGGTTTATGATAACTATACTGGTTTTTCAAACAAGCGTATTTTCGAAATGTGCATTCAACGTTTTCTAGTTTTCTATACTTCGGGAAAATACACGTGCAACGGTATGTAGAAACTAAGGAATGGTACATAGATCATGTCACGAATAGGGTGAGACTTAAGCACCATTAATCAACTATATACCTAGACTGCGGAACAAAACGTTAGATCTAATGGGTTTTAGGCAGCCACACTCTGGGCCACGTTTTACCTAGAGTGCTTTTGTGTCTCGAGTCGTAAATCAATGAAAAAATGCCTATGGTTTGAATGCTTCCTATGTCGTTACAAATGTTAATGGCGTAGCTAAACATTAGCGATCTCAAATTCCTTGCATTTATAACTCATAAACTTACATTTTACGATTTACAAACTTGCACTTACATACCATGTTTTATACAAATACAACGCATAGGATTATGCATGCATGTTGTTAATGTCAGGATGGAAATTGGCGGTTACACAAATTTTACAAACACAAGAGTTTACAAATACAAGGTTTTACGAACCTAATGCTTTACAAATACGAAGTTTCAAGAATACAAATTTTACATATAACATCCCAATGAAAATGATTTTAATTCATTTTCTCAAACAATATTTTAAGGTTATTCAAAAAGATTTATTTCAAATCTTTTACAACCAAACTATGAACTCGCTCAACTTTATGTTGATTTTTCGCATGTTTCTTTCTCAGGTTGCATTTCAAAATTACGGCACGGTTGAAATAGGAGAACCATGAGGATTCGGGTACTTTGTGGGTGTTCGCTTTCTAGAAGTCTTAGCTTTAACTGCTTCTGCTGTGCAATGAAGATACCGGTCCAGTCGCGCCAAGCTCAGATATTATCGGGGTGTGACAGATTTTGCCGTAGTTCTTAGTGTTGATGTCGTTATAGACAAAGGATCTTGTTAAAAGTTTGTTAAAAATATAGATCCGATGTATATATGTTTAGATCTAGCAAAATGTCACACCCCGACCACGTAAAACAACAAATCGTGGCGGAAACGTCGGGGAGTGTTGTAACAGAATTATTGTTTCACAACCATGGATACAAAAAGAGTTTCGTTTTATTTATTCATTAAGTAATTTACATTGTTTTAACACAAAACAAACAAGTTACATATCGACTATCACTGTTATTATGTCACTAAGGCCTCGTCCTGATCCTATGTGACTCATGCATCCTAGCAATCAACATCAAGCAATAACACCTGAAACATATGTAAAAACAAAGTCAGCAAAGAAATGCTGGCGAGCACATAGGTTTTATATGAGTGTCGGATTCATGGCTAGTTTACATGTTGCAATACCTTAATAAAAACCTTGTTTTAAAATATGTATAATATTGCAACATAATTTAACCAACTCAAATCAAGTGGGTTATAATTTATAAAACCTCATAGCCATGATTCTTAACCCAAAAACATTTGTTTTAGTAAACCAAATTGTAAAACATCTCATATTAACTCGTTAATAAAACTCATATGGTTTATATCCTTTGGAAAACATCATTATGTAACATCGTTTTAAAATCGTTTACCCAAGTGAACTAAATAACGTCACGGTATGTAATATGTTGAAAACACTTATATATAAGAAGTACCAGCGACGTATCTACCATGTTTTCACTACATTACACCCGTCCCATTATCTAAACACTTAACCAAAAACCAATCGTTTATCCAACTCGTTTAACATGTTCAAATCGTTTCAAAATCGTTAACTCATTTAAATCGTTTCCAAATCGTTTAACTCGTTTAAATGATCCTCGTTTTAATTGTGAAAACTATTTTTGGTCATCTCGCTAATAACATTCAAACCTTCGTGACTCGAATATCTTGCTTCTTGCATTAACAAACCACCAAAGGGTAAGTTAACAATCACAGATTCAGTCGTTACCCACATAACCCACACATAACCATGGGTGCAGTCTGATAACGGGATTTGTCAGATCCTATGGTACCATAACCTAATACTGGTCGGTTCGGCCAAAATTAATAAATGTCATTCGTTATGTAACTACAACCAACAAGTTCGTTCACATTATCGAAATCGTTATTAGTTTAGTATAAACCGTCTTAATCGTTTTTGAAACCATCGTTAAAATATCGAAATCGTTTTGATACATATGAATCACCCCAAAACAATTGAAAACAGCAAAATAGGGGAACTATGTACTCACATGAAGTGCAAAGTATCCTCAATCAATAGAACTTCAACAAACTCAAGTAAACCAGAGAAATCAAGCAGCACCTAGTAGTCGAATCACTAGTCAAACAATCGACGCCTAAATCGGAAGATTGGACAGAATGAGGTCTTGTAAACCAAATGAGTGTTGGAACTCATGTGATATGGTTTAACAAGGCCTACATTCTAAATCGGAACCTAACTTAAGTGCATTCGACCCGTTATGACTCATTAGGGTAGCTTACGTTACTTTAACGCGTCGTTTGCGCAAATGCGCGTTTGAGACGTCTAACTAGTCCTATGTCAAGTATTATATGCCTAAACATGTTGCATAATCAATTAAGTGACAAAAGTTTATGTTACATATGCTTAATTACCAATTATGCATGAAAAGGGCATTTTGGTCATTTACCTAAGGCATATAAATTACCTATCATACAACTAATTAAACCTAAGTGACCATAAGGTATAACCTCGGAAGGTTATTCCCTATGAAACTATGGTCACTAAACATGTTTGGCCGGATCCCAATGATCGACCAAACGGGTCGAGTTCGAAAGTCTAAGCGGGTGTTTAGTCCGCTTGACTTACGACTCTACACAAGCACTAAACTAAAAGTGACGAGCTAAACATGCTAAAACACGTTTAGTTAAGTTACAAAACAGGTTTTGATATCAAAACAAAGTGTTTTGATACCCAAGAGTAGTTTGGTTACAAAATACGCATAAATACGCATTTTGGCCGAAACTACGACTCGTCACTACGCCTAGTCAACGTGGTAATCAGTAGGTATAGTCACAAAGGACTATAACCATCGTGATTACACTGTTTGACTTTCATGCTTGAAATACAAGAACAAGCAAGAAGAGGACTTACAAAGGGTCCAAGAAGGTGTTTTGATTCCAAATATTCTCAGGTATGAAGTGATAAACACCTCAACTTAGAGAAATTTCAGAATCAAGTGTGAAGAACCCAAATGAGGAAGCTTGGTATTTATAGGAAGTTGAGATCAATAAGATCATTCCATGTGTTTAGAGGGTGTAATCTTGGCCATACATGTGGGTACATGGTATTAGAATACAATGGGGGTCGAAAACCAGCTCCAGGTATTGCAAAAGTTACAAAAAAGACCCCCAAGTTCAATCCCATTGCTGAAAATCAATTTTTATGCCCAGATAGGGCCGTGGCGTCGTGCCACGGCAAAGTGGGGGTACCCCGTCGCGTGACGCCACCACTCACCTTAGCCAGAACTTTCAAAAACTGGAAGAAATGGTCCCTGCACATGTTTAAGGCCTATTTTGATGCGTTTAAACCCCGTTAACCCCATTTCAAGGCTCTAAAATGATGTTAAAGTATAGGGAACTCAAAACATGCTCAAAAATATCTCGGATGTCGGCTCGTTTGGTGGTACGGTTGCGTTGTTCGGTTGATTACGACGGAAGTCGTAACGAACGCAAAAACGATCCAAATTAAGCGACGAATGGAATTTTATCATGCCAATCACTAAAATAACATATTTTAATGATTACATAAATTTTTGGATGTCCGGATATATTCAGAACGTAAGATATGCGCGAAAATGCAAACTTATGCACTTTTTGACGCTTTTAGTCCCTATTGATCAATAAAGTTTATTTTAGTATACCGAACCCTTCAAAGCCTATTTCTAAGCTATGTAAAGGATATTTAGGGTATGTTTAACTTATGATCAAGTTCTGAAATGTTCGTTACTATACAAATCGGTATAGTTTCCCAGTTTGACACAATTAGTCCCTGCGATCGAACAAACTTGTTTTCAACACACCAAACCATCCAAAACTTATTTCTAAGTTATGTGGAGGTTATTTATGGTATGTTAAGCCTATGTCACTATTCCGAAATGTTTGTTGCGCTAAACTGACTGCGTTTACGCACCAGTTTGCATATAACCTTCTAGAAAGCGATTTAAAGCTTGAAATCGGAATCGTATCAAATTGTAAAATCATCAAACACAATTACACACATAATAACACCAAAACACATATAATAACACCAAAGAATATTGTTTTATTGATAATTGACATTGTTTTATATTATACATCGATTACAGAGCACAGTTGTCACAGTCTCCCCTACTTCAGGAAATTTCGTCCCGAAATTTTAACTAGAGGAAGCTTGTGAGAAAAATTACGGATATTTCGCCTTCATTTGGTCCTCACATTCCCAAGTAAAGTCTGGGCCACGTTTGGAATCCCGGCGAACCTTGACCAATCGAATCCGTTTGTTCTTCAACTGTTTGAATGTACGGTCCACTATCTCCACAGGTTTCTCGACAAAGTGCATCGTTTCATCGATTTGAATCTCGTCGAGAGGAATGTGAAGATCAGCATCAGCTAAACACTTTGCAAATTGGACATGTGAAAAGTCGGATGAATATTTCCAAGCTCTGGAGGTAGCTCTAGTCGATAGGCAACCTTTCCAATTCTTTCAACAATCTTAAATGGTCCAACATATCGGGGTGCAAGTTTTCCTTTCTTTCTAAATCTCACCACTCCCTTCCAAGGTGACACCTTGAGTAGGACACGGTCTCCGACTTGAAATTCTAAGGGCTTGCGTCGCATATCTGCATAACTCTTTTGACGGCTTCGAGCTGTCATAAGATTATCGCGGATTTTCTTGATTTTTTCTGTTGTTTCCAGAATGAGCTCAGGTCCAGTAAGCTGAGCTTCGCCGATCTCATTCCAACAGACAGGTGAACGACATTTTCGACCGTAGAGAGCTTCGAATGGTGCCATATTAATACTAGCATGATCACTGTTGTTGTAAGAAAACTCGATCAGTGGAAGGTGAGAATCCCAATTACCACCAAAGTCTATCACGCATGCTCTAAGAATATCCTCCAAAGTTTGAATTGTCCTTTCAGATTGTCCATCTGTTTGGGGATGATAAGCAGTGCTTAGATTTAGTTGGGTTCCCAAAGCAGATTGCATGGTCTTCCAAAAATGAGATGAAAACCGAGCATCACGATCGGAAATGATATCCAAAGGAACCTCATGTCGTGAAACAATCTCATCAACATAATTCTTTGCAAGTTTATCAGCAGATAGATCCTCGCGAATCGGAATAAAATGAGCTGACTTCGTTAAACGATCAATAACAACCCAAATCGCATCGTGACCTTTAGATGTACGCGGTAATTTAGTGATGAGATCCATCGCAATGTTCTCCCACTTCCAAACCGGTATCTCTGGCTGTACAAGTAAACAAGATGGTCGTTGATGTTCAGCCTTGACTTTGAGACAAGTTAGGCATTTCGACACATATAAGGCAACATCCTTTTTCATACCAGGCCACCAATACTGAGTACGAAGATCCTTGTACATTTTATCAGCACCAGGATGGATAGAATATCGAGACTTGTGAGATTCGTCCATCACTAAAGTGCGAAGATCGTCTTGTTTCGGAATCCACAAACGATCCTTGAAATATAGCAACCCATCGTCCTTCGTTTCGAGTTTAAGTTCGAGTTGAAGCGGTAGCTCATATTTCAATAAGTCTTTGATGACACAAGATCATTGAGCTTGAAGGACACGAGATTGAATATCAGATAGAGTGCGAATAGAATGAAGCTTGACTCGCTCTTTTCGACTAAGCGCATCGGCCACGACATTCGCCTTACCAGGATGGTAGCGGATTTCGCAATCATAATCGTTTAGGAGCTCAACCCATTGTCGTTGCCTCATGTTCAGCTCCTTCTGATTGAGAATATGCTGGAGACTTTTGTGGTCTGTGAAAACCACACACTTTGTGCCATAAAGATAATGTCTCCAGATTTTAAGCGCGAAAACCACAGCACCTAACTCAAGATCATGAGTCGTATAATTCTTCTCGTGAACTTTCAGTTGTCTAGACGCATAAGCTATCACCTTACCTCGTTGCATAAGGACACAACCAAGGCCTAGATTTGACGCGTCGCAATAGACAACAAAATCATCGTTTCCCTCAGGCAGAGATAAAACAGGAGCATCACAGAGCTTCCTTTTCAGCGTTTGGAATGCTTCTTCTTGCTTAGGTCCCCACTCGAAAGGCTTATTCTTCTGAGTCAAGGCAGTGAGTGGAACCACGATCTTTGAGAAATTAGAAATGAATCGACGATAATAACCCGCAAGACCAAGAAATGATCGAATCTCTGTAGGTGTCGTCGGTGTATTCCAATCCTTAATAGCAGCTATCTTGGATGGATCTACATGAATACCCTGCTCGTTGACTATATGACCCAAAAACTGAACTTCTTTAAGCCAGAATTCACACTTGGAGAATTTAGCAAAAAGTTGTTCCTTCTTTAGGAGTTCCAATGTCAAACGAAGGTGTTGCTCTTGATCGGCTCGAGACTTTGAATAAATGAGAATATCGTCGATGAACACAATGATGAACTTGTCTATATAAGGTTTACAGACCCTATTTATTAAGTCCATAAAGATAGCTGGGGCATTTGTCAAACCAAAAGGCATGACAGTGAACTCGTAATGCCCATATCTTGTACGGAAAGCAGTTTTGGGAATATCTTCTTCGAATACACGGAGCTGATGATACCCAGAACGCAGATCGATCTTGGAAAAGCATGAAGCACCTTGCAGCTGGTTGAAGATATCATCAATTCGAGGTAGGGGATATCGATTCTTGATGGTAAGCTTATTAAGCTCACGATAATCGATACACATTCGAAAAGATCCATCTTTCTTTTTCACAAAGAGGACAGGAGCTCCCCAAGGCGAAAAGCTCGGACGGATGAATCCTTTATCAGACAATTCTTGAAGCTGTTTTGATAACTCTTGCATCTCCGACGGTGCAAGACAATAAGGTGCTTTTGCAATCGGGTTGGCATTGGGTATAAGGTCAATATGAAACTCGACTTAACGAACTGGAGGCAAACCAGGCAGTTCATCAGGAAACACCTCTGGATAATCTCGAACAATCAGAATATCCTGAATACTCTTGCTCTTGCTTTTCTCCTCGGTGACATGTGCTAGAAAAGCAACATATCCTTTTCGTAAATACCTTTGGGCTTCCGTACACGACATAAGTTTCAAACCACCAGACGGTTTCTCGCCACGAACTTCTAGAACTCCACCAGACAATAGAGGAATACGAACAATCTTATCGAAACAAACCACCTCAGCACGATGTTTGGTTAACCAATCCATCCCAACGATAATATCGAAACTCCCAACTTGCATCGGTGTGAGGTCAATAGGAAAAAGATGGTCATCAAGGTTCAACTGACAATCACGAATAACAGAATCGAGAACAAGAGGTTTACCAGTAGCAACTTCGACAGATAAGGGTTTCCTCAGTTTAGTTCTAGGTATCACAAGCAAAGGCTCAAAAGATAACGAAACAAAACTTCTATCGGCACCAGAATCAAAAAGAATAGATGCAGGTCGATTGTTAACAAGAAACGTACCATTGACAACCTCGTTGTCAGCCCTCACCTCGTTTGCATTCAGATTGTACGCTCGCCCACGAGCGGGATTCACATTCGCGTTGACATTCGCGTTCGGATTCGCATTTGCATTCACCAACCTCGGGAAGTTGTTGCGGAAGTGATCAAACTCTCCACAATTGAAACATGAACCCGGTGGGAATCTAGCAGCATTCCCCTGAACTGGAGCCTGATTCTGAACAACCTGATTCTGACCCAAACGACAGATGTTGGCCAGATGCCCAAGCTTACCACACGTAGTGCATTGCTTGCAAGCTTGCTGTGCAACATGATGACCGTTGCAGCGAGCACAGTGAGGTGCGGTACCAGCATATACTTTCTTCGCAGGAGGTTGAGCCGGTGGGTTCTGAGCGGTAACTGCAAAATTCTGGGAAGCCTTGTGCTTCCTCGACTTCTTCGACGACTCACCTTTCTTACCCTTACCCTTATCCTTGTCTTTAACAGAATCGGTCTACTTCTTCTTGTCACCCTTGCGGGTCAGTTTACCCTTCCTGACCTGAGACTCGGTCAGAGTAGCAGACAACTCGATCGCTTGACGAACAGTAGTAGGGTTACTGCCAGTCACGATGTCTTGCACAGAATCGGGTAAACCATCGATATACCTCTCTATCGCCTTTTCCAGCGAGGTAACCATAGTAGGACACAAAAGACTGACCTCCTCAAAACGATCCGTATACGCACGGTGTTCTCCCCCATCTTGCTTTAGATCGTCAAACTCTCGTTCCAATGCTCGAATCTCGTGACGGGGACAAAACTCTTTCATCATGAGAGCTCGAAGCTCTTCCCATGTTTATGCCAATGCCACTTCGGCACCCCTATCGCGCATAACACCGTTCCACCACGTAAGAGCACGCTTCTCGAACACACTTGATGCAAATTCAACCTTACGCTCATTCAGACATTGCACATGTCTGAATCTGCTCTCGATACTTTCGAACCACTGCAGGAGCGCAGTTGCTCCTTGCGACCCAGAAAACTTTAGCGGCTTAGCAGAATTGAAATTCTTGAAATTACACTGAGCATTATTGTTGTTATTATTATTGTTGTTGTATAACTCATGGATCTGGGTCACTACGCCTGGAAGTACAGCAGCCATTTGCTGAGCGACAAGGGCTGTGACTTCTTCAGCAGTAAAAGATTGAGCATCACGTCGAGGAGGCATTGTCTAACAAGGAAACAGGGGAATCGAGTGAGATCGACAATTGGAAAAACAAAAGAGGTATTGAAAACATCGACAAAACACAAGGAAGGCGATCATTTGTTCTTTACCTCGAACAAACAAATGACACGCAGTGACTAATCAAAGTAAATGAGTCAAAATAATGTATCACGAAGACATGCTCACCTATAAGTGAACACTCACCCCAAGAGTTCCCAGGTAAGAGTGACTGGTCCGATTATGTAGATTTGTACAAACACTCTAGCCTTAGACAGAAAACTCAGGGTACGGGCATTCACTCTTCCAGTTTGCACGTGTTCACATTATTTAGACCCAAACTTTGACGAGATTTTGAAAACTCAAAAGGCACTAAGCCAAATATGAGTCAAACTGGAAGGGTTCAAAACCTAGTAATCAATCATCCTAGAACGGATGATTAATTTTCGAAGCAGATTCAAAATTTGTGTTCTCGTTGTGGTTATCACCTAAGGGTAGGTGACGATTTTGTTTTTTTTTTTAAATCTAAACGCAAGAAAAACTTGCGTTGGGGTCCTAGAAAGTTATAGTCTAGGTCAAAGCATTACTAATAACCTAATTCCCTATAACCATTGGCTCCGATACCAACTCTTCTGTCACACCCCGACCACGTAAAACAACAAATCATGGCGGAAACGTCGGGGAGTGTTGTAACAGAATTATTGTTTCACAACCATGGATACAAAAAGAGTTTCGTTTTATTTATTCATTAAGTAATTTACATTGTTTTAACACAAAACAAACAAGTTACATATCGACTATCACTGTTATTATGTCACTAAGGCCTCGTCCAGATCCTATGTGACTCATGCATCCTAGCAATCAACATCAAGCAACAACACCTGAAACATATGTAAAAACAAAGTCAGCAAAGAAATGTTGGCGAGCACATAGGTTTTATAAGAGTGTCGGATTCATGGCTAGTTTACATGTTGCAATACCTTAATAAAAACCTTGTTTTGAAATGTGTATAATATTGCAACATAATTTAACCAACTCAAATCAAGTGGGTTATAATTTATAAAACCCCGTAGCCATGATTCTTAACCCAAAAACATTTGTTTTAGTAAACCAAATTGTAAAACATCTCGTATTAACTCGTTAATAAAACTCGTATGGTTTATATCCTTTCGAAAACATCGTTATGCGACATCGTTTTAAAATCGTTTCCCAAGTGAACTAAATAATGTCACGGTATGTAATATGTTGAAAACACTTATATATAAGAAGTACCAGCGGCGTATCTACCATGTTTTCACCACATTACACCCGTCCCGTTATCTAAACACTTAACCAAAAACCAATTGTTTATCCAACTCGTTTAACTTGTTCAAATCGTTTCAAAATCGTTAACTCGTTTAAATCGTTTCCAAATCGTTAAACTCGTTTAAGTCGTTTTAATCATCCTCGTTTTAATTGTGAAAACTATTTTTGGTCGTCTCGCTAATAACATTCAAACCTTCGTGACTCGACTATCTCGCTTCTTGCATTAACAAACCACCAAAGGGTAAGTTAACAATCACATATTCATTCGTTACCCACATAACCCACACATAACCATGGGTGCAGTCTGATAACGGGATTTTTCAGATCCTATGGAACCATAACCTAATACTGGTCGGTTCGGCCAAAATTAATAAATGTCATTCGTTATGTAACTACAACCAACAAGTTCGTTCACATTATCGAAATCGTTATTAGTTTAGTATAAACCATCTTAATCGTTTTTGAAACCATCGTTAAAATATCGAAATCATTTTGATACATATGAATCACCCCAAAACAATTGAAAACAGTAAAATAGGGGAACTATGTACTCACATGAAGTGCAAAGTATCCTCAATCAATAGAACTTCAACAAACTCAAGTAAACTAGAGAAATCAAGCAGCACCTAGTAGTCGAATCACTAGTCAAACAATCGACGCCTAAATCGGAAGATTGGACAGAATGAGGTCTTGTAAACCAAATGAGTGTTGGAACTCATGTGATATGGTTTAACAAAGCCAACATTCTAAATCGGAACCTAACCTAAGTGCTTTCAACCCGTTATGACTCATTAGGGTAGCTTACGTTACTTTAACGCGTCGTTTGCGCAAATGCGCATTTGAGACGTCTAACTAGTCCTATGACAAGTATTATATGCCTAAACATGTTGCATAATCAATTAAGTGACAAAAGTTTATGTTACATATGCTTAATTACCAATTATGCATGAAAAGGGCATTTTGGTCATTTACCTAATGCATATAAATTACCTATCATACAACTAATTAAACCTAAGTGACCATAAGGTATAACCTCGGAAGGTTATTCCCTATGCAACTATGGTCACTAAACATGTTTGGTCGGATCCCAATGATCGACCAAACGGGTCGAGTTCGAAAGTCTAAGCGGGTGTTTAGTCCGCTTGACTTACGACTCTACACAAGCACTAAACTAAAAGTAACGAGCTAAACATGCTAAAACATGTTTAGTTAAGTTAGAAAAAAGGTTTTGATATCAAAACAAAGTGTTTTGATACCCAAGAGTTGTTTGGTTACAAAATACGCATAAATACTCATTTTGGCCGAAACTACGACTCGTCACTACGCCTAGTCAACGTGGTAATCAGTAGGTATAGTCACAAGGGACTATAACCATCGTGATTACGCTCACGTTGCAAAGTTCAAAAGAACTTTGTGTTGACAATTGACTAGTCAAAGCTGAAAGTCAAACACCATTTGACTTTCATGCTTGAAATACAAGAAGAAGCAAGAAGATGACTTACAAAGGATCCAAGAAGGTGTTTTGATTCCAAATATTCTCAGGTATGAAGTGATAAACACCTCAACTTAGAGAAATTTCAGAATCAAGTGTGAAGAACCCAAATGAGGAAGCTTGCTATTTATAGGAAGTTGAGATCAATAGGATCATTCCATGTGTTTAGAGGGTGTAATCTTGGCCATACATGTGGGTACATGGTATTAGAATACAATGGGGGTCGAAAACCAGCTCCAGGTATTGCAAAAGTTACAAAAAAGACCCCCAAGTTCAATCCCATTGCTGAAAAATGCTGAAAATCATTTTTTCTTCCCAGATAGGGCCGTTGCGTCGCGCCACGGCAAAGGGGGGGTACCCCGTCGCGTGACGCCACCACTCACCTTACCCAGAACTTTCAAAAACTAGCAGAAATGGTCCCTGCACATGTTTAAGGCCTATTTTGATGCGTTTAAACCCCGTTAACCCCATTTCAAGGCTCTAAAATGATGTTAAAGTATAGGGAACTCAAAACATGCTCAAAAATATCTCGGATGTCGGCTCGTTTGGTCGTACGGTTGCGTTGTTCGGTTGATTACGACGGAAGTCGTAACGAACGCAAAAACGATCCAAATTAAGCGACGAATGGAATTTTATCATGCCAATCACTAAAATAACATATTTTAATGATTACATAAATTTTTGGATGTCCGGATATATTCAGAACGTAAGATATGCGCGAAAATGTAAACTTATGCACTTTTTGACGCTTTTAGTCCCCATTGATCAATAAAGTTTATTTTAGCATACCGAACCCCTCAAAGCCTATTTCTAAGCTATGTAAAGGATATTTAGGGTATGTTTAACTTATGATCAAGTTCTGGAATGTTCGTTACTATACAAATCGGTATAGTTTCGCAGTTTGACACAATTAGTCCCTGCGATCGAACAAACTTGTTTTCAACACACCAAACCATCCAAAACTTATTTCTAAGTTCTGTGGAGGTTATTTAAGGTATGTTAAGCCTATGTCACTATTCCAGAGTGTTTGTTGCGTTAAACTGACTGCGTTTACGCACCAGTTTGCGTATAACCTTCCAGAAAGCGATTTAAAGCTTGAAATCGGAATCGAATCAAATTGTAAAATCATCAAACACAATTACACACATAATAACACCAAAACACATATAATAACACCAGAGCACATTGTTTTATTGATAATTGACATTGTTTTATATTATACAGCGATTACAGAGCACAGTTGTCACACAAAATCCATCAACAAGAAGTGTTATGAACATGAAAATGATGTTAAAATGATTTTTGGAAATATTAATGTGTAAAAGTATGCAAGAATCATGTTTATAAGTTTTGATCTTGAAAAAGTATGCAAGAAAGTTTAACATAATCTTGTATAAAAGGAAGATGAACATGAGAAAAATGTTGATTTAAAAGATCTAAGTTGTTTACAAGGTCATAAACTTATTATTGAGATTTTACACACAGATATATCTATATATATATATATATATATTATGTTCTTGTTGAGTTTTGATGATCTTGATGAGTTGAAAATTGATTTTAAAGACAATTTAAAAACGTGAAAAAGTCTCTAATATAGGGGAAATTATTGCAAAATTTTCAAAACATATAATCATGATTATAGTGTGATTAAAAAAGGATTTACAAGACTAAAAATGTGATTAGCACACTTAATCATGATTATACAAGTTTTGGGTGGAATAGTTGAAGTTAAACTTACTAGAATTTTCACAAACTAAAATGAGGGTGTATATATATTTAGGATGAAAATACAAATATTTAGACAACCATACAAGTGTGTATATATTTATGTGTTATGTGTATGTATTTAGAAGATACTAAAATGGGATATGTGACTACATAGATTTTACCAACAAGAATATATATATATATATATATATATAGGGGAAGGTTCATTTGAGAAGAAATTTGATGTGAGAAGAAAAAGAAGAAAGGACATAATGGTAAAACATCAAATAGTTTATAACTCCTCTCATTAATTATGTTATCTCTCATTAATAAAACAAAAACTTTTTATCCTACACATTTCAAATATAACCTATATATATATCTTACACTTACCGGAATTTACCCTACACACATCGAAATTTATCCTACACATACTTAAATTTATCCTACACATGTCAAAAATTTTCCTTCACCATAAATTATTTTATTTTTAAAGAGTATATTTAAAAAGGGAGTTACAAGTTTAATTAGTTAGCTAATTAATTACAATTATAAATTTACCTATATGCCCTTTTCAATAACATTAAATACACATATTAAATGAAGTAAATAGAGTCTTTCTATTGGTTTAAAACTTATTCTTTTTATTCTTACATAATTTTTCTTCTCATTTGAACCCTCCACTATATATGTATATATATATATATATATATATAGGGTAGGGTTCCAGCGTGAACAACCTCCCAAGAGTGAACTGCGTGAACTTATATGGACCATTGATCTTCATCATCTTAAGATTATAAGAGAATGGCATGATCGTAATTATTGGATTAATTTTATATATTTAATTAAATACAAAAGGGTATTATTGTACATATACAATTAACAAATATGGAATCTCTCCTAAAAACGTGCCCCTTCAATTCTTTTTCCATATCTATCATTATCTCTTCCAATTTTATGTTATTATCAAATAAAATAAGACAAAGAGATAAAGCGTGCGATGAAGAAGAGTATAGGGCGTCGACCAAGAACAGTCGTTGCCGACATCAAGGAAAAGCAAAGGAGGACCTTCGACGCTAGAAAATCGCCGGAATACTTAAATCAAATCAAATTCCTTATTTGTTTCTCTCCTTCTCGATCAAAGAACACAGGCGACTAAAACAGGGTGCCGCCGACGAAGAAGAAAGCTACCGTCGACATTGTCATGCGATGAAGAAGAGTAAAGGCCGTCGACGAAGAACACTCATTTCCGTCACCATCATCTTCGCCGGAATCCGAAACGGATTATCAAGCAACCAAGGTACACCGATGTCATCCCCGTGTTTATTTGATTTGCCGTCGATACCAATAGTGGGGTTGGGTTTAGTTTCTTGTTTGAGGCAGGTGTACACATGTGTATTCCGATTATTGGTATTGTTTTTTCGGGAAAATGTGATGAAGATTGTACACTGGGTTGTACACATATGTACAGGGTGTTTTATGTTTATTATGCTGTGTTTGAGGCGGGTGTACACATGTGTATTCCGATGATTGGTTTTTTTTTTTGGGAAAATGTGATGAAGATTGTATACTGGGTTGTACACATATGTACAAGGTGTTTTATATTTATTAGGCTGTGTTTGAGGCCGGTGTACATATGTGTATTCGGATGATTGGTTTTGTTTTTTGGAAAAAAATGTGATGAAGATTGTACACTGGGTTGTACACATATGTACATGGTTTTTTAGGTTTATTATGCTCTGTTTGAGGCGGGTGTACACATGTGTATTCCGATTATTGGTATTGTTTATTGGGGAAAATGTGATGAAGATTGTACACGGGTTTGTACACATATGTACAGTGTGTTTTTTTGTTTATTATGCTATGTTTGAGGCAGATGTACACATGTGTATTCCGATTGTACACTGGGTTGTACCTCACTGTTTTTTTTTTTGTTATATTAGTATTTGATGATTGTAATCTTTTGTTTTTCAAACCATTATCAAAGACTGTGAGGTTCAATGTGCTGAGGCTGATTCCAGCTGGATCTGCAAGTGCTGGGAACAAAGCATTTACAGGCATATAAACGTCCAGCACTTTTTCTTGATAATGTAGAAGTTTTTGAGAACAAAACGTTGTTTTATTGAGATTATTATGCTGTTTTTTACTTGTCTTTTTTTATATTTATGTTAAAAAGTTCATTTGCTTTTGAATTTTATGGTTTCTTTGAGATGATCTTTTGGACTAACGGGTAAGGTTTTGTTAGTTTTATTTTATTTATTAATATATTAAATTAATTAGTAGTAATTGCCAAGTTCTTTTAAATAACAAATTTACAACAAATAGATAAAAGTTTCTAAGCTGATTTTCTTAAAACGCCGATTGGACCGAAAAAAAAAACTTTCAAAATCCAAGAACACTATTCTAGAGTCCAAACTCATAAGATGCATATGCACATATTCCATATCACGAAAATATCTTAATTTGTTGTAACTGATTTGATATTTACGATTAGGATTTAAAAAATAGATTTGGTAACTGATTTGAATTATTAATATAATGATTTAAAGTTAATTTTATTGTATAATTACAATCCTACCCTTGTTAAATGAATATGAAATCAATGGTTCAGATCAGTTCACGCAGTTCACTCTAGGAAATTTGTTCACGTTTGAACCTAATCATATATATATATATTATATATATATATATATAGAAACAGGTTCGGGAGAAAACGCTCAAAAGTGTGAGAACGGTGAGAACGCATCCTGGCCCAACACGTATCACGCCGCTTAGAGAAGGGCGGAGGGGCTTTTTTGTCCTTTCATATTTCTTTTTTTAAACGCATGTCCCTTCATCTTTCCATTTTTTTGTTGTTTAATAAATACCCGGCATTTTTATTGTTTTTAGATCAGGATCATAGTAAATATTTTGGTGTTTTAAGTATTGTTTTGGCGTTTTTATTGTTTTTTAGATCAGGATGCAGGCCTTTATTTTTTCTTGATTTTATTATATCAAGTTTTTTGCCATGTAGGATACAGGCCTATAATGTGACAGACAATTATGACGTTTTGAAAAGATAAATAAATTTCAATTTTCCATGTAATGGCTTTTAATATAAATAAATGTTTGACATTAATGATACCGTCTCTTCATTTTACTGTTTTAGCAATTACTGTTTCTTTCAATTTTCATCTGTCAATTAGTGTTGATTTTTCCAGTAATACTTTGTTTGCGTTATTTGGCATTTTATATAGCAACATCGTGCTTTGCTAGCATTCGTTCTCACAGTTTTTCACACTATCGGGCGTTTTGGTGTTTGTAGTTTTTGGCGTTTTATACTCAGTTTTTTTTTTTAAATTAGTAGAGAATTAGATAATAAAAACAGAGAATTAGATAACAAACAATAGAAAATGAAAAAAATAAAATAAAAATCATAATCTAATTTCTGATCCAAATCTTCACTATCATCAGCCTCTTCTACTTTAACTTTTTTTGGCATTTTGAACCTGTTTTTGAATACCTTATGTAGATCCTTATTTTCCTACATAACGCCTGTCTTTAGAAGATGCTTATTTTTTGTGGCATCCTTTATGGGTGGATATATACTTGTTTGATGACATGTTGAAGACCAACGCCTGCTCTAATGTATTGATCCCTTCATGCCATCAATATATCCATCAAGAACAAAGTGACATGATGTCATATCAGTGTCATCAGTCTCTTTTTCTTGAATATTTGTCCATCTCATTCAGCAAAAGATTATAGAGATACCCTACTCAGAGAAGAATCCATTCAATGAAACTTTATTCAGATCAATACTCAATATAGAAGAATCGAGGTTCTGCATCTGTGGCTTTCTTAACTATATTTTTGGCGTTTTTAAAGTGAATGGTTTCTAGGAAATATGGCGTTTGTTTTTGGTTTTGTGATCAGTTGATTGTGCAAAGACGTCTCTCTTATAGGATGTTTTTGACGCGTAGTTTAGGCGGGATTTTTGTTTTATAATAAATGATATTAATAAAGTAGCCGTCTTTTCAGTTACTCTGTATTTTTACTGTATTTTGGTTCAGCTTTTTATGAGTTTTTAGGGTCATAGACTTTCCATCTCCCAAGTTTGGCGTTTTTGAATGGCTTTAAGTAGTTTTTGGCCCTTTTTTTTTCATTTTTAGCTTTTATTAATACTTCTGCAAACTACTTTCATTATAGTTTGGGAGTTTTCGGCGTTTTTACTGCATTATGGCGTTTCACATGCATTATGACTGGTTGGCGTTTTATTAATATAATGTATTTTTTATTCTAAGTTGAAAAATACATAACAAACAACAGAAAAAGAAAATTAAAAAAAATAAAAATAGAAACAATTCATCTTCCAAATATTCACTGTCATCAGTCTATTTCTTCTTTGAATCATGTTCGCTGGTGGTTTGGCTTAGCCATGCTTGTGTTTTTTGTGGCCGTTTGGAAAGACAAAATGACATGAGTTTTTTGTTTGAATATGTATCTTCAAACAACTCATCAGTGTCATTCGTCTTTTCTTGCCATTATAATATTCATCAATAACAAAACACAAAAAATGACATAAGTCTGACACCAGCATCTTTTTGTTTATGATTTGTCCATCTCATGCACCAAAATGTTATTTGAGTCACATCACATCAAGGAAGAATGCATTATCCGAAACTTTGGCGTAGAACAATATTTGAATATACAAAAAACGATATTTGGCATTTTTGGCGTTTTAATGAGGAAATAGTATATCTGAAAGAACCGTCGATTTTTTTGGAATCTTTTGATGTTTGAGTGTTTTGGCGTTTTCTAAGATGAATGGTATATAGTAGAAAATATGGCGTTTTTTGAGTAGTTGTGTTTGATGTTTTGGGGATTTTGGCGTTTGTAAGATGAATGGTATATAGTAGAAAATATGGCGTTTCAGGTTCTGGGGGGGTGTGTTTTTATGTCTGGGATGTTTTTGTTTATATAGGGATGTGTTTTGGTCCGTAATGGCATTTTATTCATCAGTATGGCGTTTTGGTATAGAAGTGTAAAGACCTTTTTACCCTTAATGAGGCGCGTCCACGTAATAAAATTGATGTTATTTACGAAAACGCCACCGCGCCAATCTAGTCCATAGATTGTTTTGATCGGACGATCCATAAGCGTTCTCACCGTTCTCACACTTTCTACCGTTTTCTCTAAATCCCAACCATATATATATATATACACTTACCGACAAGTCCTAAAAATGAATTATTTTTAAGGACCCAACAAATATATATTTCACCAAATAACAAATTCGGAAAGATATATAAAAATGACTAAGTGTAAGAATATAAGTATATTAGTATACTTATACGTATAAATACGTACACCAAAACACACTTGGTAAAATACAAGAATTATAAGTAAGAAACATGTATGAACATATATGTACAAATATGACACAAATACCTAATTTAAAAGTATACTAGCAAGTATTCATACATAGGTATACGTATACAATCCTGGCCCAACACGTGGCGCGGGACATGATCAGGGTCCGAGGGTTTTTTTTTGTCTTTTTAGTATTCTTCTCCTTTCCCGATTTTTGCATTTGACATGCTGCTTTATTTTTGGCGTGCAGGATAATTTTGGCATTATCTAGAATCATTAATTAGTTGGCGTTTTACTGTTTTTCTCAGATTTCTTCTCGTTGAATTAATTTTTTTTGTGTCACATAGTTAATTTTTTTTGGCGTTATGGCTTTTTCCATGTCATTTTTTTGCCGTTCTGGGTCTTTTTGTTAATAATTGATTACCATAGATTAATATTTTATAAAATTACAATAATATGAAATCAAAATAAACTAATAGTCTTCCGCGGATGGGATTACATCAGAGATGTACCCATCCCTTTGTTCATCACTTTCTTCATATTCATCATCATCAAATTTTAGATTGGCGTATAACGCCAATAGCTCCTCTCTTCTTTGCTGCAGCCTATTCTTGAATATCACTGCATCCTTGGATTTTGGATCGTTCGAAGGTGCTAAATCACAGAGTTGTTCAACGATAGATAGCAACCCTGTCTTCAACATTTCCTCCATTGGCAATGAATATTGCACCCCGTTTTTATAAGTCACTTCAAGCGTTCCTTCTTCCTCATGCATCACCTAACTGCTAAGTGTTGGTAGAGGAGTATCGTCAATATCATCATCATCTTCTGCCGGAAATTTTCTCTTCAGTCTTCTTATTACAGTTCGGGTTCTTTCACAATCGTTGGCCATTGGAACCCCAAGGGCCAGGATATCCCTCTGAACCCCTTCATTCATACCAAGCATGGCTTTGATTATCTTACCTTCACCCTTCTCCTATCAGAGAACTTTATAATGAATCGTTTCTCTTTCCTTTCAAACCTCCATGCAATAACCTTAGCCATTTTTAAAGTTTTTGACGTTTTGTACAATATGTGGCGTTTTTAGTCAATGTTTTTTGGCGTGTTTGAGCTTGTGTTCTCATGGTCTTCTTTTATATTGATATTTTTTCCCGCGCATGACAGGTAATTATGGCGTTTTGAAAAAGATAAATAAATTCAATTCCCCAAGTATTTGGCTTTCAATATAATAAATGTTAGTAATTATGTTTTCCGTCGTTTCATTTTACTGTTTTTGCAGTTACCGTGTTTTGTTTTCAGACTCAAACTGTTTTTATGGTGTAACACGTCTAATCTTGACGGCTGTAATTATGACGTTTTGTTTTCCAATGGCGTTTAGATAATGATGGGACTTTTTTGTTTTATTTTCTTTGCACATTGTTTTAAGCTTTTTTTTTTATAATAGTACTTGCTCAAAGTAATTTTATTATAGTTTGGTAGTTTTTGGGGGAGTTTTTATGGCATGATGGGGTTTTACAAGCGTTTGCTCATTTTGGCATTTTATTATATTTTTCATTATAGGATTAATGTACTTTTTGTTGTTTCTTAGCTGAAATTACAAAATAAACAACAAATAAAGAAAATTAAAAAAAAAACAAATTGAATAAATTTATGATCTAAATCTTCAGTGTCATCAATCTCTTTCTTCTTTTGAAACTACAAGAACTGTCACAAATAAATGGCGTTTTGGGTTTGGCGTGGTTTATTTTCTTTGTTCATGTGTTGAAGTGTCTTTGTGGATGTTGGAGACATAGATCGACCCTGTGTGGGTGGATGCTATCTGCCTGTCGTCTTCATTATAATCATCGAGGCCAAAGTAGCATTTACACTGGGATAGGTCTCTTCTAATAATCCAAACCTTCTTCAAGAACAAAGATGACAGAATGACATATGGGTGTCATCAGTCCCTTTTTTTTGAATTTTGTTCATCTCATGCAGCAATATCTTACTACACTCACGTAACAAATCATTCAGGGAAACTTCATGCAAAACATTACTGAGTATCAAAGAAAAGATGTTTGCCATCGTTGTATTTTTTGGCGTTTCACATTGAGTTGTATTTTTTTAGGAACCACTGTGTTTTTTGTGTGTTTTTTTGGTGTGATAAACGGAAGGTGGTGAGACGTTTCTATTTATAGGATTTTTTTTGGCGCGTAGTTTAGGCGGGATATTTATTTTTATCCGGATGTAAGGTTTGGCGTTATATATTATGGCGTTTCACATTTTGTGGCATTTTTGTAGCCTGAGAGCTTAAATAAAAACACAGAAAAAAAGTACGCAGTGATAAAATTGGGGTTTTGTATTTATTTGGCGTTTTATATTTCAACAGCGTTTTATGTGAAAAATGATGTTTTACCTTTTTTACCCTTAATGAAGCGCGTCCACGTAATAAAATTGATGTTATTTACGAAAACGCCACCGCGCCAATCTAGTCCATAGATTGTTTTGATCAGACGATCCATAAGCGTTCTCACACTTTCCACCGTTTTCTCTAAATCCTGACCCTATATATATATATAGTGTCAGGTTTATTGGCGAACACTAAAAAAGTGGGGAACAGTGGGGAACCGACTCAAACGAAATCCGATTGGACTCATTCCAACGGCGTTGGAACCGGCTCGTCGAACCCTAAATAGGATCTCTTAACCCTAAACCCTAAATCATAATCCCTAAACGTTAAATATATTAGGGTTTGGCTTTTAGGGTTTAGCTTTAGGGTTTAGGGTTTAGCTTTAGGGTTTAGCTTTAGGTTTAGCCTTTAGGGTTTAGCTTTTAGGGTTTGTAGTTTAGATTTTACGGTTTAGCTTAGGTTTTAGCTTTATTTTTTAGCTTTAGGGTTTAGAGTTTAGGAGTTAGGATTTAGGGTTTAGGGTTAAGAGATCCTAGTTAGGGTTCGACGAGCCGGTTCCAACGCCGCTGGAATGACTCCAATCGGAGTTCGTTTGAGTTGGTTCCTGTTGTTCCCTACTTTTTTAGTGTTCTCCAATGAACCTTCCCCTATATATATATATATATATATATATATATATATATATATATGAGAACAAATACATATACAAAGGAACAAATGATCACATGACATGAATATATTGGAAGAATATATATGGATCATAACGTCGAAGCATCGTGTGAGACACGAACACATACCGAGGGCTAGGCCTCGGACAATACATGAACATGTACAAACACTCGTGCGAGGCATGAAGACATATAACGGGCTAGACTCATTCATACATGACAAGAGCACACAAATACATATATGATATATACATACAAATATTAACAACAAACGAAGAAACAAAACTACTAACTTATTAAAACAAATAAGGGTTCCAAACAAACAAAACAAACACAAGTCCTAACAAACATTCAAGATGAGAGACTTCTACAAGGTCAAAACATAGATCTAAGTGTCTAATGAGATTAGAACACTTGTAGGTTTTGATACATACACGGAACCTCGAGATTTCTAGTGGTTCACTCGGAAATAGAAACTGTGGGTTCATGTCCCCTATTTCAATTACATTTTCATGTTTCCAAAACCAGGGGAAACACATGTTACTAATGGTATGCTAAGCTAGGGAATGAAATAAACATAGATCATGTGCGCATAGATTAGAAACGCAAGTAGCCATTAATCACACATACAGACCGTGGAACGAAAATGGTAGATCTATTGAGTTTTGGCGAGCTCCACTCTTGGTTCGTAAGACCTCGAAGAGTGCTTTTGTATCCCAAGTCGAAGGGAATCGCCAATACATCGTATAGGTCTTGTTCCTTCCTATGTCGGCACACATATTAATGTCCTTGCAGAATATTAATGATCAACAAAACTGAATTTGAATACTAACAAAACACATGGATTCACCAACTTTATGTTGACTTTTCAAACTTACATGTATTTCAGGAAAGTAAGTGGATCTTGCACCATGGAAGTCAAGCACGAGGATTACAAGTCGATGCTCATTTTGAAGGGTTTGATTCATATATTTCACCTTCGTGCGAAATATAGGATGCAAAGCCTTGATTTACTTAAACTATATTTTGTGTAAAAGTCATTTGTGAAACTTAAATCTTTTGGGTTATGTCTATTGAAAAAATACTATAACATTGTAATTTGATTTAAACAATTTATGAATGGGCATCGTATCTATTTTATTCATATAACATGTTGACTTTGTTGAATGCAATGAAAACTAATTAAGTTTACACCTTTCGCTTCCATCACGAACGTGTGTGACATTAGTTACATGTTTTAACCATTGTATACTAATAATTGATAAACTGAATAAACAGTACATTTGTTTTTTTTTTGGTTTTTTTCTTTTTATTTGTTATTTATTGGTTTTTTACATGTGTTATGTGGTTAGGGATGGCAATCAAACCTGAATCTGCTGGTAAACCCGAAACCCGTCACATTTGGGACGGGTATGGGGTCGGTTAATCGGGTTTGGGACGGGTTTGGTAATAGTTTTTATTTTTTTCGCGGGTTTGGGATTTAGTGATATACCCGTTTACCCGACCTAATTACCCGATAAAGTGTACCCGTTTACCCGATTGTATACCCGATATAATTCCTTTTATATTATTAAATATGTATATATATGATACATCCATTTTTTACACATATATGTATTCTATTCCGTATACATTGTAGTTATTTGATATATATTTTTATAATGACAATACAAAATGTAACCGGTTATTAGTTACCCGATAGATACCCAATGGGTTTTGAGATGAGTATACCCAACGAGTAATCTTTTTAAATTAACGGGTTTACCCGAAACCCGCGAGGATACCCGATGGGTATTTACCCGCTAGAAACCCGACGGGTTTGGGACAAGCTTATCTAACCAGGTTTGGGTTTGGGATTATCTAAACCCGTCCCAAACCCGACCCATTGCCATACCTATATGTGGTTCTTTTATATATCTTATGTAACTTGCGTTTGTTTTTTATCGATGTAATTCACGTACCAGTATTTTTTGATCATATCAATATTTTTTTTCTCTATGGGTTGCTGTAACGAGTGTAGGTGACGTAACAAAACAAACCGATACCGATCAAATTCCCGCCGTGTTTGTATATTTTTTGTCATATCATGATTTTTTTTTTCTCTATTGGTTGCTATAACGAGTGTCAGTACCATAATTAAACGAACTGATACCCACCCACTGCGCAACGCACGGATTTAATAACACTAGTTTATTTATAATTTTACAAATAGATTGTCATGCGCTATGTCAATCAATCCATCTAGCTATTTTAACTTATGTACAACATCGTGAAACTTCTTATTTTTTTTTTTTTTTTTTTTTTTTTGACAAAAGTCCCTCTTTGCAAATGGATCATAACCGACAAATGAGTGAAAAGCTTGAGCGAGAACTTTATTCTTAAATTAGCGAAAGATTACCAACGGGCCATCAACAACACTTTACCAAAATATGACAAGGGTCGGACTTACTCACGTTGGTTTCCTCTTAGAAATCCGTATGTGATAGTCTTTTTTATTATCATTGACGGCGTCTGTTGTTAATCTGTCGGTAAGTTGGTTTAATAATCATCACGTTCCGTCCGTCAGTAACTTTTTCTCGGTGCTTCTCATTTATCTTATAGTGGTAGTCCTTGTCGAAATCGCTTAGTTGTACATGTCACTTTGAATGTGGCACTCACGAGTGTCATCCACTCGATTCATGTTCTTTCACTTATACACTTTTTATAGATGGTGAGGAACATCTTGCATGGTGCTCAAAGGGGCCCATAACTTTACCTTCTCAACCAACTGTACGATACACTTTTCTAGGATAGCAAAAGAGTTGGTGTGCTTGTTTCATATTTGTTTGGAAGTGTTGTTTTCGTACTTATATATATCTTTAAGGTCTCTCATCTCTGTTGCTTTCGGAAAACAGATCACGACTAGAAAAATGGGTAATTCGACCGCAATTTCAGCTGCAAATAACTTTCTATGACGAAATTGCGGTGGCAAGAACTTCATGGGTATTACCACTATTTTATGGCGGATTAGTAGTGGTAGCTACTTTTGTCGTAAATGGGTCACTAAATTTGTGACCCTTTTTTCACTTGCGATATCGCAAATGCATAGTAGTGATTTTATTAAAAAATATAAAATGGGGAGGTTATTTACACACCATTCAAATGTTGTTGTATAAGTGACCTCTAAAAAATTGCTCTATATGCCTGTTTATCTTTAAACTTCCAATTTCAGTGGTCCTCAAGCAACACCACATTGTTGTGGACATAATTTGTTTCCACAAGATGGGTAGGGGCGCGTTGCCTTCGCTAGTCACTCAGCCCCATGACTTACCATATAGCTTTGCTCTTTAAAACCACAAGTCCACAACCTCACCAACAAACACCCTTAGCCATGGCATCTCTCTCCAACTGCTCCGCGCCTGAACTAACCACTCTCCTCGGCTCCACGGCCAATGCCACAGCAGCAGCCGAATACATATGCACGCGCTTCATGAACACCTCAGACAGTTTTACCAACATCGCATTTGCCATTGACAACACATATCTCCTCTTTTCAGCATACCTTGTGTTTGCCATGCAGCTCGGTTTCGCCATGCTTTGCGCTGGCTCCGTCCGAGCTAAAAACACCATGAACATCATGCTCACCAACGTGTTGGACGCTGCGGCCGGAGGCCTCTCCTACTACATATTCGGCTTTGCTTTTGCCTTTGGTGTACCCTCAAACAGTTTCATTGGAAAACACCACTTTGGGCTTAAAAATATACCGACTGAGTATAATAATTCGAGTTACGACTATAGTTTCTTCCTGTACCAGTGGGCATTTGCTATAGCAGCTGCTGGGATCACCAGTGGTTCCATTGCTGAGAGAACTCAGTTTGTGGCTTACCTTATCTACTCTTCCTTCTTGACAGGTCTCCTTTCTGCTTATCATCTTCTGTTATCTTAGATTTGATTTTATTGCAAAAAAAGTTGACCTTTTTGCACCATTCTGGGTTTAAAAAATGGTACAAATCTGTACTTTTTTGTACTAGTTTAGTACAGTAAACATAAAGTATATGTGATATATGGTAAGGCCATGTGTAGTCATAACCCCCTTTGTGGGCGTGTGGGTGGACGTTATGGGGCGTTATGCATTTAAGCCCGTAGTCATAAAGCCCCCGCCTAATCATTACTCAATTATTAATTTCTAATTTTTTATAACTAGGATTGCGACCCGCCGCAATGCGGCGGGGATTCTTTAGTTATAACTAAGTCAATATAGGACCCGCACGTTATGTTAAACCTGTCAAACAGGGAAAAAATAGACGATGTAAAAACGTTCACCCACACACGCACGTTGCGCCGTGTTAACTCGCAAAATTTAGAACGAAACGTAAAAACCTTAAACCAAAGACGCACGTTGCGATTTGTTAAGTCACAAAATTTAGAACCAAGCAGAAAGAGAAAAATTTGCGGAAAATAAAAACTATAAAGGACCAAAGTTGAAAGTAAACAAAGTTATGAGGATAGATTGCAAAAGAGAAGAAGTTTTGGGTTAAAAGTAAAAAAAACAAATAGTTTTGTGTTAAAAGTAATTTATGAAATACTTTTGGGTGAAAAGTAAAAAAAAAAAAACATTTTTTTTGGAAAACCCCCAAAGCCAACGTTACGACAACCATATGCATAACCATTTTTTCTTTGAAAACCCCCCAAAACACACCCCGCGTTGCGTCGGGGCGTAAAACGGTGTCAAATAGTACTAATGTCACACAAGCGTCATCGACCACCAACACTGACTCGACTTAGGATATGTGTGTTGCGACGAACCTGTCAAACATGGAAAAATAGAGGTAAAAACGTTGAACCACACATGCACGTTGCGTCGTATTAACTCGAAAAATTTAGAACTATACGTAAAACGAAAATTTGCGAAAGATGAAAAGTATAAGTGACAAAAGTTGTGAAGTTAAATTGCAAATAATGAAAAGTTTTGGGTTAAAGTTAAAAAAACAAATTATATAAGGTAAAAATTGTAAAAAGTAAAAATCCTTAGGTTAAAAATAGAAAATTAACTTTTTTTTTTTGAAAATCACCCAAAGCATAATTTACAAGTGACAATGCACAAATATGTTGCAAACTTATATATGGGATAATTATTTTCTAACTTTATAAAATTAAAATTCATTCATTAAATTAAAAAAACATTACACTAAAATAAAAAAAAATATTACACTTAAAAAAAAACACTACGGTAACCAAAAAAAAAAAAAAAACGGTTCCACTAAAAAAATAAAAAACCAACACTTCAAAGATTATATTTTTTTTCGATCCTTTCCTTTTGGGCCAACGCCATCTTCAAAGCTTTTCCGGTAAGGTGGTCTTGCGGTTTCGAGTAGAACTCAAAGTCGTGAGCCCATTGTCTATCCCGCATAATCTCCGTAACTTCGCGGTTCTCCTCCATACGTTTAGTACCAAGTTCGTGTATGTCTTGAAGTCGGTTGTTTATCTCCGAAAATGCGTTACTCGTATCCGTTCCCATAGATATCGATGACGACTCGGGCTTTTTCGCCCGCCTACTTCTTCCGGGCGGTCTTGGTAGCTCCTCCACTGGCTCGTCATCCGGAATATCCTCGTTCAAGTCGTTGTTTCGAGCGTCGGAGGTTGGCGTTTCGGATTCACCCGACTCGTTTGTTTTGGACCTCTTTGACGGCCGTTTATTTCCCGAACGACCACTCGGAGTAGATACGGTGGCCCATTTGGGGCTATGGCGAAGGATTTGCCAACACCTCATGTACGGGAAATGGCCATTAGCATCCGTATACTCGACCAATGCCGCTTGCGTAATGTCTTCGTCCTTACTTCCACTTTTCCATCCGGCAAACGTGCGTTGGTACACGGTTTGAAAGTTCGTGCATTTCTTGTTTATATCGGTCCACTTGCACGATATAGAGTCCCGTGGGCGGTATTCGTCTCCTTTACCCATGAGATCGTAAAAAGATCTCGTATTCGTTGCCAAAAAAAGGTTTTACTTTGATTGTTTGCTAAAAAAAATATAATGTTAGTCTAAAATTTAAAAAATAAATAAAACAGAAAATAAATAAAAAAACAGAGGAAAAAAAACGAAAAAAAAACGAAAAAACACAAAAAAACACAAAAAAAAAAACGGAAAAAACAGAAAAAAAAGGGAAAAAACAGAAAAAAATAAAGAAATTTAAAAAATATACCTATAACCGGGTCCTCCGACACATCGATGAAAGCGCGGGTTAACGCATACTCCTCATCGGGCTCCCACGATATCACATTTTTTTTCGCTCGGGTGGTGGTTTCCGCTTTCTTTTTATGTGGCCGTTTTCCTTTTCCTTTTTGCGTCTCCGCTACTTCGGGTTGTGTTTCCGGAACAACATCGGTATCGTGTAGTGGGGAGCCGAAAGCTTGAGCCGACCCAAACGCTTGAGACGACCCCATTCCATCGGTGTTTTGATTCGGGTTCCACCCGTAGAGATTCGGGTCCCATGATAGCGGTTGGTTCAAAAGATTCATGAACCCGGGATTTTGTTGATTGTAATCGAGAAAACCGGAGCCGAAAGGGTTGGGTCGAGTGGGAACCGGCGACACGGGGCGAGTAGGATTACCACTTTGGTTTGGGTCCGCACTTGATCGGGTAGGAATGAAGCCACGGTTGAATGGATGCATTGTATAAAATATAAGGATTTCTAAAAAAAGTGGAAGAGATAAAGAGTGTTTGAGTGTGTGTGTTAAAAAAATAGGAAAGGAGGTATTTATAAAGTTTGAAAAAAAAATTGATTTTTTTTTTAAGAAAATGACCGTTTACAAACGGTCAAAAAAAAAACAAATCACAATTCATAGCGCCGTTATCAACATCGCGCCATTCCAATTTTTTCGAAACATACCGCCCACCCTTTTTGGTGTTCCCGGCGCTATACCGGCGCCATGAAAGGGCAAAGCGCCCCACTACGTATTACCTAATAGGGAAAGTTTAGTACGGTAAAGTATTAAACATAAAGTCTATGTGATATTTGCTAATAGGGAAAATTAATTGCAGTTTAAACAGTCAAACCATTCCTACTAAAATCATTCTCATAGCAAATAGATGAATAATCGAATATAATTACATAACATTAAATTATTGCCAAAAAAAAATACATAACATCAAATTATTGCCAAAAAATAAAAATAAAAAAATGAATCTTTTTGATTTCTTATTTATGGTATATATATATATATATTTTTATATCCTTTACTTTTTTTACATAAAATTATGTAGTTATGTACATAAAAAACAATTAAATTAATTTGTTAATATTTTTTTATTTATCTAGATATGTGTAAATAATATATAACCTACACTTGTATAGGTTCTTTCTATATATAAAAAAATGTTTAATTATTTTATATTTTGTTTTGAATTTAAGCAAAAATAAATTTAACATTTCATTTAATCATTTTTTATATGTCATATATTTTTTGTGTTGTCAAAAATGATTTATTTTATTTTATTTTATTTTATTTTATGTATTCTCTTGATTACTATGAAACTTTAAACACATAAAAATAAAACTAAAAAGACGTACGTTTAGATGAAATGCAATGCAATTTAATGTTTCTTGTATTTCATATGACAAGTTGTAATAAAATCATATATAGGTGGACCTGTTATTTATGTGATTGGCATGAGAAATTATATTATTTTTTAGTTTTGAAATTACGGTATACCTTATTTGTTTGATAAAACACATGTGTACAACTTCAAGCTAGGTGTGGAGCATTTAGTTGTTATTTTATCTCATACCAAGACAAATAGATTTTTAAGATATGTACGTATATAAATAACTCATATATCATATTCCATAATTTTTTTTTATAATATATTGATATGCAATTAATAATATTAATTATTTACTAATAAGCATTAGCAATGTTAATAAAATTTTGTTGATTGCAGGTTTTGTGTATCCTATAGTGTCACATTGGGTGTGGTCTGCTGATGGTTGGGCCAGTGCCTCACGAGAAATTAAAAGCGGTAGCCTCTTGTTTGATTCGGGAGCCATCGATTTCGCCGGTTCGGGTGTGGTCCACATGGTGGGTGGGATTGCGGGCCTATGGGGTGCGCTAATTGAAGGTCCAAGAATCGGACGGTTCGACCGCTCTGGACGGTCTGTCGCCTTAAGAGGCCACAGTGGTTCACTAGTTGTGTTGGGTACTTTTCTTCTATGGTTTGGTTGGTATGGTTTCAATCCGGGTTCTTTTCTCCAAATCCTAAAATCATATGACACTTCAAAAGTTTTTTACGGTCAATGGAGTGCGATTGGAAGGACCGCGGTTACCACCACATTGGCAGGATGCACCGCTGGACTAACCACATTGTTTAGCCGACGGCTACTAGTTGGTCATTGGAATGTGACTGATGTGTGTAACGGGTTGCTAGGTGGTTTAGCGGCCATTACCTCAGGTTGTGCAGTCGTTGAACCATGGGCCGCAATCGTGTGTGGGTTCATTGCCGCTTGGGTTTTAATAGGATTTAACAAGCTAGCAGAAAAGTGCAAGTATGATGATCCATTAGAGGCTGCACAATTGCACGGTGGGTGTGGTGCATGGGGCCTATTATTCACTGGATTGTTTGCCAAAGAACAATATGTGTACGAGATATATGTATATGGCACCGAGCGGCCCGCTTCTAGGCCTTATGGATTGTTTATGGGTGGTGGTGGAAAGCTATTCGCGGCACAGATTATCCAAATACTAGCGATCATCGGTTGGGTGAGCGCAACCATGGGTCCCCTTTTCTACATCTTAAAGAAACTCAAGCTGTTGAGGGTTTCGAGAGAAGACGAAATGGCAGGAATGGACATGACCAGCCATGGCGGATATGTTTATCATGATGAAGATGCTAGTTCTCACCCACCCGCTGGTTTCGTGATGAGAAGGATCGAACCCGATGGTACAAGTCCAGCACCTACCAACGGATCATCAAACAATGTTGTGTAGCCTACTATTTCCTCCTCTTTTAGTGTTTACGTCACCACAATGTAATTTCATATCATTCTAGACAAAGTTATATAGTCTACCAATTAAGCTTGCTTTTAACTAGTTATATATGATCTTATAGATCGTCAAGGCTTCAGATTCAAATACTGGATGATGTAGATGGCCTCATTCTTGTTGAACGTCCAGATCTATATGTTGTGTTTGAAGATAAAAATGTATAAATTATATTGATTTGTTATGTTATTGTTTCATACTTTTTTGTTTTTAACTTTTCATATATTCCAACATTATTTGTGAATAAATTGTTAAGATAATTTTTTTACTTTATTTTAAATATTATCATACTATACTATACTATACTATACTATACTATACTATACTATACTATACTATACTATACTATACTATACTATACTATACTATACTATACTATACTATACTATACTATACTATACTTTGATTAATGTAACTTGGAAAATATATCTTGTATATCCTAGAAAACCAACCGAGCTATATATAAGTGAGTTCGATTAGAAAATCTAACACCATAAGAGGGTAGGGTGGTCATTACTTATCATTCATCACTCACTCACAACATCCAATCAATTTCCGCCATGTCATCAAGCTTTATTCCATCACAAGTGATGTTTTTTAGTGGAAATACCCATCACTCACAACACACTATCAAAATCATTAAAAAAAACTGAAATGCATTGAAAAAGTTATCACGCATCTCCTTATAACGCGTGAAAAAGATAACGCGTTGTAACATTCACGCATGAAACTATTTGGTGGCGGCGGTGTTTTTTTGATGAGAACGAGTGATGAGGTGGTATAACGGACCACCCCGGGTCCCCTTAGAAGAATGAGTATCACCAACGGCGAGTCACTAACGGGCAACTTTTGTCCAAAATTATCGATACATCAACGATGGATCCCACGAGAAATTAATAAAAACTGGAAAACTAAACTAGTCGTCAATAAGCAGCAATGGGTCATCGATGGATACCTAATCCACAAAATTGAGCTTATTACCATCTATCGCTAGTAAACCCAAACAACAGTTGTCCAAGTGAGACGTGGATATCGACGGATCATCCATCGGTATAATCGGTTAGTGATAGTGATAATAAGAATTCTATGAGATTCCACCATAGGCTTTTAGTCGTTTGTTGGGCGGGAAAGTTGTCAGATATACTATATTTTAGTAATCCGTTAGTGATAGTTAAAGATAGCTGACCAAACTTTCCTAGCGTTTGTCAATTGGGTTCATTTGTGACAGGATTTTTGTCGGTAATATGATATATAAATAGCAGCCAACAGCTTCCATAAATGATAACTTAAAATCAACAAATTCAAACCAAAAATGGTAAAACAAAATCGTTTGCTTTCGTACGATATCTATATCTACAATTTCTTTCCCGTCTTTCCAAACCTCCTTATCCTTTACATGTGCTGTACACTCTTTGTCAATCTTGTGATAAATAAAATATTGGAATTGGTATTATTGGAATTAAATCCATCATAGGTGATACACATGGTAATATGTAGGTATCTTGATGCATGAGCTAGGAAAAAATAGTAATCTATCGGTCACGTCATCTGGATCACATTGTGGTGAAATGTAATTTAGTACACATGGTATTTAGAGAAATTATCGGTTTAAATATGTAGTAATCTGTAATCACCATATACGAGTGACTTTTCCCTGGACATTTGTATTTTATCTTTAAAATATACAAATGTAATGTAGTGCATAATTAAGTAGTAGTATTTTACTTGTAATATCTAAATATGACTTGCTTCGACTTACGTGACTTTATATAACCTAAACAAACTTACTAACTCGTTACAAGGCTCATTAAGGCCCACTAGTGCAACGATCATCATTCACATGTAATTCAACACCAAAATGACTTTTTAGGTAAATTATGGCTTTACATAACCTAAACCAACCTACTAATAAATGACAAATCTCATTAAGGCCCATTCGTGGACTTGTAACATGTAGCCTCTCTTATTGCCAATATTGTCCATTATACCCAGAAATGTTGGTTAAAACGAAGAGCAGCAACAAGAAAATATGATAACAATTCGAATGCAACTTGGATTAAACAAAGAGTCGTGTGTTCACTATCAGAACAAACTATTTGATGGTACTATCAAAAGTTTGAATGGATTAAACTTTGCCTTTTCAAGAATCAGATTTGTGAAGATGAACTGAGAAGAAGAAATCCCGTACCAGGAAAAATTCGAAAAAGACCTTTTTGTGTATCTCTCCAAAACCGTACGACGGTTTTGAGTGGTTATCCTTTTTCAAAATTGGGATCCGATTATTACTCTAGAATAGATATAATAATAATTGTTTTCCAAAATTATCAACAAAGTATTCGTAATTATCATCTAAAATTAGGACTGACTTATCTCAACGAATTCAAAATTAAAACATATATTAAGTTCCATGTTGAGAATATAAACCAAATATTCAGCCCATATATTTCATATTATAAATCCTAATAATCGACCCATGTGTTTTGATATAAGATATAAAGCCCACTAATGATAGTAAGTAACCAGCCCAATACACTATATCTTATTTTGAAAATCGAGCTCGCACTCCTACATCACCTAACTCGATTAATAAAAATAAGATCGACTTAATCGACAAGATAATCCAATATCACTACGGACATTGATAACACTAAAATTACCAACAATCCTCCCCCATTTTAGTGATATCCATGATTACCTTATTTTATTCTCAAGCAAACTCAAACTTATGCATAAATGAAAATGTCCTGAGGATTGAATTTTCATCTTAGTAAATTACACGATCCAAATATTTGAAGTTATACTTCAACCTACTTTATCTAGCCTGTGTCCAATCCTTCAAAGAGTATATCAAAGCCAAGTCCAAGCTTCTTGAAGCGGCTAAAACTTCATACTCTTATAGGTAGTTTCTTTATTCTTGCACCTGCAAATGCAATTTGTCAAAGAACTATTAAGAAGTTATACTTCAACCTACTTTATCTGCAGTCTGAACACAAACCTTGGGATGGTTCTAATGTTGTGTTCCAATATCTTTATGACAAGCTTTCCACATTGAATTCAGCATCTAACATTGTATTAGATGGGAATTGGGTGTCCTGGCATAGGATATTAAAGTGTGGACTTTAAACCCATCCCTTTGGCTGATTTGTTCACGAGATCTCTTCCTAACCCTTTAGTTAGATGATCAGCCATATTATACTCAGATCTTACAAAATCAACAGATATCACTCCATTCATGATTAATTCTCTAATCATGTTGTGTCTAACACCTAGGTGTCTACACTTTCCATTGTACACTTGGCTATAAGCCTTAGCCAAAGTAGCTGCACTATCACATCTGATAGATATAGGTGATATCGGTTTTGGCCACAAAGGAATCTCATAGATCAAATTTCTTAGCCATTCAGCTTCTTTACCAGCTGCTGCTAAAGCTACAAATTCAGATTCCATTGTTGAATTTGTGATGCAAGTTTGTTTCTTTGAGGCCCAGGATATAGCACCTCCACCAAGTAAGAACACCCATCCACTTGTAGAAGAATGATCTTCCTTATTGTTTATCCAACTTGCATCAGTAAACCCTTCAAGTACTGAGGGGAAACCTGAATAGCACAAACTATAATTTATAGTTCCTTTCAGGTACTTAAACAATCTGTTTATTGCCTGCCAATGATGTGTGCTCGGGTTACTTGTAAATCTACTAAGTTTTCCCACCGCATAAGCAATATCAGGCCTAGTGCTGATCATAGCATACATCAAACATCCTATTGCTTTGGAATATTCAAGTTGAGATATGGGGCTACCTTGATTAGGCATAAGCCTAATGTTAGGATCAATAGGAGTTCCAACTGGAGAACAAGTCAGACTGTTGAATCTTTTCAAGATCTTCTCAATATAATGCGATTGAGAGATTGATATACCATTGTTCCCTCGAGTGATCTTTATACCAAGAATCACCTCTGCCTCCCCCATATCATTCATGGCAAACTTTGATGACAAGAACTCTTTGGTTTTAACAACTTGACCTAAGTCAGTACCAAATATCAACATGTCATACACATATAAACAAATTATAACTCCTTTTCCTGAGGAGTCAAATTTGCTATATACACATTTGTCAGCTTGATTAAGTATAAAACCATCTGACAACACCACATCATCAAATTTTTGATGCCACTGTTTAGGAGCTTGTTTCAAGCCATATAATGACTTAACCAGCTTGCAAACCTTATGTTCATTTCCTGGCATAATGAAACCTTCTGGTTGTTTCATATATATTTCTTCATCCAATTCACCATTTAGGAATGCAGTCTTTACATCCATTTGATGAATTACAAGATTGTGGATAACTGCTAAAGCCAACAACAACCTAATCGTGGATATTCTTGCTACTGGAGCATATGTATCAAAGAAGTCAATTCCTTCTTTTTGTCTAAAGCCTTGTATCACTAGTCTGGCCTTAAATTTATCAATGCTTCCATCCACTTTCATTTTCCTTTTGAAAATCCATTTACATCCTAATGGTTTACATCCAGGAGGTAAATCGGTCAACTTCCAGGTCTTATTCTGCATGATAGAATCAATTTCATCTTGAATAGCTTCCTTCCAAAATGAAGCATCCCTTGAAGCCATTGCTTCACTGAAAGTTTTCGGATCTTCTTCAATATTGAAACAATATTGATATTGATATTCAATTTTATCCCTTGATCCTTCAACCAAATAAAGTTGGAAATCATCACCAAAGTTCTTGGCTTTCCTTACCCTAGTACTTTTCCTGGGTTCTGTACTAGTGGAAGGTACATCTTTCGTATTGAAAGAGTTTCTTTCAAAATCTTTTAGACTCTGAGGCACATCTTTAAGTCTAGGTACTGAGGAGAACCTATCCTCATTTCCAAAATCTCCATCTCTTGACTCAATTACTGTGTGAACTGACACGTAATCATTTGGTTCTGTCACATAGAACCTATGAGCTGGAGAATGTTCAGCATATCCAATGAATATGCAATCTGTAACACCCCGTGTTTTCACGAGTGAAAGTCAAAGTCAAGGTCAAAGTCAACGACCGAATTCGCGCGACGTGACTCGTAGAATTGTTTCTATTATATTTAGATTATGTGGAGTAAATGTCGTACATTACGATAATCAAGCCTCACCAATCATATTTCGGTCGACCTACGACTGTGAACGATAGGAAGTAACAATGCGATAAAGATAATCAAGCAAGCTAATCAAATCGACACCAGATCGAAACTCGAATTTCGTATTTTTATTTGTCAGCTATACGTGTGTGTGTGCCTTACGTGTGACTTGTGCATGTTATTTTATGTTGTGTGGTGATAATCAAGCGAACTCAATCGAACTCGAAGTCTAACTCGAATATGATCGAACCCGAACTCGAATCCCGAATCGAACCGTATAAGAAGTAGTTGGGACTGAAAGTAATTTGAATTAGGAAACCCTATCAAACCGCTCGTAAATCCGAGCCGAATCAACATCGCACCGAGCTCGCCCAAGGTGGTGGCATCCGCACGGATGGCCCATCCGCACGGATGGCCAATCCGCACGGATTGCCAGTCCGCACGGGTGGCCAGCCCGCGCGGATGACCTGCCCGGGTGCGTGCCGTGCGCACGGCTCACCCCCTTTCCCTTTTTGGCATCCTATAAATACACGGGTCACTATCCACTTTTTCCACTTTTGGCAAGTGACGTCCGAACCACACGCATTCTCCACCTTTTTCCAGATTTCTCTCAATCCAGGTAAGATCTTGCACTGATTCTTGTACATCTTTAATCACTACACGGTTCTACACACTTCTATCTTTCGAATCTTCAATTCTAACCATGAAATCATCCGGATTTGAGGTAATCATGGGTGACGTCATCATGAAGTTCGTAAGAACTTCATGCTTGGCCTCATTCCACCAAGAATATCTCAGATCTAAACGATTTCTATAAGTTTTTACAATAATTTCACCTAGATTTAAACTTTCCTAAGGATAAAAGAGTTGAAAGAAATAAACCTAAGTTCTCTCCTTCTTTTACCCTTAAAACCGGTACAAATCCGATCAGTCCTAGTGTTTTGCTCGTCAATAGTGATACCCTAGTTCCAGATCTGGAATTGTACCCTAGACAACTGATTCCGGGGTTAACCGGGACGACCGTTCTGAGTCGCTGACAGGCCGAGTTAGGGTGGTTCCTAACCGGTCTAGTCACGCGGGTGAGAACACAACTCCAAGTGGTTGCCACGTAATCAGAACGTCTCGATAAACGACAACAGAAACCAAGTGTAGACGAACGGAACAACCAGAGCAGTCGACCGCACGGACAGGCTACCCGCACGGACTAGCCACCCGCACGGACAAGCTGTGCGCACGGGTTACCATCCGTACGCACAGGTCGTACGCACGGGTTGCCACCCGCACGGACTACCCTTGGGACCCACTTTCCACGCGAGGTTTGAGTATCGACGAACGAGCAATCCGGACGGACGACCTCTGAATGGATTACTCATCGAATCATGAGATACTAAGGCCTTAAAATGAAAATCGAGCAAACCCACCCGCACGGTCAAGCCGTGCGCACGGACGGGCCATCCGGACGGATTGACCCTGCCCGCGCGCACAGGCTGTCCGCACGGACTACCATACGCACGGACCACCGTCCGCGCGGCCGGCTTGAAAGGTAGGAACACTTTGGTGTTTTCTAAATGCTACAACGAAAACTCCAAAGCACAAGCCATCATACACAAACACATCTTAGGAAGAAACAATCCACTAGAACGCTTATCCACACAAGCAATCTAACCGTACGGGTAAGTCGTCCGCACGTATAACTCGTCCGCACGGGTTGCCACCCGCACGGACAGTCACACGCACGGATGACCAATCCGGATGGAATACCATCCGCACGCATCACCATCCGTACAGATAGGTCATGCGCACGGATGACTTCTACGCACGGATGACTGATCCGCACGATCAGTCCTCCTACCCACTCTCACCTGAACTGTTTTTCGCGTCACTTATCGTTACGTTACCGAATCTATTCAGGCTAATCGTACTCGCTGTAAAGCGCTCCCTTCAATCCATATCGCTGTGAGTATACTCGAACCCTTTTTGCTTTAACACTTTTGGGTGTTACATACGTTACAACTATTCAAACTACAACTATCACACTACTCAAGCTATTTTAACGCTTAACCATTATCGCATGTTATACGTGGCTTATGAATGCTTGTTTGTTATGTTTACACATGGAATGCTGTCTACCTGCCTTAGCAACGATAGTACTATAGTTTGGACTCAGCACCCGTTTCCACGGGGGTTGTTAAGGATCTTTTACTTGCATGGATTACGGTGGTAATCGTGTATTGCGAACTGCCTCGGGCAGTCAACCCGCAGTCATTGGTATCGATGGATCTATGTCGATAACTAACGTGCTTCATTTCACTATGTGTACGTGCTGGTTATGCGTAAACGAATTCGAACTCTATATGCTATTATCAAACTTGTATGCTCACCTTTACATTTTATGTATTGACATTATTTTAACGTATGTGACAGGTGCCTAGGTTGTTTATATGCTCCTCGGGCTGTGATGAAATCGAAGCTAGGAACTGGAGTCCTAGAAACCAACGAATAATTTAGTTATGCTTAAATCTGAGTTGTCGGAACAGAATATTTGTTTAGTTTTTGTCTGTAATAACTTGTTTTGCTATTTGAGACATGGTATGGGACATGTTAACTTAAATTGAATGGTAATGATAGTTGTTATGGAAACTTCTGAACAGTCTGTTTCGCTCAGTGCCGCGCCCCGATGATTCCGCCATCGGTTGGGGTGTGACAGATTGGTATCAGAGCCATAACTATAGGGAATTAGGCAAGACTCGACCTAGTCCGGGTCGAAGTCTTAGAGACCTAGACTATAGTTGAGAACCAACAGACCAACTCACGCGTGTGCGTAATTTCGTCACTCACTCTTTTTCTAGCACCACACTCGAATTTTCAAGCTTTGAACAAGCAATACGGCCGAGAATAGGTGTGAAAACCGCAAACTCTCGACTAAAGTTGCCTAATCAGCTTGCGTTTTTAGCTACAAACGAGGAGAATTATACCAAAACAGGAGTGAAACCCATATTTTGATGAATAATCTCCTCAACTTTTATCAAAAACAAGGACGGAAGTTGTAAGATAGGGGTGAAACCCTAACCTTGACGACTCGTCCCGCTTTTATACAAAACTCCACCAAAGTTCGATGGATTCCAACGGTCTAAGGACACAACCCAACCAAAGGGAATTGCGCCAACGCCCAAGAATCGAGGCAGAGGCATAGTCCTGGAGGTCGTTGTGCAGGATCCTTGGGAATAGTCGAGCTACCTTGGTTAGTCGAAGTCTATTAGCCATAGACAATCTACCTTCGATTTATCGATCTTTATGAAAGTTTTATGCTTTATCTGTTATTTGTTAACGTTTTGAGATATTATTGGTTTCGACCCAACACTACTTCTCCTGCTAAAACACAAAACTCACTCGACACAACATTTGCAGATCACTCGCGTTACACTGCTTTCGAACACTCGCAAACTCTGAATACTAGGTTTCTGTTTTCTGACTGCCTTAGTGACTAGGAATATATGTGTTTCTTGCTATTGTGCTTACACGTCTAGGAATATTGTGATTATGTGCTCTATGTGTTGATGTGATTTTGTGCAATTCTGTGGTTTCGTGACTATATGTGGTTACATTGTACGTGTTACTGAGCTTTAGAAGTAGTAGACGTGTGAGGTGAGATTCGAATACATATGTTGAGTTTCCATGGCGATGTCTATTGCAGACAATGTCGTCTGGATCCCATCATCGGCTCTCTCGTCAGGAAAAGAGGGACAGACGCCTTGCGTCCATCGTCGCAAAAGCAGTAGCAAAGGCTGTGAGCGGTGTTTGCGAGAATGCCAGCAAGTCATCCGAGGAATCAAGGACTGAAGGTCCCAAAGCTGCTGCGAGACCTTTCAGCTTCAAACAATTCAAGTCATGTGGGCCGAAAGAATTCACAGGCGAAGGAGGTCCTACTGCTCTATTCCACTGGTTTGACTCTATCGAGGTCACTCTGCGACAAAGTGGTTGCCCTGATGACCTTCGAACTCTGAATGCTACCGGCGTCTTTCAGTCCCGTGCTCTGGACTGGTGGACGGCCGAGAGGAACAAGAGAGGGAATGATGCAGCCTACGGGTTGTCGTGGGATGAGCTCAAGGAAGTCATGCTGGAGGAATTCTGCCCTCCTCACGAGCGTCAAAAGCTTGAAGATGAATTTTGGCACATACATCAGAAAGATGGAGACAATGCTGGTCTCACTGCTCGCTTCAAACAGCTCAGCATTATCTGTCCTGATCAAGTCAAGACCCCTGAGATAACCATCAAGAAATACATCCGAGCCTTGCCCGACTGCGTTGCTGATTTCGTGCAAGCGGCTAAGACTACCACGATCGAAGAGACCTATCTACTGGCCGCTGAGATCAATGACAAAAGGGTCAAAGCTGGGATGTGGGATAAGACCTCCAAGCATCTGCATCAAGCCACTGCTACTACGCCAACTGCTGAACCCACGTCCTCAGGCAACAAGAGAAAGAACAAGAGAAAGAACAACTCCACCAACAAGAACTGTGCGATTACTGCTGCACCGATCCAAGCGGTACCTGCCCAACAGCGTCAAGTAGTGGCGCCTGTGGCCAATGCACCGCCTGCAAAGCGTGCATATACTGGACCACACCCACTCTGCCCTACTTGCACCTATCATCATCCAACCACTATTCAATGCCGCTTCTGTGCTCATTGCAACGTCTACGGCCACTTTACTGCCAACTGCCGTATTCGTCAAGCTCCTGCCAATCAAGCTCTACTCGCTGCCCCACAGGGTCAACAAGCGCCTCCGGCACCCGCAGTCAAAGCCAGAGCATGCTTCACATGTGGCGACCCGAACCATTTCGCCAACATGTGCCCGAACAGGGTGGTGAAACAAGAACCCCAGCAGCAACAACAGCAACCACAGCAACAACAACAGCAACAACAACAGCAGCAGCAACAGGCCGCACGTGCCAGAACTTTCAATCTCAACGTGCGTCAAGCCCAGGCCGACAACAACGTGGTCAATGGTACGTTCCTTGTGAATGGTATTTATGCTTCATGTTTGTTTGATACTGGAGCCGATAATTGCTTTGTGTCACTCGAATTTGAGAAACTCCTTAGTCGTAAGCGCTCTCGACTCTCCTCTGCATTCGAAGTTGAAGTCGCTACCGGGAGAACCGTCGCTGTAAACTCTGTTATTCGTGATTGCACGCTCGAACTCAACAATCACATCTTCTCAATCGATCTTATCCCAATGCAACTAGGAAGCTTTGATGTCATAGTAGGCATGGACTTTCTCCGCGAAAACCATGCCGAAGTTGTGTGCTTTGATAAAATGATTCGTTTTTCCCTCGCCAACGGGGATTCATTGTGCGTCTATGGAGATACTACTTCGAAGGGTCTCAAACTTATGTCATGCCTACAAGCCAGCAAGTATCTCCGTAAGGAGTACAGGGCCTTCTTGGCTCATGTCGTAGCAGCAGAGAAGGAAAAGAAAGAGAAGAAGGAAGTGAAGGACGTCCCAGTGGTTCGAGAATTTCCTCGAGTCTTTCCCGAGGATCTTCCCGGACTACCTCCAAAGCGTGATATCGATTTTCGCATTGACCTTATTCCCGGAGCAAATCCTATTGCCAGAGCTCCCTACCGACTTGCGCCGTCCGAAATGCGCGAACTCTCAACCCAACTCCAGGAATTGCTTGAAAAAGGCTTTATTCGCCCGAGCACCTCTCCATGGGGCGCACCAGTCCTTTTCGTCAAAAAGAAGGATGGGACGTTCCGGATGTGCATCGATTACCGGGAATTGAATAAGTTGACTATCAAGAATCGCTATCCTCTGCCTCGAATCGACGATTTGTTTGATCAACTACAGGGCGCCACGTGTTTCTCAAAGATCGACCTGCATTCCGGATACCATCAGCTACGTATACAGGAGGAGGATATTCCCAAAACAGCGTTTCGCACTCGTTACGGCCATTATGAATTCGTTGTCATGCCTTTTGGCCTAACCAACGCACCAGCTGTTTTCATGGATCTGATGAATCGAGTGTGTAAACCGTATCTTGACCGTTTCGTCATCGTGTTTATCGACGATGTCTTGATCTATTCCAAAACGAGATCCGAACACGCGCAACATCTACGTTTGGTTCTCGAGTTACTTCAGGGAAACCAACTCTACGCCAAATTCTCCAAGTGCGAATTTTGGCTGGGGGAGGTTCAATTTCTGGGTCACATCGTAAATAGCCAGGGCATTCACGTCGATCCTGCGAAGATTGAAGCTGTTAAGAGCTGGGTTACGCCTAAGAACCCGACTGAAGTCCGTTCCTTTCTCGGACTGGCGGGCTATTATCGACGATTCATCGAAGGATTCTCGAAGATTGCTGTACCACTCACTTCTCTCACTCATAAAGACCAGCCCTTTTTCTGGGGAACCAAACAAGAGTCTGCCTTTCGAACCCTCAAATACATGCTTTGCAATGCCCCTGTTCTCACACTACCCGACGGAAACGATAATTTCATTGTCTACTGTGATGCTTCTAACCTTGGTCTCGGTTGTGTCTTAATGCAACGAGACAAAGTTATTGCTTACGCATCCCGTCAGCTCAAAATCCACGAGAAGAACTATACAACCCACGACCTCGAACTAGGCGCAGTTGTCTTTGCATTAAAGATTTGGCGACACTACCTGTATGGTACCAAGTGTACGATCTTCACCGATCATAAGAGCCTACAGCACATTTTTAATCAGAGGGAACTAAATATGCGTCAACGCCGATGGGTAGAACTTCTCAACGATTACGACTGCGAGATTCGTTATCACCCAGGCAAAGCAAATGTTGTTGCCGACGCGCTTAGCAGACGGAGTTATCTGCTTAGCACTCGAAATGTTCAAGCCCAGCATAATCTCGAAGCTCTTATTCGCGACGCCCAACATGCATGTTTCAACGAGCGCACCCTGAAGAAAGAGAGAATCTATCACGACGGAGCCCAACTTGTGAGCAAATCAAACGGGATATTCCATTTCCTAGACAAAATCTGGATTCCCAAGCGAACCAACCTGCGACAAATCATCATGGACGAAGCCCACAAATCCCGATACTCTATTCATCCCGGTGCTGACAAAATGTACCATGACCTTCGTTATAGGTACTGGTGGCCCGGTATGAAGCGGGATATCGCTCTCTACGTCGGCAGATGCCTAACCTGTGCTAGGGTCAAGGCCGAACATCAACGACCCTCTGGCTTGCTCGAACAACCTCCAATCCCCATGTGGAAGTGGGAGAGCATAGCTATGGATTTCGTGACCAAGCTTCCAACCACGTCATCAGGTCACGACAGCATTTGGGTTATCATTGACCGTTTGACCAAATCAGCCCACTTTCTGCCAATACGAGAAGACTACAAGGTGGAACGATTAGCCCGAATCTACACAGACGAGATCATTTGTCGACACGGGACGCCTCGTGACATCATCTCTGACCGTGATGCTCGATTCACTTCGCGGCTGTGGGGAACGTTTCAAACGGCACTAGGTACGACGCTTAATCTAAGTACCGCGTTCCACCCACAAACTGACGGTCAGAGCGAGAGAACGATTCGTACGCTTGAAGACATGCTCCGCTCATGTGTTCTAGATTTTGGTGGTAATTGGGATAGACACCTTCCGTTAGTCGAATTCTCGTACAACAACAGCTACCAGGCTAGTATCCAGATGGCTCCTTTCGAAGCCTTATACGGAAGAAGATGTCGATCGCCTATTGTGTGGCACGAGATCGGTCACTCGCAACTAACCGGTCCGGAACTACTACAAGAAACGACAGACAAAATCTTCCAAATTCGGGACAACCTAGCGAAGGCTCGAGATAGACAGAAGCTTCTCGCCGATAAAAAGCGCAAGCACCGTGAGTATGGCATTGGTGACTACGTACTCCTAAAGGTATCACCTTGGAGGGGTGTAGTCCGATTTGGCAAAAAGGGGAAACTTGCGCCTCGGTATGTGGGACCTTTTAAGATTCTGGAAAGGATCGGAAAAGTCGCCTACAGACTCGAATTACCGGAAGAACTTAACAATGTCCATCCGATCTTCCACGTGTCAAACCTTCGAAAAACCATCTACGAACCAGCCGTACATGTTCCTCTAGACGATTTACGAGTAAACGAAACATTGCACTTCGTGGAAAAGCCTGTCGAAATCATGGATCGCCAAACCAAAGAACTCAGGCGCTCACGCATTCCCATTGTGAAAGTCCGGTGGGAAGGCAAACAAGGCGCGGAGTTCACTTGGGAACTCGAAAGCGACATGAAGGCAAAGTATCCACAGCTGTTCAACGAAGAAGCAACGTCCAGCTAAAAAGAGAGTATTCGAGAGAGATTTCAGAGAATTTGAAATATGATAATATGTATGGAAGCCAACAGAAACCGCCGAAGCTGCTGAAGGTCGAATATTGTAGATAGAGAAAAGTCTAGATAGAGTAAGTCTCTCACGTGATTTTTCAAAGCTTGTAATCGTCAGATTATAAATTGAATCACGTTAAAATTGTACGTTCTTGTCTGTTCGATCTCACTCGTGCACGGATTCCGCACGTCGTACGAGTCGGAATCGCAATCGAAACGGATCAAACCGGAACCTAATCAATAGAATCACAAGTTATATTGCTGCTTGTGTGTTTGGTCTCGATCGTTCACGGATTCCGCACGTCGTACGAGACGGATCGCAACCGAAGCAAATTCAAAACTAGAATCCACAATGATCAAGGTTTTGAAAGAAAAAGAAAAAGATTTTGAAGAACTTTATCGAATCTGATGCGAATTGAGATCTGTATACAATGAAATCTGGTACGAATCTTGTTGTTTGATCAGCGCAATCAAACCGATTTTAACCATGAAATCCCGACTAATTTGGCGATTCTCCACACGTGATTCACGAATTAGTTACAGCTTCCGGCTTAATTTCGGGACGAAATTTCCTAAACAAGGGGAGGCTGTAACACCCCGTGTTTTCACGAGTGAAAGTCAAAGTCAAGGTCAAAGTCAACGACCGAATTCGCGCGACGTGACTCGTAGAATTGTTTCTATTATATTTAGATTATGTGGAGTAAATGTCGTACATTACGATAATCAAGCCTCACCAATCATATTTCGGTCGACCTACGACTGTGAACGATAGGAAGTAACAATGCGATAAAGATAATCAAGCAAGCTAATCAAATCGACACCAGATCGAAACTCGAATTTCGTATTTTTATTTGTCAGCTATACGTGTGTGTGTGCCTTACGTGTGACTTGTGCATGTTATTTTATGTTGTGTGGTGATAATCAAGCGAACTCAATCGAACTCGAAGTCTAACTCGAATATGATCGAACCCGAACTCGAATCCCGAATCGAACCGTATAAGAAGTAGTTGGGACTGAAAGTAATTTGAATTAGGAAACCCTATCAAACCGCTCGTAAATCCGAGCCGAATCAACATCGCACCGAGCTCGCCCAAGGTGGTGGCATCCGCACGGATGGCCCATCCGCACGGATGGCCAATCCGCACGGATTGCCAGTCCGCACGGGTGGCCAGCCCGCGCGGATGACCTGCCCGGGTGCGTGCCGTGCGCACGGCTCACCCCCTTTCCCTTTTTGGCATCCTATAAATACACGGGTCACTATCCACTTTTTCCACTTTTGGCAAGTGACGTCCGAACCACACGCATTCTCCACCTTTTTCCAGATTTCTCTCAATCCAGGTAAGATCTTGCACTGATTCTTGTACATCTTTAATCACTACACGGTTCTACACACTTCTATCTTTCGAATCTTCAATTCTAACCATGAAATCATCCGGATTTGAGGTAATCATGGGTGACGTCATCATGAAGTTCGTAAGAACTTCATGCTTGGCCTCATTCCACCAAGAATATCTCAGATCTAAACGATTTCTATAAGTTTTTACAATAATTTCACCTAGATTTAAACTTTCCTAAGGATAAAAGAGTTGAAAGAAATAAACCTAAGTTCTCTCCTTCTTTTACCCTTAAAACCGGTACAAATCCGATCAGTCCTAGTGTTTTGCTCGTCAATAGTGATACCCTAGTTCCAGATCTGGAATTGTACCCTAGACAACTGATTCCGGGGTTAACCGGGACGACCGTTCTGAGTCGCTGACAGGCCGAGTTAGGGTGGTTCCTAACCGGTCTAGTCACGCGGGTGAGAACACAACTCCAAGTGGTTGCCACGTAATCAGAACGTCTCGATAAACGACAACAGAAACCAAGTGTAGACGAACGGAACAACCAGAGCAGTCGACCGCACGGACAGGCTACCCGCACGGACTAGCCACCCGCACGGACAAGCTGTGCGCACGGGTTACCATCCGTACGCACAGGTCGTACGCACGGGTTGCCACCCGCACGGACTACCCTTGGGACCCACTTTCCACGCGAGGTTTGAGTATCGACGAACGAGCAATCCGGACGGACGACCTCTGAATGGATTACTCATCGAATCATGAGATACTAAGGCCTTAAAATGAAAATCGAGCAAACCCACCCGCACGGTCAAGCCGTGTGCACGGACGGGCCATCCGGACGGATTGACCCTGCCCGCGCGCACAGGCTGTCCGCACGGACTACCATACGCACGGACCACCGTCCGCGCGGCCGGCTTGAAAGGTAGGAACACTTTGGTGTTTTCTAAATGCTACAACGAAAACTCCAAAGCACAAGCCATCATACACAAACACATCTTAGGAAGAAACAATCCACTAGAACGCTTATCCACACAAGCAATCTAACCGTACGGGTAAGTCGTCCGCACGTATAACTCGTCCGCACGGGTTGCCACCCGCACGGACAGTCACACGCACGGATGACCAATCCGGATGGAATACCATCCGCACGCATCACCATCCGTACAGATAGGTCATGCGCACGGATGACTTCTACGCACGGATGACTGATCCGCACGATCAGTCCTCCTACCCACTCTCACCTGAACTGTTTTTCGCGTCACTTATCGTTACGTTACCGAATCTATTCAGGCTAATCGTACTCGCTGTAAAGCGCTCCCTTCAATCCATATCGCTGTGAGTATACTCGAACCCTTTTTGCTTTAACACTTTTGGGTGTTACATACGTTACAACTATTCAAACTACAACTATCACACTACTCAAGCTATTTTAACGCTTAACCATTATCGCATGTTATACGTGGCTTATGAATGCTTGTTTGTTATGTTTACACATGGAATGCTGTCTACCTGCCTTAGCAACGATAGTACTATAGTTTGGACTCAGCACCCGTTTCCACGGGGGTTGTTAAGGATCTTTTACTTGCATGGATTACGGTGGTAATCGTGTATTGCGAACTGCCTCGGGCAGTCAACCCGCAGTCATTGGTATCGATGGATCTATGTCGATAACTAACGTGCTTCATTTCACTATGTGTACGTGCTGGTTATGCGTAAACGAATTCGAACTCTATATGCTATTATCAAACTTGTATGCTCACCTTTACATTTTATGTATTGACATTATTTTAACGTATGTGACAGGTGCCTAGGTTGTTTATATGCTCCTCGGGCTGTGATGAAATCGAAGCTAGGAACTGGAGTCCTAGAAACCAACGAATAATTTAGTTATGCTTAAATCTGAGTTGTCGGAACAGAATATTTGTTTAGTTTTTGTCTGTAATAACTTGTTTTGCTATTTGAGACATGGTATGGGACATGTTAACTTAAATTGAATGGTAATGATAGTTGTTATGGAAACTTCTGAACAGTCTGTTTCGCTCAGTGCCGCGCCCCGATGATTCCGCCATCGGTTGGGGTGTGACACAATCGATGCCTCTCTCACCTAAGGTTTGTATCTTAGGTTCAGTGAGTCTCACTACAGCTCTACAACCCCAAACTTTAAGGTGACTTAAGTTTGGTGCCTTTTTGTGCCAGAGCTCATATGGGGTTACCTTGGTCTTTTTATTTGGGACCCTATTCAATAAATAGCAGGCAGTCAGCATAGCCTCACCCCAAAATCCTTCACTCAAACCCGAATAGGACAACATGGAATTAACCATTTCTTTTAATGTCCTATTCTTCCTCTCAGATACACCATTTTGCTGTGGTGTATAAGGAGCAGTGGTCTGATGTATGATACCAGTAGATTGGAAATAAACTGGATCATAGTATTCACCACCTCTATCAGTACGGAGATTTTTAATCAAATCCTTTTGATGCAATTCTACTTCTTGTTTATATATTTTAAATTTATCTAACGTTTCATCCTTTGTATGTAACAAGTAAACATAACAAAACCTAGAAGCATCATCAATAAATGTCACAACATATTTCTTGTTTCCAAACGAGGGAGTATTATGAAAATCACATAAGTCGGAATGAATGAGTTCTAAAACCTTAGATTCTCTTTTGACATCTTTAAAAGGTTTTCTTGTTATCTTGGTTAACTTGCAAGTGTGACATTGATTATTATTCATATCAAAAGCGGGTATCAAGCTCATTTTTGACATGTCTTTCATTCTAAAATAATTAACATGTCCTAATCTAGCATGCCACAATTTTGATTCATTATCTACTTTATTACTAGAAGAAGCAATACACACGGATTCTTTAGCAAACGGGACATGAACATTTAATTTAAACATACCATTAGATAGATATCCAAATCCTACAAAGGTTCCATGTCTTGACAAGATAAACTTGTCAGACTCAATGACCTGTTTAAACCCATAATTATTTAATACAATACCCGACAATAAATTCTTCCGTATACCCGGAACATACAATACATAATCTAGTAATAAGTGTTTGCCAGAAGTAAATACAAGCTTGACTTTCCCGACACCTTTGATAGGCTCGGTTGCTACATTTCCCATTCGTAATTCAGATCCATCATCAATAGGTTTGCACTCTTCAAACCACCTTAGATCTTTGCACACATGTACCGTAGCTCCCGAGTCTACCCACCATGCAAATTCATCATCCTGAACACAAAATGATTCAGTAATGAAAGAAATATAATTCACTGTCGGAACAGTTAAATCAACATTACAATTCGAATTTAAGTTCGAATCAGTAAGATTGTTCGACAGTTTTGAATTAACATAGCCACAATAATTGTCACTTTGTGCATTTGAATTTGGTCCCACAAACTGACTTTTGTTATCAGTTAAGTAATGGCCAATTGGCCAACTTTTGTCCATATTCGGTCCTGTTATCAAAGATTTCATGGACTGATTTCTATTTGGACTTTCAATACTCTTGGACCCACCATACTTTAAAATATGTCCAAGATTCAAACGGCCGAATACATTTTTAGCACATGGGCCACCATTAAGCTTTTGTTCCAAATTACTATCATGGCCCACTAACTCATTACTAAAATCATGGCATCCCATATTTGACACTTCTAAATTATGTATTGTAAAATTATTGTCAGGAGATATATTTTCTAATGAATTAGAATTAGTTTCAAAAGACATACCGGTTTGTGTAAGAGGGTCCTTGGACCCGCTCGGTCCGGCTCCACTCGAACCTTTGTTTCCACCCGGAAGTTTCACACGACAATCCTTTTTAAAATGTCCCACCTTGTGACATCTCCAACAAGTCGATTTCACCTTTTTATTCGGTTGTTTATCATCACGGTTAAACTTCCGTTTCTGATTCTTGAATTTGTTAAACTTCCCGGATTTTCCATCATGTTCAACAACATTAATAGATGATGATGCTTGAGTTTTCCCTTTGGTTTTGTCATCTTCTTGAACCCGAAGTGACTCCTCAATACGGATATGACTACCCAATTGAACCAAAGATAACTCCTCCTTCTGATGTTTTAGAGTATGTTTAAAATCTTTCCACATCGGTGGAAATTTGTCAATTATTGTAGAAACAGCAATTGACTCATCCATGTTCATATCGTGTTGTGAAAATTGCCCCAAAATATGTAACAGTTCATTATACTGCTCCATAATAGGCCTAGAATCTACCATTTTATAATTAAAGAAATTGCTAACAAGGAATTTCTTACTTGAAGCGTCTTCAGCCATATATTTGGATTCGAGTGAATCCCAAAGTTGCTTTGCCGATTCCGCGTTTTGGTAGACATCAAACAATGCATCCGACATTCCGTTTAATATGTGACCGCGACAAATATAATCGTCGTTTTCCCACTTGAGCCTTTTCCTGGTTTGATCGATTGGTTCATTCTCCACCTCTTCTGGAAACGGAGTAGAGAGCACATAAGCGACCTTCAAAGTTGTAAGCAGAAAGTGCATCTTCTTTCTCCATCTCCTGAAGTCTTGGCCTTCGAACTTTTCCAACTTTGCGAATTTGCTTGACATATCACGAACCGAATCACTTGAAGCCATGAAAATAGTTTGTTCTTTGTTGGTTAAAACGAAGAGCAGCAACAAGAAAATATGATAACAATTCGAATGCAACTTGGATTAAACAAAGAGTCGTGTGTTCACTATCAGAACAAACTATTTGATGGTACTATCAAAAGTTTGAACGGATTAAACTTTGCCTTTTCAAGAATCAGATTTGTGAAGATGAACTGAGAAGAAGAAATCCCGTACCAGGAAAAATTCGAAAAAGACCTTTTTGTGTATCTCTCCAAAACCGTACGACGGTTTTGAGTGGTTATCCTTTTTCAAAATTGGGATCCGATTATTACTCTAGAATAGATATAATAATAATTGTTTTCCAAAATTATCAACAAAGTATTCGTAATTATCATCTAAAATTAGGACTGACTTATCTCAACGAATTCAAAATTAAAACATATATTAAGTTCCATGTTGAGAATATAAACCAAATATTCAGCCCATATATTTTCATATTATAAATCCTAATAATCGACCCATGTGTTTTGATATAAGATATAAAGCCCACTAATGATAGTAAGTAACCAGCCCAATACACTATATCTTATTTTGAAAATCGAGCTCGCACTCCTGCATCACCTAACTCGATTAATAAAAATAAGATCGACTTAATCGACAAGATAATCCAATATCATTACGGACATTGATAACACTAAAATTACCAACAAGAAAGGGCTCACAAATTTCTTTTTCGTTCCCAATGTGTAGAGTTCGCAAGAGGTTAGTCATCTTGGTAGCACTTCCACTTAAGCATGCTTAACTGTGAAGTTCATCAAAAACCCTTTTATGATATTTGAGGCAGGACATTCACTATAGTACACTAGCTATCTCTCTTGTTCACAAAACATAACATAATGATATGAGATTTCCGTCATATGCCAACCGCCCTCCCCAAAGACTTATCATACCTAATGAAATTGCACCACCATTATGAACAAAAAAACAATACATGAGTGCCTTTGATATAATTTGTAACGTCAAGCGTCTCGTACCCCCAATATTCCTATTTGCCCACAAAGAGCTCACATATGTTGGTACTACTCTTACCTGGCCACGCTTAAGGGGAGTGGGGGTGGCAAGTTATAGTTCCGTGATACACAAAAATAACGAGTGATAAAAAAAAATTCCCACCACCACCATACTTTTATAACGCGTGGAAGATGCTGAAAAGTATAACGCGTGATGAATTGATTTTGTGTGAGGAATTGTTGGTTGGGGGGAAATTGTTGGGTGTGGTGGTGAGTGATGACTATTGCCACTAAAAAAGGTTGTGAGTGATGGAAAAATGGTTGATGACATGGCGGAACTTGATTGGGTGTTTGTGAGTGATGGAATTCTATCACTAGTGACCACCCCCACTCCCCTAACTGTGAAGTATTCCTCTCATTATAGTCATTACGCCCAAAACGCATTGTAGGTATTTGAGGCTAGGAACTCCTTGTCCCCCAATCTCTCATATGGGAAAAAACTTAATAGAATGATATGGGAATTTCCTAAGGTGTCACAATACTGATCAACATACACATGTAATTTAACACCAAAATAACTTGTGATGACCTACCTATACTAACTTACTAACACATGATATGATCCATTAAGGCGCACTAGTGTGCCGATCATCATACTTCAGTAAATTAACACCAAAATAGCTTTTTATGACATATTGTGGCTCCTTCTAACCCAAACCAACTCATATTATAGAGCTATATAAAACCCATTAGTACATTAATCCTCACAACCCGATGCATGGCCCATTAAGGCCCATTAGTGTACCGATCATCATACTCAAGAGTTTTTAATACCCAAATAACTTCTTATGGCCTAACATGAATCCCCATAGTGTTAACTAATTCACTAACACATTAGGCTACTCGGTATGGGCTCCAGCCCGGGTCCGTCTTGCTTCGGCGACGGCGTGCACACCGTGCCGCCCCCCTGCGTCGCGTCGTGGACGTCAAGATGGTGCCGTTTGCGACAGTCCAAAAATAGTGGGGCCCATTGAATTAAAGTTACCGTTTAAAAAAAAAACATTTTTTTCCCAAAAAAGCAACGGTAATATTTCCAATATTTATAAATTTCAACTCCATTTTCACTTTCATTCATCAAATTAACCACAAAATCTCATCCCTCTCTCACATAATTTTTATAAATCTTCTTCCACTTTTATAAACCTTACTCTATCATGGATCCCTTCAACAACCCGAGCGACCCGAACAATCCGTATAACCCGACGACTCCCAACAACCCGACCCAACCTAATGTTTTCTCGGGTCCGGGATATTATCCGACGCTAGAACCGAACCAATTCTCGCAATATTCATCAAATGCGTTTGCATCATTCCAACACTCGCCAAACCAATTCGCTCAATTCTCTCAAAATCAAGCCCTTCAACAAATGATGATGCGGGGTGCTTATAATTTCCCACCGAACCCGACACCACCCGTTCAACCCCAACCGATCCCGATGCAACCCTTTCAACAATCCGAACCCGACGACGATGTGGAGGTTGTTCCCGAAACCCAACCGCCTAAAGGAAAAGGAAAACGAAACAAAGGCAAGAAAGTGGTGGGTGATGAACCGTCCAAAGCAAAGGGGATTAAGTGGACGCCAATCGAAGAAGAAGCCTTAGCCAAGGCCTACATTGGCACGTCTGACAACCCGATTAAAGGTTCGTATTTTTTTATAAGTTTAATTTGTTTTGTTTTTTTTTATTTACTTCACAGTTCGTTTTTTTTAATTGTTTTAGAATTTGTTTTTTTTGTTTTTTATTTACTTAACAGTGGGCTTTTTTTATAAGTTTTAAAGTTTGTTTTTTAAGGTTTATTATTTACTTAACACTCTATATATTTTGTTTGTTTTTATAGGTAATAACCAATCGGGTGAAGGGTTTTGGGCAAAGGTTTTGGCGAAGTTTCTCGACTATATGGGCCAAGGCGCGTATCGAGATGTCGATTCGGTCTCGTCAAAGTGGCGGAAAATGAACACGCTCATCAATAGGTTTTGCGAGGAATATAATAAACTATATACAAGTGACCGTCGTAGCGGCATGAGCGACGGCGATGTGTTCCGAATGGCGTTGGACAAGTATAAGTCGAACAATGGTAATACCAACTTTGCTCACGTTCGCGCGTGGATGGTTGTAAAAGACGATCCAAAGTGGGCGCCGATTCCCAACGAGGTGGCGATGGCGAAACGCCAAAAAACATCGGAAACGAGTAGTTTTAGCGCCGGTGGATCGGACGCGAGGTGTAACTTAAACTTAAATGATGACGCCGCCTTTGACGAAGAGGAGTACGCCGTACATGAGCCGGAGCGTCCACCGGGCCGAGACAAATCAAAGAAGGAGCGGGCCAAGGGGAAACAAAAGGAAAAGGTGGACCCGAACATGGTTGAGTTTATGGAACACTTAAAAGTGTACAATGACGTCACGGCCCAAAAGACGAAGGCGAAGGACCGGGCCGCGGAAGAAAAAGCTCGTGTAGAGGAAGAAAAGTTACGCGAGAAGGTGCGGTTGTCGAATGAGAAAATCCGAATTTCCGATGAAAAAATTCGGCTCAAGGAATGGGAAATAATGATGATGAATGTCGAGGACGAACCCGAGGCGAAACGTTCGATGTTGAAAAAACTTCAAAACGACATCATGAAGAAGCATAATATTATTTAAGTCTATGTTTTTTTTTTAAGTCTTTGGTTTTTTTTTATTAACTTTATGTTTTTTTTATTAACTTTATGTTTTTTTATGTTTATGTAATGTGGTTTTAATATTAATGAAAATATTTTGTTAGTATATTTGTTAAATGTTAAAAAAAAATAGAAGACTAAAAAAAATAAAAAAAAACATAAAAAGTGGTGGAGGACTATGACTAGGACCATCCTCCCATGCCTTCTAGTTTTGGAGGATGGATCATCCTTGGGAGGTTTATGACGTGGCGCCTACGTGGCGGACCATCCTCCAAGGATGGTCCATCACCATACCGAGTAGCCTTAGAAGGCCCATTACTATACTAAACATTATTAACATTTAATTTAACAACATTAAATTTTTTGGAACTGCTAAAAATACCATCAATCAATTATTTAACAACATTAACTTACTACAACCTATTGTGACTCTATTAAAGTTAAATCAACTCACTAACACATGAAAAATCTTATTTAGGCCCATGAGTGTAGCAATTCTAATATGCATGTAAATTAACACCAAAATAATTGGTTTTGACCTATTGTGGCTTTGTGTAATATAAATCAACTCAGTAACACATGGCAGGGACCATTAAGGTCCACTAGTGTACCGATCATCACACTCAAGTCAATTACCATCAAAATAATTTCTTGTGACCTATTGTGGCTCTGTGTAACCAATACCTACCCACTAACGCATCATATAATTAAGGGCCATTAGTGTATTGATCATCATACTCAGAATCAAAATGACTTGCTTTTACCTAATGTGATATTGTGTAACCAAAACTAACTAACTAACACATTACAAAAGTTATTAAAACCCATTAATGTTCCCATCACCATAGTATGAAATTTAACACCAAATCAATTCACTGGCATATGACATGGCCCATTAGTGTACTGACCATCATATAAAGTACCCATCATCATGGTATGAAATTTATCATCAGAGTACGGAATACGAACCTATCATCATAGTGTGACATTTATTACCAAAATGACTTGTTATAACATAACTTTGACTATATATAGTGTAAACCAACTCACTAATATATTATAAGAATCATTAGTGTACCAATTGCCACACACCTCTAATTTAATACTAGAATAACTTGTATAACCTTATTGTGGTTTTTTGCAACCTAAACTAACTCGCTAATACATGCCAAGGACCATTAGTCTACCAATTGTTATCATACACATCTAATTTAACCCCAAAATAACTTGTTACGGCCAATTATGACTTCGTATAACGTGAACAAATTCATGTTACCAACTAAATATATGTCAGTAATTTCATTGGAAAATACAAGATGACCACAATTATTTTTCACTTTCCCTCTTTCTCACACCTAAGGGTGGTTCACTATGTGACATTACCTTGGGATATTTGTGACTAGTGACTTTATTTTATGCACTAAAACAAATATATATATATATATATATATATATATATAGGGGAAGGTTAAAATGAGAACCACCTCGAGTTGTAAGAACCACGAGAACCACCCCCGCGGGGCGCCGTCGGCGACGAAATTTTTTTTACACCTAGATCCGTATATTTTATCGGGGGGTTTAAATTTTCGGTTCAAACGGCGCGCCCGAGGGGGTAGTTTTTTACGCCCAAAGTTTGGTAAAAAAAAAAAGAAAAATTAAAAAAATTAAAAAAACCCAAACTTTTTCAAACTTTGGGCGTAAAAAACTACCCCCTCGGGCGCGCCGTTTGAACCGAAAATTTAAACCCCCCGATAAAATATACGGATCTAGGTGTAAAAAAAATTTCGTCGCCGACGGCCCCCCGCGGGGGTGGTTCTCGTGGTTCTTACAACTCGAGGTGGTTCTCATTTTAACCTTCCCCTATATATATATATATATATATATATATATATAGGATTAGGTTCAAACGTGAACAAAATCCCATGCGTGAACTGATCTGGGCCCTTGATTTTGATCATCTTGAGATTTTAAGTCAATGGCATGATGGTAATTATTTGATTAATTGTTACTAATTAATTAAATGAATAAGGGTATATGTGTAATTTCTATTTTAAACTGATTGCATAAATCTCGTTCTCTCCACTTTAAGGTTTCAAAATCCCACAAAACTCTCTCTCTCACATATCATCGTAGCAGAGGATGACGAACCCTAAAATTGATCCTCGCCGTCCGCCTCCCACCACCACCACCACCTCTAACAATCGGTAACATTCATCGTCCTCCGTTTCTTTAATTAATGCAGAAGGTGATCAATGGTTTGATATGCTTTGTGTTCATACAGGGCAAAAAGTTATTGGAGAACCTGTGGTTTCTGGCTTAGTTCTTGATGATTCCGTCATATGGGATCCTGATTTTATCACAGCCGCAAAGCTCCCACAAAACTCTCTCTCTCACATATCATCGTAGCAGAGGATGACGAACCCTAAAATTGATCCTCGCCGTCCGCCTCCCACCGCCACCATCACCTCTAACAATCGGTAACATTCATCGTCCTCCGTTTCTTTAATTATCTCTGTAATTATCTCTGTCCTTCCCTCTTCTTCATCTTTCAGATCTGTTCATCTCTAAATGACTAATCTATAAGTTTTTATCTAATGCGTTAAATATTTTAAAATAGGACTCATCACTGAGGAAGTCTGCAAGTGTGGGTGACTGGATATACGATTCAAATAAAATGGTTTGTATAATGAGAGGTCTTGATGAGAGGTCTTGATCTCGTTGCAATAGCTACCTTTCTTTTATTATTATTATTCATTAATTATTAATTAATGTGTGATTCACAGGATAAGCTTCAAGAGTTTCTAGGGAAGAGTGATGTTGACAGACATCTAGATGTAGATGAGGCTACAGTTCTAGGTGCTTCATTACATGCTGCAAATCTTAGTGATGGAATAAAATTGAATCGTAAGCTTGGTATGATTGACATTCTTTAATACATACATCATTCAATCTTTTTGTTAATGCATTACATATTTATAGAAGGTGTACAAACCTGTTTGCTGGTCAATCCAGCCCGGCCAATTTTGAGCCGTTTTAACAAAACTAGTTTGACCCATTAGTTGTTAGTGATATCTCAGTTCACCAAGACCCAGAACACTCCACAAACCCTAGATTTAGGGTTTCTGCAACTTGATCGGCATAAATTCCAAGGCAACAAATCTTCAAGATCCGGAACGGCCAGAAGACACCTACCCAGATCCACCAAAAAAAAAAAAAACACAGCGGAACGATGATCGGAGCGATGATCGACACTCAAATATCACCAACTAAAACCCAATAGCAGTCAATGCTCTGATACCATGTTAAGTTTAACAGGTATATCATCAAGAACACAAACAACCGCAGAAATACCCAAACCGATTTCTTTTATTACCCAAGTATTTCTGATGAACTCACAATACAAACTCTCACAACTGGAAACAAACACTCAGATTATCAATATAATAATCTAACTAAGACTAGACTACAAGATTAACACCTATGACAACAGATTCAAGTTGAATATGCACTTGGAATAAATATTAACCCTAATCGCCTTTGAAGAGTGAATGTGAGAGAACAATAATGTGTTTTTTGTGAACGAACTGAATGAATGCTTCTTTGAGAAGCCACTCTATTATATCAGCAGTCCAGGTCTTCATTTAGGCCCACCAGATGTCTCGAACCCAGCAGCAAATAATGTCCAGCCAAGCCCAATAAGCCCATCGGCAGATTAAAGAGTCCAGTCCAGTTTATCGGCAGCCACATGAACCAAAAAATAGAACAAGTTAAGTTATAAACTGACAATAAACTAAGATTTATATTTTTATAAAATATTAAACTGAACTGAGAATTATATTTTAACAGTTGAATACTTAATGGTTCAGACTATTTGTTTCGCGAGCAGATGTCTAAGTGGTTCAGACATTTGTCTCTGAATGGTTAAGCATTATACAGAGTCTGAATAGTTAAGACCTCTAATCTGAATTGGTTAGACATTTGCCTTTGAACGATCAAGCATTATACTGACTCTTAATGGTTCAGACCTCTTACTAGTTCAACACTTAATGGTTCAGATCTCTTACTGGTTCAACACTTAACCATTCAGATATTGCCAAAGAGTCCCTTAATCACATTCATCTAGAAAAAATATTATTGTGGATTTTTAACTTGTTTTATTTATTGATACTTCAGATATAGCGAAAGAAAAACTTAAAAAAGAGTTAAAACTATAAAAGAAAAAGATGTAAAGCAAGAAAAACAACACAATCCTCATGGCCCACATCACAGTCATGAAGCTAACCGTAAAGTTTATTCAGATTTACATTTGAAAAACACAAATCATTAATTATATTCGTGAGTGATAATCACATTGTAATTTCAAAGATCGTTCTCAAGATTCTAGTATTATAAGAAAGAGATAGAAATAAAACCTTGTAAAACCATCATTCTTATTTGACAGTCGGTTAATTAAGATGACAACTTTCTTGAATAGTGAAAAGTTAGTGACTAACCATGCCTATGAGCAAATATGAAAATGTTTTACTGATATCTAGCATCTTAGATAGACGTTTGTACGTTGCAGATCTCTACTATTCTTAGAGAGACGATAGTGAAGAACAACTCCTTGTGAAAGGCCAATGAGTCAGCGTATAGTGGATTTGTCAAAATGCAACTAAAATATTGAATATCATGGTGTTTGTATAGTGATATCTTTCTTACCATTAACTATTTGTATTATTGACCAAAAATCTCTTGAGTTGTTTATAATTGTAATCACCCTTCAAGGTTCTTAAATTGACATTTGAAGATGTCTTGAGTTCATCAACATTGGAGGGGATTTTATGGACTTGGGTGTGGACCTTAACGAGCTTATTGTGAGATTGGTTGGGACGGGAGATCAGACGCGGTTCTAGAAAGATGCTTGGTTCGGCAGAACTCCCTTATGCTTCATGTTTCCAAATTTATATGAGTTGGAAAAGGCTAAAAAGTGTCTCATTAGAGATAGGGTGTCTTGGGATGATTTGGGGCTGATGCACTTATCTTGGAACTGGAGGAAAAAAATTGCACAACGAAGATGGAATGGATATGGCTGATCTAAGGGCCCTGGTTACTTCTTTTCAGTTCAGATCGGATGGGGATAAATGGAGTTGGGCAGGTGGTAAGGAAGAGTTCTTTTCAGTGAAAGCCGTGAGGAACCTTCTGGAAAACAATCTGTTTGGGTCGAATGTCCACGTGTGTAAATGTCTGAATTAGGTTCTATCAAAGTAAATTGCTTTGTGTGTCGCGCTTTTCAAAACCGGATTCATGTGGCGGTAAATCTTATGGTAAGGGGGGTGTTTCTTGTGTCGGGTGACTGTGCTCATTGTCCGTATGTGCCGGAGACAACTGATCACGTTTTCTTTGACTGCGAGACAGCTAAGCAGGTCTGGAGGAAGGTTTCGGTATGGGCTTCTTGCTGGCCCGTTATTTCTTTTATAGAAATTTGCTGTTTTTTTTTTCTTTTCAGGTCGGTTCAATAAATGAATCTGAAGTTGAAATTTATAGGTTTATTTTTTCCTTTTGCTTTTTTAAGACCCGGCCGGGATAACAATTGATCAGAAAATAACCATCTCCTACTTAATTTGTTGCTGCCGGCTCGTAGTTTTATTATATACAAATCATTCTAAAAACAAATAAACTAACAAAATATAAATAGAATAACAATAGTAGAACAAACACATCCATAACATATAATACAATACAATATAATATATAAAACTAGAGTAATCTTATATATTTCTACTCATCTTTTTTTTTTTTTTGTTTCATATAACGCTTTAATAGAATATTTAACAGTCATATGATGTTTATGTTTCATTAGACAAAATCATATGAATGTTAAATTTTCGTTAGATGTATTTCAAAATAATCAAGAGGAATACGTAACATTACCCATGTAACAATTAAATTTTAACACTTTTTAACATTTTGAGAAAAAAAGAAAGAAAGGTGGTGTCATGATCACTGACACTCTGGATTTCTTCCGGGCCCACCATAGTAAAAGTAAGTGCCCCATTGGTTGTTGCTGGAGCTTTTAATGTTGTAGCAATTTGTGTTCTCGGCAAGAGTTGATATGTCACGAGCACTTATTAAGCTATTATCAGAATCCACGATCTCTAAGTTTCGGAAATAACTAGCTTTCCCGAACCCGTCTTCAGCGAAATGGCCCGACCCCATTTCTGTCGATGTGTGTCTACCGTTTGCTCGTGAATTGACAACCTCGCCACCCCATTCCACCATTGTGGCTCGGTCCGCCAAGTGTGTGAATAGCTCGGCGGGCCAGTAACCAACTAGAGTATTATCACCAAAACCCATCCACCAATTTCCAAGTTTTGGATCCTATGTTCATAAGAAGCAAAAGTCAGAAATAAGAAAGTGAGTTTTTAATTGAGTTAAATGCCATTTTAGTCCCTGTGGTTTTGGCTATTTTCTCAGTTTATTTCAAATGTTTCATTTTTCGCATGTGGGTCCAAAAAGGTTTTACCGTTGCCATTTTAGTTCATTGGGTTAACTTCATCCATTATTTCCGTTAACGAGAAGGGCAATTCGGTCATTTTAAATAGCCGAATTGCCCTTCTAATTAACAGAGTTACATATAAAATGATCGAATTGCCCTTCTAATTAACAGAGTTACATATAAAATGATCGAATTGACCTTCTAATTAACAGAGTTACATATAAAATGGCCCAAACCACATGGACTAAATGACATTTAACTCTTTTAAAAATTATGAACGTGTACCTTCCAAATGACTATTGTAACGTCAAACTGACTTCCTTGAAATTCGGATAAAGGGGAAATCGCTGCCCCGATAGCTATTCGGCTATTGGTTTGTACAAACCCTGAACATAACAGATTGTAACATCCCGTTGCTTGATATGCGTCACTCTGTACAACATTCAACAAAAGAATTATTAGTCACATTCGTCATTTACACATGTTATAGCCATCCTTAAGTATGTGGATTTAACACCATTTGATCTAAAATGAAGAAAAAAAATTGGAATCTACATTGAATGTGGGTGTCTTTGTCGTAATTAATGATTTATAATTGGGGTAGACATTGTAAATGAATATATTCGGACCACTAAAATTGTTATGGGAAAAACGTGGACTGGTTCTCAATTGTAAATGATGTTCTTAAATGTGTTGCAGTACATGGAGAACCATGAGGCCCATGGTCTTGACCATATGATTTGCCATTTTTGGCTAACATTACATCCTTTTCTTTTGTTAATTATATTTTTACATAATTAAAGAAATTAAATAAAGTAATTGAATTGCAATTGAAAACTCACAATCAAAAGACGTTTGATACTTGTGTGCGTGGGTGGGCTAAGTGCATGTGCCCTCACTCACACAAATATATGTATATTTATACGTATGTATATAATCAGTACCTTAACAAAAAATAAAGTATTAATTTTATGGATTACCCATGGCTTTATAGCCTAGTGGTATCTGGGGGTGAGATAAGACTTTGGACCAATAGGTCCTGGGTTCGATTCTCATAAGGGGGTTTTTCCCATATTTATTGGGTTTCCTCCTGAATTGGTATATAGGCCTTATGCCTAGTGGAGATGGATATGATCGGGTGGTTCCGCTGGTGGCACGATAATACTCAAGCGGTCCGTCAGTGATCCAAATTTGCCGTTCAAAAAAAATTAATTTTATGGATTCAAATTATTTAATTGTTGAAATTCATAATTTTATATGCCCGTTATTATAGTATTTACCAAAACTTAATTTACGCATTGAATTTGAGAATTGATATTATATATTTGTGCATCTCGATGCATTTATGTAACAAGTTCTAAATACATTAAATAATATATACATATATATAAATATATACATATATAGTATATTGTATATATGGCTAGGAGTTGCCTACAAAGTCCAAATTTACTAAAAAGTGTAAAAAGTCATAAAACACCAGAATATCAATCATAAAACACACCAAAAAACCACAAATAACACAATGAAGACTACTAAAACATCATATACGTAGGTTTTGTGTTGTGTTTTAGATGATAAGGCTCTGATTATGGAATGACAAATATTATTGTGTTTTATGTTGATTAGCAAGTTGTGTTTTATATCCATAGTTCTACGATGGTATGTTTGAAGTTTTTATGGACTATTAGGGTTTGAATATGGTGTTTTAGTTATCTTCACTCTCTTATTTGTAGGTTTTAGATGTGTTTTATGGCCGAAATCATAGCGTTTTATGACTTTTTACACTTTTTAAGAAATTTAGACTATCTAGTCGAACCCCACCCTTATATATACAACACTCAAATATGCAATATTAATAAACTTTTTTGGAGAAAGCGAGTTGTTACCGTCCAATACGTAAACAATCGGGGTCTGCTGTCACCATAAAGCTCCGGACTGACCTGACTAGTAGAAGAATCAAAGCTTTAGATATTTCGTGTTAGTATTTAATCTGAAATTCAGTGGTAACATGTATTTATTAACATACAGGCATCATGTTATTAAATATTAACAAGTCTTTTCATATTTCTTTTAAAATGGCTCATAGTTTTAAGCTACTTATATTAACCATATATACATTTCTTTTTGAGAAGTTAATTTTATACACACAGCAAGCCCCAAGCAGGCAACTACAACAAACCAAAAACCAGAAGATTACATCAGAGAGAATTTGCACCACATCTCCCATGAGATGTCATTGTTCTTAACTAACTTTTAGAGTTTTTGGATTCAAACTTTGCACCTCTAACTAGAGGAAAGAGAATTGACTTGACTAGTAGAAGAATCTAATGTTTTTATAAATATTAAGATTTATACTTACTATGAAAATATGTTAGCAATTTCAAGATTTTAGTAATATCCAAATATTAAATCTCGGTGTGAGTAAGTCCAAACTTCTATGAAGTTATAAAAGTCTTCACTTCCATTCTTATTTTTCAAAAAGTCATCACTTCAAACATCTAGACAATTATAATGTTAAATAATTAACTTGTAATATTAAGACTAGTGGGTATGGAGAGCCTCATCCCTAAGGGGATGGGCCGTCCCGTCACCGCCACGTAGGAGAGACTTGAAGGGGATGGACCTAGGGGGTGGGGGATGAACCCCTTTATATATATGAGGCCCGTCAAGATTGGCGAGTGGGAGACGGATGGGACGAGCCGGAGGAGTGGGGGGGGGGGGGGGTGTGGGGGACCGGCACCGGGCCAAGCCGGGCCTCAGCCGACCCCATACCCACTAGTCTAAGAGAAGACATAACATAAGCATGGAAAATAACAATTTACTAAAACAATTTTATAAGCCCATCCTTTACTTGTCTTTAAAAAAGAAAGCTAATACATATTAATAATTATTTATGGTGTGATCCTATTTATTAATATCTAGTTAAGTGTCATATATAATGTTGATGAATTTAAACTTCTAAAATAACACCCTAATGTCTTATAATGTTGATGAATTTAAACTTATAAAATAACACCCTAATGTCTTTTTTTATATTTATCAAAAGTTAACTTGTATTATGTTATATTTGTTTATATCGTATCTTTTGCCATGACTTGCTTTAAAAAAAGTTAAGGAAAGAACATTGTGAAAATCAAAACCTCATAATTCAGATAAAATATAACCATTTACTCTTTGTTAACATGATGAACTGGACATAATAATAAGAAAAAATAATACTAGAGCTAAAACTAAATATTTTTTAAACAAACTTTAATTAAATTAAATCAGAATTAAATACATAGTTGACGGGTTTATGAAAGAAGAGTTAAAAACAGAAAATAAAAACTTGAAGATGAAGAATTTTTTTTTTAATTATATTAAAGCATATCTTCCCCGAAAAATAAATAAAAGTATAGAAAAAAGTAACAGTACCTGCCAGCCAGCTTCGATGCTATTGAGATCGGAGCCGTCGAAGGACCCGGAAAGAACCCAAATCTGGGAAAGACTGAACTCATTTACGACTTCTATCTTTGGGTCCCACACGTTTATTGTCGCTTTTGCCCCGTATAACTCACTCGATGTTCCCGTGTACGCGATCGCATGCTATCAAAACCCACAATCATGTTAATATTCCCAATTGTTTTTTACATTATTATTTTGATTATATTCTTGTTGCCTAGAAAAAATAATTTCTGGATAGGTTTTTCTTCAATAATTGATTTGAATCTAAGCCGAGCCGAGTCGAGCTTGAGATAGCTCAGCTCGTTTTGAGTCGAATTATTTTAGTTTTACTTATATATAAACACACATATACAAACATACCATTTCTACATATATTTTATTATTTTAATATTTTAGTTGCTAATAAACTTATTTTTAGTTGGTTGAACTTGATATGTATTATGTTGAACTTGATTTGTATATGTTTCCTAATGATTGAATGGTAATTTTAACTATTGAAATTAAAATGTGTTTATTAAAATTTCATTTTAAAAACCCTAACAAAGTGAAGTTCAAGCTCAAATTTCTTGCTCGGTTTCAAATCCTAGCCGAGTCGATTTCGAGCTTACCCTAGCTCGACTCGTGAATAACCCTACTAGCAACTAGGACAAGTTTGTTAATATAATAATTTAAAAATCATGATCCTTTTCTTTTGTGATTTCCCTATTGTTATTTCATAGCCAATTTTAATCTTAAAAATAAAAGAAAATTATGAAAACACTTTTAAGCCTTTCTAAAATACATTTAACAGTATTCTATTTGTGTTTTTAATGTGAAGTTGTTAGAAAGTCAACTACTTTGAATAATAAGAAAGTCTATAATTTAGTAGTTTATACAAAGTCTATTTTTGTTTTTTTGTAGGAATATATATATTATTTGCACTTACGTGCAAGTTTCTAATCTTTATATTGGTCAACCTTTGAAGTTAATTACTTCTAATTAATATATCCCATTTGATCAATAGATTTATTAATTATAAGTATTTAAAATATTCTATTCGTTAAATAATCTATTCAAACATCAAGAATACATTATTTCTCATTATTACTATTATTATATTGTCATATAATAATAATAATAATAATAATAATAATAATAATAATAATAATAATAATAATAATAATAATAATAATAATAATAATATATGTGTGTGAATGTGATGCAACCAGAAAATAAGGTACCTCGTGGCCATTGCCACTAACGACATCCGGTGCATCGGCCCGGCGAGCAAGGGGGGCCATACTACGTCGTTTCTTGCCAAAGTCATACAAAGAATCGGCTCTCAAAACATCATGCACCGTGCTCCGCCGCACCGGAACCGTCCCTTTGGGACACCGTTCACCGTTCCGGTGCCACATTTGCCACGCACCTCTTCTTATGTACCCATCACTTTGACTTATATTTGCAGATTTCCCACCATCATCTTCTTCTTGTGTCTCCTTTGTTGATCTCATTTTTGGCATTTCTGGCGGTACCCTCTGAATAAATTAAAATTAAAAATAGAAAATAAATAAATAAAAGGAAATATTTATGTTATATGAATCCGAAATAAAAGGTTGTTGGTAGTTGAAAGTTGACACCTAAAAAGTTAATAAAAGCAACAACACAATGTTTTAGAAATGTGTAAGATTTGAACATATACAACCATGTAAATATTCGTTTTTAAACAAAGATGAAAATGATCGAATAATCGTGTAATCGAAGCAAATGTATAGTTTTTTTTTTTTTTATATTTTTGTATCGCGTTTACCTGAATCTTGTGGTTTTTGAGAAGGGGATGATCTAAAGCCGGTTGCCTTCGTTTGTGAACACAATCTATAATATCACCATCCGGACTCTAAGAAAGTTAAATCATAGAACACAAAGGTGAGTGAGTTAGTATGTACATATAACATATTTCATGCAAAAAGGGAAAGATGAAATTTATTTAATTACCTGAATGGAGAAAACAGGAGGCTTGTTGAGGGTATCCAAATGTTTCTGAATTCTTGCAAGTCTCAAGTCTCCTACTTGTCTAAACTTTGTGTAATTCAAACACCAAACAGATTGATGCAAAAGGACAACCAAAAGATGCAAAAGTACAAGTCTTGGAAGCAGATTGACCATTTTTCATAAACTCAATGCATGCCCAGAAAGCAAGAAGAAGAACCCTAGTTTTCTCTCTCTAGAAGAAGAACAACATTTACTAACAAAAATCACAAAAAAAAATCAGAGCCCAGAACCTTTCAATTATATAAGATTGAAGAAGAAAGAAATGTTGAAAATGACAGTATATGAAGTGTATAAATGCATAGGAAGAAGGGTTGGTTTGGTGCAGATGAGCACACAGCTCAAACACTTAATATCATGATTGTACTCCTGAAAACTCCATAAAACCTGTATCTGTGTGTGTGTTTGAGTGTGTGTGAATTAATGTAATTGTCATTATAATGATTCTTTGAATGAAAAAGAAATTAATGGCATGCAAATTAATTATAAAAGAAATAGAAAAGAAGAAAGAATTAATTGTGTGTCTTTAAACTCAACCTACCCACCATTAATATTTAAGCATACCTCCATCCACCTCTCTATATTTGTCATAAATATGAATGATTCTTTTTTGGTTTTTTTTTAATCTTTTCCAACTCACTCACCAATTCTTATATCAATTCAGTTTGTTAAAAGCTTATAGACGTAATATGTATGTATATTTATATATGTTAATATAAAAATTGTATTATTTATCACTAATACATGTTAATACAATATAGAACTTAATTGTTCTACTAATATATAATAACTTTTTTCATATATATTTAATTGTTTTAATTTTAACCATTGCATATGTGTAAATATATATATATATATTTATTGTTTAAACATGTAAAGAGTTGACTACTTGATTTTATAGGTGATACTACAAGTAGCTTTTTTCTTTTAAACAGTGGATATTATTAAACAGCTAAAAAACAAAAGTTGAAATAAAAGACTTTCGGATGGAAAAGAACTTATAAAGGCTAATAAAGCCACAAGTACCATTCATCAAAATTAAACAATCTTATAATCAATGTTTTAAAAACCGGTTTTTAAATCAAACCGGATTAGGCTAAAAAATGGTTCAACCGGTTGAACCAGGTTGTACCGAGCGGTTCAACCGGGTTGACTACCTAACTCTATAATTTCATAAATTACAACATCAACTCACAAGTTAATCCAAAAATGCATGATTACATATTAAAAAATGATTCAAAAGAAAATCCAGAATAAAAAATTATCTAAAATATAATCGAAAATCATTCAATTTTTCAACAAGCACTTTTAAATGAAAGTGTACGATATGTTTAAGCCATTTGATGCTGAATACATCAAGTTCACGATCGCATAAAAGATGAAATTCACTATTATCGCCATCCTCATCAACTAGAGGATCAATATTTTCGTTTCATACAATATTAAATAAGAACTTTTAGTTACGAATAATCATAATATATAAAAATTCCGTAAGATAAGTAACATATATATAATAAAAATAAGTAACAACCCAAACTAAAATAACCTTGAGCCGGTACTGGTATTACGTTTCAAACCGGTATACCGGATTTTACCGCCGGTACAAACCTTATGCCGTTTCACTTATTTACCGGGGTATTTCGTACCGGATTTACATCTGGAAACGGTAATACCGGTATAACCGGCCGGTGTTTTCCGGTTTTTAAAACATTGCTTATAATAGCCAATGAGGTAGTGGTGAGGTGGTTGAGGAAAGAAGTAAATTTTTTTTTTGTGATCGATGTTTGATTATTTTCTACGACATCTAGGTGAAAAGCGAATACGGGTGACGACGGTTCGACTTGAATGAGACATGAGGTTTTACCGATTATTCCACTGTCATGTATTTGGATGGGTGGAGGTCGGTTTCCGCGCATCTGGGGAGGCCCAAGAGGCTGGCGGCGGTCGAGTAATCGACATTGGCCACAACGCCCGGTGTCAATTCGCAAGCACAATATCAAAATTTAAAGATTCAAAATATCAATTAGGGATTTAGAGAAAAAGTGATGTAGTATATCATAATATAGTTTTTGTTTAGCTTATTCGGGCATGATACACATATTTTATATATAAGGTTTTTAAAAAATTGGCGGCCTCTATTTTGTGGTGGCTCTAGGCGCTTGCCTAACCTTGAAAGCCTATAGGTCCGGCCCTGGATTCGAATGAGAATATGTTGAAATATCAAAACCACAAAATGCGACTAAATTCGTTCATATGTAAATATTGGTGAATGCTTACACGAAAACAGCACATAAAAACCACAAAATGCGTCCTCGATCATTTGATCATGTGTTCACATGTATGTGAATGGTCGAGGATATTCCCATGTTAAAGAGTAGGCACATATACAAACTCACGTTATGTTGTAGTTTTCTTTATAGCTTTCATTTCCGTACACAATTTATGCACGAATAGGCTTAATTAGTGAAATATGTAACATGTAATTGTATGGTTCTCATATATAGTTGTTTTTTTCAATTCTCTGACAATACATAGATTCATACTTTCTTACATACGTATGTACACACATACATATACACACCCAATATTGTTATATTTACATGTAATATAAGGGGGAGGAGGTGGTCACTAGTGATAGAAATGTAATGGGGGTGGTCATCACTAGTGATGAGATTTCAATGTACAAGTATTAATACACAATGTACAAGTCATACACATTCATTCCTCAATATTCAACGCGTTATATATATAACGAGTTATTCCTATCACTCGTTACCAAAGTTGTAAGGACCAAATTTTCTACTTTATAAATTAACTTACAAAGGTAATTAAAAGACTTCATAATAACAACATTAATACTTGCTTTTGACAAAAATTGGGCATGACACGTCCGTAAAACGGATATACCCCTGTTTTAAACAAAAGTAAGACAAATACCATTCTACAATTCGTTCGACAAGACACTACTAAAAACCTAGACATTAAGTTGTTAAAATGTATGTCTACTAACAAGTTGTACAAAATAGAATTTTTGACCCAAAACATTAGTGCATCTAGTGGAAGCGCTTGATATGACATATCATGAACATGTGCTCGCTCCAATTCTCCAAGTCGCCTAAGTTGAGGATTTACCTACATTCAACAACAAAGCTTTAAACAGTTAGTCATTATACTTATTACGCTTACAATAACATCGTTGTAGTTCCATTCGTTTATGTACTTTCATTCCTCTTACGCATACGACTACCCAATTACATAGGTATGGCATATACTCTCATAATGAGATTCAAACATACACTTACGAACCGGTAACATCGGGTTGATTGCTTCAACATAAATCCTTCATTCTATCCGTTAAACGGATTGAACTTCATACATTCGTTATTGCATTCATGACCACCCGTTCTAAACGGATGGTAACTTATTCTTACTCGACTTGTTCAATTCGAACCGGTCGACTTGCATAGCTTATCATAACCTTCATTAGGATAATCAAATCCACAAGGGATTTGCTATCCACTTACTAATCACCATATTCATTATAACTAGGATTGTTCATCATAATTAATAACAAAATTTAAGTAAGGTTTTGTATGCAACGGAACATACCTCGGTCTTGCGTGCCTTCCGTTTTCCTAGTGCTCGTACCTTCTTCCTTCACGCCTACATTACAACATTCATTCATTCATTTAGTCTATTTACTTCATTATACCATTTTCCATGTTACACATACATTCATCTCTTAAGCATTTCATCAAACACTTGGTAGGCATCATAATTAAGGTATAAGGTACAAGTCTTTAAAGCACAATTTTACTAGTTCATCATCCTCCAACATTCACATCTATTCTAATTTATATAACTATTTCCTCCTACATCAATTTATCTAGCATTCAAGTATTACAAATAAGATCACATATCAAGATAACATACAATCATAATCATTATGATCTTCCTAATCATAACACAATTTCACAAAGTGGGTTTTCATTACAACCTCTCATGCAATCTAAAATCAAACATGATTCTTGTTCTAGAAAACAATTCTAACTCAGATTTCCCGCATTAGATACAAGAAATCGAGATTGGGTTTAACCCCTCATTCTACAAATCATATTTTCAGAAAATTAAACTTACCACTTCACTATATATGTATAGAAAATCGAAAATCTTGAGACATGCAACAGATTTGGCTTGAATTCCTTGATCAATTGGGTGAATTAGCAAGAGCAAGGGTTTTCACCCTGCTTTCTCCTGTTCGATCGATCCCAGGTACGCACACAAGGGTGTGTTTTTGGGTTTCTACATTATAATTCCCTAACTAAAGAAACTTTACACATTACACCCTTCCAAGTTTAATAAGTATCTAATTCAAGCACTTTTCCAACATTTAACTTATTTCTTATCATAACCCGTCAACTAAGTTAGTTTTTTGTTCACTTTCATTTATTTTAATATTAACCGATTTATGGGGCGTTACAAGTCTACCCCCCCTTAAAAGAGGTTTCGTCCCCGAAACCTGGGCACATAACAAATTTAAACGTGCACATACCAAACAGAAAAGGATTGTGCTTCCTCATTTCATCTTCCGCTTCCCATGTGAGTTCCGACCCCTTTCGATGTTGCCATTGAACCAACACTTGTCTAACAGCTTTATTGCGGAGATTCTTCACCTTGACGTCTTTAATGGCTATTGGTTTTTCGACATAGTTCAACCCCTCGTCCAACTCGATATCCTCGAGAGGCACTAACGCGGTTTCATCCGCAAGACACTTCCTTAAGTGCGACACGTGGAAGGTATTGTGAATCTCGTCTAGAGCAGGCGGTAATTCTAATCGATATGCAACCCTTCCAATTCGAGCCAAGATTTTGAACGGTCCAATATATCGAGGGCCTAACTTACCCCGTTTGCGAAAACGGATTATACCCTTCCATGGGGACACTTTCAGCAAAACGTAATCTCCGACTTGAAATTCAATAGGGCGCCTTTTCTTGTCTGCATAAGCTTTTTGCCGATCCTGGGCTGCTTTCAGTCGAGCTCTAATCAATTCTATCTTTTCATTTGTTACTGCTATTAAATCACTTGGCGTAAGCTCTCTTTGCCCCACTTCACCCCAGCATACATGAGTTCTACATTTTCTCCCGTACAGTAATTCATAAGGAGCCATTTGAATGCCACTATGGTAACTATTATTATAAGAAAATTCCACTAGTGGTAGATGGTCATCCCAATTTCCCCCAAAGTCTAAGGTACACGCTCTCAACATATCAACAAGTGTTTGAATGGTTCTTTCTGATTGACCGTCAGTCTGAGGGTGGTAGGCGGTGCTTATGTGTAACTTTGTGCCCACACTCTCGTGAAACTTTTGCCAGTAGCGAGAGGTAAATCTAGTGTCCCGGTCCGAGACGATTGACACGGGCACTCCGTGTCGAGATATGATCTCATTCATATATGTTTCTGCCATTTTCTCGGAAGAGTAAGCCTCTTTGATGGGTAGAAAATAAGCGCTTTTCGTAAGTCGATCTACGATTACCCATATTGTATCGTGCCCCTTTTTCGTTCTAGGAAGCTTGGTTACCAAATCCATCGTTAGTTCCTCCCATTTCCATACCGGAATCTCTAAGGGTTGCAATTCCCCGTATGGTTTTTGATGCTCTGCTTTCACTTGGGAACATGTTAAACATTTCCCGACATACTTAACAATATCACGTTTCATGCCCGGCCACCAATAATTGGTCTTCAAGTCCCGATACATCTTTGTAGCCCCGAGATGAACCGAATACTGTGACTTATGAGCTTCTTCAAGTAACGCAGTCTTGACTTCACAGAAACGAGGTATCCAAATTCTGCCGAATCTCGTCTTGAGTTCGGTCGAATTTTCTTCTAGATTATCAACCACACCTTTTAACCTTTCTTTCTTTAAATCTTCCGCTCCAAGAGCCTTTATTTGGGAATCTCTTATCATATCAAACAAACGTGGTGTAACAATCATCTTCATGGACTTTACTTGGATGTGAGGTGGATACTCTTTTCGGCTTAACGCATCGGCCACCACATTCGCCTTTCCCGGGTGGTAAAGGATATCGCAATCGTAGTCTTTGATAAGTTCTAACCATCTTCGTTGCCTCATGTTTAAGTCTTTCTGCTCGAAGAAATATTTGAGGCTTTTGTGATCCGAGTAGATTGTACATTTTGCACCGTAGAGATAATGCCTCCATATCTTTAAGGCGAAAACTACTGCCGCCAACTCTAAGTTGTGAGTCGGGTAGTTTCCTTCATGCGGTTTAAGTTGTCTTGATGCATACGCGATAACCTTTCCCCTTTGCATTAAAACACATCCTAAACCCTGATGTGAAGCATCTGAATAAACAACCAAATCTTCTGTTCCATCTGGGAGTGTTAATACCGGAGAACTAGACAACTTTTCTTTTAACACACGAAAGGCATCTTCTTGATCTTTGCCCCACACAAACCTCTCCTTCTTCCTCGTCAACTTCGTTAAGGGTAACGCTATTTTTGA